>JAPPVO010000003.1:98476899-99076899 GCA_030407325.1 Camellia japonica
CGTAGTGGAGCTGACTATAAAGCAACATGATCAGCGATCATGGAGGATCGTTTCGACGGTTAGAAATGTAGTTCGATGATTATCCTTGAGAAGTATAAATAACATAGAAGGCCCCGGAAAAAACCCCAAACGCAGATCCAGAAAACCAGTTTTATTCTACATTATTTCTTTTCCAGTTTTACATTTCCTATTCTTTACATTTTTGTACTTTAAATTCCTGCACTGCATTTCGTTCATAGGAGTAGTTTCAAGTAGATTGTTGTTGTAAACATCTACGAGGCTGAATTGATCATTGTAAGTCTTTTAGTTTACTTAATGAAATACCGCAATTGTTCTTCATTTAATCATTGTCAGTTTATTCCTCCTAAGCAAAGCCACTAGTAAAAGTCCTCTTCATTGAGGCTGAAAGAATTAAAACACCAATCGTCTGATAATTGGTTGGCAATTAAATTTCTGTAAGGACCGATTGATCCTTGCTGGCACGCTCACAATTATAAAAATAACCTTCGAAAGCCAAAAAAGCCAACATTTGGCTTATTTTTCCTATGAAGAAAAATATCATAAATGCGAGCATGCCAGCAAGAATTGAAAAATCCTTATAGATTAAATTCAAGCCAATTATCAAGCGATTGCGTTGACGGTTCTTTTGCCTCAACAAAGAGGACTTCAAAATTGCCAAAGTGTAGAGAAAAGAAAAATTAAAAGAAGAATGAGGGAGATGGAGAAAGACGATTGAGTGAACAATCAAAGTAATAATTACTTACCTCTACTCCTATGCTTCGAAAGGAAGTGCATAAAATGATTTGAAAAAGAAATGTTGGAAATAAATGCTTCAAAATATAAATCCATGTTAAACTACTCCTAAGATAAGGAAAATGACAAGAAATATTGAAATCAATTGTCTTTGATTTGAGTTTTGGATCCCTACAATGTAGCCATGAATGGCTATTTATAGGCAAATATTTGTAGGAAAAAACTTCCAGCAATAATTACCCAATAACCACCTAAAACTACCCACTCTTTCATCGTCATTCCCATAATGCCACATATCCCTTAATGTCTTCATAACTTCCTTTAACCTCCAATTCATGCTCCATGTTCTCCAGTTTATTCTCCATCATCTTTTCACATTTCATAACTTCTCATAACCTTCAAATGAGTGGGAGGATGCCACATGTCCTACAATTATATAAATAATAAATAATAATAAGAATTGCAGATTTATGGTGCCAACATTACCCCCCCGCGGCTCTTAAAAATGATGTTTACTTGAATTTTTGAAGGGCCGAACCAAGCACATGACTAATCTAAGCAATAAAGTGCTTCGAATAATATCAACAAAGTACTTCGAATGATATAATAACACCAATAAAGTGCTTCGAATGAGTATGAAATTATGACTAGATGACCAATAACAAGCTTCGAAGGTGGTATAAAAGACCAAACTCATCGTTCGAAGATCACCCCTCAAAGGTTAGAAGCATTGATATAAGATGATGATACTTACAATGAAGTTTCAAGGTTAGGCTTGATGCTTCGAATGTATCTTCAAAGCTTTATACAGTTTAGAAAGTGAAGTAATCAACCTTTGAAACAACTCTTAATGCTTCGAATGTATATTCAAAGCTTTATACAGCTTCGAAGGTGAAGTAATCAACCTTCGAAACAACTCTTGATGTTTCGAATGTATCTTCGATGCTTTGATTGTGTCACGATCCAAACCTGCCCCTATAGGTTTAGCATCGTAACCGACCAGTAATCCTGGGATTACCGAAGGCCTCTGAGACAGATTAACATAATATTAGGGGCTAGCGGAAGCAATTAACAACATACAACGTCCATTGAGCTGTGTAGACTTATATGAGACAGAAAAATTTTAAACTTTTTATATACATATATACACATTATCTTTAAGCCATCATATATATACAGATTAGACAAAAAACGGACTTAGCCCTATTCACAAAATACACAAGACTTGTTTAACCAAACAAAAAAAACAAAACTTAAACTTTAAATCGAAAGGCGATAATCACTTGACATATTTGGAACCTCCACGGGAGGTACATAGGTTGGCTGACAAAACAGATTTTAGGTGGATGCCTCTAAGCCTGGTCACGCGCCTGATCACCTACATACATAAATAATACAGTGAGCTAAAGCCCAGTGAATAATAACAAAGTAAAGGGTTTTAATGAATGAGTCCGTACAGATTCAGAAATCATAATTCAGTTTTGTATCAAATTCATAATTTGTTCAGATCATATACAGAAATCATAAGTCATGTTCGATCATACATAGTCCACCCGTTAGCGCTAACAGATTAATTACAAAGCATCTTAGACTATACTTGTCAGTTCCATAGAGGAACCTCCGGCCGGGTGAGAATAACTTGTCAGTTTCATAAAGGAACCTCCGGACTGGGAACTTGTAAACTTGTCAGTTCCAACTAGGAACCTCCAGCCGGGCACAGATAGCTTGTCAGTTCCATGTTGGAACCTCTGGATCTGGGTAACAGATAACAGATATCACATGATGCTAAGGATGTCACGAATACATAATAGAAATTGGGCAATCATTCATTGTACAGAACGTGCTATTTCATAAAATAGATCTTATTTTATCACTCAGAAAATAGTTACGGTTGAACATAACTTTACTAAGTTATTACTCACAGATGGCTGCAGAAGCAAATCAGATGGACTGGACATATCGGATAAATCGGGCAGACAATGGCACGTGACCTACACAAGCACATAGCACATACACATTGAAATATAATATTACTCCCCTGATCAAACTTGACTTTTCTAGTCTTTTTCCGTCTAAATAGTTAGAAGCTCTACTGCGCTTATTCTTTCTCATTCAAATAAACCGGGTTCTTATTTCACATATTCATTCATTACTAAGCCCTTCTTTTCCAAATAAATTGATCCTTTACTTGGCTTCTTAAACAATTACCACTAGACCAATGATTCATTGTACAACTAACTAATCTATGTTGATTGGTAGCTTATTAGTCTTTCATGAGTCATAAATCATGTCTAGAATGCCTTGGAAAGAGATGAGAATAAAAATGTGAACTAAATGCAATTTTCCAAAATATGCTGAAAATGGGTCTCCGCTCGAGGGCCACTTTGGTCGCTCGAGCGGACTGCAAAATTTGAAAAAAAACTACTAGGAGCTCGATTTTTATGCTCGAGCGAGACTTTCCTCGCTCGAGCGGACAACATAAATTCTGAAATTCCAAAATTGAAATTGAAGTTCAAATTCGGTATTCAAAGCCTCAAAACATGTACTTTAGTATACAAACATGGAAAACCATTGTATAATTAAATAAACACTTTCAATTAGAAATCATTCATTCAAAATCATGCTCCAATTGTCCAAATTTAGTTTTAACTCATCTTCTCCATGTCAAACCCAATTTCAAGCCCACAAATTTTAAAATACGAATTAAACTTTCAAAACTCTTGGAAAATTCATAATGTACGTCCAATTGGAACTCAATTTCATGTTAGGACAAATAAATTCCACCCAAAGTAATGAATTTCTAAATTAATTTTCATACATTTGATCATAGCTTCAATTTCTCATTTTCTCTTTAATTACATAAAATTGGCCTCAAGTTCTTTCTATTTTCCTTGAAATCATGAAATTGGAGTCATGAAACTTCTTATAAATTTTCCAACTAATTTCCATAATCTTAAACTCAACTTAATTCATAATCAAAACATGTTTAATTTAAATAAAATCTTAAATCACACTACATGCATGGATTAAAAATCTAATTAAAAAATCAAAACTTTAACTAGCATTAGGATTAATTCTAATTTTCTGTAAACTTGATGTTCATAAAACATTTTCTTTTTCTCTTCAAAATATGAGATTGAATTAATCCAAATCCTTCAAAATCCATGATGTATGCATCAATAGAGTACTAAACTTGTAAAATTTATTCATGCATGTAACAAATAGAACTTAATCTCATGCAAGATTACAAAATTAGAGTCAAAATAATTGGTTACTAATTTAATTTCCATAAATTGAACATAACTCCATTTATTCATCATCTTGCTAGCTTCATCTATTTATATGAAATTGAACCCAGGTTTAACAAATTTAAGAAATCAATAATTCATACTCTTGGTCCTAACTTGATTTTACATGCAAACCCAAATTTAATCTCATAAGTCTTTTTTTACACATGAATTAAATCTAAAACTTTGAAATTCTAACATGCATGTGGGGATGAACCTCAAATTTATGAAGAATAATAAAAATCAAACTCAAACTAATTAATTTCTAAATTAATTTCCATAATCATTAATCTAATTTAATTCCATCATCTTCTTGCTAATTTCTTTCCAATTACATGAAATTGAACCAAAATCCCTTTTGATTTCAAGTATTAGGTGTAGAAGAATTAAACAAGAAATTTACCTCAACTTGTTGAATTTTTGAGCTGTCTCTCAATCTTTTATTTTTCCTTAAGCTTTCTTTTCCTTATTTCTCCTTTGCTTTCTTAGTTGCTCATCTTGCATTTCACTCTCCAGCAACTCTTTTCCAGGTGAGTTCTCTCTCTCTCTCTCTCTCTCTCTCTCTCTCTCTCTCGGTTTTCTTTCTTCCTCGGTTTTCATCTCTTTTTCTTTTTGAGTTCATTGACTCTTTCATCACATTATCCATAATACTCACATCCCCTGTTTTTGGCCTCATTACACGTGCACACACACACTCTCATAGCACTTCCAGCACAACACTTAACATGCACTCACCCACAGAATTTTCTTTGCACACCCACACCCAAATACACCCTCAAATTTAGATTGTTTCATAAGACAATTTATGCTTAGGATTTATTTAATTAAGCAACACTTAATCTTAAAAAATTTCAATTAGCACATCAGTAAATTAATTTTAACAAATCATAGATGTCTCATAATTTAATTAATCTAATTGATTTCCATTAGAGCCTAATTAATTATATTTAATTTTATTAATCCGAATCAGATTTTTAGTCAGACTCCCAAAAGGCTCCAAATATTAAATTAAATTTATTATCATTATCAATTTTGATCTCCCAAATCATCTAGGTCTTCAATTTCTGATCAGACTCAAATTTTCATCAATAAATTACATCTTCAAATTAGGCACATCATAATTAAATTTAATTTATAATAACCACAATCCTCAATCCTCATGACTTAATCAACTCCAATTAGGACCTAATTAATTGAATCTCAATTTCACTAAATTGAATAGAATATTTAATTAAACTCCCAAATGGGCCCGTAATTAAAATTAGATTGATTCAACTTCTTAATTTCACTTCCTTAAGCCATTCGGACCTTAATTTCTAATTCCAAAATAACTCTTTAATAGAATCATATACGAGTGGGATCCCACAAGTCTCATAAATCCCAAATTAAATTATAATACTCGGCAATTAATTTCAAATCCTCTTGATTAATCAAGTACTAATCATTATGGGGTCGTTACAGCCTTCCCCCCTTAGGGAGTATGGTCCTCCAAACTTAAGATACTTGTACAGAAAATCAGTCATATAATTAGTCTCATTTCATTCCTCCCCTAGATAACTTCTTTTCATTGAACCTTCTCCACACAAGTTGAACTTATTCTCAATCACTTAATGGTTAACAACCTAAATTGGCGATTCATTATCGTCTCTATTAATTTCAATCACATACCTTATATACTTTAATTCATCAATCTGTAATTCATATACTTCCAATAGTAGGAGATTTCTCTTAAGGAATGTTCATGATTCTCCTTATTTTTCAAACAAATCAAAATATTTCGCTATTGACATGATAGATTCTTCAAATTAAATTTAATAGCCAATGCATTACTAGTAACAAACACAATTTCTCGATCCTTCAGTCCTATTAACAAAAATATAATTCCGACATTATTGCTATGCAATTTGTAATTCATCCTATCCCAAAAGAACAGACATTAACTTTCAAGGTTCTTAAGTTATGCACATAACGTAATTTTCCCAAATAAGGTTCCACATGTTAATCTATAACAGAAATTTCCGAATTATATAGAATTGTAATCACATATTAATGGTCCCACTTTCAAACAGACATCTTGGATGACAATTATGATGGTAATTTCAAAACAGAGGAGCACATTGGATTTCAAACAAAAGCATATTTCACAGAAATTCATAGAGCCTATTGGGTAACAAATGTTGGCTTGCTCTCAAATAGTAGCAGACAGTCATACAGATCAGAGCAGAACTTTACATACCTCTGTGAAATTAAAATTACTGTTTTTGATAATCTTTCTCATACTATCATTTCAAGGTGGTGATTCAATTTCACAGCGAGTCTACATTTTACGCGGTCTCATTAACTTTGATCAATTGACACGTGGTAATTTAGGGCTAAATTTTTAATTTTCTCAAATCATTACAATTAGTCAATTAAAGTTTTTATATTCCCAGAGGTTCTTTAAGGGATATACGCTTATCATTCTAAGGAAATTTACTTCCCTATTTCTCATTACGCTTCCCTTTCTAGAAGTCTATATTTTGACTTTGTGGCTTAAGTTAATTTTAAATGTTTCTTTCAACGTTAGAAGATTCAATAGCGATACGATTTTTGTAAATTGGGTCTTTCATTTCTAACTCTCATAGGTTTAGTCTCCTAATGTGGAGTACAATTTTCTTTCTATTCAAACAAGGTCCCAAAAACATATAGCTTTGTTAGACTAAACAGAAATGCCAATTATTTTCCATATTCATCAATTGCTCAAGTCTTGCTCATATTCTCCTAATTTTGACAATGCCAAGTCAAGTCTCAGCGATGTTTTAATCATTTTTAGCAATTTTAGGTTGAGTTCTAAATGGTCCAACAAATGGGTTCCACTTATATCAAAACAACACATGACATAGCTTGTAACAAAACATGGGATGACATTCCTGACAAAACAAAGGAATAACTGCCCCGGAATCGAAGCACACCCGTTCATGACCGTCGGTGGCTGACCCGAAATCGGTTAGACAACCCACCCGGAAAACCGTCGGTGGCATAACATAACCCACCCGTACAAGACCGTCGGTGGTACCATCTGTACATAACCATCGATGGCAAAGAGATATCTCAACAAGGGTGCTACATAAGCTTAACGTCCCCTAGCACGAAAGGACCTTTCAAGAATGTCATCCAAAAGAAAGCTAATACTTGATACAGAACTAATGGATCATCTTCAAGCTTGATCAAATACTTTTCCAAAACAAAGCAAAGCAAGGCTTTATCAAAACATTATGACATAGCTTTATTAAAAAATACCACTCACACATAAACTGTAAACTTCGAGCAGTCCTACTTGCATTTAAGTACTATCCTTAACCAATTAAATTATTTGAGCTTCCTCTTAGGTTTGGGATAGTCTTTTATTTGATGCCCCAACTTCCCACATTTCCAGTAATTCGATGACACAGTCCCCGATGGATCTTGTAACATATTGACATACTAGAATAACTTACTTCTCTTACAACCTTGCCCAGAATTACTCGTCTTTCTTACCACAAGATTCTTAGTTTTTTTTTTCTATGATCCACTTTTCACTTCCACACTTAACTATTTCTTTTAATCTTGCCATGTATGATAGGGTTCACAGCTTTTACCACGATCTCTAGTACTTCTTCTACATTACTTAATCACCCTGATAAAGATTCAATTTCCACTCCATTCATACTTTTCACCATCTTTTCCTAATGACAAAAGGGAAGGGTCAAACACAAGAAAATGGTTGATAACACTTGGGTTAATTTATTTGACTTAAATTATAACACAAAGCACATATCACATACAAATAGACATACACATATAGGCTTATAAGGACACTGGTAGGATAACCTATTCATTCCCATGGAATTTACCAAGAATTTCTGACTCGAAGTAACGCTGGCCAAACGTGATTCCAATCAGACTTTCAAGGTCATTCCACAAAGGCATGAGACTCTACGGTTTAACATTCCACATAATAGGTTCCCACCAAAATGTACTATCTTACATATCAAATGACTTTTCTCGTCCTCAATTACCATAGTTCCACATATTTCATTGATCATCAAATTCCTCAATTTCCAAATATTCTCATAGTCCAATTTAACATATAACCCATATAGCTTTCATGACTTTCGTTAAAGATCCTAATTCTGCATAACACTATGTTCCCACAAATCAAAATACTTATTCTCACCAACGTACTAGTCAAATATTCTGATTTCCTTATAACGGCAGAAATTTCACCATAATTCTTATCTTTTAGCCTTATTGCTAAATTAATTAAACACATCCTAATTTCCTTATAGTCATCACAATTCCATAATAGCTCATAATTCTTAGTCTCAATACTTAAACATATTACACAAACGCATATACATATTCTTGAATGCACAACTTCTTACTTACTTACTAGATGCACGAAACTTAAATCTGTTGTAAACATTCTAATGCTCAATGGACACGTGTGTGAGACATTAATTCGTGCTCTGATACCACTCTGTCACGCCCCAAACCCGCCCCTATAGGTTTAGCATCGTAACCGGCCAGTAATCCTGGGATTACCGAAGGCCTCTGAGACAGATTAACATAATATTAGGGGCTAGCGGAAGCAATGAACAATATACAACGTCCATTGAGCTGTGTAGACTTATATGAGACAGAAAGATTTTAAACTTTTTATATACATATATACACATTATCTTTAAACCATCATATATATACAGATTAGATAAAAACGGACTTAGCCCTATTCACAAAATACACAAGACTTATTTAACCAAACAAAAAAAACAAAACTTACACTTAAATCGCAAGGCGATAATCACTTGACATATTCGGAACCTCCACGGGAGGCACATAGGTCGGCTGACAAAACAGATTTTAGGCGGATTCCTCTAAGCCTGGTCACGCGCCTGATCACCTACATACATAAATAATACAGTGAGCTAAAGCCCAGTGAATAATAACAAAGTAAAGGGTTCTAATGAATGAGTCCGTACAGATTCAGAAATCATAATTCAGTTTCGTATCAAATTCATAATTTGTTCAGATCATATACAGAAATCATAAGTCATGTTCGATCATACATAGTCCACCCGTTAGCGCTAACAGATTAATTACAAAGCATCTTAGACCATACTTGTCAACTCCATAGAGGAACCTTCGGCCGGGTGAGGATAACTTGTCAGTTTTATAAAGGAACCTCTGGACTGGGAACTTGTAAACTTGTCAGTTCCAACTAGGAACCTCCAGCCGGGCACAGATAGCTTGTCAGTTTCATGTTGGAACCTCCGGATCTGGGTAACAGAGAACAGATATCACATGATGCTAAGGATGCCACGAATACATAACAGAAATTGGGCAATCATTCATTGTACAGAACGTGTTATTTCAAAAAATAGATCTTATTTTATCACTCAGAAAATAGTTACGGTTGAACATAACTTTACTAAATTATTACTCACAGATGGCTGTAGAATCAAATCAGATGGACTGGACATATCGGATAAATCGGGCAGACAATGACGCGTGACCTACACAAGCACATAGCACATACACATTGAAATATAATATTACTCCCCTGATCAAACTTGACTTTTCTAGTCTTTTTCCCTCTAAATAGTTAGAAGCTCTACTGCACTTATTCTTTCTCATTCAAATAAACCGGATTCTTATTTCACATATTCATTCATTACTAAGCCCTTCTTTTCCAAATAAATTGATCCTTTACTTGGCTTCTTAAACAATTACCACTAGACCAATGATTCATTGTACAACTAACTAATCTATGTTGATTGGTAGCTTATTAGTCTTTCATGAGTCATAAAATCATGTCTAGAATGCCTTGGAAAGAGATGAGAATAAAAATGTGAACTAAATGCAATTTTCCAAAATATGCTGAAAATGGGTCTCCGCTCGAGGGCCACTTTGGTCGCTCGAGCGGACTGCAAAATTTGAAAAAAAACTACTAGGAGCTCGATTTTTATGGACAACATAAATTCTGAAATTCCAAAATTGAAATTGAAGTTCAAATTCGGTATTCAAAGCCTCAAAACATGTACTTTAGTATACAAACATGGAAAACTATTGTATAATTAAATAAACACTTTCAATTAGAAATCATTCATTCAAAATCATGCTTCAATTGTCCAAATTTAGTTTTAACTCATCTTCTCCATGTCAAACCCAATTTCAAGCCCACAAATTTTAAAATACGAATTAAACTTTCAAAACTCTTGGAAAATTCATAATGTACGTCCAATTGGAACTCAATTTCATGTTAGGACAAATAAATTCCACCCAAAGTAATGAATTTCTAAATTAATTTTCATACATTTGATCATAGCTTCAATTTCTCATTTTCTCTTTAATTACATAAAATTGGCCTCAAGTTCTTTCTATTTTCCTTGAAATCATGAAATTGGAGTCATGAAACTTCTTATAAATTTTCCAACTAATTTCCATAATCTTAAACTCAACTTAATTCATAATCAAACATGTTTAATTTAAATAAAATCTTAAATCACACTACATGCATGGATTAAAAATCTAATTAAAAAATAAAACTTTAACTAGCATTAGGATTAATTCTAATTTTCTGTAAACTTGATGTTCATAAAACATTTTCTTTTTCTCTTCAAAATATGAGATTGAATTAATCCAAATCCTTCAAAATCCATGATGTATGCATCAATAGAGTACTAAACTTGTAAAATTTATTCATGCATGTAACAAATAGAACTTAATCTCATGCAAGATTACAAAATTAGAGTCAAAATAATTGGTTACTAATTTAATTTCCATAAATTGAACATAACTCCATTTATTCATCATCTTGCTAGCTTCATCTATTTATATGAAATTGAACCCAGGTTTAACAAATTTAAGAAATCAATAATTCATACTCTTGGTCCTAACTTGATTTTACATGCAAACCCAAATTTAATCTCATAAGTCTTTTTTTACACATGAATTAAATCTAAAACTTTGAAATTCTAACATGCATGTGGGGATGAACCTCAAATTTATGAAGAATAATAAAAATCAAACTCAAACTAATTAATTTCTAAATTAATTTCCATAATCATTAATCTAATTTAATTCCATCATCTTCTTGCTAATTTCTTTCCAATTACATGAAATTGAACCAAAATCCCTTTTGATTTCAAGTATTAGGTGTAGAAGAATTAAACAAGAAATTTACCTCAACTTGTTGAATTTTTGAGCTGTCTCTCAATCTTTTATTTTCCTTAAGCTTTCTTTTCCTTATTTCTCCTTTGCTTTCTTAGTTGCTCATCTTGCATTTCACTCTCCAGCAACTCTTTTCCAGGTGAGTTCTCTCTCTCTCTCTCTCTCTCTCTCTCTTTCTCGGTTTTCTTTCTTCCTCGGTTTTCATCTCTTTTTCTTTTTGAGTTCATTGACTCTTTCATCACATTATCCATAATACTCACATCCCCTGTTTTTGGCCTCATTACACGTGCACACACACACTCTCATAGCACTTCCAGCACAACACTTAACATGCACTCACCCACAGAATTTTCTTTGCACACCCACACCAAATACACCCTCAAATTTAGATTGTTTCATAAGACAATTTATGCTTAGGATTTATTTAATTAAGCAACACTTAATCTTAAGAAATTTCAATTAGCACATCAGTAAATTAATTTTAACAAATCATAGATCTCTCATAATTTAATTAATCTAATTGATTTCCATTAGAGCCTAATTAATTATATTTAATTTTATTAATCCGAATCAGATTTTTAGTCAGACTCCCAAAAAACTCCAAATATTAAATTAAATTTATTATCATTATCAATTTTGATCTCTCAAATCATCTAGGCCTTCAATTTCTGATCAGACTCAAATTTTCATCAATAAATTACATCTTCAAATTGGGCACATCATAATTAAATTTAATTTATAATAACCACAATCCTCAATCCGCATGACTTAATCAACTCCAATTAGGACTTAATTAATCGAATCTCAATTTCACTAAATTGAATCGAATATTTAATTAAAGGGGTACTTACCAATTAGTCCTATTCACTAGACTTATTTACCTACAGGTCCTAACTAATAAATTTAACACTATAAAAATAAGAGAGTGATAAATTTATCACTAAAAAATTATTCATAAAAAAAGAGACTGATAAATTTATCACTATAAAATTATTCATAAAAAAAAAGACTGATAAAATTTGTCTTTATCACTTAATAAATTATATCAAATAGGACTTAATGGGTAATAAGTCTCAAAGTAGGACCTATTGGGTAATAAGTCTCTCAAGTAGGACCTATTGGTAGTTTATCCTTAATTAAACTCCCAAATGGGCCCGTAATTAAAATTAGATTGATTCAACTTCTTAACTTCACTTCCTTAAACCATTCGGACCCTTAATTTCTAATTCTAAAATAACTCTTTAATAGAATCATATACGAGTGGGATCCCACAAGTCTCATAAATCCCAAATTAAATTATAATACTCGGCAATTAATTTCAAATCCTCTTGATTAATCAAGTACTAATCATTTATACGTGATGGGGTTGTTACAGATTGTGTACATACAAACAACTGGCCATCAATTTGAAAAGATAGGCCATTCTCAACCATTTATTTAAATGCATAGGCTTTTCCTAGCCAAGTTCATGCATTTTAAATGGTCATCCTCTGTTCTTAGTGCTTCGAACCCATAAGAACAATTTTTTAATTTTATTAGCCACATCATCAGAATTATGTTTTGGTGTGATCCACAAATCCAAAGCAGGTTTTGAACATTAGGAATCATAGTACAAGATGACCTTAAAAATTCAAACAACTTGACATTTTAAACAATTTCAAAAAATTCAAATTCATGAACATTAAATTGTTCATCATTCTTAGCCATGTTTGGGTTGAGAACATGTTCTTCAGCCAAATAACTTTCATCATTTATTGACAAATGGGGCTGTTTTACTATTTTAGCCACTAACGACTTATGAAAACCCTCCATGTGAGTTTCATCATTTTTTGGCCTAATGGGTTGTTCCATTTTAGCCATTAATGGCTTATGAAAATCCTCCATAGACATGTTGCTTCCATGCTTTGAGTCTCTAAGAATGATTTTTTCAACCCATCGAGCTTTATATGGAACATCATTTTTAATCATGCATGGCTCAACAACATGCTTTTTATCAAAGTTATTTTCATAAATTGGCTTTTTAAAAATGGGTTTTTCGACCCCCTGAGCCATTGATGAAATTATATTTTCATTAATTTCAGTCACAAATGACTTAAAAACATTTTGTAAAACCCCACAAAATTAAATCATTAAAGACTTGACAAAAATGGTTAATAACTCATGTCTCCATTGGCAAATTTCTACATCAAGTTGATGAGTTACTCCAATTAAGTGGTATATTTTTCTTTTACCAAATAATATGGTAATTAAGAAACAACTTGGAAACTTTTTTCATCAAGAAAATGGATCTTTTCTTAAAGATCCAAAATTTTTCTTTCACGCCAATATATTTCATATTGACAAGTTCGAATGGCGAAATCCAAATCGTTTGTCATTTCTTACACTTGGCAGTCCCATCGGGCGTGCCAAAAATTATTGGCTTATTTTTCCTACGAAGAAAAATATCATAAATGCAAGCGTGCCAACAAGGATTGAAAAATCCTTACAGATTAAATTCAAGTCAATTATCAAGCGATTGCGTTGACGGTTCTTTTGCCTCAACAAAGAAGACTTCAAAATTGCCAAAGTGTAGAGAAAAGAAAAATTAAAAGAAGAATGAGGGAGATGGAGAAAGACGATTGAGTGAACAATCAAAGTAATAATTACTTACCTCTACTCCTATGCTTCGAAAGGAAGTGTATAAAATGCTTTGAAAAAGAAATGCTGGAAATAATTGCTTCGAAATATAAATCTGTGTCAAACTACTCCTAAGATAAAGAAAATGACAAGAAATATTGAAATCAAGTGTCATTGATTTGAGTTCTGGATCCTTTACAATGCAGCCATGAATGGCTATTTATAGGCAAATATTTGTAGGAAAAAACTTCCAGCAATAACTACCCAATAACTACCTAAAACTACCGACTCTTCTGTCTTTATTCCCATAATGTCACATATCCCTCCATGTCTTCATAACTTACTTTAACCTCTAATTCATGCCCCATGTTCTTCACTTTATTCTCTATCATCTTTTCACCTTTCACAACCTCCAAATGAGTAGGAGGATGTCATATATCCTGTAATTATATAAATAATAAATAATAATAAAAATTACAGATTTATAGTCCCAACAGAAATAGAATAGAGAAGACAGAATAGGAAACATGCTAGAGTCTCAAGACAAATGCATCTTCACAATACCTTGAGTTTTTTTCCAAGTACAACTAGCTTTTAAAACTGTCCCACTTTCATAGAAAATTATTCGGTGTATTTTTAGAATATCTAGTGTTAATATTTCTTTATTAATTATTATTTATTATGTCTCTTATATTTTAATTACATAATATAAAATTATAAAATCTAATTTGTTCACCAATTATAATACCTGAAATATCACATGACTACAAACCCAATAACTTTCCCATATATGCACCAAACAAATGGAAGACGAAAGATTACACTTAAAAATAACTTTCCCATATATGCACCAAAAACAAATTGAAGACAAAAGATTACACTTAAAATATATTAATATATATATATTGTTTTTTTTTTTAAATTATAAAATGTCAGAACAACTTCCGTAGTTGTTATTGTTAAGCACACTAGCAATTTGCTATTCATCGTGTCAAAACTCACTTATCATCTAGACTCCTGATTTGACCATGTAGACTCCGATAACCGTTGCCAATCCAACATGTAGACTCCTAATTTGAACGACAAATTTTGAAATGGATTGAACAAATGGTTTGTCCAATCATATTTTTTGAGTGCATTTAAAAAGCTTCGCTAAATTACACTAACACCTCTGAGGTTTTTATTTAATATATATTCTTTTTTCATATTTAAAAAATTATATTTTTTTCATCAAATTTATAATCTCATTACAAATTATCTTCTGGATTACTAATATCATGTCTTAAAATTTTCTAAATGACCTTCTTGCCTTTTTTTTCTATCATCATGACTACATTCTATAATTTTTTATCATTAAATTTTATTTGAATATATTCTTATTGAATGATCATATACAAACATAAATTTTATATAAAATTTTTAAACACATAAATATGATTTATATTTAAAACAATATTACTATCACAACATTTTTATAAATTTTTTGTATAAATTTTTATATATAAATATAATTTTTTACTTTTATTTCCACTTTTATATCTAAATTAGATCAATTTAATCTTAATATATTTAAAAAGTATAAAACTTGTATAAAAAGTTTTAAAAAAATTCATTGAATAAAACAAGATAAGATAATGTATTGATTTTTTATATTTTTGTAACTTTTTGTATTTGATGAATTTAAAAAAAAAATCACAAAATATTATACTTCTTAAGTATATCTAGATTAGATGTATCTAAAATATAAAAATAAAAATTGCTTAAAATATTTAAAAAATCAGAAAAAAAAAGATGAAAAATTAAAAAAAAAACTTAATTTTTTGTGTGAATTAAACCCAAAAAAAAAAAATGATTGTTATTTTCTTAAAATGACATGAACAAAATATTTGTATTATTTTATCAGTTTATACGTATAAAGATTACATGACAAATATGTTGTCTTAATTTGACAAGAGAATAAGTGTAATCTTTTAAATATAGATAGAGATTTATATTAAACAAAATCTAAAAAAAATGTTAATTTACCGTAAAAGTACTAATTTCATACAATATTCTTATATATCATATTAAGGGGTTGTTTGGGATGACCTAAATAAGTGTACTTTTTATTTTTTTAGGAAAAGATGTGCCGAAAAGTAAAGAAGTGATGTGATGAAAAAAAAATAAAAAGATAAAAAGATAGATTATTTTTTAATTGTCAAACTTGGCCTAATATTCATTATAAAACAAATTTTTAGAAAAAAAAATAATTTGTTACAGTGAAATTGTTATAGTCTAAATTCTAAAATACCTATAACGTTAGCATAATAATAATAAGAAGAAAATAGATCGAAATTATATACAATATATAATTATTTGTCTATGCACTTGTTTGGAAAGTTGGGTTGCGGTGAGTTGGGGTTAAAATAGTTTTAAAAAAATAAAATAGACTAAAAAATGTCACATGTAAATTATAATCATTTTATTTTTTCTTTCACAAAAGTCAAAAAAATAAATCCCAAATTAGGCTTTTTAGCCAAAAGTCAAAAAAGTCAAAATGTTAAAAAGGGCAAAAAAGTCAAACGAGACATTTTTTCTCTAAAAAAAAAAAAAAAACTAACTAACTAACTCACATTTCAAACGAATTTTTATTATACTTAGAGTTAGAGGAGAGTAGTTCCATGATCTAATTTTTTTGTTTTCCAATCAATAAATTAATTAAATTGTGATCTAGTTGAATTTGTATCTTTTAATAATAGAATTGAATCGTGATCTTTCAAAAATTGAATCAACCCAATCTACGAAAGTTGAATTAATTCAATTTAGGAACATTTGAATGTTTGTCCACCCTTAATTAGAATAAATATTGATTATAATAACAACACAACATAAACGTTTTTAAAAAAAAGACAAAAACAATTCCAAAGTTTGACATTTATAACAAATTAAACTCTATTCCAAAGTTTGACCTTTTTAATTGTTTCAATTTAAATTATGAACTTCTAAAATGATATCTATTTTAGCTATCCGTTTGTATCTATTAATTATAACCAATGGATAATGTGTAATTTAGACAATTTAATTATTTGTTTTTCTTTATGACTGATGACAATTACTTCTCATTCTTAATGTCATCCGTCACCACCCCTTCTCTTCCTCAATTCCTTGTCATCCCTTCATCACTTTAATTCATCGTTACACCTCCTCTTTTTAGTTCATTTCTTTTGATTTTTGCTCCAATATATAGTCACTATTGCCATCTAACTCCACCGACAAAAATGATTAAATTATTTAAATTACTCTTATTCTGTTAATTAACTAATAGTTAGTGAATGGGCTAAATGTAAAAGGGGTCGGGTCCAAGCCTTGGGCTGGCCCAATCCTTTGAAGTCTGAATCCAAGTGGGCTGGATGAGCATATGGGCAAACCAATTAAGACCAATTTCATGATCAATAGTCCACCCAAGTCCTCAAGCATTTGGGTCCAACCTGCAAAGGAAAGGCTAGTCCGGCCACGGTGCTGGGCTGGGCCGAGCTGCGAGACTGAATCTAAGGGGCCAAACAGAAAATAGGCCGAGCCAATACAAAGATATCCGAACGGATCAGCTCATCTCCATGAATGATCCAGTAAAAGGCTGAGACAGGGCATAATGATGCCGAGCTGAGGTATATCGATGCAGAACTGAGGAAACCCAGCAAGGAAACGTGGAAACCGTGAACATGTGCATGTGCAGGTTGCCACCTCAGCTGGTCCCCTACACCTAGAATCACGGAAGTTGTTAAACCAAAGGAATGTGGTTTGTTATCAGCATGACTACAATGAGTATACACATTGAATGACAACTACCAGGTGGTCCCCCATCTTGAGCAATGCCAGAAGGACACCTGGTAGCATCCAAACTCCCTGAACCCACATTGAGAGGTAAGCAAGGAACACTATATATACAACATGAACTTCACATGGAAGGTAACTGAACCATTCAAAACAAAAATCACACATAGAGATAGAAAAACCCTTGTACTTCTTCTTCGAACACTAATTCCCACACCGGAGGGGTTATCCGGCCAACCCCGGCCGGGCAGCTCTTACGGTGCTTCTTGTGGCAGGAATCCCAGTCCCTGGATTGTCCAACCGAGTGCGGAGCCCCGATCCACTTTCATCTAGTGCGGAATCTGGTACGCACAATTGGTGCGGTGAACGTGGACACTTCATCTTTGAGCTCTGCACTCAGTTCCGGCGATGGGGATTGAGGACATTCTGCCGTCAACACATACTCCGCAGACAAAGAAAACAAAGGACAAAGGTTTGGCACTCCCAACAGTCCCGGAGGAACAAACTGGAAACAATAATCGAACCCCTGAATCCGTCAAGCACCGATTACCCTTCGCTGGAGGCTCCTCTCATCACTTTCTTCTGGAAAAGGATTATAGAGACCGCATCATAGACTCCATGGGGATGGAGATACAGGAGTTGAAAGCCCAACTTAAGAAGCTATTGGGCGATCCAACAGAAAAGAAGACGGAAGCGGAGCCCTCTCGTTTGCGACGGAGGAGCTCATCCAGAGAGCCACCAGTGAAGAAGTTCCCCAGGAATGAATCTGGACAACAAAGCCAGCCTATCCCAGTATAGAGTGAGACAGCAAGCAGTCACACTCGTGGGTCACGCCGGAAAAGGGCCAAGAGGCTGAAGACCGTTAGTCAGCAGACCGAATACCCTCCTCAGGACCTTCGTACTTGGTTGATTGGCAATAGGTAGAATGAACAACATCGGGATCATCTGGACCGTACTGTTCACCAGAGGGAACACCGAGCGCTGGACAGGCTCGTCTCTTCGCCATTCTCCCAGGAGATCGAGACCATAAGACCTCCAAAGAAATTCACCCCACCAAAGTTCACTTCATACGATGGGAAGTCGGACCCGCTGACGCATATTAGCCACTATAGACAAATGATGTCTCTTTGGAGCCGAGATGAGGCACTGATGTGTAAAGTCTTCCCATCCAGCCTGGGAGAAACTGGACTTCGATGGTTCAATCGTCTCCCCGTTGGATCAATCCATGGCTGGAAGCAGCTCTCCGAAGAGTTCCTAGCCAGGTTCGTCTCTAACACTAAGATCCCGAAGGAGCCGGATACACTGTTTGGCCTCCGAAAGGAGCAGGAGGAAACGCTGCGCAATTATGCGAGGAGGTACTGGGAAGAATACAATGACCTGGAGGAAAATGTGTGCAGCGAGCAGATAGCCGTTATGTCCTTCAAACATGGTCTGCGCCCGGAAAGTAAGCTGAGACAATCACTTACCAAGCGCCCGGCCACAGCTTTGAAAGATTTACGTGCCAGGATTGAGCAGTACGCTTGCCTCGAAGATGATCAAATCCCCACTGAGGAAGCGTCAGCAGAACAAATAGCTCGGCACAAGAAGAGATCGGACCGAGGATGTAACGTCTCCAGCACCTAGTGATATTGTCCGCTTTAGGCCGGGTTATTGCCGAAGCATCACCTCGGCTCTTCACGGTTTTGTTTTCCCCTGGAAAAGGCCTCACTTGGGGGAGGGAGGTTCGTAGGCTTATAAGGCACTACCTCTCCTCCAACCTAATCGATGTGGGATTCGCCTTAAGGAGCAGTACGCCAGGGCGCACTCCACCCCTTATGGACTCAGTGTCCTGGCTGAGGAACACCGAGGTTTGCCCCACCACCGACACTGGCTCTGATACCACTGTAACGTCCTCAGCACCAAGTGATATTGTCCGCTTTAGGTCGGGTTATTGCCGAAGCATCACCTCGGCTCCTCACGATTTTGTTTTTCCCTGGAAAAGGCCTCACTTGGGGCCCTGGCGTACCCTGGCGTACTGCTCCTTAAGGCGAATCCCACATCGATTAGCTTGGAGGAGAGGTAGTGCCTTATAAGCCTACGAACCTCCGTCCCCCAAGTGAGGCCTTTTCCAGGGGAAAACAAAACCGTGAGGAGCCGAGGTGATGCTTCGGCAATAACCCGGCCTAAAGCGGACAATATCACTTGGTGCTGGGGACGTTACAGTGGTATCAGAGCCAGTGTCGGTGGTGGGGCAAACCTCAGCGTTCCTCAGTGAGGACGTTAAGTCCATAAGGGGGAGAGTGCGCCCTGGCGTACTGCTCCTTAAGGCGAATCCCACATCGATTAGGTTGGAGGAGAGGTAGTGCCTTATAAGCCTACGAACCTCCCTCCCCCAAGTGAGGCATTTTCCAGGGGAAAACAAAACCGTGAGGAGCCGAGGTGATGCTTCGGCAATAACCCGGCCTAAAGCGGACAATATCACTTGGTGCTGGGGACGTTATAGAGGAGAACACCGAGGGATTGCAGTGAATGAAGTGAATAAGTCCAAATCCCATGAAGCCGTCGTGACGGTGTTCAAAGAGCCGATTTATCGAATCCTGGAAAAGATCAAGAGAGAGCCCTTCTTTGTTTGGCCGCCGAAAATGTTGGGAGATCCGGCTCGGCGCAATCAGAAGCTCAGATGCATTTACCATCAAGACAGGAGGCACATGACCCAGAACTGTAGAGCACTGAAGCAACACTTGGAAGACTTGGTAGCAGTTGGGCACCTCGGGATTACATAGATAAGGATAAGGAAGCAGCTGAACCAGGGAACCCGCTACCAGAACCGAATATTGAGCATCCACCTCGGCTGATAATAAATGTGATACACAGGACAGCGACTCAGGAGTCTGAGGAGACACTGAAGGAAGAGATCGTTAAGGCTGCGCAAATTCGGCAGGTCATGTCAATGGAGCCTGCATCGAAAAAGGTACGTACAGTACCTAAATCCCCCTTGTGCACTGTTTCATTTACTAGCAAAGATTTAGAGGGCATACAGCACCCACATACAGACGCATTGATTATAACTATGGGAATTGGAAAACGATTTGATGTAAAACGAGTCTTGGTAGATCAAGGTAGTGCAGCAGACATACTGTATTATGATTTATTCAGAAAGCTTGGTCTCTCCAAGCAGCACCTCACCCTAGCGGCAGCCCCGTTGGTCGGTTTCAATTCACAGCAAGAATGGCCGCTTGGCAGAGTAGTGTTGCCAGTCGTGGCAGGAACAAAAACCCTTCAGATAGAGTTCTTGGTCATTAATACACCATCCCCTCACAACGCCATACTTGGCCGTCCGTGGATTCATCAAATGGAGGCAGTCCCTTCAACCTATCACCAGCTCATCCGTTTCCCAACGGAACACGGAGTAGAGCAGATTTCAGGGGATCAAGTTGCGGCCAAACATTGCTTCATGGCAGCATTAAAGGCAAAACAGCTCTGTAATCGGGTACAGATGGTAGAAGTGGCCGAACAGCCAGTCCTGGAAGATGTAGGGGGAGCTCCAAAGGAAAAAATAATAGAAGATTTGGAGAGAGTCCTGGTAAAAGAGGATGACCAGGAAAAGTACTTCCTTATCGGTACCTCGCTAGGCGCTGATGAGAAACTTCAGCTGCTGGAACTGCTGAGGGAAAATATGGAGGTATTTGCATGGTCAACATATGATACCCCAGGGTTGGACCCAGAATTTGCTTGCCACAAGCTCAACATTAACCCTTCAGCTCGGCCCATTGTGCAGAAAAGTCGGAGATCCTCAGTTGAGCACACCGAAGCAGTAATTGCCGAAGTCGAAAAACTCCTGGCTTCAGGAGCAATCAGAGAAGTTCAGTGCCCGCAATGGTTGTCTAACACAATTGTAGTCAAGAAGAAGAACAGAAAATGGAGAGTCTGCATTGACTTCACTTGCTTGAACAAAGCATGCCCTAAAGATAGCTTTCCGCTACCTTGCATTGACCAACTAGTAGATTCAACAGCAGGGCACGAGCGCATGAGCTTTCTGGACGCTTATAGCGGCTATCATCAGATACCACTGTTCGGTCCGGATCAAGAAAAGACAGCGTTTATCACTCCAAGGGGAACTTACTGCTACAAAGTGATGCCATTCGGCCTCAAGAACGCCGGGGCAACCTATCAGCAAATGAACACTCGGATGTTCAAGGACCAACTGGGAAAAACCATGGAAGCATATATAGACGATATGGTAGTAAAAAGCAGGCTCGCTACAAACCATCTCACGGACTTGAGAGAAGTTTTTGGCATCTTGAAAAACCACCAGCTTCGCCTCAATGCCTCGAAATGCGCTTTCGGGGTAGGAACAGGGAAGTTCTTAGGATATATGGTCACTCACAGAGGAATTGAAGTGAATCCGGATTAGATCAGAGCAATACGAGATCTTGAAGTACCAACAAAGGCTAAGGAGCTGCAGAAGCTGGCCGGAATGGCAGCCGCACTGAATCGGTTTATTAGCAAATCCTCGGATCGAATGAAGCCTTTCTTCCAGCTTCTAAGGAAAAAGGCAGCATTTGAGTAGAATAACGAATGCACCGAAGCACTGCAAAGCCTCAAAAGATACCTCAGTACACCTCCTCTGCTGTCCACTCCGGAACAAAGAGATGAGCTGTACCTTTATCTAGCAGTCTCAGATCATGCCGTAAGCGCAGTATTAATTCGAGAAGTTGACAAGGAACAGAGGCCTATCTATTATGTCAGCAAGACTTTACTAGATGCTGAGACACGGTATCTACCGTTGGAAAAGTTAGCATATGCGTTGCTTATCGCCTCAAGAAAGCTGCAGCATTACTTCCAGGGGCATACCATTAATGTCCTCACTTAATTTCCCCTCAGATCTGTATTCAGCTGAGCCGATTTCTCTAGCAGAACAGCAAAGTGGGCGGTAGAACTTGGTGAGTTTGACATTCGGTATCAACCTAGGACAGCGATCAAGGCCCAGGTCTTAGCGGATTTTGTCACATAATTTGCTCCAACCCAGAGTACCGAACCGGGGGATTCGAGTTCGACACAGACGCCATGCACTACCGAAGAAGGAAAACACTGCGCTTCGGAGGCCTGGAAACTCTTTATTGGAAACATCTGGCAGCTCTATGTTGACGGGTTGTCCAATAACCGAGGCTCGGGGGCAGGAGTAGTACTTATCTCGCTAGAAAGATTTATCTGGGAACAGGCTCTCAGGCTCGGTTGGAAGGCTTCGAACAACGAGGCCGAGTACAAAGCGTTATTGGCTAGCTTACGTAGCGCCGAACACTTCAGTGCAGAACAGCTTCTTGTTTTTAGCGATTCACAGCTAGTGGTAAACCAGCTTTCTGGGATCTATGAAACACGAGACGAAAGAATGGCTATGTATGCAGGCAAGGCCAAGGACCTACTCAGAAAATTTCAAGCCATACAGGTGGAGCGAATCAGTCGGGATAAAAACAGCCACGCTAATGCCCTAGCATGCCTCGGCTCGTCAATAAATACAAAGGATGCCAGAAAAGTTTGGGTCGAGTTTGTACCGGAACCAAGTATTGCATCTCTAGTCCTCTGCAACGACTTGGAGCCAAGCTGGATGGATCCGATATTTACTTTTCTGAAATCTGGTACACTTCCCGCAGACAAAAAGGAAGCCAACAAGGTCAGACACAAGTCAGCTCGGTTCTGGATCTCACCATCTGGGAAGCTTTACAGACGCTCCTATCTTGGCCCCTATCTCCTATGTGTGCATCCAAATCTGGTCGAGAATGTTCTCTACGAAATTCATGATGGGATTTGTGGATGCCATGTTGGCGAAAGGTCGCTGGCGCACTGAGCCCTCACTCACGGGTATTGGTGGCCGCGGATGCAACAAGATGCTCAGCAGTACGTACAGAAGTGTGATAAATGCCAGAGGTTTGCTCCATTCATTCATCAGCCAGCCAAAACTCTCACCCCCCTCACCAACCCATGGCCCTTTGCCCAATGGGGCCTGGATATTGTCGGACCATTGGCGCGAGGCACTAGGAACAGGCGACTTTTCATCTCAGCAACCAACTATTTTACTAAGTGGGTCGAAGTTGAGGCATTGGCAAATATCAAAGAAGCAGATACAAAGCGGTTTGTTATGAGAAATGTGGTGGTGCGTTTCGGCATCCCGCGGGTACTGATTGTGGATAATGGAACACAGTTTGATGGAAAACTCTTTAGAAAGTTTTGTGCCGACCTCAGGATTGAGTACAGGAACTCTTCTCCAGGGTACTCGCAAAGCAATGGACAGGCAGAGGCGTCAAACAAAACCA
The DNA here is from genome assembly GCA_030407325.1 of Camellia japonica. NCBI lineage: Eukaryota > Viridiplantae > Streptophyta > Magnoliopsida > Ericales > Theaceae > Camellia > Camellia japonica. Next base: position 98,500,847 of record JAPPVO010000003.1, read on the forward strand.
TCATCAACGGAGTCAAGAAACAACTTGAGCATGCCAAAGGGAAATGGGTTGAAGAGTTACACCACGTGCTATGGGCATACCGAACCACAGCACGACGCTCAATGGGGGAAACACCTTACTCCCTAACTTATGGAATGGAGGCCGTCATCCCACTCGAAGTCGGTCTCCCAACCCTTCAATCTGAACTATTTGAGAACACCAGTAATGAGGAAGCTATTGCACAAGCACTGGATATGGCAGAGGGCTGAAAAGAGACGGCGCTGATCAGACTTGTAGCGTATCAGCAGCAGCTCATCAAGAGTTACAACCAAAAGGTTTTCCCAAGGCAATTTCTACCAGGAGAACTGGTCTTAAGGAAAGTTATGGATCACAAAAGGGTGCCTGGCGAGGGCAAACTTGGGCCAAACTGGGAAGGTCCCTACAGAGTCACAATCGTCGTTGGAAATGGAGCCTACTACCTCGAGGATCTGAATGGCCGAGCTATACCTCGGCCTTGGAACGTAGCAAATCTCAAGAAATACTATCAATAAGATGGTCCCACTTTCTTTATCAGACTGTAAAGGCACTTTTCTCAAATTTATCAAATTCTTGTAATTAGCTTTGATGTTTATCAAATGGAATTAGCTTTGGTTCTTATCAAATGGAATTAGCTTTGATGTTTATCAAACGGAATTAGCTTTGGTTCTTACCAAATGGAAGTAGCTTTGATGTTTATCAAACGGAATTAGCTTTGGTTCTTACCAAATAGAAATAGCTTTGATGTTTATCAAATGGAATTAGCTTTGGTTCCTACCAAACGGAATTAACTTTGGACTTAACCCAAATGGACTTAGTTTCAGAACGACTGAACGAAATTTAGATTTGGTTAGCACTCAAACATGCCAAGTGGTATTGCTTGGTGGAATTATGTTTGGCAACTAAATTGGATTTTAGCCAAGTGGCATTGCTTGGTGGAAACCGCACTAACCTTAAGTAAAACACCTCTATTTAGCCAAGTGGAATGGCTTGGTGGAAACCACACTAACATATCTTAAGTAAACATCTTTGCATTTACAGAACCTCTTAAGTATCAGCGCGTCAACAATTCAGTATTGACTCAAACAACTAGAGTTGGAATAAGCATGACCAGGTCCTATCAGGAGCAAGTTTCCAGCATTAGTCTTACTCAACTCCAGCTGGGGGCAAACAGTCGTTTTTTTTTAAAACCAAGCTGGACCTGAGCAAGACACCTTTTCATGCCTTCATCGCATTCAAATGCACCTATACTATCTAAGTTGAAACAGACTCAAGCAGCTCTACACAAGGGCACAATCTTCAGTACCGATCTTACGTAGCTCCAGGTGAGGGCAAACAATCGTTTTCTTTCAAAACCAACCTGGACCTAAGACTCACTTACGAACTCAAGCACAGCCATACCCCATATCCGTTAGCCACACCGAGCACCAGTTCAGCCCCGAGGTCCCAACAGTGCTCGGCCGGGGGCAAACAGTCCAATGCCACACCGAGCATCAGTTCAGCCCCGAGGCCCCAACAATGCGCGGCCGGGGGGCAAGCAGTACAGAACCAGACCGAGCATCTATTCGGCCCCGAGGTCCCAACAGTGCTCAGCCGGGGGCAGGCAGTATAGAAAACATTCAAACATAGAAGCCAAACAGCATCAGACTGCAAGTTCAAAAAGAAAATTCCATCATCCAACGAAAGGCACAGATGGCCTCACAACTAGCAGCAAAGAAAAGAAAAGAAAAGAAAAAAAGAAAAATTGTCTTGACAAGTGTGGAAAGAAAGCTCGCCATGGAGACCGAGCCACAGTACATCAAAGCAAAGAAAAAAAGTTCAAATTCTCTCAACATCAATTTTCATCAATAGCGGGTAACTCAGGAGCAGCATCAGCAATTTTGTCCAGGCCATCTATGGGAGGAAAAATAGAGAAAGCTCCAACTTCCTGAGAAGTAGAAGCCTCCTTAACCACATCTCCCGTGGCTTCAGTTTTTGGGGCTTCAATCCCTTCAACATCCACCGTTTCAGCGACAACATTCCTGTCCTGGGTCTTGCTTGCAGAATCATCTTCTGGAGAAACTTAGGCTGGAAGAACAGCAGGGGCGGAAACAATCTTCGACCCCAAGGATCTTGAAGGAACTGGGACATCCTGAAACAGGGAAGAGCCTTCAGGAACCAGCGCAGCAGTCAAGGCACTCGTCCAACCCTTCACGAAAAGCTTATCTCGCAGCACTAGCACCTCTTCCTTATAGGCGGCCCCAGCTTCATCCCAACCCTGTTGCCAGTGTTTGGCTTCCAGCGTGGAACGCTCGGCAGCCATCACGGCAATAACGGCCTCCAGTTTGGCCACCTTCCCCTCGAGTTGAGCCTGCGTCCCGATAGCAGCCTCCTTCGATTTCTCAACTGAAGCAACAATCTTGTTCAAACGAAATGCTTCCCTCTCCGCAGTTCGGCGTCCCTCTTTCTCTGTCTCCAAGCTTACCGTGAGTCTTTCAGTGTTCATTGCGGCCTCCAACACGGCCCTTTCTAGCTCTTTAGCACGAGTAATGGACAGATGCATTCTTTAGATACACTGCAAATGACAACGAAGAATTAAGAGAAAAAGGAGACAACAACGCAACAGTAAAAGACAAGTAAAACAGGAAACACTTACAGCAGTCATCATCTGAAGGGTCCCCTTCAGGATAGGAATATCACGGGGCCCATTATGGTCAGCTATGTCAACTGGCATCAGCAAAAACCTAGTCAAATCAAAGGCAAAATCTTGCAAAGCAACGACTGAATCAGAGGTGGAAATGGGCTTGCCCATATGCGACATTGGTGGTTCCCATTTCTCAAAAGTCTCATTCTCAGCAGGATCCTCAGAAACTTCCCCCACCACTGCTTTGCCAGTCTCTCTTCTTCTCTTCTTTGCTCAGGCAGTGACCGAAGCTGAGGGCTTGGCAGTAGTTACAAGGGTCACAGAAGCTCCAACCTCCATCTTCACCTCCATGAGGCTCTTCACCTCGATCTTTTCCAGAGGGGTTTGCAAAGCATCGGAGGCTCCGAAGGCCTCGGCCTCTAAATCCACCAACACCCTTCTTTTCGCCACAGAACCGCTCCCTGTGAAACTGGGGGCAGGGGAGGGCGTTCTCTCAGAAGGTGCCCCTTGACTCCTGTGACGGTTCATGACCAAAGGAGCGAGAGACGTGTCGGTCTCGGTATCAGAATCCAGAAGAGCAGCAGCGAGCCTTGCCTTCTTTAGAATAACAGAGCGGTAAGTAGACTGGTAATCCAACAGCTCAGGTGCAGATCTCTTTTTATACCTCAAGGCAGCTTTTATGGCTTCAGCATTCTCTCGGTTCGGCCTTCGTTGGAAACGAGAGGCCTCTGCAAAGAAAAAAAAAAAAAAAAAAAGAAGAAAAAGAAGCGACACATCAGAGCAATACCCAAAATGATGTAAGGAATACATAAGGCATTAGAAGAGAAGACCCGAACCTGGGTAGCCGTCTTTCTGGGGCATCCGCTCAGACTGAAACTCAGTACCGGCGGGGAACTCCCAGTTTCCACTGACTTGAAGGAAATCATCATTGTGTTTATCCAAATCAGGTAACCCGGTAATCAAACGGCAATCAAACGAGCGAACACGCAAGTAACATGTACTGTGGTCTTTGTTATGAGAAAGAGTATAACAACCTAAGATATCCCATATGTCAAGGTTCAAACCCAGTCGTCTATTGAGGGCAGATACGCCGCAAACAACACGAAAAAGGTTCACAGATACTTGCATTGGGGTTAACTGGACCTGGTGTAGAAACCGGCGTACTAACGGGTCAAGAGGAAACCGAACTCCTCCCTCGACTATGGCCGCGATGGGAAAAGCGGCGGTATTCCTCGTACCCATACGCTTGGCGTCTACCTTCGCCAACGAAAGGGTAACGTCATTAGGAATATTATAGTCCAGGCGGAACATGGCCATGGCCTCAGGGATATCAACCAGTGAACGGAATTTTCCCATTCAACAAACCTAATGGGACAGAAGTAGGACTCAGATAACAGAGTATGGAATACAGACAGCGAGCGGGCCAAACGAGATGATTAAGATAGAAAGAAGCTAGAGAAGAAGAATCGCAAGAGAACTTATAGAGATTAGAACAGTGGTAGCAGAGCAAGATTAGCAGCGGAAAAGTCAAAGCAGAGCACCAACGAGACTGGTTCAGAGGAACAGGAAGAGTTTTTCTTTTCTCTCTCTTTGGAACTCACTAGAGGAACGAGAAAAGCAAATGAAGGGATTTGTATTACCAGCCAGAGCATTAATTGCACCAGCCGGAGCGTAGGTACACGGAACACGATCTTCGGTATGGAATCGACGCACTATCTCTGCACACCTATCACACGTCGCCACGTGTTACATGAAATGACGCATACAAGAATTGTGTGTCAGGATTGAACCGTCACCAAGGCTGAACTAGGGGAGAAAAACCGAAACGACGTGACGCTTGGGAATCATAACAATAGCTACCCCCACGGGGAACCTTGGGGCGAGCTAAGGGGCAAATGAAGGGGCTAAATGTGAAATCGGTCGGGTCCAAGCCTTGGGCCGGCCCAATCCTTTGAAGTCTGAATCCAAGTGGACTGGATGAGCATATGGGCAAACCAATTAAGCCCAATTTCATGATCAATAGTCCACCCAAGTCCTCAAGCACTTGGGTCCAACCTGCGGAGGAAAGGCTAGTCCGGCCACGGTGCTGGGCTGGGCCGAGCTGCGAGACTGAATCTAAGGGGCCGAACAGAAAATAGGCCGAGCCAATACAAAGATATCCGAATGGATCAGCTCATCTCCATGAATGATCTAGTAAAAGGTCGAGACAGGGCATAATGATGTCGAGCTGAGGTATATCGATGCCGAACTGAGGAAACCCAGCAAGGAAACGTGGAAATCGTGAACGTGTGCATGTGCAGGTTGCCACCTCAGCTGGTCCCCTATACCTAGAATCACGGAAGTTGTTGAACCAAAGGAATGTGGTTTGTTATCAGCATGACTACAATGAGTATACACATTGAATGACAACTACCAGGTGGTCCCCCATCTTGAGCAATGCTAGAAGGACACCTGGCAGCATCCAAACTCCCTGAACCCACCTTGAGAAGCAAGCAAGGAACACTATATATACAACATGAACTTCACATGGAAGGTAACTGAACCATTCAAAACAGAAATCACATATAGAGATAGAAAAACCCTTGTACTTCTTCTTCGATCACTAATTCCCACACCGGAGGGGTTATTCGGCCAACCCCGGCCGGGCAGCTCTTACGGTGCTTCTTGTGGCAGGAATCCCAGTCCCTGGATAGTCCAACCGAGTGCGGAATCCCGATCCACTTTCATCTAGTGTGAAATCCGGTACGCACAGTTAGAATTAATTATATTTTAAAAAATTAAAAAATTAAAATTTAATTTATTACTAGAATTAAATCCTATTTTTTGTGTAAATTTTCTAAAATTTATCATTAGTTGGCAACGATATTTTCTTATGGTATCTATCTTTAGCAATAATATGAATTCAGACTTAATTACTTAGAAATTATTTATAATTATTATCTTGTGGTTTAGATTTATTTTATGTATGAAATCTACATTACACAAATTTAATTTTCACCACACAATCACCAATTCAGAAAAATCTAAGTGGATAAGTCTGGGTTTCCAAATTTATTGTATCTTTAGGCTGTGTTTGGTTGAAAGATTTGATGAGAGAAATAAAAAGTGAAAGGGAAATAGAAAGAAAAAGAGAAATAATTAATATGATTCGAATTGCAAGTTATATTTGGTTGAGTTGAGAAATGGAGAAAGAAAAATAGACTAATGTGAACCCAAAAGATAAAAAATGGGACTGTATTTCTCTCTCACTTTTTTTTCCTGTGTTTTTTATTATAACCAAATAAATAATAATATGACATTTCCTTTTGCTTTCCCCTTTCTATTTTATTTTTTTGTTTTTTTATTATTAAATCCTTCAATCAAATGTAGCCTTAGGGTGTTTTGGAAAGATAGAAATAAATAATTTTTTTAATTTTTTTTTTTATTTTGACGGTTTGGTTTTTTCACAAATACATTTGGAAAAGTGCTAAATAAGTAGTTTTTTTTTTCATTTTTAAAAATTATTATAATATGATATCACATTATTTGTAAAAATTATAAAATTTCCATATATTACCCTCATGCATATTTTTGAAATTATCATTTTACCATTCACTAACATTTTCTAAATGCAAAGAAGTGAGGATATTTCAATAATTTTACTAAAGTCTCGTTTGCCAAGTTAACATTTTAGTCAAAAAATTAAAAAATTACTAAAAAAGTCAAAAAGTCTATAACCTATACCAAAAAGTCAAATATTCTTTTTCTCTTTACTTTTGCGCATCTTTTAGTAAAAAGCCAAAAAGTTAACCCAAACATACTAGTTTTTTGGGCAAATTACATTATTAGTCCCTATAGTTTGGGGTTTGTGTTATTTTAGTTTCTGACTTTTTAATTACGACATATTTGTCATTGAATTTTGAATCTTGTTTCAAATAAGGACAATTGAATATACCATTACTTAATTTCAAGAGCAAAATTGTCAATTTAATAAAATATAAACTAATTTGACAAAAATAAATGTCAAAAAAATATTTTAAAATTTTTAAAAATTTATTTCTACCCACCAAAAATAAAATTATGAAAATTGATAAAAATTAATAAATATTACATGATTAGTTTTTAAAAATTAATTTTACATGATCATCATCTAAATACATAATAAAAATTAATTTGGTAAAAAAAATAAATAAATGTCTAAAAGATTTATCAATTTTATATAATTTTATCTTTAGTAATTAGAAATAAATTTTAAAAATTTAAAAATAATTTTTTGACATTTATTTTTGTCAAATTAATTTATATTTTATCAAATTGACGATTTTGCCCTTGAAAAGTCCAATAGGATTTACAATTGTCCTTATTTGGAACAAGATTCAAAATTCAGGGTCAAATGTGTCACAATTGAAAAATCAGGGACCAAAATGACACAAGTCCCAAACTATAGGGACCATTAGTGTAATTCATCCTAATTTTTTTTATCTCATATTTTATCCAAAAAATCAAAAAATTACTATAATAATCTGTTCCTGAACGAGGCCGAATTGACTTATTACCATCTTGCCAAATGTAATTTTGCTAAAAGAAACGGATTTTTTGCTATTTAGGCCTAATTTGAAAAGATGGTTATAAGTAATTTTTTTGTGAGAGAGGAAGTGAGTTATAATCTAAAAAGTGGATTATAACCCACTTTTCAAAATAGGCCTTATAAGTAAAAAGGTGACTTATTTCTAACTTTTCAAAATGTCGCTGAGTGTAGAGTATAATATTCCATGTTAGTTTGATATGAGGGAACACGTGGGTGAATTTATTAGCAAGACCTGTCAGTTGAAAAAGGGGAGTAGACTTTTGTTTCTGCATTTAATTAAGCGCATGTGGTTTTCATGGTTTTTTGTTGCCGTTTTTCTGCGCCGCACTCGTCCTCCATTACTACAGCCTATTTTAAAGAGCAATGCGTTAAAAGTTATTTTTTAATTTGTTTTTTTTTATATAAAAAAAGTTAAAATGCTAAAAATAATTAAAAAAATTATCTTTTAATCATTTTTTTTAAAAAACCCTTATAGGTAATTATTTAATAATTTCAAATTATGAACACGTGACATTTCATAATATTATAATTGATAAAAAATATGAATAAATGAGATATTGTGTTGAGAATAGAGAGATATATTAAATATTAATTGATTAAGAAGTACAACACGTGATACTTTAAAAATATTAAATAATTTCCACATTACTACTATGTGTCAAAAATGAAGAAAAAAACCCACAAACAAAATTACAAATTGCTTAAAATTTTAAATCTGCCACTTAAATAAAGTTGTTATTATGGACCACATTAGTCTTTGTTTATAAATTATGAGCAGCTTATTTATTTATTTTTATTTTTAAACTATAAAATTCAATTTGCACATATGAAGGCTCTCTTAGACATATTTTAGTGATTTGAGCTATTTAATTTAGGAAAAATTACTTTCCAATAGTGTTACCAGAAATTATTATTAATTCATAGAAAAATTTATAACTTTAATTATTAATTTATATAAACTTTATCACTTTTTGTTAATTTTTTTTAAAAAAATATACACTAAATTGAATTTTTCCCTTTAATGTATAAGGTTTTCCAAGTACATCGCTCACATTAAAAAATAAATTGATTAGACATAGGTAATTACTTGATTATTAAGTTTGGCCAAACCTTTAATTTACTGTATTATTTTTAAAAGAACAAGTATAATTTCAAAAATAAACTATATTTTTTCTCTACAAAAATAAAGCAATCACATAACTATTGATTTATAATAAACTTAAATTTTTTACATAAATAATGACATTCAAGTTAAAACAATATGAATCACTAAAATAAATCAACTTAGGCCCATAATCATTCTAATATGACCTCCAATCATTCTAAGGGATGTTTTGAAAAAAATGATTAAAAATTATTTTTTGATTTTTTAAACTTTTTTAGGAGAGAAGAAAATGAATTAAAAACTGAAAAGTGACTTTTAACATACTTCTTAAAATAGGCCTAATATAACCCTCCGATCTACAAAAAGGAAGGACTTGGAGATAAGTTAAAATGTGACTACGGCCTCGTTTGGGAACCTTCATTTTTAGCCAAAAAGTTAAAAAGTTACTAAATTAGCCAAAAAGCCAACAACCCATATCAAAAAGTCAAAGATTCTCTTTTCTCTCTACTTTTTGCACATCTTTTCGTAAAAAGCCAAAAAGTCATCCCAAACATACTAGTTTTTTTTAACTCATATTTTAGCCAAATAGCCAAAAAGTTACTAAATTAGCCTGTTCCCAAACGTTGTGAAAGAGTACTTAATGTAATGATTACACTATTGTAGTTCGACTTGATGCAAAAAAAACTCTCACCTCTTCTTAGGGTTGCAAACGAACCGAGCCGAGCCAAGCCGAGCTTTGCTGAGCTCGAGCTCGGCTCGTTTACTAAATGAGCTCGAGCTCAGCTCGACTCAACTCGGCTCGATAATTTTTTTAATATTATTTATATTATTTAACATATAAATAATATATTTATTATATAATTTAAATAAAGATAAACGAGTCGAACTTGATGAGCCGAGCTCGTGCAAGCTCGAGCTCGGCTCGTTTACTAAACAAGGCTAATATTCGAGCTCGAGTTCGGCTCGTTTACTAAACGAGTCGAGCTGAACCGAGCCCTTAACCAGCCGAGCTGAGTCGAATTTGTTCATGAACAGCTCGTTTCATTTGCAGTCCTACCTCTCCTTAATGTAGCAATATTATAGTCCTTAAAACAAAATAAAAATAATATTACCGTATAGAAAAATAGTATATAAGCTCACTTCATAAATCTATTTTTCAAATCAAATAATCTATAATAGAAATAATTGATTGATGGTTGTTTGGGATGACCTAAATAAGTGTACTTTTTGTCTTTTTACGAAAAGATGTGCAGAAAAGTAGAGAGGTGATGTGATGGAAAAAAGATAAAAAGATGGATTATTTTTAAGTTGCCAAACTTGACCTTAAAAAGAATATAAGAAAGATAATTATCTTAAATATTTTAATACACTTTCACATCATTAAATTTAAAAAATAAATTTAACTTTTGAATTAAAATATAGGGGGAATACCCTATTAGTGGGACAACAAAAATTATTTAAAAAAAAATTTAATTTTAATTATTAACATTTATAATATTTTTCCACTAAGTGTCTAAAATATAACTACACACCATATATTTAGGTCTTTTTTGAAAACAAGTTAATTTAATAATTTTTTTAATTTTTTTACAAAAAAATATTTAAAAAAATAAAAAAAATAATATAACAATTTATAGTGACTTTTTCACGAAAACTAAAGGTTGTCAAATAAGGCCTTACTTACTTTCAAGCCACACAGTTGGCCGTTTGGGCTCCAAACTTTGGAGTGGAACTTTTTGGGTAAGAAAAATACTTATTTTGAAAAGGCTGTTAAAAGTTAATTTTTTTATTTTTTTTTATTTTTTTTAAAAAAATGTGTAAAAAAACGTAAGAGGTAATGTGATTCAAAATGAATTAAAAGTTAAAAGAAGATTTTTAACCATCTTCTCAAAATACTCCTTAAATTCATAAAAATTACTTTTAATGATATATCTAATAAGTGTCAAATTTTAATTTATTATTAATACTACCATCATTAAGAGTCATTTAAAAGTGATAAATTACAAATATATATATATATATATATATAACATTATTTAAGTAAAATAGCAAAAATATTAAGGCCAAGTTTGGCATCCTCAAAAAAATCTAAAAATTCAAAAAGTTACTATCCTATTTAAGTCACATCATCTTATTTAAATCACATCACCTCTCTAACACATCACTTCAAACCCAACCCAAATCCAACCCATATTTCATAAAAAGTCAAAAAGTACACTTATTTAATCTACCCACACTTGACCTAAATATCCAATCAAACTACTTTTCTTATTTATATAATATATATATATATATTTTAAAAAAATTAAAAAAACCAACAAAAATAACCACATCCCGAACACCCTTTACTTGCTCCCACACCACACAGTCGAAAAATGTGCAACTCCAATCTAAAAACCAATATAAAATGACTCACCCACCATTGCTAATCACGTATACCACATCCTCTTCTCTCTTCCTACTTTCTTAGCTCCTCCCTCTCTCTCTCTCTCTCTCTCTGTGAATTTGCTTTTTTCTATTAACTATGGAATTTGGTGCTTCCTTCTTGTACAAATCTCTACCCACCCCTCTTTGTATCTTGTTCTTCTCTTTCAGTCTCTTTCACTCTCTTCTCTCTCTTGCTCTTCATACTAAGACTAATCAAGCCACGGTGTAACTGCGAAATCTGCAGAAGCTACGTCACCCAGAGCTGGTCATCAGAGTTCGACAACCTCTGCGACTGGTACACTCATCTTCTCCGAAAATCCCCAACCGGTACAATTCACATTCATGTTCTCAGCAACACCATCACTGCAAACCCTGAAAACGTCGAACACATTCTCAAAACTCGATTTGAGAATTACCCAAAACGAAAATCATTCTCTGCAATCTTGGGTGATCTTCTGGGTAAAGGTATCTTCAACGTCGATGGCGATTCGTGGAAGTTTCACAGAAAAATGGCGAGTCTCGAGCTAGGAAGTGTCTCGATACGATCCTACGCTTTCGAGATAGTCAGCTCGGAGATTCAAACCAGGCTCATTCCTCTCTTATCATCGTATGCAGCCCAAAAAGGCAACATTTTTTATTTACAAGACGTGTTTCGGAGATCCTCGTTTGATAATATATGTCGATTTTCATTCGGGTTAGACCCCGGTTGTTTTCAATTAATGTTATCGATCTCTGATTTCGACAAAGCATTTGATTTGGCGTCGAAATTGTCTGCAGAGCGAGCCATGGCGGCTTCGCCGTTGATATGGAAGCTAAAAAGGGCATTAAATGTAGGTACTGAGAAGAAGCTTAAACAAGCTATTCAAATTGTTGACCTCCTCGCTGAGGAGATGATCAAGAACAGGAGAAAGATGGGTTTTTCGACACAGAAAGATCTTCTTTCGAGGTTCATGGTGACTATAGATGATGATCAGTACCTCAGAGACATTGTCATTAACTTCCTCGTGGCTGGCCGCGACACGGTGGCTTCGGGGTTGACTAGCTTCTTCTGGCTGCTGGCTCAGCACCCGGAGGTTGAGAAGGCGATTCGCGATGAGTCGGACCGTGTCATGGGTCCGGTTGGCCAGTCGGGTGAGTTTTTGATCCCGGAAAGTACCTTTCACCGGTTTTTCCAGGTGTGGATTTCATTTTTACAATTATTTTGGCTAAATTTGATCGAAAAATGCACTTTAACTGGTTAAAAAAAATTATACATTTTTTTTTATGACAAACTTAAAAAAGTTAAACAAATTACCGTTATTAGATTGATTTAAATTTTTTTTTTGATGAAATACAAGAAATGTCTAACAAATAAACGATTTGGATCTTCAGAACCTTCAAAACGAAGCTCATAATGGGCCTCATCGGCACAAACAATGCCACCTAGTCCAAATTTTAGATTAAAAGGGATCTTTCTCCCAAAAAAAAAAAATTTAACAACAAAATTTTGAAAATATCATAATAAATGCACAGGACAAAATAATTTTCCAAAAATTTTTTTTGAAGACAAAATTTTAATCCAAAAAATATAATAAGGGTAAATTACCAAAATATCATAATAATTGGATTTAATTCCCATAAAATTTTATTTAAATAAATCCCAAAAAAATCCTAGTTAATTTTTTTTTTGTTACGATTTTTTTGCATGTATCGCTAAAAATTGTTAATTAGTAACTTTTGTCGTCACGATTTTTATAGATTGTCTCTAAACTTACAATTAGTGTTTTTTATGTGATAAATTTTTTAAACTGTCATCGAAAATTAAAAATTAATAATTTGTTTTTGATATTTTTTTAAACTGTCACTAAAATTTATAATTAGTGATATTTTTTGTGACAATTTTCAAACTGTCGCTGAAAATTAACAATTAATAACGTTTTTAATAGTATGTAATGAGAAACACCATTAATTATGATAAGACATATTGGACAATTAAGTTCACCTATTAAGATCTATATGTAAGGCCTCTTTTTGGCTAAAATGTGATGTAAAAAAAAGTAGTATGTTTGGGATTATTTTTTAACTTTTTACGAAAATATGTGCAAAAAGTAGAGAGAAAAAAAAATCTTTAACTTTTTGGTATGAATTGTTAGCTTTTTGATATTTTTAATAACTTTTTGATTTTTTAGCAAAAAAAAGTCACTTGCCAAACGAGATCTAAGTCTCCATATAATAATTCATTACTTAAAAATACAATAATGACACTTAAATATTTCGTACATAAAAAATAATTTTATTTTAGAATTTTTGTCTCTGTATTTTAATTTATTATAGCAAAAAGTTATTTTTTATAATATAACATAAAGTAATTTTTTTTTTTCTAATATAGATAACAAAACATTATATTTTTCTTACTTTTTTTCTTATTTATTCATATAAAAGGAAAAAAAAAATTCATTTTCGAAGTAATGTAATCAATTTTTTTCCTTCCCTCTCATATGTTCCCAAACAGCATGTAACAAGTGGTCTTATTCATGCTTCAATTCAATAATCTATTTTGGCTTTGTGTTTGAACTTAGCTTCTTTCGGATGTATACTTTTTCTCGCCCTATATTTAATTTTTAATTTTTGTTACGCCAACAGGTCCAGCTCAAGAACTTTCAAGCTTTGATCAAATGAGAGAGATGTATTACTTACAAGCTGCAATTTATGAGAGTATGAGATTCTATCCACCAGTTCAATTTGATTCAAAGTTTTGTGAAGAAGATGATACTCTCCCAGATGGTACTTTTGTGAGAAAAGGCACATGGTTACCTAACATCCCTATGCAATGGGTCGGATGGAGCGGGTTTGGGCCTCAGACCACCTTAAATTCAAGCCCGAGAGGTGGTTGCAAAGCGGTGTTTTCACTCCAATCAGTCCTTTCAAGTACCCGGTTTTTCAGGCCGGACTTAGGGTTGGTTTGGGCAAGGAAATGGCACTTGTGGCCATGAAAAGTGTCGCTATTTCATTAATCCGGCAGTTCGATATCCAAGTGGTGACCCCAAGCCAGGCACTGACGTTCGTGCCAGGTCTGACCGCCACCGTGAGAGGCGGTCTTCCAGTGGTGATTAGTGAGAGGAGAGACTAATCTGGGAGAGACCACCATTGTGTTCTTGACCTAGTGGTGTTATATGCGTGTGTTTAAAGTTGAAGAGTCTCCTAATGCATGCACAAATCCACGGTTTGGTTAGAAGAATGAAAATGAATAGTAGTAACATTTATGATCTGATGGCTCTAGTGGGTATGTTCTGCTAGAGTAAGGATTCTCTCCTTACATTCCCTACTTCACTTCTTTCTTGCAATAGTTAAGATTCATCTTAAAAGAATTTAATGGCTCAGATTACTTTATTAAAAATTAAAAAATAATTTTTTTCGAATGATGTACGCCATTGAATTCTCTTAAAATGAATCTTAACCATTACAAGGAGGAAGTGAAGTAGGAAAGGTAAGGAGATGATCCTTTCTCCTGTGTTGCTAGAGGTTGTATAAGTTTTTCCTTGTCTAATTTTAGATAACTATGCATATGTAAATCTGATTAGGCATGAAATAAGTAATGTTAGGTATCATGAAAAAATTTTCATGAAAATAATTATGAAAGCTTTTGTAATTCTTGGATTATACTTAGAATAAAACATCACACACTAATCAAGATAATTCAAGGATCATAAAATTTTCATAATCATTTTCATGATAAAATTTTCATGATCCTTAATTTTTTCCAAATAAAAGAGAGTCCCCTTAAGCCAACTTTTGAGTTAGAAGGCATCGTTTGAGTCCGTGAGATTCCTTGTGAATTTTATTTCAATAATTTAAATTATTTATTTTATCAAACATTTTATGTATTTTATCTAAATAAAAAGTTAACTTGATTCAATAATTATAACTTGTTTAATTTATTGAGCTTTTAACAAAAAAATTAATTTTTAAAAACATAAAATTTTTTAATTAAAAACGTGATAAATTAAATAAGTTAAAGTTATTAAATTAATTTAATTTTTTTATGTAAATAAAATACATAAAATGTCAAATAAAATAAATTATTTAAATTATCAAAATAAAATCTATAACCAGCTCTACAGATCCCAACAACATCTTTCAATTCAACATGTGAACGGTGGGGATCGTCCCCCTCCTCCTAAAATAAAAATGTGAATCAGATATGCAATTAATGCTATCACATCGTGCTATTATCCAAAATTTTATTCAACACACTAATTTTAAATGTACACATTTTTTAAATAAAATTTTGATTAAAATTTTAAGGTAACTATACTTATTCGGAGAAATTAGTTTTACTATTTATCCATAAAGTCATCCAGAATCGAAATGTATGAACAAGATTAAACATTTCTGGATAAAATTCTAATTAAAATATCTGGTAACTAGAATTATTCGAAATGTATGACCACATTTGCATCTTTTTCTACATACACGCCATACCTTGATCCAACTTCTTCCCCACTGCTTTGCCTACGCAATGTGCCTGTAACTAAAGAAGAGCCCACTTCAATGATGTCAACAATGCATTATATGAAACCATTGACACAATAAACAAGAAAATCAATTTTCCTTAAAAATACATTGCAGTTTTGGGTAGAACTAGACTTCTCCCTCCTAGAATCTAAAGTCACCAGAACATATCCTGTAAGGTAGGAAGAAAGCACAAATAACTTTTTAAAAAAAACTACTAAACTTATGTCAAATGGTTTGCTAACAGACATACAAACAACTTTGAATAAAGTCATAGATTCGGAATATCAATTACTTTCAAATACAAGAAAGCATTACAGCATCTCTAATATCTTAATTTAATAGCATATTAAAAAACGATTCTAAGTAGTATCGAAGCATACCACGTACCAAGAATAAATCTAATGAGCTTATAGTGTTATTCAATTGCGACAAATGCCGATCATTTTTTGCTAAATGGCATAGAAAGAACATGAATACTGCATGCTCACATCCTTGTCATGTATAAAGTGGTCATTAGAATGTGGGACGCATGCTACAAAATGCTCATCATCACCAAAAATAAGGGCAAGTATTATTCTATTATACCTTTTTTTCCCCTCCTTTGGTTGAAGAATTGAAAACGATCCAAACAAACCAGACATTCGCTCTAATGCCGTCTCTGAAATGGATCTTTTGAACATCTGTAAAGCAAGATGGGAAGTTAGCAAAGGAAACAAACTCACTCTCCAGTAGACTTGTGTGTGTCTGACTTATTACACCCACATTCTCAATTAACCCTCTAACTTATTGCACCAATATTCACATTAACCCTCAATATGCCAAACATGTCCTCATCCCTAATGTCACACATTAACCCTCAATAAAAATGAGATATAATGAAATAAAATAAAAGTACCCATGATCAATTACCCTAAAACTAAACCATGGTCATGTCTGGCAATTTTAACTTAACATGAGATAGGATTGAATTCTACTAATCTTGCTCCTAATACAAGGACATTTCAAACGTGAAATAAAATATATAATTTTAGGATATTGATAATCTCATAACTATTAATTTCAAGCAAAAATCTCATATAATAATCCAATCTACCAAAACAAACATAACCATAAACATTATATTCGGACAAATGAAGATTGGATTTACTTCCTAATTATATATTGATCATTTCTGTGCACAACCTTTTGCCACCATTTCAGAAATATCACTCCCTATATTATAATGTACGGGAAAGAAATATACCTTCTCGTATAATCCTGTTGACCAAGTCTGCGCTCCTCCGTACGACGTCGTTCAACCACCTGAAAATACACACGTGAGCTAGCCGGCGGGTGTGTGCCGGAAACCTCTCCGATGCCTAAGTCAGAAAGCTTGACAAATAGACAAAAGCTCTATGAATTCAGGGAGTAGAGTTGCATTACCTCTCCAAAGGTGATATTGGTGAGCTTATATAGGTTTCGCGTGGCATAATCCTGGTAGGACTCTCACTCCTCCATTTGCAGAGTCCTTCTAGGATTACTCCTCCTTACGTAGAGTCCTTCTAGGATTCATACTCCTAGAAGATAATGCTTATCCTCTAACACCCTCCTCACTGCTTAAGCCAAGTGAGATGGCTGTACTTCGGCCGAACTCCTTTATGGCCGAAGTAACCCCTAGTTCGGTCCTAACCTCCTTCTCTTACCTCGGCTTTCCTATGCTAGGACCGAGCTTATCCATAAGAGAAACGCGCCGAACTATCTTCAGAACAAGTCCTCTCCAGGACTTAACATACCTCGGTCCCACATGCTCCGACCGAACTAACAACTTGAGACCGGACTAGCATGCACGGCCGATATAACTTCAAAACCGGTCTATGCCCCCGAAGTACCTGGACCAGCCTAACCTTAGTCCATTCTCAGACCGGACTAACTTCCAAGCTTATAACCGGACCAACTCCAAGGTGTTTCATGAGACTGAAGTAACATGAATGGCCACTTCATTCGGCCCATTTCGGCTGTGGCCCACTACGGCCCAATGCCTAGCTCGGCCCAATTTATCCATATAAATTACCCTCTCAATTGCCCCTTAATTCCATCTGCACAGCATGATAGGGATTACCCGTAATCAAACCGACCTGCCAATACAGCCGAGCTAGAATTTGCAAACCTTTGCAACCGAACTACAAACCTAGTAGCTTCTCCAGCCGAGCTAAAAGCCATTTAGCTTATCCAGCCGAGCTAACTTTAAGCCGAGCTGAGAACGTCCGGTCAAACATCTCTTCAGTTGCAGAAACTGAAACGCTTGTCCTTCCCATGACACGTGGCATGCTCTGGTTTGTCCTCCACAGCTGTACAGCCGCCCTCGTACTCCGAAAAAATTGAATAGTTCCCGCCTTTTTGCCTTTTACACAAAACACATTCCTCATTTTTGCCCAATTCTCTTGTTCTATTGCCCTTCTTCCTTGTATCTCAAGAACTCGTGCCCTCCATTGCTGTTGCTACCTCTGCCTCCAGCTTCTCTCCTTTCCTGGTAAGTATTTATCAAATCTGCTTCTCTTTTCACTGTTTCTGCTTTCATTGTTCCTTTTATTGAATCCCTAGCAAACTGTTTATGTTGTTGTTTTTTCCCTTTAGAAACACTTTTTATGCTAAGCCTGCACTTTCTGAAAAAATTCATCAAGAACACAATGAATGCCATGAAGCAACCTGTAAAACGTAGTTTTGATCTTTGCACATGCCCCAACCGGACTAGAACAATGTTTGCGATGTATGTACAGATATAGGAGAATTGAAACCGAACTAGTACTTGCGCACATCAAAGTAGTTTCAATAGGTCACTAATCGATCCATAATAGCCGAAACAAAACCCACCGAACTAGAAACCGTAGTACTTGACCGAGCTGAAACTCCAGGGGCCAAGCCAGCATTCAGAGTTCCCAAACCGAACTCAGAAAGCTGCCCCTTGACGTTCAGCCGGAATGACGAAACCAAATAGTAAAACCGAGCTAACCGAATGCCCTGTCAAACCGAGATAACATGATCCTTTGCAAACCGATGTGAATAACATAGCACCCTGTAGAGCCGAAATAAGTTTGGCCTTTTCTTGCTTTGTTTCTGTAGCACGGTCCTCGATCTGTGCTTAACAGCTTGTCTTTTCACTTTGCAGACTTAGGTTGCCCAGATACCTCCGTGCACTCAACCGAGCTACCGAGCACCCTCTTACACCGAGATAAATTATTTAACTTATACAATAAAATGGGGAAGTATAGATGTCTTGTAGAAACCCCAGGGGGCCTGGCCGAATTCAGGAAGGACTACCAAATCCCAGCCGATGTAAACCTTACCTTAGCCGAAAAAGGAGTAGACCCCTGGGATGAAGAAGGCTTCGTGCCATTCACTCTCCAGTCAATAATCGAGACCGGACTCAGGTTTCCAGTTCAGCCCCTTGTATGCGAATTTCTTAGGCAAACTAGACTTTGCCCAACCCAACTATCCACTAACACATACCGAATAATAATGGGCATAGATGCTCTGAACCAACAAACCGGTCTGAACCTAGGTCTGGCCGAGATACTACATCAGTACTCAATAGGATCCAAAAACCAAGGCTGGTGCTACTATTTGAGAGTGCGCCGACGTAGAGAAAAAATAATCAAACATACACCGGATAAGGACTTAAACGACGACGACTTCTTTTGGGTCTCTGGGAATTTTGAAGACTTCCAAGCCCGAATCCCAGGCCGAAGAATAAATTGGAAGAAAGGGGAGCCGGTATTCATACTTCGGTTGCATTTCTTAATTTTCTTTATTTCGACTTTTCCCTCTATAACCGAACTAACACTTGTGATATTTTTTGCAGATTTAGCTTTCCTCCATTCCCAATACGGCTACCCCAACTTAGGTGTTCTCCGCGCCGCACTGCGGGTTCGAGAAAGAAGCTGGGCTAAACTCCTCGACTTCCAACCGACCTACCGATACTCCGGTCGCCGAAAAGCAAAGGTGACTGATTTCCTCCTTGAAGACCCACCAGAACCGGACCCAACCCTACCTGAAATTGTGCTCGTGCCCCTAACAGCCGAACAAGAGATGGCGAAGAAGAACCGGATGAAAGCTATGCTTACCGCAACCACCAGGGCCGAAGTGCCACCATCCCACCAAACCACTGAAGCCGTGGTCGCTCTTCCATCCCAACAGCCATCATCCTCTCGCCGAGCTAAGCGCGCCCGGACCACTCAGACCGAGCTGCGTTTGGTTGATGAGGACGACACCATCATCCCGCCGAACCCCGAACCCTACATGCAACCGGAATCATCTGACCGAGCTGTGCCTACCAACAAATGGGATCCTCCCTTGTATTCACAACCGAGATATCCTCGACAGTGACTCGGTTGTTGCTGAGGAGGATCACCTGCTGGCCTTTAATTTGGCCAGGGGTGTTTGCCTACCGAAAGACATGGAACACCACAGCAAACGCCTCAACACCGAGCTGAAGTCCCTTCGGTCTGCCACCAAGTCCATGATATTGGTAAGCATCACTGTTCTTTTTCTTTGATCAGTCCAATTTTTTCCAACTCTTAGCTCGGCTAACAAGGAACTCTCCTTTTGCAGGCCATTCAAAAGAACACCATGCCCATAAGCAAAGTGGAACTTCGCAAAACAACAAGGCACGCAATAAAGGATGCCGAAGCCAGGACGGCCGAGCTGGCACTGTCGAAGCAAAGGTCGGCCGAACTAGAGGCCGAGGTAGCGCGTCTGACCGGACTGGTTGCCTCGGCCAATAGTGACAAACAGCGGGCCGTGACCGAGACGAAAGATAAATATTTGTGGGAGATGGCGGCTGTTGAGAATAAGAAGAACGCCGAAATTTTGGAGTTGGAGCAAAAGGTTGAAAATGCCTCCAAGGAAGGCTTCAAAGAAGCCGAAGCTGGCTACTCTCTGCAATGTGAAGCGGCGAAGAATTTATTCTTCAAGTGCGGCTGGAGGGGTGCCCTGGAGAAGATCGGTTGTGGACCTGAAACCGAGGTCTACGACCCTCCTGAGCACTTCATTCCGGCCTCGCTGAAAGATTACGCCGACGAACTCCAGCAACAACTTCTCGGTTCATCGGATGATGAAGATGATGATGATGAAGCAACTGAGACTCCGGCTATTCAAGAACAAGCCGGTGATCCATCAGCTCGGTTGGAGCCTACGACTGAAAACACGGTGCCCGAACTCCCGACCGAGACTGCTCTTGCTGCGGATACCGGAGTGCATACCGACCTTGATACCGAGATAGATGATCTTTTTGTATAAGCTTATACTTTCTTCATCTTTCTTGTATTTCGGTTTTGGATATCTGTAACCGGGCTATGGCCCCACAATTGTACTCCCTTTTGTCTTCAATGAAAAGACCTTGAACTTTCATTCCGGTTCTGTACTTGCATGCTTGTACGTTTACTTTTCCATGAACTTATTTACACAACTGTGATCTCGGTTAACTATATAACTCACTTAGCCAACCACTCTTCAGCCGATATAACATACTTCGGTTGAAGATTATAAAGAGTTGGTTTAATCCAGCCAACCACTCTTCAGCCGATATAACATATTTCGGCTGAAGAGCACAGAGTGTTGGTTTAATCCAGCCAACCACTCTTCAGCCGATATAGATTACTTCGGCTGAAGAGTACAAAGTGTTGGTTGAATCCAGCCAACCACTCTTCAGCCATACACTTACTTCGGCTGAAGAGTACAAAGAGTTGGTTTAATCCAGCCAACCACTCTTCAGCCGATATAGCTTACTTCGGCTGAAGAGTAACAAGTGTTGGTTTAATCCAGCCAACCTCTAAGTTGGTTTTTCCAACCAACCTAGAATATCATGTTTGGTTATTCCGGCCAAACGTCCTGCAGTCTGGATCCTAATCCTGGACTTAGGAGGGGTGTTGGTTTAATCCAGCCAACCACTCTTCAGCCGATATAGCTTACTTCGGCTGAAGAGTACAAAGTGTTGGTTGAATCCAGCCAACCACTCTTCAGCCATACACTTACTTCGGCTGAAGAGTACAAAGAGTTGGTTTAATCCAGCCAACCACTCTTCAGCCGATATAGCTTACTTCGGCTGAAGAGTAACAAGTGTTGGTTTAATCCAGCCAACCTCTAAGTTGGTTTTTCCAGCCAACCTAGAATATCATGTTTGGTTATTCCGGCCAAACATCCTGCAGTCTGGATCCTAATCCTGGACTTAGGAGGGGTGTTGGTTTAATCCAGCCAACCTCTGAGTTTGGTTTTTCCAGCCAACTCAGAATAAATTGTTTTGGTTTTTCCGACCAAAACGTCCTGCAGCCTGGATCCTTATCCTGGGCTTAGGAAGGGTCATAGTTGGTTATTCCGGCCAACTATGTTTACAATGCTACTAACTTACTAAGGCTATTGTCTACTGAAAACAATTATACTGAAAAAGAATCGAATTGTTTTATTCAGGAAGTAAAAAATTATACATACTTAAAAGGGAAAAAAGCTAAAAATAAAACAACTTGAGATTGGCAGTGTTCCATGGCCTGGGAATTGCTTTGCCGTCCTCATCTTCTAAGTGGTATGCCCCTTTGCCTGCTAATCCGACCACTTTGTAAGGTCCTTCCCAGTTAGGTCCAAGCTTGCCATCTCCTGGAACTAAGGTGTTTCCCATTACCTTGCGCAGTACCCAATCTCCGATCTTGAATTGCCTTGGATGCACTGTTTTGTTATACTTTCTAGACAACTCTTGTTGGTAGGAGGCGATGTGAACCAATGCTCTGTCTCTTCTTTCTTCTGTAAGGTCAAGCTCTAATGCTATGGCTTCGCCATTTAAGTCTGGATCAAAGTTTTCGCTTCGGATTGTGGGGAGGCCAACTTCTAATGGGATGACTGCCTCCATGCCGTAAGCTAAGGAGAATGGTGTTTCTCCTGTTGATCGTCGCGGCGTGGTACGGTAAGCCCATAAAACATGAGGGAGCTCTTCTGCCCACTTGCCTTTTGCTCTTTCTAACCTTTTCTTCAATCCGTCTAAGACGACTTTGTTTGAGGCCTCTGCTTGACCATTTGCTTGTGGATATGCCGGTGTAGAATTGTAGAACTCTATCTTGTACTCTTCACAAAAGCCTCTGAAAATCCTACCATCGAATTGAGTGCCGTTGTCTGAGATCAGTGCCTTTGGGATGCCAAAGCGAGTAATGATGTTCTGCCAGACAAACTTCTTCATAAAACATGAGGGAGCTCTTCTGCCCACTTGCCTTTTGCTCTTTCTAACCTTTTCTTCAATCCGTCTAAGACGACTTTGTTTGAGGCCTCTGCTTGACCATTTGCTTGTGGATATGCCGGTGTAGAATTGTAGAACTCTATCTTGTACTCTTCACAAAAGCCTCTGAAAATCCTACCATCGAATTGAGTGCCGTTGTCTGAGATCAGTGCCTTTGGGATGCCAAAGCGAGTAATGATGTTCTGCCAGACAAACTTCTTCACATCTTTTTCCTTGATTGACGCCAAGGCTTCTGCTTCTACCCACTTTGTAAGTAGTCGTTGCGGCAAGAAAGAACTTCCTGTTGCCTGGAGCTGTTGGAAGTGGGCCTACTATGTCCAACCCCACATTGCGAAAGGCCATGGACTGGTTAATGAGTAGAGTTCTCTGGCAGGTTGGTGTATTTGGTGTGCGAATTTTGACACTTTTCGCACTTTTTAACATACTTCTCTGAATCCGCTTGCATGTATGGCCACCAATATCCTTGTGAAATCGCTCTGTATGCCAATGATCTTCCTCCTGATGGCTGCCACAAACACCCTCATGTATTTCGAAAGGAATGCTTCCACTTGCTGGGGTGAACACACTTCAAGTAAGGTCCTGAGAACGACTTTTTGTATAATGCCAAGGATGGAGAGAGCCAAAATCGCTGCGACTTTGCTCTTATTCTGTTGGCTTCTTTCTTCTCTTCTGGTAGGGTGCCGTCTTTCAGGAATAGTTGATGGGATCCATCCAAGAAGGGCCTAATTCTGCGCAACATACCTCTTCTGCTTCTGGGTCTTCAATGCTTGGTCTAGGCAGATAGTCGATTAGTAGTGGGTGAGGAATGGAGGTGTCGCCATTGAGGCGAAGCCTGCTAGTTCGTCTGCTCTGCTGTTTTCCTCTCTGCCGATCTGTTCTATCCTCACCACTTCGAACTTTTTATCTCTGTTCTGACCAATTCTTGGTACTTGGCCATTCTATCATCTTTGCCTCGTAGTCGCCAGATATTTGATTCACCACTAGCTGTGAGTCGCTGTAAACCATTAGCTCGGTGGCCTTCATGTGGAATGCTGACTTGAGACCTGCTAGAAGCGCTTCATACTCTGCTTCATTATTTGATGCTGGGAAGCCAAGGTTGATTGCTTGCTCCACTACTAAGCCGTCGGGAGAGATGAGGACTATGCCAAGTCCTGCTCCATGTCGGTTGGATGCTCCATCCACAAAGAGCTTCCACATCTCTCCTACAAACAACTTCCAGCATGTGGAGGGATCAGATGATGTTGTGGGGTCTGAATGTCGCTGGAGTTTTCTTCATGCCATATTGCAGTCTGCCCCTTGTCTCTGATGGACCAAGTCATTAGTTGTGTTGGTGAGTTTTGACTTGGTGTAGTAAGGTCTGCTTCCTCCTCGCCTTCTCTACTCTGGTCTGCCTTGGGCTCTGGCTGAGTTACCTGTACTAGGGGTTGCGCTATTCCGGCGTCAATCTCCATCCCTAGTTCGGTTGTGTCAGTCAGGTCGATTGGGCAGACTTGGTGGCTTCCAGGAGTGAACTCGCGACGAAGTCTGCCAAAGATTGGGCCTTTACTGCGGTTCTGGGTTGGAACTTGATGTCATATTGTCCCAATTCTACTGCCCACTTCAGAATTCGCCCAGAAAAGTTCGCCCTTTCAAATAAAGCCTTGAGTGGAAGCTGTGAGAACAATGGTGTGGGCGTGAAAGTAGTGCGCAATTCCTGAGGCCATCATTAAGGCCAAGGCCAGTTCTCCAGTGCAAATACCTTGTTTCGGCACCTAACAATGTCTTGCTGACATAGAAGATTGGAAGATGTTGGATTCCTTCTGCTCGAACCAATACTGCACTTACCGCGTGCTGAGAGACTGCCAAGTAGAGGAAGAGTTCTTCTCCAGGTATTGGGGTGACAAGTAGTGGTGGAGAAGACATGTATTCCTTCAAACTCTCCAGAGCTCGGTCGCATTCTTCGTCCCACTCAAACTTAGCTTTTAATGACTGAAAGAATGGACGCAATCTGTCTGAAGACGGCTGATGAATCGGTTAAGTGCTGCTGCCATGCCGGTGAGATGCTGCACTTCTTTCACTGAGTTAGGCCTCTCCAATCCTGAATTGCTTTGATTTGGGAGGGGTCTGCCTCAATACCCCGGTTGGTCACCAGGAAACCCAGAAACTTGCCAGACCCTACACCGAATGCGCACTTAGAAGCGTTAAGGCGCAGCTTGTGTTTCTTCAGGATCTGAACATCTCATCTAGGTCCTTTAGATGGTCATCCGCATCCTTGCTTTTGACCACCATGTCGTCGATGTAAGCCTCCATTGTTCTGCCTAACAATGGCTCGAACATCTTTGTGACCATTCTCTGGAATGTCGCCCCTGCGTTCTTTAGGCCAAAGGGCATGACCTTGTAGCAGTATAGTCCTCTTGGAGTGGTGAAGGATGTTACTTCCTGATCAGGTTCGTGCATGGCTATCTGATGGTAGCCTCTGTATGCGTCAAGGAAGCTAAGCCTGCTGTGCCCAGCTGTGAGGTCCACCAATTGATCTATCCTTGGTAGGGGGAAACTGTCCTTTGGACATGCTTTGTTGACCGTCTTGTAGTCGACGCAGACCGCCACTTGCCATTCTTTTTGGCACCACGACGTGTTGGAGATCCATCTTGGGTAATGTACCTCTCTGATTGCTCCTGCCTCCAGCAGGTTTCCCACTTCTTCTGCCACTATTCGGCGTGGTGGAGTGCCGATCTGCGTGCGTTGAATGACTGGTCTGGCAGATGGGTGGACATTGAGTTGGTGGCAGATGAGGTTTGGATCAATGCCTGGCATGTCGTAGGCGTCCAGGCAAACACTTCGATGTTGGAGGTCAAGAATTCCATAACCTCCAACCTCTCAGCGCTGGATAATGACGAACCAAGCAAGAAGAACTTATCCGGGTTCTTTTCGTCGATTCTTACCTCCACCAAGTCTTCCACCGCTTTCTGATCAGCCGCTTTCCAACCTCTGCGAACAGTTCATTACTCTCAGGTTCTTCAACCGAATGAACATATCCTTTGGCAGCGCGGCTGCCATTCGTTGTGACGAAGCATTGTTTGGACATAATCTGGTCCCCATATACTTCTTCAATTATTCCTGTGTCGTTGGGAAATCGCATCACTTGGTGGTAGGAGGATGCCACCGAGCGCATGGCATGCAGCCATGTTCTGCCCAAGATAACGTTGTAGGTGGAGGGACCTTTATCACCCAAAACTCCACTTGTTTCGTCACACTCCCTGCTCTGACTGGGAGGATAATTTTGCCGACGGGCCATTCTGGCATGGAGTTGAATCCGATAAGGGGAGATACGGCAGGCGCCAAGTCTTTATCCTGCAACTTTAGTTGCTTGAAGGTTTCATAATACATGATTTCACAGAACTACCTTGGTGATCAGAATCCGCTTGACGTCAAAATCCTTGACTCGTAGAGTGACGACCAAGGCATCATTGTGAGGGCAATAAATCCTTGCCAGGTCTTTATCTGAGAAGGACATGACATTCGTGGCCCTCCATTTCCCCTTCTTGGCGACTGTTGGGCACCTGTACCTCTCTAAAGTGCTCTGCCTTTTTGATGAACCTCTGAGCTTGCATACACGCTCAGGTTCAAACACTCCATGTATTACGTTGATGACGCCTTGAGGTGGGGCGTCGTTTGGCATTCCATTGGGCATATTGTGGTCCTGGGGGGCTGGCTGTGCCCCTCCTTCTATGTATTTGTCCAGGTGACCCGCTGCCACCCAACTCTTCCAGATGCTGCCTCAAGGGTGTGCAGTTCTCAGTGCGGTGCCCCTTTTCTTTATGGAAGGTGCACCTCGATCTGTCATCGTAGTCCTTCTGGGCTTCGCCTAACTTAGCTGCCACTTGACGAAAGGCTCGTCTCGATTTCGCTAAGTATGCGATAGATCGGTTTCTTGAAGACCGTGGTGATGCAGTGCGGACTCTTAGCCATCTTTTATCTTGGTCCTCTCCGTTGTCTCTTTGCCACGTCCGTTTTCTGTTCGGACGGTCTACTGTGTTGACCTTTGCTGAGGCCTTCTTTTTGGTGCTGCGACCGTGCCAGATTTTGCTTTGGCACGAGCGCCATCTTCTTCCACCCTGATATGCTGGTGCACTCTCTCCATCAGGGCCTCCATGGTGAGGGGTGGCGTCATGGTGATAGAGTCCCTAAGTCTGTTCTCGACTGGGAGGCCTCTTTTATATTGCGCAATGGCGAGATTGGTTTGGGCAGTCCCCAATCTGGTTGAATGTCTCCCAGTAGCGACTGTTATATGACCTCAAGGTCTCCTTATCACCCATGTCGATGGAGAGTAACTGGTCGATCTCCACTGGGGTTTTCGTGTTTGTTCTGAATCGCGTTACAAACGCCTCCGCCAGTTGCGCCCAGGAGGCTATGCTGCCCTCTGGAAGCTTCTCAAACCAAGTCAGGCCTAGGTCACCTAGGCTTGAGGGGAATAGGATGCACATCAAGGCCTCATTCCGCCGGTATACAGCCATAACCTGGCGAAAGTGGCTTAAGTGTGAGTAAGGGTCCGTCTTCCCCTCATATGTTGTGAATTTGGGCTGTAGGAAGCCTGACGGTAGGGGCTTTCTCTATTGCTGGGACGAATGGTGAGGTCTGCAGCCTCGCCAATGCCTTGTCCGCTGGTTCGTAGGCCGGGCGCGGTATTGGCATTCCAACCTCGACGCTTCCATGCGTTCGAGGAGCCAACCGCTGTAAGGCAGAAACTCTGTGTGGATCGCGCGCTCTAGCGTCCTCCTTCCACCGTGCTTTCTCTTCTAGCACGGTCCGTAGGTCGGACGATCTGGGCAGCTCTGTCTGCCTGGACCTTGTCTGGTGCGTATGCGAGGGCCAGTATGTGCTTCCCCCGGTGTGTGACCTTTCAGACCCGCCCTCTCAGACCTGGAGTGACGAGTTCTGGATGTCTGGATTGCGTGTCGCCTGTCCTGAGGCTCTTGTTCTCCCCTTGTGAGGGTGTAGTATTCCTACTACGACTTTCGAGTGCGAGGGGGCGTCTTGTTCGTGCGCCCCTCTCCTGTCGCCACTTCTTTTCCTTTCACCTGACGTTTCAGAGATTCCATGTCTGCCGCCATCCGACGGATCAACTCGTCTTGTTCTCTGACGCGATCTTCCAAAGTTTGAGGATCAATTCTGCGTCTTTGTCTTTCTGGGCTTTGCGAACGAGAGGGATGAGGGCTGTTATTCCGCCTTCCCCTCGCATCTCTCCTGGAATTTTGTCTGTGTGATTCCAGGTTCGCCATGGAGTGACCACGGGTAGGCCTTCACGCCTTGCACCCCCTTCTGGAGTTAGTCCGTCGACGGCGGACTGAGGTAATTCTTCGTTGTTCGCCATTGATTTTTTTTAGGAGAAAAAGCTTGATCAAGAGGTTGTTCTTGTCTGATTTCCCACAGACGGCGCCAATTGTACGGGAAAGAAATATACCTTCTCGTATAATCCTGTTGACCAAGTCCGCGCTCCTCCGTACGACGTCGTTCAACCACCTGAAAATACACACGTGAGCTAGCCGGCGGGTGTGTGCCGGAAACCTCTCCGATGCCTAAGTCAGAAAGCTTGACAAATAGACAAAAGCTCTATGAATTCAGGGAGTAGAGTTGCATTACCTCTCCAAAGGTGATATTGGTGAGCTTATATAGGTTTCGCGTGGCATAATCCTGGTAGGACTCTCACTCCTCCATTTGCAGAGTCCTTCTAGGATTACTCCTCCTTACGTAGAGTCCTTCTAGGATTCATACTCCTAGAAGATAATGCTTATCCTCTAACACCCTCCTCACTGCTTAAGCCAAGTGAGATGGCTGTACTTCGGCCGAACTCCTTTATGGCCGAAGTAACCCCTAGTTCGGTCCTAACCTCCTTCTCTTACCTCGGCTTTCCTATGCTAGGACCGAGCTTATCCATAAGAGAAACGCGCCGAACTATCTTCAGAACAAGTCCTCTCCAGGACTTAACATACCTCGGTCCCACATGCTCCGACCGAACTAACAACTTGAGACCGGACTAGCATGCACGGCCGATATAACTTCAAAACCGGTCTATGCCCCCGAAGTACCTGGACCAGCCTAACCTTAGTCCATTCTCAGACCGGACTAACTTCCAAGCTTATAACCGGACCAACTCCAAGGTGTTTCATGAGACCGAAGTAACATGAATGGCCACTTCATTCGGCCCATTTCGGCTGTGGCCCACTACGGCCCAATGCCTAGCTCGGCCCAATTTATCCATATAAATTACCCTCTCATATAACTAGACAATTTTACAACTATGCTAAAGGTTCATATTGTTTCTGTACCAATATAACTGTAGAAATGATTAGAGAAGCCAATTATGAGTTGGAAAAAGAGAGATACACTACAGACGATTAGAGAAGTCAAAAATGCTAGTTTAATTCGAGCCTGTCCTAGAGTTGGTGCAGCTATGCCTGAGGAAACCAAGGAACTAACTTAAATAGGTCCACATATGCTAGTTGAGTATGTTGCAAGTCTCGATTCAATCCTCTAAATTCTCCTTGAACAAATTTATATCAATTCATACATTTTCATGGGAAATTATAGTTTTATAAGCTTCTAAAGGATCACAAATAGTATACTAATTTTGCATATGGTCATAAATAGTTCCAAAAGTATACTATCTATTTCATTATTGGTTCTCAATCTTTAATTTGTTTCAATTACATCCCTAAACTTTACACATTGATTACAATGTAGTCCTTTCCTATAAATGCAGATGTTGATATCATGCTTAAATCAAGCTTTGAATGCACTATATATGCCAAATACAATTGATCAAATAATGGATAGAAGATTATGGTTTCATGTAGTATAGAAAAATTGAGGTTTTAGGGAGATTTTCAGGATTAAGTCGACAAATTAAAAGTGCAATAGTCAGAAGATTTTAGGAATTAACTCAACAAATACAAAATTCAATGGACAAAAATTAACTTGTTGTCGCGATATATGAGAGGACTACGTTCCTCATTATGTATGTATTTCAGTTCTTAAAAGTAACTTTGTTATCCTTTTTAAATTCATGTGTCTATTATTCATTTAGGCAAAAAAATGAAATAAATTCCTCAATGTCTTTTAAGTGCTTAATATAAGGCTAATATAAGCATGATCCCAAAATTTTTGGTCCGAAGTTTATGGCATTTATAAGAAGGGACCACAATGAATCAGTGTGTGAAGTGCAGGATGTAATTAAAACAAATTAAAGGTTAGAGACCAAAATGAAAAATATAGTATACTTTGGGGATTATTTGTGTAATTTATCCTTTGCATATAAGTCCCTATCAATTTTGTTTTTTTTTTTTTTTTTCAAACAGAAAGAAGAACAATTGAAAAGTTCTAACTACAAAACATGGACTTGGGTATGTGTATATAGTGCATGTGTGTGTCTGGGAATTCACATCTCCCTAAGCCCCATACTTATCTAATAGAGTCTGCCTCCTAGTAAAGTCATCCAAGTCATTGAGGTCAAAAGAGTAATAGAGTTTTCAGTTTCTTGGATATGTGCTGTCCAATTCACTAGATGATGATGTAAGGCTAGACGCAATTCAATTAGAGATAATGTTGGCGCAAAACCCTTGGTAACTTCCTGGGTTTAGAATGGTTGCTGCTCCTTCCAAATCATAAGATCAAGACAACTGCAACAAAAATCCTTAGGCGATTTAAGTAAGAATTTTGACTTCTAAACTTTAATTCCTTGGGCATCTGTGACCTGAGC
Organism: Camellia japonica; assembly: GCA_030407325.1. Taxonomy (NCBI): domain Eukaryota; kingdom Viridiplantae; phylum Streptophyta; class Magnoliopsida; order Ericales; family Theaceae; genus Camellia; species Camellia japonica. The sequence goes on from JAPPVO010000003.1 coordinate 98,531,068, forward strand.
TTCTCTCTTAATTTCAGAGAAAGAGTCTGATTTCACTTCATCAGTACTTTATAAAGATGATTTATTTGAAATCAAGTATGAAAGATTTTTACTACAATCAATCTATCAATTAGGATATAATTGTTGAAAAAAGAACCTAACAGATCAATTCAACAATTCAACAAACACACATATTGATGTATACAAATGTTATACATGCAGTAAAATTCGAAAGAAATAGAGAGAGAGAGAGAGAGAGAGAGAGAGAGAGAGAGAGAGAGAGAAAGAGTATCGATTAAAGTTCAGTAAATGAGGATCAAGTCAGAATGTCTCTCTCTAAATCTCTACAAGTGAGGTTCAAGTAAGAATGCCTTCAAAACATTGATTTCATAGATCTACAGAGAGAGAGAGAGAGAGAGAGAGAGACGGTGGAGTTCGCTACCTCGCCGGTGCAGATGACGGTGGCGATGGAGCTTCAAAATCGCTCTGAATCTCGAAATCGATCTGAATCTTCAAAATCGCTTCGAAATCACTCTGAATCTTCAAAATCGCAGGTGCAGATGGAGCTTCGATGAAGAAATGTGTACGTATAAGGATTGAGAGAGAGAGAGAGAGAAAGAGAGAGAGAGATGTGTGCGTATTCAAGCTAAGACTCAGTGTTATATATTCAAGCTTCAAGAACAGCCGATTGATCTCCTCCGTCTTCTTCGTCGCTGAGAGAGAGAGATGTGCGCGAAATTGCTCTCACACTTTGGACTCAGATTAAAAAACAAGGGTTTCATAAAGGGGCGCGTGTACCTACAGCATTTGGAGGCGCTTTTAAACGCCTTCACTTAGAAACGGTGCCGTTTTGGTTTTTAAAAATATGCGACGGTTATAAAACGCCGTTAAAAATTATCAAACGTGACGTTTAATAAAACGCCGGTAATTGCCTCATTTCCTGTAGTGTAAGCATTGGCATTATTGGTCTGTACTTATTGCTATCCCAGGATATTTATCGGTAAGAGTGTAAAAATGAACTGAGATTTATGTGGCCCCAAACTCGCTCACGATTCTGGGTGAAATCCGATCCTGTTCTTGGGGTTGCTTAAAACTCATTCAAGGCTCGCCTGAGGTTAAGTATTTTTTTTTATTGAAAATAATAAAATTTTAATAGAAAAAATTAAAAATAAAAAAATTGTTCAGGCCCACCTAAGCCCAAGCCCAAGTCGAGGCTCAGGCCTGACCCACCGGCCCGGCTTGTCCAAGGCCCGAATATCCTTGGGCTTGGGCCAGGGCCAAATTTTCTTACCCATAGCCCGGCTCGGCCCAAATTTTGACGGGAGCCCACGAAACCTAATATGGGCCAGGCAGGACCCGGGTCCAGATGAGCGTGGCCCAGCCAAATTTACACCCCTATTAATTGGCCAGATTTTCTCTCCTCTACAATAGACTGGAATGTATTATTTATCAAAAATTTTATATCAATTCAATAATCATAAACACATTAATTTATAATATTTATTTGTAAAAAAAAAATAAACGACAAATATTAATGGAAAACTAGGGAATTCGTTTGAAAAGAACATTTTTAGCATAATTTTTTGATTAATTTAGCCCGGTTAAAATTAGTTCCATTTGGAAATTGTTTTTAAATTGTTTTTAAATTTTTTATAAGAGCAAAATTGAAATAATTTTGATTTAAATATGACATTTTATTTTATTAATTTTATTAATTTATTTTATTTTACTTTTTAACTTTTTTAATCCCAACCTAAATTTGTTTGGGAAGACTTAGGCCTTGTTTGGGAAGACTAAATAAGTGCACTTTTTGTCTTTTTTGACTAAAAAAGTGAGGTTGAAAATATGGATGTTTGGGTTAACTTTTTGACTTTTTATGGAAAAATGTGTAATAAAAAATTGTAAAAATTGGTTTTTAGAGGAAAATTTGAATTGGGAGTTGTGCAGCCGTAATTGTTGACTTTTGGTGAATAGTGTTAACTTTTTAACTTTTTGAGTAACTTTTTGGCTTTTTGGATTATTTGGAATATCCCAAACTTAGCCTAAATAAGTGCACTTTTTGTCTTTTTTGACTAAAAAAGTGAGGTTGAAAATATGGATGTTTGGGTTAATTTTTTGACTTTTTATGGAAAAATGTGTAATAAAAAATTGTAAAAATTGATTTTTAGAGGAAAATTTGAATTGGGAGTTGTGCAGCCGTAATTGTTGACTTTTGGTGAATAGTGTTAACTTTTTAACTTTTTGAGTAACTTTTTGACTTTTTGGATTATTTGGAATATCCCAAACTTAGCCTTAATAAAATTTTAAAATTATTGTGGAACTTTGCATTTAATAATTATATATATATACACACACACATATATATATATATATATATATATATATTATTTTTAATTAATAAAATCTAGGAAACTAAACTTCCGTTGGGAAGCCAATCTTGAGGGTTTTTTTTTTTTTTTGACTATTTTAGTCACAAAAAACAAAATAGACTTTTTAGCTCAATAAAACAAAACATCACATCCAACCCATAATCATTATATTCCTTTTCTCACAAAAAGCCAAAAAAGTCAAAAGCCCTTCCCAAACCAAGCTTTTTAACCCTATGCTAAAATAATCAAAAAGTCAAAAAATCAACCCACTTCCCAAACGAAGCCTACTATTCATTAAAGTGGTCTTATGGGAGATTATAACTTTCCTCATGATGGGAAGATATTCACTATGTTTGATTTTAATTTTTTAAATTTAATTTTTTAGAAATTGTATTTTTTGTTTTTGGTTTTTTTTTTTTAAGTGAATATTTTAAAAATTTTAGGTAATTTTTTTTTTACTTTAATAGACATACCTTACTTAGATGTAGTAATGTATTTGTAAAAAAATATTTTAAAAAATCAATAAATATACAAGAATATAAAAAATTTATTAAATTATCGTATTTTTTAAAAATATTTTTTGTATTTAGTGAATTTTTTAAATGTTTTTTTCACAAATATTATATTTTTTAAGTTTATTTATGTTAATTGTATCTAAAAATTTTAAAACAAAATTAAAATATTAAAAATATCAGTGAAAATAAAAAATACGAAAAATAAAAAATATAAGTTTTTTGAAAAGTAAATTTAAAAAACTCAAATCAAACAAGTTGATTAGAATTTATAATCAGGATCATATGTTGAAACCTATCTATGCATAAAACATCCTGTAATTATTATCAAAACACATATGTTAATTAAGAGATAGGGTAGATTTGAAATTCTGCTCCTTTTATATATCTATATAATTTTTGTGAGAGTGTGTATAGTATATTTGTGAGAGTTTCGATTACATATTTAAGACTTAATCAATTAACATGACATTCAAAGATTTGAATAACATGACAAAAGATATTCCACTTTTCTCTTTAAATTATTTTAATTTTTTCATATTTGTGTTGTGTTGGTTCGATTAATAAAGATAGTTCAGTTCTCAATTCAAAAAGTTTAGAACCAACCAAAGTTTATTTGATTATATGAGTTTAACTCTACATATCTATTAAAATGGTGTCTATCATGTGCTAAAGTGATATTGATTATGTATTTGTTGTGATGATGGAAATCATTTATGGTCCAATTAAAATTGGACAGCCTTCATAATATTTATATTTATCATTTTTTAAATATTTATTTTATTTATTTTTTGCATATGACACCGCCAAAATTGTCAGATCCTACATAGAAACCATTAATATCGAAACAACTATATTATTTTTTAATATGGGGATTTGATTGATAAATTTCATTTTTCCATCTTATAAATTATGTGGTCCTAATTATTTTTTTTTAAACACCATTTAGTTCCCTTGAGTGTTTTTCTGTTTTACTGTTTTGCCATTGAGGTATTAATTTGTGGTTGGTTTGGCGCGCATGTGTCTGTGGGACTTGGGTAATGTTTGTACTTCACATCCCAATTAAAAGGTACTAGTACTATTTTTAGGTGGTGTGTATTGCAAGCAGGTGGATGTGGCTTGTGATGTAGGTGTAATGAGTGGTGTTTGTGTAATGTTGGGGAATTTTGTTGTCACGTGATTAAACCCACCCACCCGGTTTAGTATGATTGTGGATCTTGTATAACCCAACCCAATGAGAAGTTCCTAAATTTTGTTGAGCGATGTCTGTTTGGGTAATACGATTCTGTAGGGTTTGTTGACATGAACTTTAGAATTTGTTACGATTATCCCCTTTTGTGATTTGAATCTCAAATTTCAGTGATTGCGAAACCCCCATTACAGATTTAGGCAATATTTCACGCATTTGTTTGTGCATAAGAGAAGCTGTGGGGTTCAAATATGTTTATTTCGTGGTGGTAAAGAACCCTAATATCTTCCGTGGAAAGAGGTTGTTGCTCTGTGAACCTTCCAGATCAGAGTGAAATCTCATTGGCGGTGGATACAAAAGTATTATTCAAATGTCTGATACAGGCAAGTTGTTAATGGATTGGGTTATTATTTTACCTTTATCAGACTATTTTGATGTGGTTAGGGTTTAGTTATTGGCGGATCGTGGTGTGTGTTCTTCCACACAATCAAATATGGATGTATGCATTTTGTTTTAATTTGTTACTTCATGGCGTGTTTCCCACTATGTGTGTATTGTGTTGTTTTTGAACTATTTTGTTTGGTTTTGGAACGTGGGAAATATTCTACTTGTAGGGCCATTTTGGTTGGGATGTTGGGTGCTTTTGATTGGGATATGAGTTCCTGAAGTTGGGGTTATTGGGTTGGTACCCGTTCATGTTGTGGGTTATATGTGGCAAGATGATTGTGAAAAGGATTAATTGGGTGTGGGGTGTTTTTTTTTTTTTTTTTTTTGAGCGAATAGGTGTGGTGTGGGGGGACCGTAGGCACCTGTGTGTGCAGCTGGTCAAATGATTTTGTTATGATTATGTTTGGGAAAGTCGTAGTTGATATGGCATGTTATATGTTTTTGGGTTTGACGTGGCATATGTATGTAAGTTTAAAATGTAATTTGCTATGTGGCTTTATAAATGATGTTGTTGGTCAAAAGTTTTTTGCCGTCTATGAAATACGTGGGCGCTTTATGAAATTGGTGTGAATATTTTTGTTTTGGATTTGTAATTAATGTTGTTCAATTACGTGCTGATTTTTCAGATTATGTTGTTGGCAAGTTGTCGGCAAGTTGTCATTGTTGTTGGATAATTATTGTTATTGTACTGTAGTTGGTTGTGTTGGTATTGTGAGTGGGTTGGGTAATGTTTTTCGTTTTGAAATACTGAAATTTGTCCATGTAGTGAAGTTGTCTGTTTTGCTTATGTGAATTGTGGAACTGCAGGGGTTAACATGGAGGGAAGTAGGTGGACACGGTCATGTGAGCGTAAAAAGCAAGAGGCATTGGGCTTGTCATCAAAAAGTAAATTTGGGGTGAACATGCCTAGACGAGTCCTGTTCAAGCAGCCTAACATTGTGAGCCATTCCGGTGGTGTTAGGAAGTGTGTGAAACCGCGGCTGAATTTCCGGTCTAATGTTGCTGGGATCATTAAAATGGTTTACGCAGTAAATTTGAGGGAAGTGCACCTGGCACACTTGAGGAAGACACCATTTTTGTTTATGATTGAAGCTAGATTAATCAATCAGCTTGATCACACGGAGTTCCAAAAGGGCGACAATCTGATTGTGCGTATCATAAGGTCGTACAACGTACGAGAAGGGAAGTTTGTTGTTGGTGGACGTGATGTTGACGTGATTGATGAGGATGTGAAGCTATTGTTTGGGTTGCAAGGCAATGCATTCCTTGATTTGATGCCACGGCTGAGACCTGCGTCTAATTTTGTCCAACGTAGGTGCCCCGGAACAAGCAGGATTATAGCGAAACTTGTGAGGCATTTGCTGACGGAGGCATCGGTGGTGGACATGCCGCGCGATCACGAGGATACGACCAAATTCCTTTGTTTGTACGTGTGTGGGAAACTTTTTTTTGCAACGTCCGGCGAGACCATTAGTTGGATGTTGATATGGTACGCGGACAACTTTGACGTGATGAAATTATATGATTGGAGTGCCGCTGTACGTAACATGCTGATGTGTTCGGTGAGGGACTTCCATCGGACACCGGAGAAAGTTACCGGATGCATAGTTGCTTTAACAGTAAGTGTACTATTTGTATTTTGATAGTTGGTTTTTTTTGGTAACTTAAATTAATGTTGTTTGGTAAGACTTTGGTTTGTTGTTATATGGATTTTTGTTTTGTGGTGGCTTATGGTGTAGTTTTTGTTGTGTGAACACACGACCGTTGTGAAATCCAAATATGGTCACAGGTCTCCCAGATTCCTCAGATGGGACGTTGGTGAGGTGATATCTAGTTCACAAGGCTTGAAATCCGATCCAAACAACTTTCAGGTAACTATTTGTGATTTGTTGGGGTATTTTTTAGCTCGTTCAGTATTGTGTTTATGATGTTATTGTTATGTGTGGTGGCAGTAATTATGGGTTTACAATGCTCTTGTTTTGGCTAGGTGATCACGGAAGAGTTGGTCATACAGGTGTATGAAGTTTCAATGTTAGAAGGGAAAGGTGTGTTGGGGGATGGTAATGTGGGATTGGTTGAAGACGAGGGTTATAAAGTGATAGGAGTGGGTGTTAGCGGGTTTGCAGATGTTAAAGTAGAGGGCGGGAGTTATGGTAAGCAGCTTGATGGGAACATACAGAATGAACCGTGGACAGCAGCGTATATTATGCAAAGTCGAGAACGTGGAGGCCTATCCAGTGAGGAGTTAGATGGGCGAGATGGTCAGCTTTTACCTCGGTGTAGTAGTCTGATGGGGCAGAATAGGTGTGAATATGTTGGTCCAGCCAGTCCTGATTTTGGGACTAGGGACGAAGGGGACAGCCAAATTATAATGGAGTTGAAGAAATAAGTTGCTAGATTGAAAAAGAAGAATGAAATGCAATAAGTTAATCTGGTGGGAGGTTTTGAGAGCATTTTTAGGGTGAAAGATGAAGAATGCAAGAAACTTATAGCTGAGAATACGGAGTTACGACGCAGTCTTGTAGCCCTTAGGGAGCAAGTTTCTGAGTAAGCAGTGCATAGTGTGACGCAACGTTTCTGTAGTGTGAATGTCATGAACACGTGTGTTGATGAATATATCGTCGGTAATGTGGTAGGTGTTGAAGATGGACGGGACCACTGCCAGACTGTTCATTGTGGGATCATGATGGACACCACTCCCGTCGCATATGTCCCCATGGTTAACAACAACGAAATGCATGGTGTCATCCTAGCAGATGATAGTGATGTTGTTGTCAGTCCTTTGTTGGCCGAAGGTGGCAGTGTTGTGGATGGTATGAACTCCTTCGTACGTAAGATCAAAGGTAAAGTAAGGAAAAATTTGAAGTTGTGAAGGTTTGAATACCCAGAGTTGAAGGGTAGGGTACGGAAAGTGAACAACGAAGTAAGCGTTTCAAAGTCCGGCGGGGTTGGGTGTAGTGTTGACGTGTTGCAACGTGAAGGTGCGATTGATGTGGACAATGTTGGCGATGTGAAGAAACTATTCACAGGGTTTGGAATCACAAATCATATCATAGTGTGAAAGATGATGACCGAGCGAGAGAAAGATGTGATAAGCACTGCCTATGATCGATACGGTGATAGGTGAGTACCGTGTGTGTTTGTTTGTATTTTGCTAATGGTCTGGAATACGCATTGCATTGGTAGTATTTTGTACTGTAATACACATTTCAGTGGTGGTAGTTGTACTTGTAATATTATCTGTTAACACGTGTGTAGGGCTGTTATGTGGGTTGGTCGAGTTGATGGGAACGCAGTATATTTTTCGGATGTTAGATCACTAGTGAGGCAATCAGGTGTGAGGGGGAATGTAAGTGTTACCAATTGTATTTTGGGTGAAATTGGTTTACCAAAATTTCTATTTTGTAATTTTGTGTGACTGTGTGAATATTGGTCTTATTTGGTTTGTGGCACTGTTTGTGGCAGGTTGTTGACGCCTTTGCGAGATGCTATCGGACGAGCAAGAAAGATTGAATGCGGGGAAAGATTTCCCAGAGAACTCTTATTTCTTCAGCAGCATATGCTAGCTATGGTTTTGTTGGGTGTCTCATATGTGACATAGTTTGTCAATGGTTTGAAGGGAATTTTATTTTTTATTTTTTGGGTTGATGTGTGTAGGATGTGATGAAAGGTGAAAACGTGGAGGCAAGATTCAATTATGTGACGAGCAATCTATGTGCTGATAGGGGTGCACGTTACATCCCCTTTGCCACCTTGGTCATTGGACATTAGTGGTTTACAACACGGAGGACGGAAGCTAGAAGCACTATAATTCAATGAGGAGTAGGTCCGGTACCGGTGGTGTGCATTATGCCGAGGCCATCAAACTGGTGAGTTGATTTCAATCATGGTAAAATTGGTCATTTTGTAATGGTAATGGAATTCCATGTTATTTATTCTCATTGGGTTCCATGTCATTGCATAGAAAAACATTGTAATAGCCATTCAGCGGCAAGCGATGGCGGCACATGGCTTGGATCAGCTGGTTGGTACGCAAGATTTTGACATGTCGGTGGAATCAGTTTCTGAGTGCCCCCAGTAACGGGCGGAAACATAAGTGCAACGTAATTTTTTTTTTGAACAAGGTTAAAGGTACACAAGATGTGAGATGTATGTTGTTGATGCCACTTTTTTATGTTTATTATTGCAGCATGGACTGTGCGATAATCGTTTGCGCCATAATGAGACAGTATGTGAATCACGTTGACATGGGGTGTTCATTGGAGGGAGGCAACTGCAGTGTGTTACGTGAGAACATGGTGAAAAGTTTCGTAGGAGATCCTGTACGTGAGGTAATGAGCAACATTGGCCGAATGGTGGGGTGATTGCAGTTCAGTTACTATTCCGTTACTTCGGATAACGACTAGTTTGAATAGTAATGCTCAGTTAGTACGTTTAAATAAGTCTTATTTTGTTGGCAGTTTTAGCACCAACTGTTTATAGTTTATGTGTTGGTTATATGTTTTGGCGTTCACATTTGGTGTTTGGTGTGGGTTTTGTCATGGAGTTTTTTGATTATACAAAATCGGAAAAATGTTTTCTCTTATTGAAGTTTGAACATGTATTACGTGTAATGTTTTGTTCATACAGGTTATTGGTATGTGGGGCTTACCCAACGTGAATTTGTTATTTTTTTCGTATGGAGATGATGATATGAATGTGTTGTTCAAATGGGATTAACATGTCACTAACAAAGTGTTGATCACTTTGTTTTGCTGGCATTGTAGCAAGTTTAGTATTTAAATTAGGGTGCAAATGTTGGTTAGAAGGGGGATTGTGTGCTTGAAGTTGTTGTTTATGTTCATATGGGATGTCATGATGTGAATATGTAGTTACACTAGGATTGAAATGTCACTTACAGGTTGATGTTCATTTTGTTTTACTGGCAATGTAGCAAGTTTAGTATTTGGAGTAGGGTGCAAATGTTTGTTAGAAGGGGGAATGTATGTTTGTTTATGATGTATACGGGCCGTATATTTGTTATTAGCAGCTTAAATGTGAGTTTGTTACATGTATCTCGATGCGAATGTATATTCACACAACTTTCATGTTTTGCAAATAAGGCATGTAGTAGGTGATACGTAAGCTACCTGTTGTGAACTTAGTGTTGATAAGTGGTGAGCAGGTATGCTACTGTGCTGTAGTGTAGTTACGAAATTTGTTTGTCGATGTATACCCGCGTAAGACCGTATGAATTCACAACAGAGTTAATGTAGTGTTGTAGTTGTAAATACTGTAGTACAATATTCACATAACAACATTCACATGGTGGGGATGGTATAACCTGACCTTCTTGATACCAACCACGGATGTCAAATGTGTGTAAGACCGTATGAATTCACAACAGAGTTAATGTTGTGTTGTAGTGGTAAATACTGTAGTACAATATTCACATAACAACATTCGCATGGTGGGAATGGTATAACCTGGCCATCTTGATACCAACCACGGATGTCAAATGTGTGATGGAAATACCAAGTACGTTGTGGTGAAAACATTTATTGAATTACTTGAAGGAAAACTGATACTAATAACTGAGTGTGCCAATGATAGTAAATTGGCTATGACATAGTCGTGTGGCGTCGCATACAATTATTGGAAAGAAACAATTAAACATAATTATTCCAGCATGGAAACAACTTGAAAGTAATAAGAAAGTAGTGTATCGCATCTGGTGAGCAAGAAAGTTGCTAAGGTTTTAGTCCTGACGTGGGTGGTTTAAATGATGTGGTTAAATGGGTTCATTGCATGTCTTCCTCTTATGGTTCGCTATGCGACCACATCTGCCGCATCTGATTTGCTGAACATGTTCCCCCTTTGACAGTATCCTCTTCTTCTTTGGTCTAACAGGTGGACGTTTCACGGCGGAGGGCTTGATGATGTAATCATTTGGGTTGAAAGGTGGTTGCTCGACAGTGGGAATTGGGAAAATGCTTGCTACATAAGTTGAACGATATTCGGACACATGGAAGTATGGTTCGACTAATGTGTTCAAATCCCGACCACTTTTCCAGACGGCAACCATTGTATGTGCGCAAGGGAACCCATTGAGTTGCCACTTGAAACATGAACAAGTGCGTTGACCGATATCAATGGTGACCGATGGAAAAGAGTGCACTTCATACACATCAGCATTTGATTGGCTCACTTTCCATGATCTACCTTTGTTGAATGATTTTTCAAGACAGGACTCCATTTTGGGACATATGGTGACAGTCCACGTTTGGGAAGCATCTCTACGCTTCGCCATTTGTCGCATCAATTTGGTTCGGATGCTTTCAACCATTCTTGTGATTGGGAGGTTGTGCGTTTCCCGAACCCATGAGTTGAATGATTCTGTAGCATTTGAACACATCTCACCATAATGCCGCCCCCTGTAAAATGAGTTGGACATGTCTGCAAATAAATATGACCATTATGATAATATGTGTTCCACATGTGCATTTTTGGACGAACATGTGGGACATACCTGAAAAATGCATTTGCCCAATGTTGTGGATGTGCATTTGCTTGGAATTCGGATGCAACTGATCGTCCCGATTCATGGAATTGTTCAACTTTGTGGTTAAAAGCGGTAACAGTTGGTGCGTACGCGCAATGTCGTAATTTGCTAACCAAACCAGCTCGATGCATACTGTTTGTGTAACGCAGCTTATCCCTCAAATTCCTTTGCAAATGTTGTAGACAGAATGCATGTTTTTCATTCGGGAATACGGTTGGCATCGCTTCAAGCAATTTGAGGTTCCGATCTGATACAAAGGTTAGAGGTCTGTCCCCATGCACACCTGGGCGAGATGCTGAAGAAACCAAGACTAGTTTGCGGTGTTCTCGGAGTCCACCACTGCATAAGATAAAGGGAACAAAACTGCGGATTTGAAAAAATTTGTAGAACTCATTATATTCTGTATTCAAGGGTTGTGACAAAAACATAGGCAGGGTGGGTCAATGCTGTCAAGAAAGATTATGAACGTCGTGTGTTTGATTGTATCGTTAATGGTGTAATGTCATTGTATAAGTTGAATGAACTGACCTTGGTTTCTATCTTTCGCGGTGGCGACAAGTAAAAAACCTTTGAAGCACCCTTTGAGGAACGTGGCGTCTAGGAAAAACAACGGACGGCAATGGTTGAACCCGTCGATACATGCTTTGAATGAAATGAAGTATCGTGTGAACCGATGTGTGTGGCCATTGTATTCGATATTGATGTAGGTCCTGGGGTTGTGTTCCAATACTGCATTACTATACCAACGCAACTGGTCAAACGAAATGGAGTGTGCACCGAACAGTTCGCCCCTCACTTTTTCGACACCAAGCCACGTCACATGGTAAGTGATGTCGAGGCCGTAATCTTGTTTCAAGTCCAATATCACTTCGGTAGGACGAGTTAGTGGCCTATCCCGCACACGTTCAGCTATGATGTCAGCGACAAGCTCAGAACCAACAAGTGGGTGTGTGGATGTACGCATAGCGATGCCACAAATGTGTTCACTGTTTCATTTCCGTAAGTAGAAAAATCCATTTGCTTCCAATTTTTGTCCGTGGACAGCCCACGTGCAAGACTTTGATTTGTTCATAGCACAGATAGCCGTTACTCGGACGGAGTCGGTCTTAACAAATTTGATCTGGAACCCACATTCTACGGCGTATTTCCGTAAAACATTGCGAAATTCAGAAGCCCCACCATCAATCCATTTGCCATGGAGTGGAAATGAAGACTTTCTTCTTGTGCGGACAAAATGATTGCAATAGGTCGACTTCATCGTCCATTCCCAACTCATTTAGTATTGTAGCACCCATTATGACCTGGGCGTGACTTGTGATTGGATCATTGCCAGGAGTGATGTTATCTCCCCGAAGATGTTGTTCGATGACCATGTCAACTAACTGCAAGCGGAACGAACGTGCAAGACAAATCATATTCTGCATGTCTACATCATTCTGTAAGGAGAAGTTGTTATAGCCGGGGATCTTATAGAACAATAGAATATTTCCCGGTAGGAGCCCGATGAACTTTGAACAAACATAATCGACAAACTCGGCAAATGTGTGCGATGGTTGCAAACTATATGCAACATTCGTGGACCGGTAACAACATAAAAGCATTATAAAGGTGTCCATCTGCAAAACGACATAGGTATTGGTACATAAATACACATGATTAAGCATATGAAAATGAACCGCCAAACCGAAATGAACTAATTACGATAGAAATACAAATGCAATCCGAATTGTGCATCGTTGTGAATGTGCGGTTAAGAGGGTGTAGCAGTCGGGAACACATGAATTTGGGTGTTGTAACTGGGCAACGAATGTTTATCTATAATCATTACCATGTCGGTGTGTTCACAAAATTGAGGAATTGTGCAATGGTGTGCATGTGTGGGAATGGTAAGGGAGGAATTTTTAATATAAAATACCGGAAATACATGTGTGCAACGATGGTGTCGACGTAGGTGGAGCACTTCCTATGTCACACAGATCAACATGAACCCATAATGTAAACCCTAATTATAAAAACCTCTTAAAGAAATCTTCACCACTGTCAGCCTCCACAATTCTTGGGATTGCATATATCAAAAACAAAAACAGAACATCCCATATAATAGGTGAGGGCATATCCGTCCAGCATACACCAGAAACATTCAAAAAAGGACTTATCAGTAAGCAATCCCGCCTCATATGGAGTTGTTAATGAAACAAAAAATCAGCAGGATCAAACGAAACATAATTCAGCCATGTAGGACTTTCCGATAAATTTCCCTTTTAATATACATCTTTTTAAAAATAGTGTATTATATGTACTTATAATTATGTCATTTTATCCATTAGTTATGATCATTTTCTTTTTTAATTATGATATTATTTTAGTTATGACTCATAAATTATTTAGTTATGCCTATGTTGTATTTAATTGTGATTTTTTAAAAATATTTATGACTCAAAAAATTATATATATATATACTTATATGATGCATATGATGTGTTTTTCTTTTCAATATATTAATATCCACCAACTTTAGTTGTGCGACTAACAAAATAAAATTAAAATATATATAATTAATAAATATAGCATTATTGTGGTTATAGGTATGTGGAGCATAGAGGCTGTGGGAGAAGAAGTTATTAGTTGATAAAGGAGTCATGTTATGTCACATTTTATATGTATTGTGATTAATAAAATAAATAAAATTTATAATTATTTATTAAATTATTACAAAATATAAAAATTTATGATTGATCCGAATATGGTCACATGTCCCCCAAGATAATCAATAATTTTTCTTATGAGTGGGATTCTCTCCCACAAGTCAGTTGTACTGGTCCACCTTCATGTCGACAAAAAGTAATCTTTAGATTAGATGGAAAAAAAAAAAATATGAAATTTGAACATATGAATTACCACTACCATTACCTGTCATTTCACATTATTAAGACGGGAAATTGTCAATCAATTATAAGGCCAAAATAAAAAATTATAAATTCAATTATTAAAGTTAATAAATTTTATAATTGATTTAAAATTTGCTCTGAAAGCATGCACTGAATTGTAATTTTTTCATATTAATTTAAAGGGTGAGTTTGGAAATTTGATTTTTTTTTTTTTTTATAAAAGCTATGTAAAAAAAAATAAAATTAAGCGGTCAAAAAATTATTTAAAAAATTATAAAATTAAACTATTATTAAAAATCAGTCAAAAACATCTCAATGATTTATAATTTAAAAAATTGATAAAAAAAAATCCACTCTAGCATTGTGTATGGTATTAGGTCCGGTGATTTTTTTTTTTTTTTTTGTTGGTTAGTGAGAAATCTACACTTTGTGAAATAATTTGATGAGAAATCCTAAAGGACATTTTGTTTCCAATTTTACCCCTTACCTTTTTTATCTGTTTGACTTTTCGTTGACTATCTGTTCAATTTTTTTTTTATCTATCTATTCATTTTTTTGTGTAAATTTTCTATCTGTTTAAATTTTTTTATACAAATTTTCTATTTGTCCAAATTTTACCTGTCCAATTACAAATTTTCCATCCAAATTTTATTTGTGCAAATTTTCTATCTTTCCAAATTTTACTTATTCAATTTTTTATCTGTTCAATATTTTTATCTGTACAAATTTTTATCTGTATAATTTTTATCTCTACAAATTTTGCAGAGCAATCAAACATCTATTCAAATTTTGATCTTATAGTCTGCACAGAATATACAAAAAAATATATATACATAGAGATTCAGTGATTTGAGCGATCAATGATAAATAAGAATCAAGCTAAAAAATCATATTCAAGAGATGCACAATCTTGATGAATATGGTGAAATCCTTGCTTCAAAGGCTTGCTTGATTTTTGCTCTCTCTAGGGTTTTGCAAACTAAAATGAGAATGTAAGAGACCTTATAAACGGGTTGTTTGCCTTGGTGGCACCATCAAATGGGGTGGGCGTCTCTCTCTCTCTCTCTTTCTCCCTATCTGCAATCTATTTCATGATGATGATGATCAACAACATCATCAACAACAACAAAAAGGGTAAATTACACTAACCTCCCCTAAGGTTTACCTTAATTACAGGTACCTTCCTTTTAGTTTCAAAAATTACACTGACTTCCCCTACTTTTGAAAATAATACACAGATTCTCCGTTCTCGCTAAAAGAGCATGAATAATGCTAACTTGATAGCCGAATTGATCATAATGCCCTTGAACCACATTGTGGAAAAACACAACTGACCCTTCTCCATTTTCATCTTCTCCATCTTCACAAACCCTTCTCCCAGCACCTTAATGGCAAAAACCATCTCTACAATATCACCCAAAGAAAACCCATTCCTATTTACAAACCTAAAATCAAGATTAGAGCAAGAATTCCCATCAGTCTTTCCTGAAATCTTTGATCTAATTCCACTAGGAATTGAATATTTGTCATGACCCAAACCTGTCCCTATGGGTTTAGCGTTGTAACCAGCCAGTAATCCTTGGATTACCAAAGGCCTTTGAACAGAAAATCTTATAATTATAGGCTACGACAGCAAACATAGAAACATATATAGTCCATTAAATTGTGGAGACGCATATGGGACATAATTTTTAAACTTTATACACATATATGTGATGCTATATTACAGTAGTCTCATGTCACATGCATAATAGATATAGCCAAAAAGGGACTTAGCCCAATGCACAAATAACAGAAAATTGACCATAACCCAAACAAAACCAAGCCTTTACATTCACAGAACATGACCAAAGACGTATGGAACCTCCCCGGGTGCCACAAAGGCTGGCTGACAAAAACTCTCCAAGCGGTCATCATTGAGCTTGGCTACACGCCTGATCACCTACATGCATAAATAATAGGGTGAGCGGAAGCCCAATGAATAATAACAAGGTAAATAGTTTAATAAATGATGTCCATCTCAGAGTTAGAAATTAGAATTTATATCAGAAACAGATTCTTATTAGAAACAGAGTCTTATGCTTATTCGGATTTCAAATCAGAATTAGATTCATATGCATGTTCATATTCATATTCATATTCAGATTTTGCATAAGATCATACGTGGTACACCTATTAGCTATCATATCAACTTGGTTCTGAGACCCACATGTATAGTCGGTACTGACGACTATAAAGGTCTATCTCTTGCGTGTAAGTAGCCATGGTATTGTTACCCCTAGGCGAGGGCCACGTGAATATAGGCTTCAGTATTATGACCCCCGGGCAAGGGCTACATGAACTGTAGGCTACAGTATTATTACCCCTGGACAAGGGCCAGGTGCATATTAGCCACAGTATTGTTACCCTCGGGCGAGGGCCACGTGAACTATGGATGCCACTATACATTTCAAAAAAATGGACATTCATTCATGATTCACAAATAGCATTCTAGATAGTAGTTCAGAAAACAGATCTTATTACATCATACAGAAAATAAATAAACTTGAATATAACTTTACTAAGTTATTACTCACTGATGCTCTAAAGCAAATAGACAGAGTAGGTAGATCAGATAACCTGTGGCGCGTGACCTGCATAGATACAGAACGAATACGTACTGCATTACACACCTAGAAACATTACTTAGTTCTTTTTATTTATTTATTTATTTTTATCTTGGTGTGTTTCTATCTTTATCTTCATTATTGTGCCTTAATCTTGGCCTAAGAATGCCTAGGATGCAATAAGGATGCAAAAATGCATTTGAAAACACTTGGCCAAAAATGTTGGAAACAGGGGTCCTGCTCGAGCACAACTTCCTTTGCTTGAGCGGACATGAAAAATGTGAGTAGTCGCTCAAGCGTAACTTTCTTCGTTCGAGCGATCTGCAAACTTCAAAAAAAGTACTGGTTGTGTGATTTTCACGCTCGACGGTTGCTCGACGGTCGCTCGAGCGTGAGACTCAGGTTCTCGCTCGAGCGCAACTCTTGTCACTCGAGCGGTCTGCAGAACATGTAAACTTCTGGGAGCATGCATTTCACGCTCGAGCGGACTTTTGGTCGCTCGAGCAGAGGTGTAAGTTCTCAGAGTGGTCACTCGAGCGAAGAATTCGTCGCTTGAGCGGAGAAGCAGAATCTGCAATTTCCAGATTTGCCTTTAAGCTTCAAAACTCAAATTCAAAACCACAATTCTTGTTCATTTGGGCCAAAAACTCAAGGAAACATGTCTAAACTTGAAAAATATTGCGAATTAAGGATCATTTCATGAAATCAAGGCCCATAAGCTCGACAATTGAGCAAACTCAAACTTGAATTATAAAAACATAATATGAATATGACATGCATGTAAATTTCTTGAACTAAGGCTTTTCAAAACATGATTAATTAAAGTCAAATGGTAAGAAATGTGATGAATTCTCAACACCAAGTTAAGATAGACACATGCATGTGGTAATTCTTTGATTTTAAACTCAAGATGTTATGATATATGCATGCATGTATGGAATGACTTAACTTTCTTCAATTCTAGCTCAATTCCGATATGAATTTACAAAGATTAGAATTCTTACCTAGAGTCTTAATTGCACAAGTGTAGAAGTTCACCTCCCAATTGTCCTCAATTCTTCAATTATTCCTAGCAATTCTCCCCTCTCCTACCTTTGATCTTAACTTTTTTCCTTCTCTTACTCTCTCTCTCACGTTTTGTTTGAATAGGCTCAAAGATGAGGAAATGAAGAAGTCTAGAATGAAGTAGTGGGGTTCATTAATCCCTATATTAGCTAGGTAATTAAATATGATAAAAATATAAAAGATTAAGCTTAAGTCTAATTGCATTTAATCCAATAATTTCGTTCTGAATCAAATTTCAATTAAACCTACCATAAAATTCTAAAAATTTCGAATAACACATAACTTAAGTCAATTTCATGATCGGATGCCAATAAGGCCTTCGATTTGTAGAACAGAATGGAAACTCAAACAGATATTCCTACGAGTAACACATAGAAGTACAAGTAATGCAATACACATGCAATTCATGCAAAATTTTACTGTAATTACTCATTAGACATACTAAATCATGGCTTAATCATGGTTTATCAGTTAATCAAGGGTCAAGGTTGTTATAATCTTTCTCCCTTAAAGAGTTTGGTCCTCCAAACTCGTATTACCTTCATCTTGGAAGAATATTGGATTCAAAGGAAACAATTCAAGGTATCTTCTCATCATATCTTCCTCCATTTCCCAAGTTGCATAGGTCCCTCTGTGGTTTTGCCAATCAACTTTTACCAACGGTATTTCCTTGTTCCTTAGCTTTTTAATTCGATGGTTCACAATCTGTATTGGCCTTTCTTCGTACGTGTAATCATCCTTTAAAAGCACATGTGTCGGCTCGATAACATGGTGCGGATCTCGTAAGTAATCCCGTAACATTGAGACATGAAAGACATTATGCATATGCTCCATGACTGGCGGTAAGGTTACGCGATACGTCATCGGATTGATTTTCTCCAGAATCTCATATGGCCCAACATATCTCGGTGCTAACTTTCCCTTAACACCAAACTGTGTCTGACTTTTCATTGGGGTCACTTTTATGAATACATGATCTCCGACTTCATATTCTTTATCTTGCCTTCGGACGTTTGCATAACTCTTTTGGTGACTTGTGCAGTTTTCAATCTTTGATTAATTAATTTCACATTTTTCATTGTTTCTTGCACAAGTTTTGGTCCCAATAATGATTTGTCACCTACCTCAGCCCAACAGATAGGATAACGACATTTCCTTCCATACAGAGCTTTATAAGGAGCCATTCCAATACTTGAATGATAGCTGTTATTGTATACAAACTCGACTAAAGGAAGGTAAGTCTCCCAATTCCCTTGGAAGTTCAACACACACATCCGTAGCATATCTTCCAAAGTCTGATTGGTTCTTTCAGATTGACCGTCTATCTGTGGGTGGTAAACACTACTCATCCGCAGTTCAGTTCCCAAAGCTCGTTGCAAACTCTGCCAAAACCTGGATGTGAACTTTGAATCTCTATCAGATACAATGGACACTGGCACACCATGTAACCTCACAATCCCATTCACATAAATGTTCCTAACTTATCCGCATTATAGAAAGTTTTAACAGGCAAAAAATGGACATACTTAGTTAAACGATCAACAGTGACCTAGATAGAATCCATACCTCGAGAGGAGCAAGGCAATCCAACAATGAAATCCATACTAATATGCTCCCATTTCCATTCCGATATTGGAAGCGGCTGAAGTAATCCAGTGGGTCATTGATGTTTAGCTTTACCTTGTTGGCAGTGCAAACATCTAGCTACAAGGTCCATGTGACAACCCTCACCACTGATTACTGCTAAACTGTGACTGAACATGATAAGTAATTGATTTGACTGAAGTTTTGAACTGATTGATTGAGCATAGTAGTTTAAATGCATTTCTATCTGTTTGATTGTTAATTGATCTGTTCATGCTTTAATTTCGAATTGCAAATTGAAGGCCTTATCGGCGATCGAATCTGAAATTGATTAGTGTTTTATGCTAATTAGAATTTATGTGATTTTGTGGTTTGCTTAATTGAAATTTGATTTGGCATGATTAAATTAGATTAAATAATATAAATCATTAGTTGGCTTTAATTACCGAAATTGCCATTTAGTGGGCCACTTGTTAAGGCACCTTTGAGACTTGATTCACACACTTTTCCTCAGTCATTTTGAGACCAAAAACCGTAGGAGAGAGTGAGGGAGGAGAAGTTTGGCTTCATCTAGAGAATTATTTGGTGAATTAAGAGAATTGAAGGAGTTTTGTATAATTGAGCTTCCATACCTTAAATTCAAGACCTAAGGTAGGAGAATCATCTTCTTGAACTTGAATTCTAGTTGTATCTTGCATGGTCCATGAGCCATTAGTGATCTAAGTCTAGAATTGGTTTTAAATTGTTGAATTGAAGCTTAAATCATGCATGCATGTCCTTATATTGAAGTTTTGAGGTTGTTTTTATGGAAATTCTTACATGCATGTCTACACTCTAGTTGTAGCTCATGAATTCATCATGGTTTTGGAAGTTTTGACTCATTTGATTATGTATTGGAAGCTTTAATTTCAATTGAATACATGCATGTTACATATACATCATGTTCTTGAAGTTTTGTTTGAAATTGTGTTTCAATGAACTACCTTTGGGCTTTGATTTTGCAAATTGATCTTTGAAACATGTCATATTATGAGTTTTAAAGTGTTTTCCAGAAAATTAGCCCAAAAGGATCGGATTTGATGTTTTAAAAGTTGAATTTGAGCTTGCAAAATCCAGATTTTGGACCCACGCTCGAGCGTAAGACTTTACGCTCGAGCGTACACCCTAGGTTCATGCAGTCCGCTTGAGCGGAAAAAGTAACGCTCCAGCGTAAAATGCGTGTATCTAGTACTTTGCATGTGTTTACAGTCCGCTCGAGCGAGGGAATGCACGCTCGAGCGAGGATTTGTGTCTCACGCTCGAGCGTGGATCGAGCGCCCATCGAGCGTGATTTCGTGGATCGAGCGCCCATTGAGCGTGATTTTTGTGCATCTAGTACTTTTACTGTAGCTTACAGTCCGCTCGAGCAAAGGAAGTCTCGCTCGAGCGGAGATCCTTTATCTGCATGTCCGCTCGAGCGTAGGAAGCCACGCTCGAGCGAGACCCCTGTTTTTTTGAAAATTTTGAAAAGTGTTTTTAAATACATCTTTGCATCCTCATTTTATTCTAGGCATTCCTAAGCCTAGTTTAAGGCATCTTAATGAGGATATTGATGTAGGACCACACCAAGACAAGTTAGGGGTTAAGTTATCAAACCCAAGTGGGTAACTTAGTGTGCGTTCATTTTGTAACTATGTAGGGTTGGCATCCAAGGACGCGCACTAGCCCATCTGTAGCCCAGTGCTCTGTGAGTAACAATGTTGTAAAGATATGTTCAAATATGAATATTTTTTGAATGTTTAACTGTACTGCTTTTTGAATTAATATTGCTTACTGAATGAATGTATGTCCTCTATCCTAAACTGTATTGTGGCATCCATAGCATCTACTGTTACTGTTACTGCCACTGTTACAGAGATCTCTGTCAGTTCCTATTCTTGGAACTTCTGTTTACTGTTATGATGGCCATCATTGACTGTTCGGTCTTTTAAGACCTACTGTTTACTGTACTGTTCTGCTATGGAATGCACCACATATGATTGTTATGATTTCTAAACGACTATATGGCATGAAGTACGAGCCACTAACTGAATGACTGATTTATCGATAGAAATGTTGTTTAAATACTGAAAGGCCATTCATTCTTAACCTCTTTACGGCTATGTTATTCACTAGGTTTTAGCTTACAGTTTATATATATATGTAGGTGTCCAGGCACCAGATCGGAGCTAGGAGCGTTGGGGCAAACTCCCTTTTTGTCAAGCCAACCAATGTGTCTCACTGCGAGGTTCCATGGGTGTTCAAGCTTAGGCTTTTTGGGGGTGTCTCAGTTCACCCATCTGTCTCGGTTTCTGTAATACTGTATAGACCTGTACTGTAATGTTATGGTAGGGATTTGGTCCCTAGTCTGAATGCCTATATATGATGTATGTATATACTGTTTTGTTCCGAATGTGAATACGTTATGAAAAGGCTTTTTGCATACAGACTGTCATAACTCATTGGACATCTTTCATTTACTGTTTTGGCTTCCGCCAGCCCCTGTACTCTGTATTACTGTTATTATTGTTAAGTAGGCCTTCGGTAATCACGGATTACTGGCCGGTTACTGTGCTAAACCCATAGGGGCGGGTTTGGGTCGTGACAGTCCACAATACACTTTTTCATTCCAACCCACCAGAAATTTTGTTTTAAGTCATGATATATCTTTGTATTCCCCGGATGCATGGCAAATTTGGAGTTGTGAGCTTCAGTTATGATGTGTTTCCTTAAATTAGAACAATCCGGCACACAAAGGTGATTCTGGAATTTCAACACATTATTCTCAAGTACAAACCTGTGCCTTGGTTTTGAGTCAAGTTCATCTACAATCTTTTTTAGGAACTCATCTTTAAGTTGCTTCTCTTTGATTTCTTCAATGATTGTAGGTTGAGCGGAAATGACAGCTAAGATCCCGCCCGGTTCATGCATCATAATCTCAATCTCATTCTTCTCTAAGTCATATAGCAATTCTTTCTGACTGGTGAGCAAACATGACATATTCCCAATGGATTTTTGGCTCAATGCATCTGCAACAGTAATTGCCTTCCCCGGATGGTACAGAATTTGCAAGTCATAGTCCTTGATTAATTCTAGTCATCTTCTATGCCTCATGTTCAGCTCCTTTTGGGTGAAGAAATATTTTAAGCTTTTATGATCAGTATGTACTTCACAAGTTACTCCATATAGATAATGACGCCAGATTTTCAAAGCAAGCACCACGGCTGCTAATTCAAGATCATGAGTCGGTAGTTCTTTTCATGAAGACGGAGTTGCCGAGAGGCATAAGCAATTACCTTCCCATTCTGCATTAGCACACAACCCAAACCTTTATAGAATGTATCATTGTAAATCTGAAACCCATCAGTTCCATTAAGTAAGGTTAGAATTGGTGCAGTTACTAGTCTAGTTTTCAATTCTTGGAAGGCTGACTCTCGTTGATCATTCCAATCGAACGATGCATTTTTCTGTGTCAATTGCGTCAATGGCATAGCAAGTTTTGAAAAATCTTTCACAAATCTGTGATAATAACCTGCTGTAGATGCGCTCGAATGTCCTGGGGAAAATCCCGTTTTGTTCATATGGGCTTACTACAGTTCGGACTCAATGTCACGGTTCTTAATCTAATCTCACAAAGTGCAATGCGAGATTGATAAATCACCAAAGAGTCCAAATCCGGCAAATCATTTTGATAACTAATTTTTGTAAAGAAGTGCCAAACATGGACTGCTTTGCCAAATACAGAGTCGCCACCTAAATATTTTATTTTGGGAAAATTTAGGAAACCCTGACTCGTTGCCTAAGGCCACGTGTTCGTCATCACCAAAGTTGGCTCGGCTCGGGAACTTGGGTACGAGAGGGGAATGTCATTGTCACGACCCAAACCCGCCCCTATGGGTTTAACACCGTAACCGGCTAGTAATCTACGATTACCGAAGGCCTGCTTAACAGTAATAACAGTAATACAGAGTACAGGGGCTGGCGGAAGCCAAAACAGTAAATGAAAGATGTCCAATGAGCTGTGACAGTTTGTATGCAAAAAGACTTTTCATAACATATTCACATTCGGAACAAAGACGATATGTACATACATCATATACAGGCATTCAGGTTAGGGACCAAATCCCTAACATAACAGTACAGTACAGGTCCATACAGTATTACAAAACAGAGACAGAAGGGTGAACTAAGACACCCCAAACGAGCCTAAGCTTGAACACACTTGGAACCTCGCAGTGAAGCACCTCGGTTGGCTTGATAAAAAGGGAGTTAACCTAACGCTCCTAGCTCCGATCCGGTGCCTAGACACCTACATATATATATATATATATATATAAACAGTGAGCTAAAACCCAGTGAATAACATATGCGTAAAGAGGTTAAGAATGAATGTCCTTTCAGTATTTAAACAGTCATTTCTATCAGTAAATCAGTCATTCAGTCAGTGGCTCATATTTCATGCTATATAGTCGTTTAGAAATCATAACAGTCTTATGTGGTACATCCCATAGCAAAACAGTACAGTAAACAGTAGGTCTTAAAAGACCAAACAGTCAATGATAGCCATCATAATAGTAAACAGAAGTTCCAAGAATAGGAACTGACAGAGATCTCTGTAACAGTAGCAGTAACAATAACAGTAGATGCTATGGATGCCACAATACAGTTTAGAATAGAGGACATACATTCATTCAGTAAACAGTATTAATTCAGAAAGCAGTACAGTTAAACATTCAGGAAATATTCATATTTGAACATATCTTTACAATATTGTTACTCACAGAGTTCTGGGCTACAGATAGGCTAGTGAGCGTCCTCGGATGCCAACCCTACATAGTTACAGGACGAACACACACTAAGTTACACACTCGGGTTTGATAACTTAACCTCTAACTTGTCTTGGTGTGCTTCTACATCAATATCCTCACTATGATACCTTAAACATGGCCTAGGAATGCCTAGGATGGAAAGAGGATGTAAAGATGCACTTTAAAACACTTTTCAAAATTTTCAGAAAACAGGGGTCTCGCTTGAGCGGACATGCAGATAAAGGATCTCCGCTCGAGCGAGACTTCCTTCGCTCGAGTGGACTGTAAGCTACAGTAAAAGTACTGGATGCACAAAAATCACGCTCGATGGGCGCTCGATCCACGCTCGAGCGTGAGACACAAGTCCTCGCTCGAGCGTGCATTCCCTCGCTCAAGCGAACTGTAAACACATGCAACGTACTGGATACACGTATTTCACGCTCGAGCTTCACTTCGCCCGCTGGAGCGGGATGCATGTACTCAGAGTGAATGCTCGAGCGTGAAGTCTTACGCTCGAGCGTGGGTCCAAAATCTGGAATTTCCAGATTGAACCTCCAAGCTCAAATTCAACAGTTAAAGCATGAAATCTGATCCTTTTGGGCTAATTTTCTGGAAAACACTTATAAACTCATAATATGACATGTTTCAAAGATCAATTTCGAAAATCAAGGCCCAAAGGTAGTTCAATTAAACATAAATTCAAACAAAACTTCATGAACATGATGTACATGTAACATGCATGAATTCTAATGACTTCTAATGCTCCAAAACATGATCCAAAGCAAGATGGAGCTCAAGAATATGATGAATTCATGGGCTAGAACAAGAATGTAAACTTGCATGCAAGAAATTCCTTGAAAACAACCTCAAAACTCATTAATGTGCACATGCATGAATGATTTAGCTCTAAATTCAACATTTTAAGCCATGTCTTGGCTCTAAACTCCAACAATCCTTTAAACCATGGAAGAACCAACTCAAAACATAAACAAGAAGGTAAATTCTCTACCTTAAGTCTTGAATCTAGGGTATGGAAGCTCAATTTTACAAATTCTCTTCAAATCTACCAAGTCTCCAAGCAATTCCTTGTTGAAACCAAGTTTTTCTCCTCTCTCACTCTTTCTCTCGGTTATGGACTTCAAAGATGAGTAAATGATACACCAAAGGCTCCAAACAAGGTTTTAGATTGTGGCCCACCTTAATGGCAATTTGGTAGATAAGTCCAACTCATGAAATTCAACATTATTTAATCTAATTTAATCATACCAAATCACATTTCAATTAAATATACCATAAAATTACATAAATTCTAATTAACACATAGCACTAATCAATTTCAGATTCGGCCGCCGATAGGGCCTTCAATTTGTAGTTCGAAATTAAAGTATGAACAGATCACTTAACAGTCAAACAAATAGAAATGCATTTAAACTAATATGCTCAGTCAATCAGTTCAGAACTTCAGTCAAATCAGTTACTCATCCTGTTCAGTCACAGTTTAGCAGTAATCAGTGGTGAGGGTTGTCACAGTCTCCCCTCCTTATAAAGAGTTTGGTCCTCCAAACTCGAATTACCTTCATTTTGAAAGAATACTGGATCCGGAGGGAACAGTTCAGGATACCGTTTCATCATATCGTCTTCTCTTTCCCAAGTGGCATACATGCCACCGTGGTTTTGCCAGTCAACTTTCACTAATGGGATCTCTTTGTTCCTCAACTTCTTGATTCGTCGGTTTACAATCTGAATAAGCCGCTCTTCATAAGTGTAGTCATCACCTAGCACTACACGGGTAGGCTCAATCACATGGAAGGGGTCCCGGAGGTAATCCTTCAACATTGAAATATGGAACACGTTATGCATATTCTCAATTTCAGGAGGAAGCGCTACTTGATACGCCACCGGATTAAACTTTTCAATAATCTCATACGGTCCGACATATCTCGGCGCTAGCTTACCCTTGACTCCAAAACGAGTCTGGCCTTTCATCAGTGTCACTTTAACAAAAACATGATCACCTACTTCGTACTCTCTGTCTCGCCTTCGGACGTCCGCATAACTTTTTTGTCAGCTCTGTGCGGTTTTCAATCTCTACTGAATCAGTTTCACTTTTTCAGTGGTTTCTTGTATAATTTCGGGCCCAAGCAAAGACCCATCTCCAACTTCTGCCCAGCAGATAGGAGATCGACATTTCCTGCCATACAAAGCCTCGAAAGGCACCATACCGATGCTTGAATGAAAACTGTTGCTGTAGGCAAATTCAGCCAAATGTAGATGGCTTTCCCAATTTCCTTGGAAATCAAGAACACACATCCGCAATAAATCTTCCAGAGTCTGGATGGTTCTTTCTGACTGGCCATCTGTCTGAGGATGGTATGCACTACTCAGTCTCAGTTCAGTACCCAATGCAGTTTGTAGACTTTGCCAGAATTTTGAGGTAAACTTCGAGTCCCTATTAGAAACAATGGACACAGGCACTCCATGCAATCTAACAATTTCATCAATATAAATCATAGCCAATTTGTCCGCATTAAAGATTGTTTTGACAGGTAAGAAGTGGGCAGATTTAGTTAATCTATCAACAATAACCCAAATTAAGTCCATACCTTTACTGGAGCGAGGTAACCCGACAATAAAGTCCATATTGATATGTTCCCATTTCCACTCTGGTATGGGTAAGGGTTGCAATAAGCCTGCAGGTCGTTGATGTTCAGTTTTAACTTGTTGGCAATGAAGACATTTCGATACAAAATCAGCAATCTCTTTCTTCATTCCCAACCACCAAAAGTTCAGTTTCAAGTCTTGGTACATCTTCGTATTTCCTGGGTGGATAGACAGTTTCGAATTGTGGCCTTCCTGTAAAATTCTTCTTTTCAGTTTAGAATCACTCGGTACACATAACCTTCCCTGAAATTTCATCACATTGTTCTCAAATTTGAAATCCGGCCTCAGTTTGGATTCCCGTTGATCAATAACTTTTCTCAGAAAGTCATCTTGATGCTGTTTTTCTTTAATCTCTTCAATCAGCGCCAGTTGAACAGAAATAGTGGCCAAGGTTCCACCTTGTTCATGCCAAATAATCTCAACTTCAAATTTTTCAATGTCACATAGCAATTCTTTCTGCCTGGTGAGTAAACAGGCTAAATTCCCAATTGACTTTCGGCTCAGTGCATCGGCAACGGTGTTAGCTTTTCCTGGATGGTACAAAATTTGGAAGTCATAGTCTTTTATCAGTTCTAACCATCTCCGTTGTCTCATGTTCAGTTCCTTTTGGATGAAGAAGTATTTCAAACTCTTGTGGTCTGTATACACCTCACATGTCACCCCATAAAGGTAGTGACGCCAGATTTTCAGTGCAAATACTGCTGCAGCAAGTTCTAAGTCATGGGTCGGGTAGTTCCTTCCATGCGGTCTCAGTTGTCGGGAAGCATACACAATCACTTTACCATTCTGCATTAAAACACATCCCAAACCCTTATAAGAAGCATCACTAAATATGGTAAAACCATCCGTACCTGAGGGTAGGGTAAGAATCGGTGCAGTCATGAGTCGAGTCTTTAACTCTTAGAAAGCTGATTCTCTCTGATCGGTCCAGTCAAATGATATCCCTTTTTGAGTCAACTGAGTCAATGGTAAGGCAATCTTGGAGAAGTCCTTCACAAATCTCCTATAATACCCGGCTAAGCCTAAGAAACTTCGAACTTCTGTAATATTAGACGGTCTGGGCCAATTCACTACTGCTTCAATTTTCTGCAGATCAACTGAAATGCCATCCTTACTAATCACATGCCCCAAAAACATTACATTATCAAGCCAAAATTCACATTTAGTCAGTTTAGCATACAGTTTCTGTTCTCTTAGGGTTTGCAAGGCAATTCTCAAATGATGTTCATGTTCTTCCGTGCTTTTGGAATAAATCAAAATGTCATCTATGAAAACAACTACAAATTCATCTAGGAATGGTTTGAAAACTCTATTCATGAGGTCCATAAATGTAGCAGGTGCATTGGTAACTCCGAAAGGCATAACTAAAAATTCATAATGTCCGTACCTCGTTCGAAAGGCAGTCTTTTCAATGTCCCCTGTCTTGACTTTCAACTGGTGGTATCCAGATCTAAGGTCAATTTTCGAGAACACTTGGGCACCTTGTAACTAGTCAAATAAATCGTCAATATGAGGCAATGGACATTTGATTTTCACTGTTACCTTGTTCAGTTCACGGTAGTCAATGAAGAGTGTCAATGAGCCGTCTTTCTTTTTCACAAACAAAACCGGCGCGCCCCATGGTGAAGTACTGGGCCTGATGAATTTCCTATCTAACAGTTCTTGCAGCTGAACTTTCAACTCTCTCAATTCAGTCGGTGCCATTCTGTAAGGAGCTTTAGATACTGGCTGTGTACCCGGAATCACATCAACGGTGAACTCAATCTCCCTGTCAATCAAACCCCCTGGCAGATCATCTGGAAAAACATCTGGGAATTCCCTGACTATAGGAATACTGTTCACATTAGCTTTATCATCAATAGGTACAGTCAATACACAACAGAGATACCCTTTACACCATTTCCTAATCAGTTTGTATGCTTTCATGGATGAAATCAGATATGGAGGAGGTACTACTCCAACTCCGTTAAACACAAATTCAAGCAATCCAGGTGGACGGAAAATAACTTGTTTTGTTACACAGTCTATGGTAGCATGATATTTTGTTAACCAGTCCATTCCCAATATCACATCGAAATGGTCAATATTCAAAGGCAGTAAATCAATATACAAATGAACATCCCCAACAATAATTTCACACGTAGGGTACATATAAGCACAAGTCATGGATCCTCCAACAGGTGAGGATACAACTAACAAATAATTCATGGGTTCCAGTGGTCTATTCAGTTTTCGTGAAAAAGCATGCAAAACATACGAATGTGTAGACCCTGAATCAATCAGAACATAAGCATTCTGAGTACAGATCGAGAGTATAACTGACACAACGGTCTCGGTATTCTGCACGTCTCCTGGTACGAGCGCGAACACTCGACCTTGCCTCATAGGCTCTTTTCCGGTAGCTTTGGGGTTGGGTTTCGGTGGAGCAGTTGATGCTGCTGCGCTGGCTGCAGCTTTACTATTGCTTTGGGGAGTGGAAGGGCAATCTTTAACCATGTGGCCTACCTTGCCACACCAGTAACAAGCACCCAAAATCTTATAACATACCCCTTTGTGCCTCTTGCCACATTCAGAACAGGGTGGTATAGAACCACTTCCCTGACCGGAACTGGTTGTTGACCCTGTATTCTATTTATTATTCAATGGACCGCTTCTGCCTTTCTTAAACTTAGAACCCCGTCTCTTACTGCGCCATTCATATGTCGGCGTTTCAGTCTGTTTCAGTGCTTCAATATTTGACTCGGCTATTATGGCTCAGTCCAGAACATCGACATATTTCAAGTTTCAAAACATTGATTCTGTCAAGTATTTCAACATTAAGGCAGTCTTCAAACTTCCTGGCCTTCTTATAGTCGGTATCCACTATATGTGGGGCATATTTGGCGAGTTCAGTAAACTTTGATTCATATTCTGCCACTGATATAGTACCTTGTTTCAGTTGCTCAAACTCAGTCACCTTTCTGTCCCTGACACACTGAGGGAAATATTTTTCGAAAAAGGCTTCCTTGAATTGAGCCCAAGTCATAGCAGTATTGGTGTCGCGGACAAGCATCCACCACCTTCTGGTCTCTTCTTGCAAAGTAAAATTGGCCAATAGGACCTTATGTGCTTCAGAACATGGAAACACTTCAAATAATTTCTCTATTTCAAGAACCCAGGCTTCCGCCTTTAATGGTTCAAGGCCTCCTTGGAATGATGGCAGTTTCATCTTTCTGAACTTCTGTGTTAGAGCAATTATGTCATCATTCACATTCTGCTCGGGTTGAACTAGAGGAGGTGGGGGCTGTTGGTTCTGTTGCAGCCTCAAGGCCTCGGTCAGCAGTTCAACTGTTCTTTCTAATCTCGCCATTCTGCCGTCAGATGATTCTATTTCATCAGCATTCCATGCATTGTCTATTTCACTATAGGCAATTATGGGAATTATAAACATAGGCAGTTGCATAGTTAACACATTAACACATATATTCATGTCATGGCCACACACACTTATTATGATCATGAAATGCCCTAATTACTTTTCTAGGACATCCTATAGCTCATTTGGACACGTGTGTGCGGTATAACTCGTGGCTTAGTATCGCTCTGATACCACTCTGTCACGACCCAAACCCACCCCTATGGGTTTAGCACCGTAACCGGCCAGTAATCTGCGATTACCGAAGCCCTGCTTAACAGTAATAACAGTAATATATAGTACAAGGGCTGGCGAAGCCAAAACAGTAAATGAAAGATGTCCAATGAGCTGTGACAGTCTGTATGCAAAAAGATTTTTCATAACATATTCACATTCGGAACAAAGACAATATGTACATACATCATATACAGGCATTCAGGTTAGGGACCAAATCCCTAACATAACAGTATAGTACAGGTCCATACAGTATTACAAAACAGAGACAGAAGGGTGAACTGAGACACCCCAAACGAGCCTAAGCTTGAACACACTTGGAACCTCGCAGTGAGGCACGCTGATTGGCTTGACAAAAAGGGAGTTTAACCCAACGCTCCTAGCTCCGATCCGGGGCCTGGACACCTACATATATATATATATATATATAAACAGTGAGCTAAAGCCCAGTGAATAACATATGCGTAAAGAGGTTAAGAATGAATGTCCTTTCAGTATTTAAACAGTCATTTCTATCAGTAAATCAGTCATTCAGTCAGTGGCTCATATTTCATGCTATACAGTCGTTTAGAAATCATAACAGTCATATGTGGTACATCCCATAGCAAAACAGTACAGTAAACAGTAGGTCTTAAAAGACCGAACAGTCAATGATGGCCATCATAACAGTAAACAGAAGTTCTAAGAATAGGAACTGACAGAGATCTCTGTAACAGTAGCAGTAACAATAACAGTAGATGCTATGGATGCCACAATACAGTTTAGAATAGAGGACATACATTCATTCAGTAAACAGTATTAATTCAGAAAGCAGTACAGTTAAACATTCAGGAAATATTCATATTTGAACATATCTTTAAAACATTGTTACTCACAGAGTTATGGGCTACAGATAGGCTAGTGAGCGTCCTCGGATGCCAGCCCTACATAGTTACAGGACGAACACACACTAAGTTACACACTCGGGTTTGATAACTTAACCCCTAACTTGTCTTGGTGTGGTTCTACATCAATATCCTCATTAAGATGCCTTAAACATGGCCTAGGAATGCCTAGGATGGAAAGAGGATGCAAAGATGCACTTTAAACCACTTTTCAAAATTTTCAAAAAATAGGGGTCTCGCTCGAGCGTGGCTTCCTACGCTCGAGCGGACATGCAGATAAAGGATCTCCACTCGAGCGAGACTTCCTTCGCTCGAGTGGACTGTAAGCTACAGTAAAAGTACTGGATGCACAAAAATCACGCTCGAGCGTGAGACACAAGTCCTTGCTCGAGCGTGCATTCTCTCGCTCGAGCAAACTGTAAACACATGCAAAGTACTGGATACACGCATTTCACGCTCGAGCTTCACTTCGCCCGCTCGAGCGGGATGCATGTACTCAGAGTGTACTTTCGAGCGTGAAGTCTTACGCTCGAGCGTGGGTCCAAAATCTAGAATTTCCAGATTGAACCTCCAAGCTCAAATTCAAAAGTTAAAGCATCAAATCTGATCCTTTTGGGCTAATTTTCTGGAAAACACTTATAAACTCATAATTTGACATGTTTCAAAGATTAATTTGCAAAATGAAGACCCAAAGGTAGTTCAATTAAACATAAATTCAAACAAAACTTCATGAACATGATGTACATGTAACATGCATGAATTCTAATGACTTCTAATGCTCCAAAACATGATCCAAAGCAAGATGGAGCTCAAGAATATGATGAATTCATGGGCTAGAACAAGAATGTAAACTTGCATGCAAGAAATTCCTTGAAAACAACCTCAAAACTCATTAATGTGCACATGCATGCATGATTTAGCTCTAAATTCAACATTTTAAGCCATGTCTTGGCTCTGAACTCCAACAATCCTCTAAACCATACAAGAACCAACTCAAAACATAAACAAGAAGGTAAATTCTCTACCTTAAGTCTTGAATCTAGGGTATGGAAACTCAATTTTACAAATTCTCTTCAAATCTACCAAGTCTCCAAGCAATTCCTTGTTGAAACCAAGTTTCTCTCCTCTCTCACTCTTTCTCTCGGTTATGGACTTCAAAGATGAGAAAATGATACACCAAAGGCTCCAAACAAGGTTTTAGATAGTGGCCCACCTTAATGGCAATTTGGTAGATAAGTCCAACTCATGAAATTCAACATTATTTAATCTAATTTAATCATACCAAATCACATTTCAATTAAATATACCATAAAATCACATAAATTTTAATTAACACATAGCACTAATCAATTTCAGATTCGGCCGCCGATAGGGCCTTCAATTTGCAATTCGAAATTAAAGTATGAACAGATCAATTAACAGTCAAACAGATAGGAATGCATTTAAACTAATATGCTTAGTCAATCAGTTCAGAACTTCAGTCAAATCAGTTACTCATCTTGTTCAGTCACAGTTTAGCAGTAATCAGTGGTGAGGGTTGTCACAGTCATGCAATGAGTACCCCCGCTCACCCGATCAAAGATCGGCCTTTACTAACATGATATCTTGTTTTTGAAAACACATGTGCTCTTATTCCGGTTATTAACCTAGATTTACTATGTGATGCGCATAGCATACAAGTATAGACTGGATCGTCTAGGTTGGAATAAAACATCTCATGTTTGTTTGTTTTGAAAACGGTTTACTACTCGCAAGTAGGCTAAAATGCGGATTTTGCCACCCTCAAGTGGGCTTAGGAAAGTATGATGTTTGTCCACTCTCAAGTGGGCTTAAAACTCGCAATCAATGAATTGTTCCAATTCAAGTAATCCAACCTTCACCCACAGGCATTCAGGCAGTTATATTACATAAGCAGTTAGCCACATGGCAAGCATGCTATCATGGCAGCCACTCACACACATGCAAGGATGCTAAAGCATAAACACTTACCGAGTACTCCGCGCCAAAACAAAAGCTATGTTAGAAATCAATGCATGATTCTAGCTATGTCAAGAATGCCTAATGCAACACATACAAAATGCAACTAAGATAGGCTCGGCTATTCTAAAATGTCATGTGGAATGCAATTTGATACATGTATCCAACTTGGAATTGAAATACAATGCAGTTAGTATGATGCACCGAGCCCGGTGCATGCAAGACAAATGAATGGATGCAAACATGCGAGCATAAGGATGCTAATTGAAACATGCCCTAAAACTAACCATCGTAAGCTAGTAAATAAAAAGGAGAAAGAAATAGGGGTTGGAAGACATGCATCACACATACGCACACTTATTTACAACAGTTGGCCCTCTCGACGGAGGGTCCGAATAAATAATACAGAACCAGCTAGCTAATCTAAGCTAATCTAATTAAACTAGTTATTACACGACGAAAGGAATAACAAGTTACAACTACTTATCACACAACATTAACTAAGTAAGCAATCTAAATGAACATGCAAACTAAATGAATGTAGGCTGCCCCAGCTCTGCTTTGAATGACAAAGGATGCGTGTATGCTTGAATTGCCTTGTTCAGAAATCCCTCGCGACGCCCCGACTTGCCTCTGTTTGCAATTGACCTCAGAACACTGCACAATGCTCCAGAAGGCTGAAACTCCACCCTGAGAATCTGCGGAAAGGCTGCCGACCAGCTATTGGTCTTGGAGACCACCTGCCAACCACTTTTGTGGTGAAAAACCAGAAAAGGTGGTCGGCCAGCCACCAAATCTGGTCGGCCGACCAGTTTCTGCCCCTGGTTTCTGGTTTTCCGCAACAGAAGGCAAGAAAGAGAGATGGCAAAGTATTCGCAACACATGTGTGCACGACCACTCTCCCCATCATTGCATAAGCTCAAGGGAGTGTAGTCCTTGACCCTCAGGCCACCAATCACGCACCTCGATGCATGATGGCCGAAGAGTCGAATTGCACGACTTAATGTGAAATGAATGCACATACAAGCACCTAAAGCCAACAACTCCGTCATGGGTAGTCAAGAGTGTCGGCGATTGGAATCGAGGCACGTTTCATCATTTCAAGCATGAAACGTCCCTCGTTCCCCGTGTTAGGACTAACCCCTATTCCAAACACAATGCAACAAACAAGGCATGCACCAATGCAGCTCTAGCATGCAATCTTAATGCAATGCAACTAAGTCATGCAAACATGCAAGGGATAACATGCAAACATGCAACTAGCATACACAATGCTATGAACTAATAATGGCATACTCAATGCATATGACACTTAGCATACACAATGCATATAGAAACTAACATACACAATGAGATGAACAAGGCGTGCACAATACAATGATCAATCATGTGACAGCATGTCATTCTCAATGCTATGAACTACAATGGCATACTCAATGCAAAATGGACGGGCCTCAGCCACACCCAAATCAGTGGCCAATAGATGATGGAAATAAGGCATCAAAACACATACGATCATGCACAATGCAACGGCCCCAAGTCTAAGGCACAAAACACAACTTTCCAAACACATTGAAAGGATGAAATATGGAGTGCAATGACACATGTTTCAGCTCTGAAATGGCATACAAAATGATTTTAAATTATGCAAACAACTCATGTAATGCATGTTGAATGGCTCAAGCATCGAAACTAGTGAAGTGTATTACACAATAGGCATGCAAGGCAATGCTCAAATGGCCAAACCAACTCCAAAAAGACCCTATGCAGGGCCAAAACAGTAGTAAAATGAGTTGGGATGATGGCTTGAAAGGCACAAAAATGAAGCTCATGCAATGGCTCACAAAATAGGGTATAAAAGCACAACTCTCAAGGGCACTTAAAGAGTGGAAAACATGGAAGTATGATAGCCCTATATGCTTTGAAATATCATGCTCAATGATGCCAAAACATGAAAATACCTCAAGTTAAGCATGCAAGGGACTTCAAAACTCGAAGCTAGTCAAGGCTATTACACTACAAGCATGCATGGAAAGCATCTTTCAACCAAGAGGCCTCAAAACAGAGCTAAGGCAGCCCAAAATATGAACAAAACCAGGTTGGAGCGTGGCCAAAATATGCTAGAATAGAGGGCCAAAACATCATGCATTCTAAACTAGTAAACATGATTTACACTACAAGCATATGAAGCATGTGAGAGGATACCAAACCAGCCAAAAACAGAGTCATGGCGTGCCAAATGATGACTAAAAACCCACTGAAATATGACCAATACATGCAAAAATGACATGCTACTTTGATAAGTCACAAAAGGGATCACTCTACACATGCAAGAGGCAAACCCGAGGTGACCAAACCAGCCATAGAAAGAGTCTAGGCAGGCCCTAGAAGTCACCAAAAAGTGCCTGAACCGAGCCTTGAAAGTATGAAAACATATGCTCCTTTGATAGGCCAAAAATGCAAGCAAACAAGACCAAAAGAGAGAGGGTCACCTCTCTCTGATTTAGGGCCTCAAAACTACATGCCAACCACTGAAAATCCACTGGATTTCAGTGGCTAAAAGGCCATGCAAGGGTTAACTCAAAGGCCTTATGTTATGGCACAAAACAAGGCCAAATAGGGCATGGAAGAGGGAAGAAGACTCTCAACACACCAAGGCCTTAAACAAACATCACAAGAACCTTAAACAAGACTTTTTCAGTTGAAAGCAAAGCCCAAATAAGCATGCAAATAGGCTAAGAGAGTGACCAAAACGAAGCTTAAAAGGGAGAAAAGAGGTTACCCTTGAAGCTCAGCAAAACCAGCAAATTTTTTGAGCTAAAACCAACTCTTGAGCTCCCTCAAGACCCTCCAGCAACTCAACAATAAGGTAAGAGAGGTTGTGTGCACAAGTGTGAAGCAAAACAACAATATAAAGAGAGAAAGAGAGAGATATATGGAGAGATATATGCTCAAGCCTTAGGCAAAAATCAGAACCTCTGGAATAGAGAGGGAGACCCTCTCTTATAGAAAAAACAAAGGATTCAAGCTTCTTGGAGAAGCTAAGCTTGGATGCAATCCCTCCATACACGTGTATGGAGGATACAGTCTGTGCCCTCCAGCTGGCACAGCTGGCATCCACACAGTCTGCCAAAACAGAAGGAAATTTGCCGACCAGAAAATGTGGTCGGCCTGCTACTTTTAGTGGTCGGCCGACCACCTAAAGTGGTCTCCCAGAAAAAAAGGTGGTCGGCCAGGGGAATTGGTGGTTTCCACACTAAAAGCAAGCCAATGGTGGAGTGAGAAACTAGAAAATGTGGCCCAAAGACCAAGAAAACCAGTTTCCTGACCAGAAAATCAACTGGCAGGGAGAAAAGTGGTTTCCAAGGATAAAAGCTGGTTTCCCACCGTTGCACCACTTTCCAAACAAGGAAAGTAAGGTTTGTACCCAAGACAAACCAAAACGGATGCAAGACGAGGGTTCGAGAGGCAAGACATGCGGCCGGGAGCCCCGAAAACTAGCTGCCGAGCATCAAAAGTGGCGGACGACCACAAAGGTGGTCTCCCGGATCACAGTGTCCCTCTAGATAGAGGAAATGAGGTGTGTTCCAAAAACCGTGGCAAACAGAGAATGTTAAGCGGTCCCGAGCCGAGGTGCACGGCCAACAGCTCTGAAAACCAGAAACTTGTCTCCAAAAGGGAATAGTGGCCTACGACCACGAAAAGTAGCCTACGACCACTGAGAGATGGTCTACAAGACCTCTCCCTCCCTTCGGGAAGGAAAACCAGACTTGGCCCGCGGATCGAGTCAAAGTACAAAGGGTCCCGAGCTCCAGAGGCGAGGCACTCAGCCAAGAACTCCGACACCTCGAAACGAGCACAACATGCGTAATCACCGAGCGCTCAATCGATGACGTCTGAGTCTTAAGGTCGGTCAAAAATGGGGTGTCTACAGTTGCCCCTCTTTGACAGAACTCGAAAGTCAAAAGTGACGGGAGTGAATGTCAAAGCCCGGAGATGACCCATTTTTGACAAGGCCGAAGACTTGGACAAACAGGCAAGATAAACGAAGAGATGTGCCCGCAGGCAGGGGCAAAATGCAAAAGACATGCACGAGGCCGAACATAACTTATGATCATGCAAGGAAAGCTGTAATGAAGCAATTATACACAACAAATGCAACAGTTTAAGCAAGTGGATACAAATCAAACTACATCGCATGCAGAAAGGATGTAAGAGAATTATACAATTCTCACTACGTCTCACACGGAGTACATACAATACCGTCCGATGCGTCTGGTCGTGCCAGCTTCAAATGAACCGTACATACAATATCGTGCCTGCAAAAGAAAGATACTCAACGGGTACAATACTGTTAGAAACATGCATAGCAATGCAAGTGAAAAGTGCGTAACAACGCAAGTGAAGGGGGTGCATAACAATGCAACCTAAGTGTGACGCATAACAATGCGGAAAGGGGTGCAAAACAATGCAACCTAAGTATGACGCATAACAATGCGGAAGGGATGCAAGACAATGCAACTTGAGTGGGGTGCATAACAATACGAGAAGGGGTGCATGACAATGCAACCTAAGTGTGACGCATAACAATGCGGGAAAGGGTGCATGACAATGCAACCTAAGTGTGACGCATAACAATGCGGGAAGGGGTGCATGACAATGCAACCTAAGTGTGACGCATAACAATATGGGAAGGGGTGCATGACAATGCAACCTAAGTGTGACGCATAACAATGCGAGAAGGGGTGCATGACAATGCAACCTAAGTGTGACGCATAACAATGCGGGAAGGGGTGCATAACAATGCAACCTAAGTGTGACGCATAACAATGCGAGAAGGGGTGCATAACAATGTAATCTAAGTGTGACGCATAACAATGCGATGTACTAACAAGTGCAGATAAGATGCACAAGATAGCGCGAATGTAATACGATGCACTAACAAGTGTAGGTGAGGTGCGCAAGAAAGCGCGAATGTAATGCAATGCACTAACAAGTGCAGGTGAGGTGCGTAAGAAAGCGCGAACAAAGCAATGCACTGACAAGTGCGGGAAAAGTGCGCAAGATAGCGCGATGCAATGCACTAACAAGTGTTACACGCATTTTCTATGCAAGATGAGAGAGAGCATGTAATGAAATGCACAAGACAGTGCGATGCGCAAGAAAGTGCGAGTGTAAACTGCACAAAACAGTGCGATGCGCAAGAAAGCACGAGTGATTTGAAATGCACTAGACAGTGCGATGCGCTCAACAGCGCAAGTGATTTTGAAATGCAATAAGCAGTGCGAGTGAAACACAACCACAAGGTGCACAAGACAGTGCGAGTGATATGAAATGCGAAAGTGCACAAGACAGTGCGAGAGAGATATAATGCACAAGAAAGTGCGAGGAAGGTGCACAAAAGAAGTGCGATAAAATGCATCTTCTGTGCAAGTAAGGTGCACAAAAAAAAAATGCGATGAAATGCATGTTCTATGCAAGTATGGGGGCATTTTCTATGCAACATTGAAAGCATATTCTGTGCATGATTGAAAGCATATTCTATGCATGAGACAGGCATATTCTATGCATGATTGAAAGCAAAGCATATTCTATGCAGAATCGAAAGTAAGCATATTCTATGCGTGAATCATAACGACGCGTGGCACGCATGAAACATAAGCATATATGAAAGTGCACATTCTATGCAATAGAGGGGCATCAAACATGTACTCTGGTGCCTCTGATTTATCTCTCGGAGGGCTTTGCAACACACTCAGCTCGAAAAGGGTACACCCTGTTTATATTGGCAAGAGACAACATCTGCATATAGCACAATACTGGCTTGGCACACAGCTTATTCATAACACAATGCTGACTTGGCACACAACTTATTCATAACACTCTGTTAATTCGGCACACAGTTCATTTCGGGCACACAACACATTTCGGGCACACAGCTCATTCTTCAGGCACGCAGCTCATTTTTCGGGCACACAGCACATTTCGGGCACACAGCACATTTCGGGCACACAGCTCATTCTTCGGGCACACAACTCATTCTTCGGGCACACAGCTCATTTCGGGCACACAGCACATTTTTCGGGCACGCAGCTCATTTTTCGGGCACACAGCTCATTTGGGCACACAACTCATTTCGGGCTATGGACGCGCCCTCGGGCTTTATGCCACCACAGTTCGGACTCCCTTTTGTGTCACGGTTCTTAGTCTGAACCAAAGAGTCCAAATCCGGCAAATCGTTTTGAGAAAACAGATTTTTAGAAAAGAAGTGCCAAATATAGACTGCTTTGCCAGATACAGAGTCGCCACCTAAATATTTTTTAATGGGGGAATTTAGGAAAACCCTGACTCGTTTGCCTAAGGCCACGTGTCTGTCATTACCAAAGTTGCCTCGGCTCGAGAACTTGGGTACGATTGGGGAAGGTCAGCTATGAGCACCCCCTTTCGCCCGATCCGAAGATCGGCCTCTACTAACCATAATATCCAATTTTGAAAACGTTATGTGTTCTTATTCCGATTAATTAGCTAGAATTACTATATGATGCACACAGTAAAACAAGTATAGACTAGATCGCCTAATTTGGAACAAAGCATCGCATATCCGTTTGTTTGGAAAATGTTTTGAAATTTGCTACTCGTGAGTAGGCTAAAACACGGATTTTGATGAGTTGTTCCAACTCAAGCAATCCAACCTTCACCCACAGGCATTCAGGAAGTTCATATCACATAAGCATCTAGCCACATGGTAAGCATGCTGTCATGTTAACATTCACACTCGTGCGAGATGCTAAAGCACAAAATACTTACAGTGTACTCCAAGCCAAAACAAAGAACTCGTTAGCAATCGATGTATGATCCAAGTCCATGTTAAGTGCCTAATGCAACGCATACAGAATGCAATTTAGGATAGGCTCGGCTAATCCTAGGATGGCATGTGAAATGCAACCATTTGATGCACGTATTCAAGTTAGATTTGAAATACTTATGCAGTTAGCATGATGCGCCGAGCCCGGTGCATGTAATACTGATGAATGATGCACGCATGCATAGCATAAGGTATGCTAAATTAAATATGTCCTAATACTAACCATCAAAGCAGGTAAGTAAAAGGGAGAAAGAAGTGGGGGTTGGAAAACATGCACACACGCACCCACACTTATTACAAATTCGCCCTCACTCGGAGGGACCAAAAGAATAATACAATTAATTAACCTACAAGCTAATTAATTATTACAGACAAATTAAACTAGTTAAGCAAATTAACTAATCTAATAAAATAGTAAACAACCTCGGGAAGAGGGCCCAATGCAATGCATGCTCGGTTCCGTTCGGAAGTCCACTGCCATGCATAAGTTGCCTCTGTTTTTACTGTTTGGCACCTCTGAAAATTGCACAAACTCCAAGGTTGCTTCTCTGAGTGCTGTGGAACACCACCGGCCATGAGGAATGGTCACCGGCCATGGGGGATGGTCATCGACCACCTATGGAGATATCGGCCACAAATTGTTGGTCGGTCGGCACTGTATGTAGTCGACCGGCCAAAACTTCCTACAGAACCTGTTTTGACAGTAGTAGAGGGAAAAATAAGGCATGGCAATGCATTTCAAGAAAATGTGTGCACCAACACATCCCTTATCATGTTTGTGACTCAAAGGGACATGGTTCTCGATTCTCGGACCACCAATCGCGCATTTCAATGCATGATGGCCCAAGAAACCGGGTATGCACTTTGATTTCAAATGAGATGCACATCAAACAAACAAGTGAGGCTCAACCTCTATCATACTCAATTCAAGAGGCAAAGCATGCATGCCAATGCAATGCAACCTAGGCATGTTAACTAAGTATGCAACATGGGCATGCAATGCACAATGCGTACTAGGCATACAACCTATGCAAGCAAGCATGCAAGGCATGAGGCAATGCAAACCAACAAGTGTGCAAGATGCAATGTGGATGTTCAAGCATGCAACGATACATGGAGCAAACATGTTAAACAACCTAAACATGTAACAACACACAAGTATGCAACAACACATAAGGTGAGCATGCAACAACATGCGAATGATGGACTTAAACTAATTTGGGCAGCTCTATACTAAGCCCAAAACAGTGGCCAATTGTTAAGAGAATGAGGACCAAATAACATGCAAGCATGCATGCACACAAGGACCAACACCTAGGCATTGAAGAGCAACTCTCAAGCACACTAAAGAGGATGAAAACATGGACAAATGGCATGCATTATAAGCTCTGAAAATCAGGTCATGAAAGGTGCCAAACCAACAAGACAAGACAAATAAGGCATGCAAGCAAAGCCAAAATTCAAGGCAAGCCAAAGGTGTATTGAACTACACTTAGCAAAATCGAACATGGCATGAATTAAGCAACCAAAATTAGAGTTTTAGCATATTAAGACAAAGCCAATAACACATCTAGATGGCATCTAAATGGCTTAAACATGCAAGCATGCACAAGGGCCTAAACAAGGGGCGTAAGACAACAACCTTTTAACACATTAAAGGGGCATCAAATGCAAGCATGCAAGCATGTCATGAGGACTGAAATGACATGTTAAATGGTTCCAAACCACTGGAATAATGCAAGTAATGCATGCTCATGGTTCATACACCTGAGGCTTACAAGCCAAGAATGCAAAGAGGCTAAACAAAGCATGGCAAGCATGGCTAAGACAACCTACATTAGACCTTAAGCATGGCAAAACAAGCCTAAAAGCTTCACAAAGCTTGGCCAAAACAAGCAAGCATGGTAATCTACATGCTAAGTACATGTTAAGGCAAATGATGGCATTACAAGACATGTATGCTAAACAAGCATGATGTGCCTAAACCAACATAAAACAGTGCTATAGCATGGCAAAATAACACTAAATAGCAGCTAAGATATGGTCAACATGAACCTAAATAATATGCTCACTCAAGAGGCTAAAATGGCCCTTTTCAAGGACAACAAGGAGAGGGGGTGGCCCTCTCCTTCTTAGGACCTCAAAGCACCATCCTCACCACTGAAATCCCTTAAGATTTCAGTGGTGAGGAGGCCCAAACAAAGTGGTCCCGAAGCTCACCCAAAATGGCACAAAATGGGGCCAAACAAGCCCTAAGAGGGGTCAAACAACCCCAAAGCTCAAAACACTCTTAAACAACTATTTAGAGCAGGCAAAAAGAAGACTTTTATATGTCATATACAAAGTCTAAAAACAGTTTCAAGATTGGTTAAAAAGCTATGCAAAAATGGAGAATAAAGGGTGAAGTTCTTACCCTTGATGACCCTCTTCAAAAATGGAAGACCAGCAGCTTCCTTAGGTTCAAACCAGTCCAAAACCTCCAAGAACAAGCCCCTTATGCCTCAGCAACTAAGGTATGGTGTAATGGTAGGTATTTGTGTGCAAAACTAAAACTAAACACACACAAAACACTCAAGAGAGGGAGAGATATAGAGATAGAGTATGAACAAACCCTAACCCTAAAACTCAAAGCTTTGAAAAATTTTGTTACCCTAATGGAGGGTGAAGAGGCTCCCTCTTACAGACAATGCCTCTTGTAAAGCTTTCCAAACAAGCTAGTCAAGAGGGAGATCCCTCCATACATGTGTATGGAGGGGAGCAAAGTGTATGCTAGCTAGCACAGTTGGCATAAAAATATCTGCAAAAGCAGATAAACAGTGGTCGGCCAGCCAAAAATGTAATTTGACCAAAATAGATGGCCGGTCGACCATCTAGAGTGCTGGTCGGCCAAACATTTGGCCGATGGCAACAAAACACAGCCGGTGGCCTCAAGCCATGGCCGGTGGAGTGTGGGGATGGCCAACAATCCATTCCCTGCCCTCCAAAGCAAAAACACAAGTGTTTGGTGCAAAACCAAACACAAGACAGTCGAGTCGAGATCCTGAGGCAAGGCGCGTAGTCGAGACCTTCGGGAACTCAAGACGAACACAAACAAGGATGATCACTGAGTGTTCAAACGGTGACGTCCAAGTCTTGAGGACGGTCAAAAATGGGGTGTCTACACGGGCACACAGCACATTTCGGGCACACAGCTCACTCTTTGGGCACACAGCTCACTCTTCGGGCACACAGCTCATTCTTCGGGCACACAGCTCATAACATAGCACACTGTTCAATCTGAACGCGCAGTTCATAACACGGTATTTTGCTCAATCTGAACACACAGTTCATAACACAATATTTGCTCAATCTGAACACACAGTTCGTAACGCAGTATTTGCTCAATCTGAACACACAGTTCATAACGCAGTTTTTGTTCAATTTGGACACGCAGTCCATAACACAGTTTTTGCTCAATCTGAACATACAGTTCATAACGCAGTTTTTGGTTTAATTTGCACGCAGCTCACAACATAACATACTGCCCAATCTGAACACACAGTTCATAACGCAGCATTCTGTTTAATTTGCACACAGCTCATGACATAACATACTGCTTAATCTGAACACACAGTTCATAACACAGCATTCGGTTTAATTTGCACGCAGCTCACAACATAACATACTGCTCAATTTGAATACACAGTTCATAATGCAGCATTCTGAAAGAACAAATCCAATTTTGCACAAACGTGGAGAATGACACAGCACTCTTGAGCACAAAACGATTCATTTTGGAATTAAGAAATGAGTTCTTAATCGGGTATTGAGCCTACGACTGAACACAGCACACCATGACTCAATAAAGGAAAAAAAAATGGTAAACAACTGAAACATGTCAAGACACACTCGAAACTACTCACAAACAAGAATCGAGACAAACAAAACAAAAGACACAACACTCAGACGTGTTACAAAGGCGAGAGACCTCTAAGTTCGCGAGGAGCCGATTTCTTCAGGTATTATTCCCCACCCTTTCTTATTTGTGATTCTCACATCACTTGGCCTTCAAGCTCAGTTTTTCTCTCAAAACCCTTTTCTCGCTTTTCCTCTCAGCGTACATCTCTCTATTCTTTAATCTCTCATTTTTCATCCCTCCCCAGGGTGGTTGATGGATAAACAAGAAGTTGCGGGTTCTTGCCCCTAGCATTTTGCTAGATTCTCTTTTTCTGCTGACAACAATGAACTTTCCCGCAGAGGGGTTGCGCTACAACTAGGTGTGTAACAAATCTACAGCTGACATCGGTTGATGATGCTCTGCTGGGGAGTTTGGACGTGATCAGATCTGTCCAAGTGAGGGAGTGGAATATCTTACCCCATTCCAGTTCGTGCTTTGCACTTGGGTTGATACCTCGTTGTTCGGAGGATATGAGAGCTTTTAGCCCTTTTCTGTTAGCTTCCGCTGTGCCCTTCTTGGCGAATAGGGTGCCCTTTCTGGCAAGTATGGTGCCCTTTCTGGCAAATGCATTGACAACGGGGGAAAGACAGGAAGCTTGACTCAACAGTGCCTTTAGTTCATCATTTTGACTAATTTTTGTTTTGGTTTTCTACTAAAACAATTTTGACCAACATGAGAGTTAGATTAACATGCTTGTTCGACTTTCCGATTTAAAATCATGCAAGTCAGGCTATGAGCATTGAAAATTTTCCTTTTTGGGTCCACGATATGGTCCAGTTTTTGGAAAAATGGAATAATTTTTGAGAAAATTAGTCAACTTCATTAAAAATTCTCAAAAACTATTTTTGCAAATGGCCAATGCTCGACCAACACGGAACTTACTCTTGAGGTGCACAACCTCAGACCCAAAACAATGGAAAATTGCCCCTTGCTCAAACGGCACTGCCCGGCAACGGAAAGTTGTCCCTTGTTTGAATAGCACCGCAACGCGCTGTATGGCAACGGAAAGTTGCCCCTTGTTTGAAT
The DNA here is from genome assembly GCA_030407325.1 of Camellia japonica. Lineage (NCBI taxonomy): Eukaryota > Viridiplantae > Streptophyta > Magnoliopsida > Ericales > Theaceae > Camellia > Camellia japonica. The sequence goes on from JAPPVO010000003.1 coordinate 98,576,052, forward strand.
AGCACCGCAGCACACTGTAACCAGTTTTCATGGTGAAGGTCACAATCGAACTCTTGGATACAGAAATGACAAAGATGACCTGTTCAATCTCATAGATAGGACAGTTGAATTTGAAGTGTTTTATGGATGGACTTTAGAATGAAGTTGCCTACGTATCCCAAACATGGGAATCAAGCCTTACATAGCTCGGGGTTAAGGTACACTCAGGTATTAACCTCTCCTTTTGCGCTCTAACTTTTGCTAAGGCCGCTCTTCCGGATTTTCAACCTTGCGAGCTCTGTTTTTCTTTTCTTTTCAATTCTTTTCATTTCTTTTCTTCTTTTCTCATCTTTTCTTTTCATTTTTCTTCTTTTCTTTTTTTCATTCTTTGCATTTTTTCTTTTTTTGTTCTTTTTCTTTTTTTCCTTGCTCTAACTTTTGCCTGGGTCGCCCTTTCGGGTTTTCGGCCCAGCGAGCCTCTCAAAGGTAAAAAGTATAACAAGTCCATGTCAAATGGTTTTAGGATCTCGAAGCCATCTGAATCCAGGGGAATGGCTGCTGTTCGCTGATGATGTAGAAGTCCATCCAACGGGGGCTGAGTTTGCCCCTAGTGTTGTGGATAGGAACTCGGTTGTTCTTCAGCAATACTTTCTTCTTTCCTCCCTTCTGGGATTTGGCATTGTTGCCAATCTTCATTGGTTTGCAGAATGATCCATCTTTGGCTCTTCGAGCACACTTGACATTTTTGCCCCTAGTTCAAGGAATGCTTCTGATCTAGCTTCGCAAGCTTTCTTTGATAATATCTGACCTTCTTGCCTCTAGTTCGGGGATTTGCTTCAAATCTGGCCATACGGGCCTCACATTGTGGTTGACCATTGAACATTCTGAATCTAAGTTCAAGGTTTGAAAGTAAAAGGTCGAGTCTTGAGGCTGAGATTGATCCTGGGCTGCACAATCTCAAGAGCGATTCCACACAGGTCTTCGCAAGACGGCGCAAAACATTTTTTTGAAAGCTTTTAAGAAGGCGATTAATCGCTCGCGTTGAAGACAGTGTAGAACCAATTTGGATCAAGCCAAGATCCTTCTCAGTACTCACATTAACAAACATGATTTCATTCATTAAGGGCTTAGCACGCCTCTTTTTCTCTCAATTGAACAAATTTTTTTGCAAATCCCAAGGAATTCCTTCCTCTTTGTTTTCATCACAATGTTCAAAAAGTTTTGAAAAACTTAGGTCAATGCAATGATTTCAAGGCACAGAAAAGACACAGTTTCTAGTCAAATAATGCCATCTTATCGGAACTTCTGGCACAACTGGCACAAGGCAGAAGCAAACACAAGAGTGTGAAAATCACTGTTGTTTCATTCAAGTCTTCTGGTGCAACTGGCTCCATGGTAGAAACAGACCCAAAAGAATGTAAAAGACAAACAAAAAACAAGCAAGTGATATCCGAGGTAACACCCCCGAAATCACCTGACTCTAACAAAATAGGACTAACTCGATACAACAAGACAGACCCAAATGACTCAGTAAGAAAAGACTGACTCAAAACAACAAGACAGACTCTAAACAACATAACAAAAATGACTCAATACCCAAGTCAGAAAGTACAAAACTAGTATTCACAAATGCTCAAAAAAAAAGTGCGTGCCATACGCCACATCTGAAATAAACTGAGCACCGCCCACGGGTGGTTCATCCCCTGATCACATCACATTATCCTCCAGGTTCACTGATCCAGTGACGATAGACTTTGCTGAGCTTGGTGGGAGGATAACCTCGTTGTCAATCAAATCTTGTACCTCATAGCGAAGACGGAAGCAATTGTCGGTGCTATGACCAGTTTGCTGATGGTACGCACAGTACTGAGTAGCGTCATGACCAGATGGAAGACAACTAGGGAGAGGACAAGGATCGAGGGGTATGAGATGCCCCTTTTCAGCAAGGATTTGAAGGGCCTTAGACAAAGGCATGTAAAGGGCATGAAAGACCCTGCGACCTCGGGGTAGATACTTTGAGGTTTGTGGATTTTTGCTAGGCACACTAGAAAAGGGATCGGCAGGTGCAGGCTTGGTCTGCTGATCTTTCCCGGGTGCGGAATGAGGATTAGAGGGAACAGTTCTGGTATGACGGCCCTTCTCTCGATTTTTCCCTTGACTTGAACTGCCCTCGGTCTGAGTGGGGAAAGTGTCATCCACAATTTTTGCAGCAACTGCGAGTACTTGTTGTTTGTTCAGTCCCCCGGCTTTCAAAGCCTCAACAGTCCACAGGAGTTGTTCATGGGGATCAGTGTCTACCTCCATCTTGTTCTTTCCACTAGCTTCAGCTTGGTCGAAGGTTTGGGTTGCTATATCAGAGCAGAGCTCGGTTGTTATCGGCATGCCATTGCCTATACTTAGGATGGGTTCAGGTTGGCTGAGCTCAATTACAATTTGCCCCAGTAGCGGGGACTCTTCTGGCATGAAATTCCCAACATGTGACATGGTCGATGGTTGTAGACACCCCATTTTTGACCGTCCTCAAGACTTGGACGTCACCGTTTGAACACCTGGTGATCATCCATGTTTGTGTTCGTCTTGAGTTCCCGGAGTTCTCAGCAACGCGCCTTGCCTCAGGATCTCCCGACTCGACTGTTTTGTGTTTGGTTTTGCACCAAACACTTGTATTTTGCCTTTGACGGGCAGGGAATGGCTTGTGAGACATCCCCACACATCACCGGCCATGGCTAGAGGCCACCGACCAGTGTTTTGTTGCCATCGACCATATATTTGGCTGGTCAACACTCTGTTTGGTCGGTCGGCTAACTTTGTTGGCCGATTAGCCACTTTTTCTAGCCGAGACCTTTTCTTGAGGGGGTTTGAACCTTTTGAACCCCCTATTTTAGCTTCTTGAGGAAGCTTGACCCTTTTGAACTCTTGGTTTTAGCTTCTTGAGGAAGCTTGAACCTTTTGAACCCTTAGTTTTAGCTTCTTGAGGAAGCTTGAACCTTTTGAACCCTTGGTTTTTAGCTTCTTGAGGAAGCTGAACCTTTTGAACCCTTGTTTGCTTCTCCAAGAGCTTGAACCTTTTGACCCTTGGTTGGCTTCTCCTAGAAGCTTGAACCTTTTGCACCTTGGTTTGCTTCTCCTAGAAGCTTGAACCTTTTGCACCTTTTGCCGCTTCTCCAAAGCACTTGAACCCTTCTAAGCTTCCAAGAGAAGCTTGCACCTCTTGAACCTTTTGCCTAGCTTCTCCAACAAGCTTGGCTCTTTTGTCTAGCTTCTCCAAAAAGCTTAGCCTTCTTGGCCCTTTTGCTCCAAGCTTCTAAGAGAAGCTTCACCCTTTGACCCCTTGACCCTTTTTGCTTAGCTTCTCTTAGAAGCTTCAAGCCTCCATCTCCTCTATAATAGAAGGCCTCTCCACCATTTTCAAGGTTAGAAAAATCTGATATATATCATATATATATCACTCCCTCTCTCTCTACATTTGTCTGGGTTAGAAGGTGCAAAAGGGTCTAGTTCTTGGCCATTTGAACTACACCTCCTAGCACAAAACCTCCATCATCAACCTAAGGAGCTTGGAGGCCATTTTCAGAGGCTAAGGGACTGGTTTTTTTTCCAAGAAGCTGCTGGTTTCGTTGGTCTACAAGGGTGAGCCTTTAACTCTCTTTTATTCTCCGTTTTTGTACAAGCTTTTAGCCTATCTTGCTTGCTGTTTTGAGCTTTGTGTATAACATAAAAAAGTTCTATTTTTTTGTGTTTAAGATACTTCATTAAGGACACTTTTGTGTTTGGGGTTGTTATCCTCCTCTTAGGCCTTGTTTGGCCCCTTTTTGTGCTATTTTTGGTGAGCTCTGGGACCACCTTGTTTGGGCCTCCTCACCACTGAAATCTTGAGGGATTTCACTCAAGATTTCAGTGGTGAGGATGGTGGTTTGAGGTCCTAAGAAGGAGAGGGCCATCCCCTCTCCTTATTGTTTTCAATATGTGTCATTATAGCCTCATGTGTGAGCATCATTTTTAAGTGCATGTTGGCCATGTCTTAAGTGTTATTTGGTAGTATTTTGCCATGTATTACCTCTGTTTTTACTTGGTTTAGACACACCATACTTGCTTTGCATACTTGTCTTGTAATGCCATGAAATTGCCTCAACATGTATCTAGCATTTAGACCACTATGCTTACTTGTTTTGGCTTAGCTTTGTGAAGCTTTTATGCATGTTTTAGGGTGCTTAAGGACTTTTTTTGGTTGTTTGGGTCATCCATGCTTTGCTTTGTATAGCTACCATGCAATCCCCATTATGAGCCTTGAGTGTTGACCCCTCTAGCATGCTTTCCTTGCTTTGTTTCAGTGGTTTGGAACCACTTGCCATGCCATTTCAGTCCTTGTAGCATGCTTGTATACTTGTTTTTTCATGGCTCCTTTGATGCTTCAAGAGGTTGTGTCTTATGCTCCATGTTTAGACATTTGTGTATGCTTCCATGTGTAGGTCATTTAGATGCCATCTAAGTGGTGTTTTGGGGCTTACTTTGACATGATTTGGGACTGTTTTGATTCACTTTGATCATTTGCTTCATGTGTCATATGGTCATGGTTTAAGTCCTTGGGCTAATTCCAAGCTTCTATGCATGCTTTGCTTGTTTTGCTTACTTGGTTTGGCACCATCTATGACATGATTTCAGAGCTTATAATGCATGCCATATACCCATGTTTGTCTTCTTTTAAGTGTGCTTAAAAGTTGCTTCCTTGTGCCTACGTGTTGGACCATGTGTGCATGCATATTTGTATGTGTTTTGGCCTTCATTTCCATGGCACTTGGCCACTGTTTTGGGCCTAGTATAGAGCTGCCCAAATTAGTTTAAATCCATGCTTGACATGTTGCTCAAATGTTGTTGCCTTATTCCATGCCTTGCATGCTTGTTAGCTTAGGTTGTGTGCCTAGTACATATTGCATGTTTGCATACTTGCCTCCATGCTCATGTTGCATGCTTAGCTCACATGCTTAGATTGCATTTGGCATGCATGTCTTGCCTCTTGATTTAGCATGATAGATGTTGGGCTTTCATTTGTGTGGTTTGCATTACATTTGAAATCAAAATGCACAACTTGGCTTCTTGGGCCGTCACGCATTGAAATGCGCGATTGGTGGTCCGAGAATCAAGGACCATGCCCCTTTGAGTCATAAACATGATAAGGGATGTGGTGGTGCACACATTTGCTTGAAATGCATTGCCATGCCTTGTTTTGCCCTCTGCTGCTGTCAAAACAGGATTCTGCAGGAAGATTTGGCCGGCCGGCCATCTTCAGTGCCGACCGGCCACCCATCAGTGGCCGATGGCTTCACAAGTAGCCGGTGATCATCTCCTTTGGCCGGTGGCCATTCCTCTTGGCCGGTAGCGTTCCCTAATGTCCATGGAGCATACCTTGGGAATTGTGCAATTTTCAGAGGAGCAAAGCAGGGAAAACAGAGGCAACTTGCGCATGGCAGTAGATTTCCGGGCAAAGCCAATCTGAGCATGCGTGCATCCCTCTTCCCGAGGCCCTTTACTGCTTTCAGTAGCTTAATTGATTTATTAACTAGTTAAGTGGACTGTAATTATTTAATTAGCTTGTAGGTTAATTAAATTGTATATTCTTTTGGTCCCTCCGAGCGAGGACGAATTTGTAATAAGCGTGGGTGCGTGTGTGTGCATGTCCTCCAACCCCACTTCTTTCTCCCTTTTACTTACCTGCTTTTGATGGTTAGTATTAGGACATATTTAATTTAGCATCCTTATGCTATGCATGCGTGCATCCATACATTTGTCTTGCATGCACCGGGCTCGGCGCATCATACTAACTGCATTGTATTTCAATTCCAAGTTGAATACGTGTTAGTTGCAGCATCATCATATGCCATCTTAGAATAGCCGAGCCTATCATAGTTGCATCTTGCATGTGTTGCATTAGCCATCTTAACATGAACTAGGATCATACATATGATTACTAACTAGTTTCTGTTTTGGCTTGGAGTACTCGGTAAGCATTTATGTTTTAGCATCCTTGCATGAGTGTGAGTGTTGCCATGATAGCATGCTTTACCATGAGGCTATGTGCTTATGTGATGTAACTGCCTGAATGCTGTGGGTGAAGTTGGGTTTACTTAAATTGGAACAATGCATTGAATACAATTTTAAGCCCACTTGATAGTGGCAAAACCATTTTCTAAGCCCACTTGAGGGTGGCAAAATTCATGTCTTAGCCTACTTGCGGGTAGCACCATCAAACCATTTTCAAACAAACAAACATGAGATGTTTTGTTCCAATTTAGGCAACTTAGTCTATACTTGTTTGTTGTGCGCATAACATAGTAATTCTAGGCTAATAACCGGAATAAGAACGCATAATGTTTTCAAAACAAGATATCATGGTTAGTAGAGGCCGATCTTCGGATCGAGTGAGCGGGGGTGCTCATAGCTGACCTTCCCCAATCGCACCCAAGTTCCCGAGCCGGGGCAACTTTGGTGATGACAGACACGTGGCCTTTGGCACCGAGTCAGGGTTTCCTAAATTTCCCCATTAAAAAATATTTAGGTGGCGACTCTGTATCTGGCAAAGCAATCCATGTTTGGCACTTCTTTCAAAATCTGTTTTATCAAAACGATTTGTCGGATTTGGACTCTTTGGTTCAAGATTTAGAACCTTGACAATTTGAGTCCGAACTGTAGTAGACCCACAAACGAACGGAACGGGGGGAGTTCATCCTCCCAGGGCGTTCGGGGACGTCTACAGTTTCTGGCGACTCTGCTGGGGAGTTTAGAGAACTTGACTCGAACTCATGATATCTTGTTTTGACTACAATCATGTGTTTCTTTGCATTGCATGTGCATTGGTGCGCCTAGGACACCGTGTTGGCCATCTGCTATTCTTGAGTGGTTTGCCGGAGGCTTGACTTTGTCAAAGCATGCCATAAAGCTGACCGGTTGCGGGCTCTGCCAGTATGGGAACACAAACCCCGGTTTTACCGGGGCACCCTTTTCGACCATTTGACCTAGTGCATATTCGGAATCCATAGTGACCATTCCAAACTAAGACAGGTTACTTACCCGATATAGGTTGTGTGAAACTGCTGCGTGCGTAGTGAAACCCTAGCTCCTGACAAAATAGGACAGGGAAACCCTACCCCAACATAGGGGTGTTTTGGCTCTCTTTTACATGCTATGTGCTTTTAGAGTGTATCTCTATAGGGAATGCATGTATCAGTTTGCAAGTTTGAGTATCAGGCCTGAGGGCACTAGTACCAGTATTTGTGAGAATCAGTTTTACCTGAGGGTATCAGTTTTGGGATAGATATTTGGGGAACAGTGATCAGTATTGAGTACAGTCGTTCCGCTATGCTCATATCCGTTCCAGTGAAATTGAGCTGAGATGCTGTCTGTTTTCTCTTTTGCTAGGTAGTCGTGGAACTATAGCTTCAGAAGGCTCCACTATCCCCCAGGTACATTGGACTTGTGCTGATTGACTTTGTCGAGTCAAAGATTCAGTTCAAGGGCAATCAGTGTTCCTTTGCCAGAGGAAAGGTAAAAACGCCAGTCAGGCACAGATCATCAGTTCAACAGTCTTCGGATCAGCGGTCATTATCCATCTCACCTGTGTGCAGTTGGGTTGAGATATATGTTTTTTACCTCAGGGAGATATACCGGTCGCTCAGTTAGACCAAGACAATATGTCGAGTCTAGAAGAGATGGTGCGCCAACTCCAGGATAGTATGAAAGCCATGCAGCAAGACGCTGTCTGTCAAGTAGAATTCGCCAAGCAACAGGCTGTGGTCATAGCCCAACAGGTAGAGACTATTGCCAGGCTAGAGCAGCAAACTGGAGTATCTACTTCACACCAGGCTCCTCCCCCACCAAGAGTTCCTATACTCGGAGAGGCAACCCATGTCCAGGATGATACGGACATTCCGGTCGGGCCAGCTCCGCCCCCAGTTCTACCCCAGCTATCTAAAACACCCACCAACCTATCAGACTCCCCCTTTGAGTTCAAGGCGGACCCCACAGCATTGAAAGTGAGCAAGCTCGAGAAATTGTTCAAAAAGTCTCAGGGGGCCCACTCTATTCCTGATATAGAGCATGGTTATACCGACTCAGTGGTGACATTACCGGATCGGTTCAAGATGCCACATATCGATCGATTCGATGGCTCTGGAGACCCAATGGTGCACCTCCACCAGTTTTCTGATATCCTGAGGCCAATGGGTTTGACCACAGCCCAGAAGCTGTCGCTATTCGGCCGAACCCTGTCTGGGATAGCCGCAATCTGGTATGCGAAATTAGAGAACTCTGTGAAACAGAATTGGGAAGAGATGGCTGAGGCCTTCAGTGATCAATACTCCTACAACACACAGAATTGAGGTCACAACTCGTGATCTTGAAGTCACCCGCCAAGAGCCAAAGGAGGGTTTCTCAGAGTTTGTGACGAGATGGAAGCAAAGGCCTCATGATGACTACAAGGCCTTCCGACAAAGATCAGATTCGGATGGTTGTGCGCAACCTCCAGCCCAAACTAATGCAGAAAATGATCGTGCTCCCCTTCCCTACCTTTTCAGATTTGCATGAGATGGAAGTACAGATCGAGGATGCAATGAAATAGGGCCTGATTAACCAAGACCGAGAGCAGCCCAAGAGGGCATCCAACCGTAGTTCGAATGCGACCACCAGCGGTGATGCAGCTGCAAGATCTTCCGAAGTTACATGGTCGCCACCACCACACCAAGAACAGCCAGCCCCTTTGTTGGTGCATCCAATCCAAACCCCCGAACTTCGGACTATCAACCCCGAGGCAAGAGGGTTTTCACCCTGCTTTATATGCCTTTGTCTAAAGCCCTGGGGATCCTACTCAGGAAAGGACATCTGAAACCGTTAGAGCAACGGCCTTTACCCGATCCTCTCCCTCCAAAGCATGACCCGACTGAGTACTGTGCTTTCCATCAACAAACCGGTCATGACACCGACAGTTGCGTCCGTCTCCGCCACGAGATACAAAATTTGATTGACAATGAGGTTATCGTCGCACCAAGTCCTGCAAAGTCTATCAGCACTTGATCAGTGAACTTGTGGGGGATAATGTGATGTGATCAGGGGATGGATCACCTGCGAGCGGCGCTCAGTTTACTCCGGATGTGGCGTATGGCACGCACTGTTTTGAGCATTTGCGAATGCTAGTTTTGTAGTTTCTGACTTGGGTGTTGAGTCAGTTCTGTAGTTTTGTTTTGAGTCTGTCTCTTTGTCTTGAGTCAGTCTTTTTGATTAAGGGTCTGTCTTGTTGTATCGAGTCAATCCTGTGGTCGGGTGATTCCGGGGGTGTTACCTCGGGCGTCACCATTTTGTTTTGCGTTTGTCTTTTCGTTTTGTTTTGAGTCTGTTTCTGCCAGGGAGCCAGTTGTGCCAACAGATTTTGAATGAAACAGCAGTGATTTTCACACTCTTGTGCTTGCTTCTGCCGTGTGCCAGTTGTGCCAGGAATTCTAAATGAGATGGCAGTATTTGACTAGAAGCTCTGTCTTTTCTGTGCCTTGAAGTCATTGTAATGACCTGAGTTTTTCAAAACTTTTTGAACACTGCGGTGAAAACAAAGAGGGAGGAATTCCTCAGGATTTGCAAAACTTTATCAAACTGAGAGAAAGAGAGGCATGCTAAGCCCTTAATGAATGAAATCATGCTTGTTAGTGTGGGTACTGAGAAGGACCCTAGCTTTGATCCAGATTGGTTCTACACTGTCTTCAGCGCGAGCGATTTGTCGCTTTCTTAAAAACTTTCAAAAAATGTTTTGCGCAGTCCTGCGAAGACATGCGTGGAATCGCTCTTGAGATTGTGCAGCTTAGGATCACTCTCAGCCTCAAGACTTGACCCCCCTTGCTTTCAAACTTGGATTCAGAATGTTCAACGGTCAACTAAAACATGAGGCCTGTGTGGCCAGATCAGAAGCAGCCCGTGAATCAAAGGCAAGAAAGTCAGATCAAGAAGATTAGATGTCATCAAAAGAAGCTTGCAAAGCTAGATCAGAAGCACCCCTAGAACTAGGGGCAAAGAATTTCAAATGTGCTCGAAGAGCTGAAGATGGATCATTCCACAAATCAAAGAAGGTCGGCAAGAATGCCAAATCCCAGAAGGGAGGAAAGAAGACAGTTTCTGCTGAAGAACAACTGAGTTTCGATCCACAACACTAGGGGCAAATTCAGCCCCCCATTGGATGGACTCCTGCATCGTCAGCGAACAGCAGCCATTCTCCTGGATTCAGATGACTTGGGGATCTCAAAACCATTTGACATGGACCAAGCTAGAATTTTACCCTTTGAGAGGCTCACTGGGCCGAAAACCCAGAAGGGCGACCCAGGCAAAAGTTAGAGCGAAAAAAAAAAGAACAAAAAGAACAAAAAAAGGAAGAGAAAAAATGCAAAGAACGAAGAAAAGATGAAAAAAGAAAAGAAAAAAAAGAAAAGAAAAGAAGAAAAGAAATGAAAAGAATTGAAAGAAAAAAGAGAAGAACAAAGCTCGCAAGGTCGAAAACCCAGAAGGGCGGCCTTGGCAAAAGTTAGAGCGCAAAAGGAGAGGTTAATACCCGAGTGTACCTTAACCTCGAACTACGTAAGGCTTGATTCCCATCTTTGGGATACGTAGGCAACTTCATTCTGAAGTCCAGTCGTAAAACACTTCAAATTCGATTATGTCCATGTATTGGTTTTGATGATCCTTGCCTTCTCTGTATCCTAGAATTTGGTTGTGTTCGTCACTCTGAAGACTGTCTACAATGCGCTGTGGTGCCATTCAAACAAGGGGCAACTTTCCGTTGCCATTCAATGCGCTGCGGTGCCATTCAAACAAGGGACAACTTTCCGTTGCCATGCAGCTCTCTTCAAGCAAGGGGCAATTTCCCTCCAGATCCGAGGTTGTGCATCTCAAGAGTAGGTTTCATGCTCGTTAAGCAGTGGCCGTTTGCAAAAACAGTTTTTGAGAATTTTTACTGAGATTGACAAATTTTCTCGAAAATTATTCCATCTTTTCCAAAACTGGACCATTTCTTGGACCCAAAAAGGGAAAATTTACAGTGCTCATAACCTAACTTGCATGATTTTCAAATCAAAAATTGAACAAGTATGTTAATCTAACTCTCATATTGGTCAAAATTGTTTTAGTAGAAAGTAAAAACAAAAAAATGGTCAAAATGATGAAATAGGGGCACAGTTGAGTCAGGCTTCCTGTCTTTCCCCCATTTTCAACATACTCGCCAAGAAGGGCACTCTACCTGCCAGAAGAGGGCACAACTGGAGTTAACAATAAAGGGCTGAAAGCTCTCTCATCCTCTAAGCAACGAGGTATCAAGCTAAGTGCGAAGCACGAACGAGAACGGATCAAGATATTCCACTCCTTTGTCTGGACAGATCTAACCACGTCCAAACTCCCTAGCAGAGCATCGTCAACCGATATCAGCTGCAGATTTGCTACACACCCAGTTGTAGTGTAGCCCCTCTATGGGGGAAGTTCACTGTTGTGAGCAGAAGAAAGAGAATCTAGCAGAATGCTAGGGGCAAGAGCCCGCAACTTCCTATTTATCCATCAACCACCTAGGGGAGGGATAAAAAATGAGAGATTGAAGAATAGAGAGATGTGCGCTGAGAGAAAAAGTGAGAAAAGGGCTTTTTCAGAAAAACAGAGCCTGAGGGCCGAGTGATGTGAGAATCACAAATGAGAAAGGGTGGGAATAATACCCGGAGAATCTGGCTCCTCGTGCACTGAGAGGTCTCTCGTTTTTGTAACACGTCTGTGTGTTATGTCTCTTGTTTTGTTTGTCTCGATTCTTGCTCTGAGTCGTTCCGAGCGTGTCTCGATGTGTTTAGGTTGTTTACCTTTTGTTTTTCGTTGTTGAGTCTTTTTCACCATGTTTAGTCGTAGGCTCAATACCCTGGTTAAGAACTCATTTCTTAATTTTAAAAATAAAATCGTTTTGTGCTCAAAGTGCTGTGCCATTCTTCACGTTTGTGCAAAACAAGATTCGTTCTTTCATAAAACCGCACGGTTCAACCCAGGTCATGTGAGAACAGTAAAACCAGGACCTATCTGAAGCTATATGGCTTCCAGACTGCAAAGCAAAAGAAAAGAGGGAAAATTGAAGCATCTGAGTGTGTTTCACCTTCAACAAATTCCGTGATTGTACTCCGGATGTACCTCCTCAGGCCTTGTCACTACTCTGAAGTATGAGTGTATCTTGGCCCCAAGCTTAAGCCTACTTCAAGTCAGAATGGCAGTTAAAGCAACAGTAGATGTTATCTCTCTCTGGTATGAACAGGGTGTGCCCGTTTTTGAGCTGAGTATGTTGCAAACCCCTCCGAAAGGTAAATCGGAGGTCGCGTTTGAATTTGGTCTTGTTAAGGCTTGTATTCCCTTATTCGGCATTTTGTTTCAAATATGTGTTGTCACGCACGTTCCACTTGCATTGTGATGCACGTTCCAATTGCATTGTTATGCACCCACTTCACTAGCATTGTTATACCCATTCATTGCATTGATTATGCACATCTATCTCGCATTGTTATGCTCATTACTTGCATTGTTATGCACCCTTTCACTTGCAATTATCATTCTTTCTCCTCGCGCGTGCGACGGGTTAGACCTCCTTTGGTTTAGAGCATTTGGAACACATTCTAATGCCTGCATCCTTCATTCCGAAACACCGGGATACGTCCCTATGTTTCTCCTTCCTTCCGAAACACCGGGATACGTCCCTATGTTTCTTCTTCTTTTTCGAAACACCGGGATACGTCCCTATGTTTCTCTCCCTTTTCGAAACACCGGGATACGTCCCTATGTTTCTCCTTCATTCCGAAACATCGGGATATGTCCCTACGTTTCTCTCTCTTTTCGAAACACCGGGATACGTCCCTATGTTTCTTCTTCTTTTTCGAAACACCGGGATACGTCCCTATGTTTCTCTCCCTTTTCGAAACACTGGGATACGTCCCTATGTTTCTCCTTCATTCCGAAACATCGGGATACGTCTCTACGTTTCTCTCTCTTTTCGAAACACCGGGATACATCCCTACGTTTCTCTCTCTTTTCGAAATACCGGGATACGTCTCTACGTTTCTCTCTCTTTCCGAAACACCGGGATACGTCCCTATGTTTCTCATTCCTTGCAGAACACCGGGATACGTCCCCATGTTTCTCCCTTCATTCCAAAACACCGGGATACGTCCCCATGTTTCTCATTCCTTTCCGAAACACCGGGATACGTCCCTATGTTTCTTCTTCCTTTCCTAAACCCTAGGATACGTCCTGAAACACCGGGATACGTCCCTATGTTTCTCCCTCTTTGATTAAAAGCGTTCGGAATACGCTCCAATGCTCACACCATTCCGAAATACCGGGATACGTCCCTATGTTTCTCCCTCTTCGGTTAAAAGCGTTCGGAATACGTTCCAATGCTCACACCATTCCGAAACACCGGGATACGTCCCTATGTTTCTCCCTCTTTGGTTAAAAGCGTTCGGAATACGTTCCAATGCTCACACCATTCTGAAACGCCGAGATACGTCCCTATGTTTCTCCCTCTTCGGTTAAAAGCATTCGGAATACGATCCAATGCTCACAGCATTCTGAAACACCGGGATACATCCCTATGTTTCTCCCTCTTTGGTTAAGAGCGTTCGGAATACGTTCCAATGCTCACACCATTCTGAAACACCGGGATACGTCCCTATGTTTCTCCCTCTTCGGTTAAAAACGTTCGGAATGCGTTCCAATGCTCACACCATTCCAAAACACCAGGATACGTCCCTATGTTTCTCTCTCCTTTCTGAAACACCGGGATACGTCCCTATGTTTCTCCTTTCTTTCTGAAACACCGGGATACGTCCCTATGTTTCTCCCTCTTCGGTTAAAAGCGTTCGGAATACGTTCCAATGCTCACACCATTCCGAAACACCGGGATACGTCCCTGTGTTTCTCTCTCCTTTCTGAAACACTGGGATACGTCCCTATGTTTTTCCCTCTTTGGTTAAAAGCATTCGGAATACGTTCCAATGCTCACACCATTCTGAAACACCGGGATACGTCCCTACGTTTCTCTCACTTTTTTGAAACACCGGGATACGTCCCTATGTTTCTCCATCTTCGGTTAAAAGCGTTCGGAATACGTTCCAATGCTCACACTATTCCGAAACAACGGGATACGTCCCTATGTTTCTCCTTCCTTCCGAAACACTGGGATACGTCCCTATGTTTCTCATTCTTTCCGAAACACCGGGATACGTCCTTATGTTTCTCCTTCCTTCCGAAACACCGGGATACGTCCCTATGTTTCTTGCATGATCATAAGTTATGCTCGGCTTTGTGCATTGTCTTGCATTTTGCCTCTGCCTTTGGGTGCATATCTTTATTTGCTGCTTGCATGCTTTGTCTAAGTCTTCGGCCTTGTCAAAAATGGGTTGTCTCTGGGCTTTGACATTCACTCCCGTCATTCTTATGACTTTCGAGTTCTGTCAAAGAGGGGCAACTGTAGACACCCCATTTTTGACTGTCATCAAGACTTGGACGTCACCGTTTGAACACCCGGTGATCATCCATGTTTGTGTTCGTCTTGAGTTCCCGGAGGTTTCAGCTACGCGCCTTGCCTCAGGATCTCCTGACTCGACTGTTTTGTGTTTGGTTTTGCACCAAACACTTGTGTTTTGCCTTTGAGGGGCAGGGAATGGCTTGTGAGACATCCCCACACATCATCGGCCATGGCTAGAGGCCACCGGCCAGTGTTTTGTTGCCATCGGCCATATATTTGGCCGGTCGGCACTTTGTTTGGTCGGTCGGCTAACTTTGTTGGCCGATTAGCCACTTTTTCCAACCGAGACCTTTTCTTGAGGTGGTTTGAACCTTTTGAACCCCCTGTTTTAGCTTCTTGAGGAAGCTTGACCCTTTTGAACCCTTGGTTCTAGCTTCTTGAGGAAGCTTGAACCTTTTGAACTCTTGGTTTTAGCTTCTTAAGGAAGCTTGAACCTTTTGAACCCTTGGTTTTAGCTTCTTGAGGAAGCTTGAACCTTTTGAACCCTTGGTTTTTAGCTTCTTAAGGAAGCTTGAACCTTTTGAACCCTTGGTTTAGCTTCTCCAAGAAGCTTGAACCTTTTGCACCCTTGGTTGGGCTTCTCCTAGAAGCTTGAACCTTTTGCACCTTGGTTTAGCTTCTCCTAGAAGCTTGAACCTTTTGCACCTTTGCCCAGCTTCTCCAAGAAGCTTGAACCCTTCTAAGCTTCCAAGAGAAGCTTGCACCTCTTGAACCTTTTGCCTAGCTTCTCCAAGAAGCTTGGTGCTTTTGTCTAGCTTCTCCAAGAAGCTTAGCCTTCTTGGCCCTTTTGCTCCAAGCTTCTAAGAGAAGCTTCACCCCTTTGACCCCCTTGACCCTTTTTGCTTAGCTTCTCTTAGAAGCTTCAAGCCTCCATCTCCTCTATAAATAGAAGGCCTCTCCACCATTTTCAAGGGTTAGAAAAATCTGATATATATCATATATATATCACTCCCTCTCTATATCTCCCTCTCTCTCTACATTTGTCTGGGTTAGAAGGTGCAAAAGGGTCTAGTTCTTGGCCATTTGAACTACACCTCCTAGCACAAAACCTCCATCATCAACCTAAGGAGCTTGGAGGCCATTTTCAGAGGCTAAGGGACTGTTTTTTTTCCAAGAAGCTGCTGGTTTCGTTGGTCTACAAGGGTGAGCCTTTAACCCTCTTTTATTCCCCGTTTTTGCACAAGCTTTTAGCCTATCTTGCTTGCTGTTTTGAGCTTTGTGTATAACATAAAAAAGTTCTGTTCTTTTGTGTTTAAGATACTTTATTAAGGACACTTTTGTGTTTGGGGTTTTTATCCCCCTCTTAGGCCTTGTTTGGCCCCTTTTTGTGCTATTTTTGGTGAGCTCCGGGACCACCTTGTTTGGGCCTCCTCACCACTGAAATCTGGAGGGATTTCAATAGTGAGGATGGTGGTTTGAGGTCCTAAGAAGGAGCGGGCCATCCCCTCTCCTTATTGTCTTCAATATGTGTCATTATAGCCTCATGTGTGAGCATCATTTTTAAGTGCATGTTGGCCATGTCTTAAGTGTTATTTGATAGTATTTTGCCATGTATTACCTCTGTTTTTACTTGGTTTAGACACACCATGCTTGCTTTGCATACTTGTCTTGTAATGCCATGAAATTACCTCAACATGTATCTAGCATTTAGACCACTATGCTTACTTGTTTTGGCTTAGCTTTGTGAAGCTTTTATGCAGGTTTTAGGGTGCTTGAGGACTGTTTTTGGTTGTTTGGGTCATCCATGCTTTGCTTTGTATAGCTACCATGCAATCCCCATTATGAGCCTTGAGTGTTGACCCCTCTAGCATGCTTTCCTTGCTTTGTTTCAGTGGTTTGGAACCACTTGCCATGCCATTTCAGTCCTTGTAGCATGCTTGTATACTTGTTTTTCATGGCTCCTTTGATGCTTCAAGAGGTTGTGTCTTATGCTCCATGTTTAGACATTTGTGTATGCTTCCATGTGTAGGTCATTTAGATGCCATCTAAGTGGTGTTTGGGGCTTACTTTGACATGATTTGGGACTGTTTTGATTCACTTTGACCATTTGCTTCATGTGTCATATGGTCATGGTTTAAGTCCTTGGGCTAATTCCAAGCTTCTAAGCATGCTTTGCTTGTTTTGCTTACTTGGTTTGGCACTATCTATGACATGATTTCAGAGCTTATAATGCATGCCATATACCCATGTTTGTCTTCTTTTAAGTGTGCTTAAAAGTTGCTTCCTTGTGCCTAAGTGTTGGACCATGTGTGCATGCATATTTGTATGTGTTTTGGCCTTCATTTCCATGGCACTTGGCCACTGTTTTGGGCCTAGTATAGAGCTGCCCAAATTAGTTTAAATCCATGCTTGACATGTTGCTCAAATGTTGTTGCCTTATTCCATGCCTTGCATGCTTGTTAGCTTAGGTTGTGTGCCTAGTTCATATTGCATGTTTGCATACTTGCCTCCATGCTCATGTTGCATGCTTAGCTCACATGCTTAGGTTGCATTTGGCATGCATGTCTTGCCTCTTGATTGAGCATGATAGAGGTTGGGCTTTCATTGGTTTGGTTTGCATTACATTTGAAATCAAAATGCACAACTTGGCTTCTTGGGCCGTCACGCATTGAAATGCGCGATTGGTGGTCCGAGAATCAAGGACCATGCCCCTTTGAGTCATAAACATGATAAGGGATGTGGTGGTGCACACATTTGCTTGAAATGCATTGCCATGCCTTGTTTTGCCCTCTGCTGCTGTCAAAACAGGATTCTGCAGGAAGATTTGGCCGGCCGGCCATCTTCAGTGCCGACCGGCCACCCATCAGTGGCCGATGGCTTCACAAGTAGCCGGTGATCATCTCCTTTGGCCGGTGGCCATTCCTCTTGGCCGGTAGCGTTCCCTAATGTCCATGGAGCATACCTTGGGAATTGTGCAATTTTCAAAGGAGCAAAGCAGGGAAAACAGAGGCAACTTGCGCATGGCAGTAGATTTCCGGGCAAAGCCAATCTGAGCATGCGTGCATCCCTCTTCCCGAGGCCCTTTACTGCTTTCAGTAGCTTAATTGATTTATTAATTAGTTAAGTGGACTGTAATTATTTAATTAGCTTGTAGGTTAATTAAATTGTATATTCTTTTGGTCCCTCCGAGCGAGGACGAATTTGTAATAAGCGTGGGTGCGTGTGTGCATGTCCTCCAACCCCCACTTCTTTCTCCCTTTTACTTACCTGCTTTTGATGGTTAGTATTAGGACATATTTAATTTAGCATCCTTATGCTATGCATGCGTGCATCCATACATTTGTCTTGCATGCACCGGGCTCGGCGCATCATACTAACTGCATTGTATTTCAATTCCAAGTTGAATACGTGTTAGTTGCAGCATCATCATATGCCATCTTAGAATAGCCGAGCCTATCATAGTTGCATCTTGCATGTGTTGCATTAGCCATCTTAACATGAACTAGGATCATACATATGATTACTAACTAGTTTCTGTTTTGGCTTGGAGTACTCGGTAAGCATTTATGTTTTAGCATCCTTGCATGAGTGTGAGTGTTGCCATGATAGCATGCTTTACCATGAGGCTATGTGCTTATGTGATGTAACTGCCTGAATGCCTGTGGGTGAAGGTTGGGTTACTTAAATTGGAACAATGCATTGAATACAAGTTTTAAGCCCACTTGATAGTGGCAAAACCATATTTTCTAAGCCCACTTGAGGGTGGCAAAATTCATGTCTTAGCCTACTTGCGGGCAGCACCATCAAACCATTTTCAAACAAACAAACATGAGATGTTTTGTTCTAATTTAGGCAACTTAGTCTATACTTGTTTGCTGTGCGCATAACATAGTAATTCTAGGCTAATAACCGGCATAAGAACGCATAATGTTTTCAAAACAAGATATCATGGTTAGTAGAGGCCGATCTTCGGATCGGGCGAGCGGGGGTGCTCATAGCTGACCTTCCCCAATCGTGCCCAAGTTCCCGAGCCGAGGCAACTTTGGTGATGACGGACACGTGGCCTTTGGCACCGAGTCAAGGTTTCCTAAATTTCCCCATTAAAAAATATTTAGGTGGCGACTCTGTATCTGGCAAAGTAGTCCATGTTTGACACTTCTTTCAAAATCTGTTTTCTCAAAACGAATTGCCGGATTTGGACTCTTTGGTTCAAGATTTAGAACCTTGACAATTTGTGTCCGAACTGTAGTAGACCCACAAACGAACGGAACGGGGGGAGTTCATCCTCCCGGGGCGTTCGAGGACGTCTACAACGGCAGAGCCGATATTCCATAGGCTAGATCAGCCACAGACCTCTGAAGGTCGCTGATCATTCCCATCAACTCAAAAGTGGTGGGCTCACGGGTGTGGAATAGTTGGGGTTCCCATATTAGATGTGCGGCAGGTGACCTGGGCAGGTGTGGCATGTCAACATCAGTCTCACCCTGCATGGTGACTCCCTGGTTCAATGCTGCTGCCATAACCACAATTTCTTCTGGATTTTGCGTCATCACGAGTATGCTAAACAGAACAGAGGTGATGCGACTGGTAACTAACGGATCTGATGAACCGGTGAGCCTTGACTGGCCTTTTTCCTGCCTTGCCTCAGCAAAGGAGAACACTGGTTGCTCTGAATCGAATCTCTGAACCCCCCTTCTTGAGAGAGAAAACAGGCAGCATCTCAGACCAATTTCACCAGAACAGATATGAGCATAACTGAATAACTGTATTCGATCAGTGATCACTGTTCCCCAAATTACTGCCCCAAAAATGAATCTGATACCTGCAGATATAACTGATTCTCAAATACTGATACTAATGTCCGCAGGCTTGATACTCAGACTTGCAAACTGATATGTGCATTCCCCTGTAGAGGTACACTCTAAAAGCACATAGCAAGCAAATAAGAGCCAAAACGCCCCTATGTTGGGGTAGGGTTTCCCTGTCCTATTTTGTCAGGAGCTAGGGTTTCACTACGCATGCAGCAGTTTCAAACAACCTGCAATCGGGTAAGCAACCTGTCCTAGTTTGGAATAGTCACTATGGATTCTGATATGCACTAGGTCGAATGGTCAAAAAAGGGTGCCCCGGTAAAAATCGGGGTTTGTGTTCCCATCGTGGCAGAGATCGTAACCGGTCAGCCTTATGGCATGCTTTTCAAAGCAAGCCTCCGGCAAACTGTTCAGGAATAGCAGACGGCAAACACTATGACTTAGGCGCACCAATGCAAATACAATGCAAAGAAACACATAAGTGTAAACAAAACAAGATATCATGAGTTTGAGTCAAGTTCTTTAAATCTCCAGCAGAGCCGCCAGAAACTGTAGACGCGCCCGAACGTCCCGGGGAAAATCCTGTTTTGTTCATATGGGCTTACTACAGTTCGGACTCAATGTCACGGTTCTTAATATGATCCCGCAAAGTGCAATGCGAGATTGATAAATCACCAAAAAGTCCAAATCCGACAAATCGTTTTTGAAAACCAATTTTTGTAGAGAAGTGTCAAACATGGACTGCTTTGCTAGATACAGAGTCGCCACCTAAATGTTTTATTTTGGAAAAATTTAGGAAACCCTGACTCGTTGCCTAAGGCCACGTGTCCGTCATCACCAAAGTTGTCTCGGCTCGGGAACTTGGGTACGAGAGGGGAAGGTCATGCAATGAGCACCCCCGCTCGCCCGATCAAAGATCGGCCTTTACTAACTTGATATCTTGTTTTTGAAAACACATGTGCTCTTATTCCGGTTATTAACCTAGATTTACTATGTGATGCGCACAGCATACAAGTATAGACTAGATCGCCTAGGTTGGAACAAAACATCTCATGTTTGTTTGTTTTGAAAACGGTTTGCTACTCGCAAGTAGGCTAAAATGCGGATTTTGCCACCCTCAAGTGGGCTTAGGAAAATATGATGTTTTGCTACTCTCAAGTGGGCTCAAAACTCGCAATCAATGAATTGTTCCAATTCAAGTAATCCAACCTTCACCCACAGGCATTCAGGCAGTTATATCACATAAGCAGATAGCCTCATGGCAAGCATGCTATCATGGTAGTCACTCACACACATGCAAGGATGCTAAAGCATAAACACTTACCGAGTACTCCGAGCCAAAACAAAAGCTATGTTAGAAATCAATGCATGATCCTAGCTATGTCAAGAATGCCTAATGTGACACATACAAAATGCAACTAAGATAGGCTCGGCTATTCTAAAATGTCATGTGGAATGCAATTTGATACATGTATCCAACTTGGAATTGAAATACAATGCAGTTAGTATGATGCGCCGAGCCCGGTACATGCAAGACAAATGAATGGATGCAAACATGTGAGCATAAGGATGCTAATTGAAACATGCACTAAAACTAACCATCGTAAGCTAGTAAATAAAAACGAGAAAGAAATGGGGGTTGGAAGACATGCATCACACACAAGCACACTTATTTACAATAGTTGGCCCTCTTGACGGAGGGTCCGAATAAATAATACAGAACCAACTAGCTAATCTAAGCTAATCTAATTAAACTAGTTATTACACGACGAAAGGAATAACAAGTTATAACTACTTATCACACAACATTAACTAAGTAAGCAATCTAAATGAGCATGCAAACTAAATGAATGTGGGTGCCCCAGCTCTGCTTTAAATGACAAAGGATGCGAGTATACTTGAATTGCCTTGTTCGGAAATCCCTCGCGACGCCCCGACTTGCCTCTGTTTGTAATTGACCTCAGAACACTGCACAAAGCTCCAGAAGGCTGAAACTCCACCCTAGGAATCTGTGGGAAGGCTGCCGACCAGCTATTGGCCTTGGAGACCACCTGCCGACCACTTTTGTGGTGAAAAATCAGAAAAAGTGGTCGGCCAGCCACCAAATCTGGTCGGCCGACCAGTTTCTGCCCCTGGTTTCTGGTTTTCCACAACAGAAG
Source organism: Camellia japonica (assembly GCA_030407325.1). NCBI lineage: Eukaryota > Viridiplantae > Streptophyta > Magnoliopsida > Ericales > Theaceae > Camellia > Camellia japonica. The sequence continues at coordinate 98,597,510 of JAPPVO010000003.1, forward strand.
GCAAGAGAGAGAGATGGCAAAGTATTCGCAACACATGTGTGCACAACCACTCTCCACATCATTGCATAAGCTCAAGGGAGTGTAGTCCTTGACCCTCGGGCCACCAATCACGCACCTCAATGCATGATGGCCGAAGAGTCGAATTGCACGACTTAATGTGAAATGAATGCACATACAAGCACCTAAAGCCAACAACTCCATCATGGGTAGTCAAGAGTGTCGGCGACCGGGAATCGAGGCACGTTTCATCATTTCAAGCATGAAACAACCCTCGTTCCCCGTGTTTGGACTAACCCCTATTCCAAACACAATGCAACAAACAAGGCATGCACCAATGCAACTCTAGCATGCAATCTTAATGCAATGCAACTAAGTCATGCAAACATGCAAGGGATAACATGCAAACATGCAACTAGCATACACAATGCTATGAACTAACAATGGCATACTCAATGCATATGACACTTAGCATACACAATGCACATAGAAACTAACATACACAATGAGATGAACAAGGCATGCACAATGCAATGATCAATCATGTGACAGCATGGCATTCTCAATGCTATGAACTACAATGGCATACTCAATGCAAAATGGACTTAAACCAAAATGGATGGGCCTCAGCCACACTCAAATCAATGGCAAATAGATGATGGAAATAAGGCATCAAAACACATACGATCATGCACAATGCAACGGCCCCAAGTCTAAGGCACAAAACACAACTTTCCAAACGCATTGAAAGGATGAAATATGGAGTGCAATGACACATGTTTCAGCTCTGAAATGGCATACAAAATGACTTCAAATTATGCAAACAACTCATGTAATGCATGTTGAATGGCTCAAGCATCAAAACTAGTGAAGTGTATTACACAATAGGCATGCACGGCAATGCTCAAATGGCCAAACCAACTCCAAACAGACCCTATACAGGGCCAAAATAGAAGCAAAATGAGTTGGGATGATGGCTTGAAAGGCACAAAAATGAAGCTCATGTAATCGCTCACAAAATAGGGTATAAAAGTACAACTCTCAAGGGCACTTAAAGAGTGGAAAACATGGAAGTATGACAGCCATATATGCTCTGAAATATCATGCTCAATGATGCCAAAACATGAAAATACCTGAAGTTAAGCATGCAAGGGACTTCAAAACTCGAAGCTAGTCAAGGCTATTACACTACAAGCATGCATGGAAAGCATCTTTCAACCAAGAGGCCTCAAAACAGAGCTAAGGCAGCCCAAAATATGAACAAAACTAGGTTGGAGCGTGGCCAAAATATGCTAGAATAGAGGGCCAAAACATCATGCATTCTAAACTAGTAAACACGATTTACACTACAAGCATATGAAGCATGTGAGAGGCTACCAAACCAGCCAAAAATAGAGTCATGGCATGCCAAATGATGACTAAAAACCCACTGAAATATGACCAATACATGCAAAAATGACATGCTACTTTGATAAGCCACAAAAGGGATTACTCTACACATGCAGGAGACAAACCCAAGGTGACCAAACCAGCCACAGAAAAAGTCTAGGCAAGCCCTAAAAGTCACTAAAAAGTGCCTAAACCGAGCCTTGAAAGTATGAAAACATATGCTCCTTTGATAGGCCAAAAATGCAAGCAAACAAGACCAAAAGAGAGAGGGTCACCCCTCTCTGATTTAGGGCCTCAAAACCACATGTCAACCACTGAAAATCCACTGGATTTCAGTGGCTAAAAGGCCATGCAAGGGTTAACTCAAAGGCCTTATGGTATGGCACAAAACAAGGCCAAATAGGGCATGCAAGAGGGAAGAAGACTCTCAACACCCAAGAGGCCTTAAACAAACATCACAAGAACCTTAAAAAAAGACTTTTTTCAGTTGAAAGAAAAGCCCAAATAAGCATGCAAATATGGCTAAGAGAGTGACCAAAACGAAGCTTAAAAGGGAGAAAAGAGGTTACCCTTGAAGCTCAGCAAAACCAGCAAATTTTCTGAGCTAAAACCAACTCTTGAGCTCCCTCAAGACCCTCCAGCAACTCAACTATAAGGTAAGAGAGGTTGTGTGCACAAGTGTGAAGAAAAACAACAATATAAAGAGAGAAAGAGAGAGATATATGGAGAGATATATGCTCAAGCCTTAGGCAAAAATCAGAACCTCTGGAATGGAGAGGGAGACCCTCTCTTATAGAAAAAACAAAGGGTTCAAGCTTCTTGGAGAAGCTAAGCTTGGATGCAATCCCTCCATGTGTATGGAGGATACAGTCTGTGCCCTCCAGCTGGCACAGCTGGCATCCACACAGTCTGCCAAAACAGAAGGAAATCTGCCGACCAGAAAAGGTGGTCGGCCTGCTACTTTTAGTAGTCGGCCGACCACCCAAAGTGGTCTCCTAGAAAAAAAAGTGGTTGGCCAGGGGAATTGGTGGTCTCCACACTAAAAGCAAGCCAATGGTGGGGTGGGAAACCAGAAAATGTGGCCCAAAGACTAAGAAAACCAGTTTCCCGACCAGAAAACCGGCTGGCGGGGAGAAAAGTGGTTTCCAAGGATAAAAGCTGGTTTCCCACCCTTGTACCACTTCCCAAACAAGGAAACTAAGGTTTGTACCCAAGACAAACCAAAACGGATGCAAGACGAGGGTTCGGGAGGCAAGACGCGCGGCCGGGAGCCCCGAAAACTAGCTGCCGAGCATCAAAAGTGGCGTACGACCACAACGGTGGTCTCCCGGACCACAGTGTCCCTCTAGACAGAGGAAACGAGGTGTGTTCCAAAAAACGTGGCAAACGGAGAATGTTAAGCGGTCCCGAGCCGAGGCGCACGGCCGACGGCTCCGAAAATCGGAAACTAGTCTCCAAAAGGGAATAGTGGCCTACGACCACGAAAAGTAGCCTATGACCATTGAGAGATGGTCTACAAGACCTCTCCCTCCCTTCGGGAAGAAAAACCAGACTTGGTCCACGGATCGAGTCAAAGTACAAAGGGTCCCGAGGTCCAGAGGCGAGGCGCTCAGCCAAGAACTCTAAAACCTCGAAATGAGCACAACATGCGTAATCACCGAGCGCTCAATCGATAACATGTGAGTCTTAAGGTCGGTCAAAAATGGGGTGTCTACACCTGCAAGTCCCAAAAAACTTCTAACTTCTGATGGCTTCGACTTTCTGTAGGTTAACAAAGATACTATCCTTGTTGGTTACATGTCCCAGAAATGCCACACTGTCAAGCCAAAATTCACATTTGGAAAAATTTGCATATAGCTTCTTTTCTCTCAGAGTCTGTAACACAATTTTCGAGTGATTCTCATGATTTTCCCTGCTTTTGGAGTAAACCAAAATATTGTCAATAAATACAACAACAAATTCATCCAGATATGTTTTAAACACCCTATTTATAAGGTCCATAAAAGCAGCAGGTACATTAGTCACCCCAATCGGCATTACCAAAAATTCATAGTGTCCGTATCTAGTTCTGAATGCAGTTTTCTATACATCTTCTGCCTTAACTTTTAACTGGTGATACCTGGATCTAAGGTCTATTTTGGAGAACACTTGCGCTCCCTGAAGTTGGTCAAATAAATCATCTATTCGGGGCAATGGATATTTGTTCTTCACAGTTACCTTGTTCAACTCATGGTAATCAATACACAGCCTTAAAGACTTGTCTTTCTTTTTGACAAACAACACTGGAGCACCCCAAGGTGACGTGCTCAGGCGGATAAATTTCTTGTCTAAGAGTTCTTGGAGCTGAATTTTTAACTCTTTCAATTTAGAAGTTGACATTCTATATGGGGTTTTGGAGATCGGTTGTGTTCCGAGTACAACATCGATAGTAAACTCAACTTCCCTATCAATTAACTCTCTAGGCAATTCAGTTAGAAATACATTAGAAAATTCATTTACTACAGGAATGTTCTGTATAGTGGGATTGTCAGAAGCCACAATCAAAACACAACACATATACCCTCTACACCCCTTTCTAATTAATTTAGCAACTTTCATGGCAGAAATCAAATATGGGGAAGGGACCACCCCATTTCCAATGAATACAAACTCAGGTAACCTAGGTGGACAAAATATAAAAGACCTATTCACACAATCAATGGTTTTACAATACTTCGTTAACCAGTTCATACCCAATATGCAGTCAAAATGATCAATGCTCAAAGGTAGCAAATCAACGTACATTGTCATATCACCAATCATAATATCACATGCCGGATAAATATAAGCACATATCATAGAACCCCTAGATGGTGTAGAAACAAATAACAAACAGTTCATAGGTTCTAACAGTCTAGTTAATTTTCGAGAAAAAGCATACGAGACAAATGAATGCGTAGAGCCAAAATCAATAAATACATAAGCATTCTGAGCACATATAGAGATTATACCTGACACCACTGACTCAGTGTTCTGCACATCTCCAGGTACTAATGCAAACACTCTTCCTTGCCTTATTGTTTCATTTCCAGTGCTACCCCTAGCGTTAGTTCTCGCATTTGACCTTGCTACAGAAGCAGACTTGGCTGAACTTGCCGCAAGATGGTTAACATCATCGGATCTCAACGGACAATCCTTAACCATGTGGTTAGTCTTGCTACATCGAAAACACGCACCTGATGCACGGTAACAAGCACCCTTATGCTTCATTCCACAGTTGAGACAATTCGGAATTAAGCCACTATTTTGACTAGAGCTACTAGAGGATCTTGTATTCTGCCTTTCTGGAAATGACTTACCTTTTTTGAAATTGAATCCGGATCTTTTACTTCTCCACTCTGTGGTTGGTGCCTTGGCTTGTTTTATTACTGCTAGAGTGGCTTCTGTCATTATTGCTCTATCCAAAACTTCCACATAGGTACGCAACTTCAAGACACCTACTCGATCGAACACTTCCAAATCCAAACCGCCTTCAAATTTTCGTGCCTTTTTGTAATCAGTATCCACCATGTGTGGGGCAAATGAGGCTAACTCAGTAAATTTGGCTTCATACTTGGCCACAAACGTTCTGCCTTACTTGAGTTCTTGAAACTCTGACACTTTTCGATCTCTGAAACATTGGGGAAAGTACTTGTTGTAGAATATCTCATTGAATTAAGCCCATGTCATATCCCATTGTTATTTCGAACCAACAGCCACTATCATCGGGCTTCATCCTTTAAGGTGTAGGTGGCCAAGAGTACTTTCTACGTCGCGGAGCAAGGAAACACTTCAAATAATTTTTCCATTTCGAGCAACCATGTTTCTGCCTTTAAAGGTTCAATACCACCAAAGAAAGTCGGCGGTTCAATACCAGCCAAGAGTACTTTCATCTTCATAAATTTTGGGGTTAAATTTATAAGATCATTGTTTTTCGGCTCAACTTCGACTAGCGGAGGCGGAGGAGGTAAGGGTTGTTTCCTTTGTTGCTGTGTCATTGCTTCAGTTAGGGCTATGAGCATTTGCTCCATTCGGGTCCTGCGAGCCTCTGATGATCTAGTTGTACTGTCACTTCTTGTATTTTCCATTGATATAGGTAAACAGAACACTTATGAACATAGGCAAATAATTCATCTCACAATATTTAGAGATCATTCAATCACGGTCCATTCACTTCTATTTCAAGTATTTATGGTCAATTTTAGCTTTTTCATTTACAAAAATTAGTATTCATACTCACACTTGCAGATGAGATGCCCCTATGCTTACTAGGACACCCTATAGCTCATATGGACTTGTGTGTGCAGTATAACATGTGCTCTAATACCACTCTGTCACAACCCAAACCCGCCCCTATGGGTTTAGCGTCGTAACCGGCCAGTAATCCTTAGGTTACCAAAGGCCTCTAAACAGAAAATCTTATAATTAGAGGCTGCGGAAGCAAATATAGAAACATACATAGTCCATTGAGCTATGAAAACATATATGGGACATAATTTTTAAACTTTATACACACATATATGACGTCATATTGCAGTAGGCTCATGTCACATGCATAATAGATATAGCCAAAAAGGGACTTAGCCCAATATACAAATAACAGAAAATTGTCCATAACCCAAAGAAAACCAAGCCTTTACATTCACAAAACATGACCAAAGATGTATGGAACCTCCATGGGAGCCACAAAGGCTGGTTGACAAAAACTCTCCAAGCGGTCATCACTGAGCCTGGCCAAGCACCTAATCACCTACATACATAGATAATAGGATGAGCGGAAGCCCAGTGAATAATAACAAGGTAAAGAGTTTAATGAATGATGTCCATCTCAGAGTTAGAAATCAGAATTTATATCAAAAACAGATTCTTATCAGAAATAGAGTCTTATGCATATTCAGATTTCAAATCAAAATTAGATTCATATACATGTTCATATTCATATTCATATTCATATTCATATTCAGATTTTGCATAAGATCATACGTGGTACACCCATTAGCTATCATATCAATTTGGTCTTGAGACCCACATGTATAGTCGGTACCGACGACCACAAAGGTCTTTCTCTTGCGCGCAAGTAGCCATGGTATTGTTACCCCCCAGGCGAGGGCCACGTGAATATAGGCCTCAGTATTGTTACCCCTGGGCAAGGGCCACATGAACTACAGGCCACAGTATTGTTACCCTCGGGCGAGGGCCACGTGAACTATGGATGTCATAATACATTTCAGAAAAATGGACATTCATTCATGATTCACAAATAGCATTCCAGATAACACTTTAGAAAACAGATCTTATTACATCGTATAGAAAATAAATAAATTTGAACATAGCTTTACTAAGTTATTACTTATAGATGCTCCAAAGCAAACAGACAAAGTAGGTAGATCAGAGAACCTGTGGCGCGTGACCTACACAGATATAGAACGAATACATAGTGAATTACACACCCGAAAACATTACTTAGTTCTTTTTTTTTTTAATCTTGTTGTGTTTCTACTTTTATCCTCATTATTGTTCCTTAATCTTGGCCTAGGAATGCCTAGGATGCAATGAGAATGTAAAAATGCATTTGAAAACACTTGGTCAAAAATGCTGGAAACAAGGGTCCCACTCAAGCTCAACTTCTTTCGCTCGAGCGAACATGAAAAATGTGAGTGATCGCTCGAGCGTAACTTCCTTCGGTCGAGCGATCTGCAAACTTTGAAAAAAATACTGGTTATGTGATTTTCACCATCGACGGTCGCTCGAGTGTGAGACTCAGGTCCTCGCTCGAGCACAACTCTTGTTACCCGAGTAGTCTACAAAACATGTGAGCTTCTAGGGACATGCATTTCACGCTCGAGCGGACTTCTGGTCGCTCAAGCGGAAGTGCAAGTTCTCGAAGTGGTCGCTTGAGCGGAGAAGCAAAATCTCGAATTTCCAAATTTGCCTTTAAGCTTCAAAACTCAAATTCAAAACCACAAATCTTGTTCCTTTGGGCCAAAAACTCATGGAAACATGTCTAAACTTGAAAAATATTGAGAATTAAGGATCATTTCATGAAATCAAGGCCCATAAGCTCGACAATTGGGCAAACTCAAACTTGAATTATGAAAACATAATATGAATATGACATGCATGTAAATTTCTTGAACTAAGGCTTTTAAAACATGATTAATTAAAGTCAAATGGTAAGAAATGTGATGAATTCTCAACACCAAGTCAAGATAGACACATGCATGTGGTAATTCTTTGATTTCAAACTCAAGATGTTATGATATATGCATGCATGTATGGAATAACTTTCTTCAATTCTAACTCAATTTCCATATGAATTCACCTAATTCACTTGTTCCATGCATTAATCAACTACATTACAAAGCCAAAGACTAGAATTCTTACCTAGAGTCTTAATTGCACAAGTGTAGAAGTTCACCTCCTAATTCTCCTCAATTCTCTAATTATTCCTAGCAATTCTTCCTTCTCCTTGCTTTGATCTTAACTTCTTCCTTCTCTCTCTCTCTCTCTCTCTCTCTCTCTCTCTCTCTCTCTCTCTCTCTCTCTTACGTTTTGTTTGAATAGGCTCAAAGATGAGGAAATGAAGAAGTCTAGAATGGGTAGTGGGGTTCATTAATCCTTATATTAGCTAGGTAATTAAATATGATAAAAATATAAAAGATTAAGCTTAAGTCTAATTGAATTTAATCTAATAATTTCGTTCTGAATCAAATTTCAATTGAACCTACCATAAAATTTTAAAAATTCCGAATAACACGTAACTTAAGTCAATTTCATGATCGGATGCCGAAAAGGCCTTCGATTTGCAGAACAGAACGAAAACTTAAATAGATATTCCTACGAGTGATAAATAGAAATACAAGTAATGCAATACACATGCAATTAATGCAAAACTCTACTATAATTACTCATTAGACATACTAAATCATGGTTTATCAGTTAATCACGGGTTAGGGTTGTTACAATATCTGTCATTGAATTTCTTTGCCCTAAACCCAGGAGGTACCAAATCTTGATAAATTGGGTTTTTTTTTTTTAATGTAAAACCGACCCATGAATCTTCTCAAATTTCTTGCTTCTAATTAGGTCTTGAAAATCAGTATCATCCCCAATATCTTCATTAAATCCTTTATTCAAATACGATGAATACCCAATCAAAATCGTAGAACCGCAATTAGGGTTATAATTCGCATCAATCTTGCTATAATTCTTCGCCCTAATCCCTAAAATCACCAAGAGAAGAATCGGCCAGGGAAAGAGAGAGATCGCTACTTCTCGGTCTGGTACTTCTGGTGGAGCTTCTCTATTTTGTGGCGGCACTAAGTGAAGGTTTTAGAAGGAGAGGAATCGGGGCAATGGAGGATGACAGTGGCGGCCACCGCGTCCCAGTCGGATATCCGGAGGTAGCCCTGTTGGAGAGTGTACCACCACTCGCGATAGACATCGATCAAAGCTAGACTTTCCTTTTGGGTCCAACACAACGACGGAAACTTTCGAGGAGAGAGAGAAGGAGAGAGAGAGAGAGAGAGAGAGAGAGGAGAGAGAGAGAGGAGAGAGAGAGAGAGAGAGAGAGAGAGAGTGAGTGTGTGTGTGTGTGTGTGTGTGTGTGTGTGTGTGTGTGTGTGTGTGTGTGTGAGTGCGTGTGTGTGTGTGTGGGTGGGTGTGCGTGCGTGCGTGTGTGTGTGTGTGTGTGTGTGAGTGAGTGAGTGAGTGAGTGAACATAGCAGAGAGAAATGGAAGAAAGATAGTGAGAGAGAGAAAGACAGAGCACACAGAGAGAGAGAGAGAGAGTGAGAGAGAAGGAAGATGAAATGTATGTGTTTATATATGTATAGGTAAATTACACTTACCTCCCTTGAACGGTAACATTGGAATTTGAAGAACAATTATGGATGACATCAGCATAATCTATTTGAATTTAGACGGATGGGTAACAGAATGGGGTCTTTGTATATTAGTTTCAAAAGCAAAGGAGATCTGTGTTATTTTTGAAACCACAGGGGAGGTACCTGTAATTAAGGCAAACCTTATGGGAAGTCAGTGTAATTTACCTAAAATAGTAATTTTCAACAGATCTGGAGAGAGATTTGTAGATACAACCAAAAACAACAAGAACTACCACCAAAAAATAAATAAATAAATAAAGAAGTAATTTTGAACACCAACGTCCTCCCTTACACGTCCGTCTACAAAATCCTGCTTTCCCAACAACAGATCCAACAAAACACAAATCACATACCATAATCACAAACCATAACAACTCCAATAATATATCATGGTTTAATTACAACCCCAATAATCACAATCAAATGAGTTATACATATATATGTAGAGAGAGAGAGAGAGAGAGAGAGAGAGAGAGAGCAATAACCACGAGGGACAACAGTCTCCAGAAATCGTTGACGATGACCAAGAGTGGCAAGGAAAATGATGAATAGCAGATCTGGTGATAACGATTGTGTCCGCGAAGCTCGGTTCCATTCGGTTTCTTTTGTGGCGAGGGATCTTTGATGCTCTATAAAGACATTTTAAAAAGATTCGTCGTCGGAGGCTGATCTCTTCACGACGATGCAGATCAGAGCAGATCTGAGACCGTTGGAGCAAATCGGAGGAAGATGACCAAGTTTATCGGCTTTTCTGATCATTCTAGTCAACTCCGTTGTCGTGATGTACCCGTTTCCATCCCGATTAAACATCCTAAACAACTTCTTCTGCTGCTTCTTCGTGTACGGCGACTTCGCCGGAAGTAGCTCCAGCACCAACGCTACGAACTCTGAGAACTCTAAAGCAACAGTGGAGGAAGTGTGTGAGAGAGAGAGAGAGAGAGAGAGAGAGAGGTTTTGATTTGTATGCACCATGTATAATATATATATACGTTCTCAGATCTAAGGTGATCGATGCACACGGTGCAGATGTCGTGTTTAGAGCTTGACGAGTAGGAGTTCGCCGCGCGCTGATGAAGGACAGAGGTGCTAGCGATTGAAGATGAGAGAGAGAGAGAGAGAGAGAGAGAGAGAGAGAGTTTAGGGATGGTGTATATGATATATATATATATATAAAGAAGGGTATATTAGTCATTTTTCTTGAGCTTGTCTTTTTTAGACAAAATATTTCAGCACCTAAATATTTGGCCAAATAAAAGTAAAATTTGGACTTTTGACCCAAGTGCACCTTATAGTTTTGGATATGATTAAAAAAAAAAAAAAACCATTCCCTAATACATTAATTTTTTTTTCATTTTACAAAAAAAAATCAATTAAAAATTCAATTTTTAAAGGATCTCTAAAGCCGGGTCAAAACTTGGTTACTCTCTCTAAAAATAAATAAATAAATATGCATATGCCAATTAGTAACTTTTATAGTTTACTATTTTTTGTCAACATTTATTTAGGCACTTAGGTTAGATGTCTATTTTTGAAACTATTAGGTCAATATGTCCAAACTTAATTTTTTTTTGAGTCAAAAGGGACGTTATTTTTCCAAAAGAATATGCTATATATTCAAAAGATTAATTATATGTCTATCTGTTTAAATGTTATCTATCTATTCAAATATATATATTTATACATATGTTACTTATCCATTCAAATGCACATAATTATACAAGTGTCACCTATATATTCAAATATGTATACGTATGCTTTATTTGTACAATTATTTGTTCAAATATCTAATTATTCATTGAAAATGTCAAACTATCTGTACACATTTCACATAGCTATTAAATATTATCTATTTGTTTAATTCACTGCCACTAATTGGTACCACCGATTGCTGTCGCCAACCACCGACAACTTTCTCGGTATTTTTTCTAGTCAAGTTTTTTACGCTGGCAACTTTTCAATATGTGTCATTCTCATCAAATAAAATTAATTCTTGAATCTAATGTCTAACGCATCCCTTAACTTGAATTTATTGGCAATATTCCCTATTTAATTTTTTTTAAGAAAAATAAAAAGTAAAAAATATATTTATTGCACACGTTCTAAATTTGTATTTATTTATTTATTTATTTATTTATTTTTTATTTTTATTTTTTTTTTGAGGAATTCCTTGCATTTGGGGTCCAGCTAGCAGCAGAAACTACAAGCATGGTAGGTGCACCGAAAAAACAGAAGAAGCAAACAATGATAACAAAAAATTTAATTGCAACAGAACTCTCTTCACTATTAATAAATGAGTGATTATATATAAATAAAAAATTTATATATATTTTTAATACATAATCATGTGATTCAACTTTCACTTTAAAAGAAAACACTTATACTGATGGATTATTTATAAGAATGATATTGTCACATCATTCTTGTGGAGTTTTCTATATGAATTTTATGTAAGAATACAATTTTTCTTAATAAATATAAATTTATTGTTCTCATATATGAACCTGTTCATGTTAATCCCCTCAACTATGGAAATTATATAAATGCCCCCATTTTTATGGTATCTAGAGGGGTGAAATGATATTTTATAATTGAATGAGTCAAAATACATTGAATTATAAATAAGAAGGATAAGTTAATATTTATTCACTAATAATTAAGGTCTTGGTGCAATTAACTAAAAAACCATTTTTCTCATCACTAACAACCAACAAGTTAGAGAAACAATCTTTTCCCTCACAAAAAATTACGATCCCCGTCTCAAATTATTTGTCTATTTTTTTTCCTATTTTAAATAAAACTATTCTTTTTTAAAATAATTTTGAAGACTTTATCTATAAGAATTAATTGCAAAAAATGTTTTTTTTATTTATATTTATGAAAATATACCATTTAATAACTTTCTTTATTAAGGGCACCAATGCCAAAATGGACAAACAATGCAAGATAGAGGAAGTAATTTTTGTTCCTCTCTCATCCACTAATATAAATTGGACAACCTAGTTTGGCCTATTGGCCTATCATAGGTCTTATTTTGACAATTTATTATATTTCTCTTTTAGGTCTCTGCATATAGATAATGAATGTAAAAAATAAAATAAATATTATAACCATTGTCATATGATTTTATTAACTTAATATTCAAACAAATAATAAATAGTTTATTTTAAAAATCAATATTTTCAACAATTGTTTTAAAAATTAAAATGATAAAATGATATAAGTACAATTATATAATCAATTAATTTTTTTACCTAAGCCTTTGTTTGGGAAGTGGATTTGGGTGGGTTTGGACTAAAATAGTTACAAAAAATAAAATAAGTTTTTTAGCCTCTAATAAGACAAAACATCACATTCAATCCATAATCATTATGTTCTTTCTCTCACAAAAAAGTCAAAAAAACTAAAAATTCTTTCTAAATCAGACTTTTTAGCCCCAAGCTAAAATAGTCAAAAAAAATTAAAAAGTTAAAAAGCCAACACATTTCCTAAACCAAGCCTAATTTGCACATAAATTTAAAAAATAAATGGCTTGTGGTGTTGAAATCAGTCTCTTTTTTTTTTTTAATTTTTTTTAACATTTACCAAAAGTATAGCTTTTTTAATAATAATTTTATCCAAAAAATCAAACATAAAAATTATTAAAAATATCATTGTCAAATCAGCTACAGTTCAATTCAATGATATACGGAGTAAGTGTCAGCCCCATATAGGTTAGTGGTTAACAAGTTGAAATCTCCTTCAATCTCAAGACTAATGGAAAATATTACAAAAGGACCGTTTGTGGAACACGAAACCAAAGTTTGTTAGTACACTCCCGTCAGATTAAGGATGACAACCGTCGAGTTTTCTCAAATTTTACATATAAATTTTTAATTTTAAACATAATTATTTTAACGATATATTTTATATTTTACTATATTATTAACAGTTTTGATTTACTAAAATTAAAACAAATATAATTGAGTCGAATAATTTTACCACCTGTACTTGGGACATTCAAAATCAATTGGTTGCGCCTATTTTTGACAACTTATTTTTTTTTTTTTTTTTTTATTGACCATATTATGTCGTAAAATAAAAGGTACATGTGATTAATGCCTTATTTGTCATATTTTAAAAAAGGCAAAAAGTCACTATCTTATTTAAGTCAAATCATTTTATTTAAATCACATTACCTCTCTATTACATCACTTCAAACTTAATTCATATCCAATTCATATTTCATAAAAAGTCAAAAACTATACTTATTTAGATTATCCCAAACCACCCCTAAATAGGCACCACCAAAACATATGAGGGGTCTATTTGTCTTAGATTTAATGAATTTTTATGTCCCAAAAAGAAAAAAAAAATAAAAATGAACATAGGAAAGAATCAAATTATTAGATAAATTGATAGAGAGAGAAAGAGCAAAAATGAATTAACTCTGTATTAATGATGTGTATTTATACAATGGAGAATGAACTCTCTTTTATAGAGAGAATGAGGATACAGTGGAGGAATCAATAACATATAATGTACATTAAATAAGAGACGCACTAAACCAAAGCAGAACGGTGCACTAGTGGGTGTTGATGCCTTTACTAAAAGATACAGCTATAACTCTCTAAAGTAAAGTATACAGCTAACTAAAGTAATGAACCCACTAACTAAAGTAATGAATCCAAGAATATAATATATTAACAGCCCCCCTCAAACTCAAGAAGGATAAATATTAACCAACTTGAGTTTGGAGAGAGTAACAAAACGTGAAAATAAACTGACAAATAAAATAAAAGTGGATAGGAGACACTGTATGGTCGTATCAGACCGTTGGTGAAGACACTGTATGGCCGTGTCGAACCGTTGTAGCAGACAATGTTGGGACAGTTTACAGGGTCATGCCGAACCGATGTAGAAGCTGACCGGAATCAATGTCGGGACAGTTTACGGGGTCATGCCGGACCGATGTAGAAGACACTATGTGGTCGTGTCAGACCGTTGTTGTAGAGGCTGACCGGAATCAATGTCGGGACAATTTATGGGGTCATGTCGGACCGATGTAGACCGTTGGTGAAGACACTGTATGGTCGTGTCAGACCGTCGGAGCACAAAAGATATACATAGATAGATATATCACTCTCGCAAAAGTCGCGCCTCAAGAGGCGTGCCCAAACTATCAAAAGGCGTGCCATCAAAAGGTGTGCCCGACAGCCATCAAAAGACGAGCCATCAAAAGGCGCCCGGTTTGTCGTCTGGCGTCGAGAGGCGCGTGATGCGCGTGTCGGCCTTGGCTATTTAAACCAAGACGGAGGCTGAGGCAGAGGCGGAGACTGAGACAAAAACCTGCTGAAAACCTCTGAAAAACTCTTCGTTTTCTTGAGAGAGATACTCTGGAACACTCTGTTGCCCAGAAAATGGCCTCTTCTTCCCGTTCCGCTACCCAGAACATAGCCTCTTCTTCCCGGGGTCTGCTCACTCTCTTTCCCGACCTCAATGAGTGCACAAGAGAGAGAACCGGGGCAGTGGCCCTTGAACCGCAACCAAGCGCCCCTGGACCAAGCGCTCCTAGTTTTGCACCGTTGAACTATCCGATGTTGTCAGTTGAGCAGATAATGGCTGCTCAATCTGATATAGAGGCCAATTATTATACATTAAAATCATGCGTTGAGACCATGACGGCGGTCACAAACTTGTCGCACCGGCTTCAGAGTAGGACAAATGAGGTGCATCAGTTAAACGCCCAACTGGCTCTGCTCCAGGGCATGTATAAGGATGCTCGAGCAGAGATAAGTGTGTTGAAGGCGGAAAACAAGGAGCTGAAGCGGAAGGCGACCGTTATGCTCAGATTCGGAGGGCCGCCATATGTGACATTTGAGGAGAGCAACGGGAAGAGAACGTGCGCTGGTGGCGGGGGAAACACGGAGGCAGTGCCGGTAAGGGATGCCCAAGACAAAGGCAAGAAGAAGAGAACAGCGGAAGAGGCGAAAAAGTAAGTCCGGTTTGGTGGTGGTGGGTTGTGGTTGTTGAGTTGTTGTGTTTTTTTTTTTTTTTTTTTTGTAATGTAAAAATCGGGGTTGATCCCTGGGATAATAAAATGAGTGTGTTGTGCAAACCCGGATGGTAGAAATGACATGCAGAAAAATCAAGTGGTGGGAATGTTTGAATTTTTTTTTTTTTTTTTTTTTTTTTTTTTTTTTTGAGGTAAGAGATGATAATATATATATATGAATAAGAAAAGAAAGTTGAGTGCGTGCTGGACTGAGTGGGGTGTGTGGGATGGCAGAGTATAATATGTATAGTGGTGTAAAAGAGTGTGAGTGGGATGACGAATTATTATTTGGATATGTGAAATCTGTGAGTGGGATGCCCTTTGCAGGGTGAGGATATGTTTGTATGTTATTTTAATAGGAAAACAAAAAGAAAAATAAGAATAATAATAATAAAAGAAGGTTGGGTGGAGAGAGACAGAGAGTAAGTTGACAGCCCAAAAGAGAGGGCCACCCGAATCAATGAGAGAGAGAGAGAGAACAAGATGAAGATGGTGTGTGTTGATTTAGAAGGAAAAGAGTGAGTGTGCAACATGTGAGTTGCACGGAAGATGTAGCTGTATTTGTGGCGGAGGGACGGCCGTTGAAGCTGACGAAGTTGTTGCGGGACGATTCAGCGGAGCCTTAGGGCTGTGCAGGTGGTCATGTCGCCGTGTAGTCGGCGGTGATGTTGTGACCAACTGGGCTTTGGTGTCCATGAACCATGACACACAGTCGTGTAAAGTTGTTGCTGGACGATTCAGCGGAGCCTTGGGGCTGTGCAGGTGGTCATGTCGCCGTGTAGTCGGGGTGATGTTGTGACCAACTGGGCTTTGGTGTCCATGAACCATGACACACAGTCGTGTATGGCTAAGGTGGTTGTGAGCTCTTGAATGAGGACTGGTCCATAAATGTTGACGTGTCAGTCTATTATAAAGGCGTCCATGGTGATCTCAACGAAACATTCTTGGTGGGAAATGTTGACGAAGCATCTCGACCGCTGGTTCAAAGTACTTACGAGTGCTTGGAGAAAGCAATATCAATTGTGAAACCCGGGGTACGTTTTAGGGAAATTGGGGAAGTGATAAACCGATATGCTTCAATGTCAGGGTTCTCAGTGGTGAGATCATTTTGCGCTCATGGTATTGGAGAGCTCTACCATTGTGCACCAAATATTCCCCATTATGCAAGAAACAAAGTAGTTGGCGTGATGAAGGCAGGACAAACCTTTACAATAGAACCCATGATCAATGCAGGTGTTTGGCGTGATCGGATGTGGCCGGATGGATGGACTGTTGTTACTGCAGATGGCAAACACAGTGCTCAGTTTGAACACACACTTTTGATTTCAAGGGAGGTTCTGGATGCAGCTGCTCGTGTTATTCAACCTGGTGTGACTACTGATGAAATTGATGAAGTGGTTCATGAACACACACTTTTTTTTTTTTTTCTCAAAGTCATGCTGCATTTTAGTTAATGAAGTAATCTGCCATGGGATTCCAGATGCAATTTGGAGCCAAACAGCAGCTCCAAGACCCACCCATGGAGGTCTGGACCCGCCTTTGAGGTGCAGGTGTTGGCTGGTTTCTTGATAAGCACCATGGGTGTAACGCTTGGTAACATGATCAAGCGCGACCATTTCGAAGGCGTGGAAGCTCGCCGGAGTCGGCGAGGAAGGGAGTGAAGGCCAGTAGTGATTGGGTGATGGAGAGAGCTCTTCGCGGACGAGATCGCCGGTGGCGATGTGAGGGACGGTGAGGAAGGAAGATAGGCGGCTAGCGTAAGGTCCTTTTCTGACGCCAAGACAGCCCAGGAAAACCCACTCTTCAAGCAATTGATGGCTGAGGATGACAAAGGTGAGCCTTCAACAACATTGGATGTATGGTTTGTGCACGCTGTGATGTGTGTTAGTGGTGTGGATGATGTGTTGCTGCCGTGTGTGTGGTGAGGTGTGTGTGGTGAGCAGCGGAGTCAAGGATGTGTAGAGGTCCGCGGGCGGCCAAGGCGAGGCTCCGCCCCCCTAAGCTGAATTACTAGGTTGTTAATCTAGCTCTTACCATATTAGATAAATTGATAGAGAGAGAAAGAGCAAAAATGAATTAACTCTGTATTAATGATGTGTATTTATACAATGGAGAATGAACTCTCTTTTATAGAGAGAATGAGGATACAGTGGAGGAATCAATAACATATAATGTACATTAAATAAGAGACGCACTAAACCAAAGCAGAACGGTGCACTAGTGGGTGTTGATGCCTTTACTAAAGGATACAGCTATAACTCTCTAAAGTAAAGTATACAGCTAACTAAAGTAATGAACCCACTAACTAAAGTAATGAATCCAAGAATATAATATATTAACACAAATTTTCTTTTTGCTTTTTTTCTTGACCATATTATGCCGTAAAGTAAAAGGTACATGTGGCTAAATAGGCACTACCAAAACATACGAGGGGTCTACTTGTACTAGATTTAATGAATTTTTATGTCCTAAACAAAAAGGAAGAGAAAAAGAACATATGAAAGATGTGTTTTGAATGAATAAGATCTTCCACCAAAACATATGAGAGGTGTTTTGAATGAATAGGATCTTCCATCAAAACATATGAGGGGTCTATTTGTACTAGGTTTAATGAATTTTTAGCCACTCCCTTAAAAAAAAAAAAAAAAAAAAAAAAAAAAAAAAAAAAAAAAAAAAAACATATGAAAGATGTGTTGTGAATGAATAGGATCTTCCCTCTAATAATATTCTTCCAATAATTATTATGACAATAAGGGATAGTTTACTAAATTTCTTATAAAAGTCCATTTTCAAAAAAAGCTGAATAGAATAATTAAGATCCTCTCTTGCATAAATACAATGATAAAATGTTTAATACAAATAATAATAATACATACCCCATGGCTTACATTTACTAAATAAATATTTAAAATAGATGAATAATATTATCTCCACAATACTTTAACCTTTCACCAACAATCTATACAAAAAAGAGCCATAACGAAATAAATAACTTCTAGATCTTCAAATTGTTGTAACTGACTCTGTTCTTGAAAATGGTTAAGCAACATGGAATAAACAAATATGTCTAGTAAGGATCTACAATGACTTCCAACAAAAAAATCAATAGATATATGTGATTATGAATGCTAACAAGTGATAAGTAGATAAATAATGCATTCTTTTATATCCAAAATAAAATATACGTAGGTAGATGCTTTCTTCACAAAATCCCACTTGATGTTTAAAAGAAAACTTATTTTGTTATCTTCTTATCTTATCAGTATTGATTTAAAGAATTTCTTAAATCTCTTTTGCCTTAGAAAAGATCTTAGGCTAACTAATCATGTACTCCTCCTAATCATATATCATACACATTAATTACACTACTACCCGTCATCTTGCCATAATCCGCATAACACCAATCACCAACACATCGACACGTTTCATATAATTAAATGATAAGATTCAATTCATTATAGACGTATTCCAATTACACACTTCAAACCTCTAACTACAAATCACAACGTTCACATATATTAGTACAATCACATGAATAATTACAAGCCCCAACATATCAACAACCGGCTTCATCAAGCCATTCCAACACAATTTACCGGACGCTACTCCGAATAGAAATCTCAAGCACCATGCTTTACCGGTGGCTAATCGGAAGGAAAATGAAACCTTCAACAGTCCACATGGTTTACTAAGTGCCACTTCGGATGAAAGGCAGAACCTCTATCAAGCGCTACGCCTTATCGATCACAAGTCGGAAGGAAATAGACCCTATTTCTAACATTTTAATCCATCAATTCCTCATATCATTTATCATTTCAATTTATAGAATTTTGCCAACAACACACTACACGTATAATTCCTTCTACAATCAACCAATACTATCATTCACCGATGGTTAAGGACAAACCTCTACACATTTATTAATAATAATAATATAAAGTCATCTCGATAAACGAATATGATTATTCACAACATTTCATACTTCAATATCAACTCCCTTTATTCAAGTTGCATCAACACATTTAATATCATACGCTTCCATAGCTTATGACGCCAATTCTACTTAACAATTTTCATAATATGAACTAATTTTCACCATAGTTATTCCCGCAACAACTTCTTTTAAATATCAACCCAATTTCATGATTTAAGGCCAATTGAAACAAACTTCAGCTTTAGAGTAAAGTTCAAGACTAAGGTTTGGATAAAATTTAGGGCTTTTTGCCTTAAAGTACATAAACAAGTTCTAAAGGCTCAAAACTTCCATAAATTACTATAAACCATAAGTTTAATTTCTTTATTTCAAAACCCTAACTTTCCTCTCATGCTTTTCACGAAAATCTCTTCCAACATGATGTTTTATGCAATAGAAAAATACCACCCATCTATCTATATGAAGGTATTGAGGAGAAGCAAAGAAATTCCTACCTTAAGCAAAGAAGAGAAGAAAGCCCAAAAATTCAACTTCGACGAAAACACGATTTGCTCAGATTAAAAGGAATCTCTCACCGTGCTCTACGTTTTGGTATATGGAACTAGGTGATATTTTATGTTAAAGAAGATGAAATCCAAGCTTGAAAGCTTAGGGTTTTTGGAAATGTAGGAAAGAAAGAGAAGAGAGAGTGAAAATTGAGATAAATTTTACTCAAAAGTGACTTTTTAAAGATCAGATCTCAAACAGACCGCCTGAGTGGTCAAATCTACGCTTGAGTAGTGAATAAAATCTCTTAGTATCTATACTTTCTCGAACAGAGCTCGAGCGATGAATCAAGGCTTGTAGTATCTCAGATAATTTTGAAAAACTGAGTTGGAAGGGTCTATGGACCGCTCGAGTAGTGAAACTTGTACTCAAGCAAACTATGCATACAATATAGATTCATAAATTTCAAACTGGCATAACTCTCTCATTCGGACTGTATTTAGTTCTTGTGTCCAAACTAAATTAATAGCTTTCCAATGGTTCTAGCCTTGCATCGAGATTCAAAGTGTGGAAAAAGAAAATGATAAAAGAGTGGAGATTACTCAAGAACAACAATTCGAATTTGGAGTTTTTGATCCATTCTCGCCCAACCATTATGGTAACACCCCAACCAAGGCTCAAATATTGATTAAGAAGGTTTTTAATTATGATAATTAAAGATTTAAATATAATTCCATTATACCAAGAAGTACGAAGTGCTACAACCTCCCCACCTTAGGAATTTTTGTCCTTCAAATTTGCTATGCCATGAAAACAACAACGGCAACAACGACAACATAACAATCACAACACCACCATTATGCCAAGACAAGATTCAGTAGGACAGAGAGGCAATGAGTCACTCCACGACTTGTCTACAACAACAAAAAAGAAATCGGTCAAACAAAACAAAATTCCCACTAAGTGCGGGTCTCAGGACAACGATTCTAACAAAACAAGACCACAAATGCCTCTATGATTTATGTAACTCGATAGAGTCCACAAGGCTAGAATTTTACAAGAAGAATTTCCACAGATTTCAAGGTACGTTACCCACACCTCAACCGTACCCAAACACTCAACAATAACTGAGCTTTTAGTCCCAAAAACCCCAAGTACGGTACTACATATTCACAATTAGAAGCTCTCACTCGGTTAACAAAGAAATATGATTCACCAAAGAAAATCGGTTCACGAGAACAACTCTCTGGCTCAACAGCTTCAACAATGCTACTCCACACCAAAACAAGGCATGAAATAATCCCGATGATCAACATTTCCAAACTTGAGACTAATTCCACATTTACAATAAAAGCCCTCAATCAACTCTCACAATAAAAAGGGACTTGTCCTGGAAACTTGATCCACAAACGGTATCACAACGCAACACGTTTAAACAATACTAGTTCGCCAAAACCAAATGTTCAATCACACAACTATCAATTTGTGCTCAATTCATTACACGAGCCAACTCTGCAAGATTAAAGAATTAGCTGCTCCTCATTGTAGGAATTTACCATTGCTTTGAGAACGCTTTCTTGAGTACAAAACATTGTAAAAATAAAATAAATAAAATAAAATAAAAGTTCAGATCCCATTTTAAAGTTTAATAGTTTGATTAACATTTTCCAAGAACCAACAAGTGTAATCATCATAACCATGTTTTCAATTCCAATGCCAACCAAGGCCTTAACACCAAAAAAATTTATTTCCATACCCTTTCTCAACATTATCACCGATGACCCCCAACCGTCACCCAAAATCACCAATCACTACCAGGGTGATGCCAACATTTATAGTATCTATTACAACTAGGGGTGCTTAGCGGATATATCGATATGCTCAAACCAACAAAACCGAACCGATCCACTACATTTTGGACGAATGCGTGATAACAAGCGGATGAATATGGATTGATTTTCTTCAATCCGCCTAGTTTTGGACGGATAGTGGATTGGAGGTTCCCAGGCTGCAACCGAACTACAAGCACCCCAACCAAATTCTATTTTTGAAATACTCACTTACTATTCTATTACTTGTTATTTATTTATTTTTTTTTTTAACCTATACAACAATATATATATATATATATATATATATATGTATATACACACCTGGGTTTGTATGTATATACTCCCTGCTTTTTTGGAATTTGGACACCTTCTCTCAAACAACTGCTCGGTAATCTCTTTTGGGTTTTCACAGTCATTGTTAAGATGGAGGTTTGTTGGATTATTATCCATATTTGTAGTCATTATTAATAAGACAGATTGGATTGTTATCCAAGAAATAAAAAATAATCTATTTCGATAGGTTTTATTATGTTGAAATTATGTACAATGTAAATCGCCAAACCGATTTGCATCTATCCGCCAATTCGCCAATTTACTCAATCCGCATCCGCCAATCCAGCGGACAGTTGCAGATTAATTTTCTCTAATCCGCTTCGTTTTGGACAGATGACGGATTGGAAATTCCTAGGTTGCAGCCAAACCGTGAGCACCCTTAATTACAACAACAATTCATGAAAAAAACAATCATATTAAGAAACAACAATGCACATGTACTCATATAAATCTTGAGAATCTAATCTCATCACAATCATTATCACCATTTAACAATTACACATTATCACATTACACTTATCATGTTCAAGATTCTATCTCACTACTTGACTCAAAGGGTTTTCACGCGTAACCACACAAAATACAACACTTATATAGGCAAGGTTCAACATTTTAGAGTGTATTCCCAAGCACTCCTTAAGCACATAATTTAACCGATTCATAACCCCTTCATATTAAACACCACATGCCTCATTTATCCAACATCATTCACCTTGATATGGGGTTCATCACACATTTTCATACATCCTTTGAGTACGAGATGAACTCTTCAAGACTATTTACAATAAGGTTATTCACTCCTAACATTGCTCTCCCTATAGAGTCAATCATATCACTTCCATTTTCCTCCAGTCAAGTTTACTATGACAGATAGGTCTATTTGGCAATTTAAACATCTCCCAATACTAGCTAACTAACACCTCTATCTCTTAACACTCCGCGCTCAAACACTAACCGATTCCTAACACCAATCAATCTTACATGGTTCGACATCCACATACTTACACATCACTTGAGTCCATATCGAACTCCTTAAACTAGTCACAACAAGGCTACATCTTCGAATTTTCTCTCTTGAAGGACTCAATCACACCACTCTTATACTCCAAGCCTATCCACTATAACATTCATACCTACGTGGTAATTAAACACTTCGCATTACTCCCAATGACCATTAGGGTCAATAACAAAGCCTTTTATTCACACCAACTCAAACATATTCAATGACTAACTCTATCATCATTCTCATCGTTAAGGTTACAAGTCTCACATTCTCTCAAGAATCATTCTCAATGTTCAACTAAGAAATTCTCACTACCTCCACAAGACTAATATACCCTTAATTAACATGATTCAATTCTCGAAGCATCTCTGATTTACTTTACAACAATACACGAATTACTAATTTCAATAACAACTCTCGATTAAGGAAGGACTCACAAATCTTTACTTACATCAACTCATGAACAATAACACATTCACAATAATACTAAAATTACGAATCCCAACAATGACTTCTCAATTCAAGTAAATTCATAAACCATCACAAGTCTAACATTTTGGATTAAACAACAAACGTATGTACATACAACATCAACAGGCATAGAGCCCCATATTTAATAATATGACATTACAATGCCCAAACAATCAAAATATTCTACTGATCTCCAATACCATCTTTACCCCAATCTAAACTAACGAAATTGGATCTGCCCATGCTGAGGGCAACGATGCCTAACATGGCCCAACTGATTACACTTAGAACAAAATGGTGGACCTCTATTATGTGACCAACTTTAGGAAGCATGAGTCTGATTGGACCTCCTGAAGGATGAATCTGAAAAAACAATAGTAGACGGAGGCTAAAACTGTGCTTGTGATTGATTTTTTGCTCTTCTTTGCCTTTTACTAGGCCTAGCGTGCTCTCGTACCATAGAACTCACCAATATGGCCTTTTTCTCTCTATCCCGACTGACCTCAAGATTGGTGGCTTCTACATGAGTCACAGCCTCTACTAAAGTGTGATAATTCATAAGCATGCACCCAACAACCTTCCATAGAATATCGTCGCATAACCTGTCTTCAAACTTAATGCAATGACGCTACTCTGTTGCCACTAACTTTGGAGCAAACCTAGACAAACTAGTGAATCTCGCTTTAAACTATGCTAAAGGAATAGTACCTAAATGAAACTCCATAAACTGTTTTGTCAATATTTCCCGAGTGGAAGGAGGAAAGTACTTTGCTAAAAAGGCCTTAGTGAATGCAACCCAACTAGTGCCTATGGTAGTCCTTGCATACTTCCACTAATAGCTACATCTCATTTCAATAGGAAACTTGCTAATGCCACTCTCAACCCATCATCCTCGACTCTAAGCATATTAAGAGTTTTGGCGATCTGCTCTAACCAATCCTCTACCTCCAGCGGTTCAAGCTCGCCTATGAACTCTAGTGGGTTAAAGCAAAAGAACTCCTTAGTAATTTTGAGGACATGAAAGTCGTCCCCTCTCATTGCGAGCTAAAGCCTATGACAATTCATTCTAGGTGACCGCTCAAGTGGTGAAAAGGCCGCTCGAGCGGAGATGTAAGACTCCCAATAATTGGTTTTGCAAGTCAGATGAAAAAGAGGTCGGCTTGAGTGGTCAAGTTACAGCTCGAACGAAAATAAGAGTGTTTCCAGAATCTTACTTTGCAGGTTGAAATACCGAGAGTCTAAGTTCACCGCTCAAGTAGTCTGCGTGATATCAGTAACTTAAAAATTACTTTTTAGATCATTTTATCCCATTTTTTCTTTTCTTCCTTCTCTCCTTTTTAGCTTTGAAAACCCTAACTCTCTCTCACTCTAAATCTCTCATTTTACTAAGATCTACACCTCCACCCCTTACAAAAATCGAAGTCTACGCGAAGATTGTGCCTTTCCACCAATTGGATTTTTGATTTTTTGAAAGAATCTTCTTGATCTAGCTTCTCTGTTTACATATTTGAGGTATGATTACTTTTAATCTTGTGTCTCTTTATTTTGAGGATGTTTATGCGGTGCTATTATGACATTGATGCTATAATTAAATGTTTAAGTTTACAACGTTGGGTTTTTATTTTCAAAAAATGAAATTTTCTCTACATTTTCCTAAGATTTCTATTAATGACCATGGATTATTGTGATTGTAGTTGAGAAATAGCATTTAACATGATGAGGGGGAAAAAACTCCAAATTTAACGAAAACCCTAACTTTTGAAATTGAGGAAGGATGTGATTGAATAGAATTGATTTTCAATTTTTTAAATTGATGAAACTTACTCTTTATCTCATGAATGTACAAATTCTTGGAAGTTTGGAAAGGCTATGTGAGGGGTTGGTAAATAGCGTGTGAGGTAAGGGGTTGGTTTTGGAAAGTGTTGTATGTTATTGGTACCCGTACAGGGAAAATTCTAGGTACCCAATTGCCCTATCTCGAGCTTATCGCCAGATGAATGTGGGAAAAATATTTCTTGGGTGTCCACTGGTCCTACCGTATTGTAGTCGGTAAAAGTAGAAAAACGGATAGTTTTGACTGTCTATTCCCTGTCGTATTAATAACCGACAAATGTGAGGATATCTTTGAATATAAAATCTATATGTATATGTATTGGGACTCGTCTTAGGAGCTTCACGGCATATTTAGACCCCGGTGTTGGTTATGGTTTTGGTGGCACAATAATACCTATGCATCTTTTCTTAAACCTTTAACATGAATGTAATAAAATATATTTTGGGTTATGATAATGCCATATGGATTCTTCTAATAATTAGATACTTGGTTAAAAGTATTTCTATTGGGCATTTAGTTTATTCATATCTAACATTTTCAAGACTCGGTGATGTGCAACCATCCCAATGAGAAAGAGGTGGATTTTTGTTTCAATTGGAGCACGAAGGCTCATGGATGTATTATATGGAAGCTCTAAGCTTATTTGTTTCAGGATCACACATCCATTTTGCTGTAACAAGGCTTCGCCTTGATGTTTATAAGCCATTAGGGCATTTTTAACTATATCGTCTAGCTTCTTAAACTATGGTACTGATGATGTAATGCAAGTTTGTAATTTTTGATGTATAGTTCAATGAGAAAGAGGGTTTTCGCGTCAATATTATTAAGTGATATTGTAAAATTTTTAGTTAATCATGTTATGAGCATTTTTTTTATTTTAAATAATTTGGCGGCGTTATATATTGGTACCAAAGCCAACCAGGTTTGGATACCTTGAGCTCGTGGGATGTGGCTTGTGCCATAATGGGTTTTCCATGCTAGGAAGGGACGTAAGTTGTCTTATATGTTATGTGTTTTTGTGGCTATATGGGTATGGGGTCAAACTTTTAGGATAGGACTTGCGGTCATTGCACTCATCGAAGTCATTTTGCAAAGGCACCTGATTAATACTTTTTCCACTTGGAAGTCTTTGAGCACTGTGGAACAATTTAATATCTTAAAGGGGTGGTCCGTATGTGTTCTATGTGACAAGGTGGTTATGTGGTTTGCTTAATGTGACTTAAGTGTATGTTTGGTCTATGTTAGTGCGTGCGTGACAGGTGAGACTAAGTGTGGGAGTGTGAACCATGAATTTAATCTTACATCTTTTTTATATAGGATATCTAGACGTGGTAGACCTCGCTGGGGTGGTCGGGATATTCCGACCCAACTGAAGATCCCTCTTCTAGAAGAAAGAGCGGGTTAAAACAATATGGTCACTCCTCCAGGCCAAGAAGCAATGAGGGCAATAGCTTGAGATATGGCAGGGGCTCTCAAAGAGTCCATGGATATACTTAAAGCTAAGTAAGTGGCTCGGACAATCGAAGGCAAAACTAGAACCTCATTCTTGAATAAGGAATTCTTTTGTTCCAACCCAGCCGAGTTCAATGGCGGGCCTGACCCTTTGAAAGCTGACGAGGGGTTAGAGCATATAGTCAAGTCATTCGAGATTTTAGATATCTGTAAGGGTGAGCTTCATGTGGCATTGGGGGCTTACCAAAGAAAGAGAGAGGCTGAGCAGTGGTGGAATTATACCAAAAATCACATCGAGCACACTTGGGAGGCATTCACACATTCTTGTCAAGAGAAGTTCCTCCCTCCCACTACTAAGGAATGATTGAGGAGGCATTTTGAAGAGTTGTTGCAGCTTGACACAACCATGGCTAAGTTTGAAGCTACTTTTACCAGTCTATCCCATTGTGCACTCGAGCTTGTGGCGATTGACGAACGTTGATGCTTGGAATTCGAGAAGAGGTTGATACCAAAAATTTTGATGAAGGTGGGTAACATGATTATGGACTATGATTGGCTTGTGGAGGTTGTAGCTCATGTAGAGATTATGATGGAGCTAGAGGAAGCATGATAGAAGCTAAAGAGGTTAGGGTACTCAAATTCTCGGGGTGATTCAAGGGCTTCTAAAAACTCAAAGGGTTTATTATCTCTTTAGTCACACTGCTGGAAAATTCACTTTTAGCGGTGTTTAAAAAACACCGCTAAAAGTACTAAAAACGTCGCTATTTCTTTTTGTGACGTTTAGTACCAAACGCCAACGATGCGGCCGTCGCTATAACTTTATGGCGTTTGAAAAACGTCGTTATATTAATATAGGCGGCGTTTTTAAAAACGCCGCCAAATGTCCTTCCTAGCTTCACTATGACATTTAGCGACGCTTTTGAAAACGCCGTCATAGACATTCATATATTTTAAAAATCTAGTCGTTGGGATGGGATATAGTGATGTTTTTTAAACGCTGCCATAGCCTTTTTTTAAAATTTTTAAATTGTGCTAATTTTATATGGTTGAAGAAAAAAAATACCTTTCAAACAATTATCAAGACCTAATAATTGATGTTTATTAAAATAATAAATAACCTAAGCTTGAAAAATACCTGTCAAATAATTATCAAGAACTAATAATTGATGTTTATTAAAATAATAAATAAACTAAGCTTGAAAACAAAATTAAAAATAAGAAACAATGCATTGCATATCTAAGAATAGAAACAATTCAAACTTTAAATACATCAATTAAAATCAAAATGGTCAAGAAGTGTAATTTGCCCAAAAAAATTAAAAAGGAATAGAAAGCACACTAATATGGCTTATAATATTAAAAATACCACTTGTCTTCCAACTATATCCAAAGATGAGCCTAAACTATATGCAACAGATGATACATTTGGAACCATACAGTACGCTATAATCCATTTAAACAAGATAAAAAGAATTAGAGGGAGGGAAAAGTAAAAGAATAAGAACAAATAAAAAAAACTCCATCATATTCCCTCTTTGCCTGAAACATTTTCTTCTTTGCCTGAAACAACCCATCTTCAAATTTATTATTAATTTCTCATAATAGTGTAAAATAAGAAAAATAAAGAAATTAATGTGACTATATAATTAACTTGCCTGTAATGACTTGTGGAGTCTACTTCCAGGTATGAACGGGGCTCCCAGCTGTAAAGGTAGAGACAGACTGACTAGAATATCCAGTGGTGAATACTTAAAACAATGAAAATCCATTCTCTGTTTGATCTTTTCAAGCCAAAATACCTAAAGACAGAAAATAATACTTTGAGTTATGTATGGTTAACATTTGCTAAATACCTAAAGATAGAAAACAATGAAAATCCATTCTCTGTTTGGGGATAAGTCCTTCAAAAGTACCAAGCAGAAAATACCTAACATGAGTTGACCATGTCAAGGCCACAACACAATTTGCTTCCTGTTTGCACTATTCTCTTGAGTTTCTTGAGTTATGTATGGTTAACATTTTTCTCAAAATTTAAAGTCTAAATGTTCAGTTTGTCATTTTTTATATTAGCAACATACAGTGAAAGAAACAATAACTCTCATCACCAATTTAGTGCAGGCCCCATATTTCGGATTGTGCAAACTGGATCACAAATCGCTTGCTAGCAGATGATAACACGGATAAACCTTTTAGAATGGACAATTATGTATCTTATCTTCCTAACCTCTCAGTTTGTTTTTATATAATTCATAACTAATCTTCATTCATTAAGCAAAATTACAGGGCAAACTTACACATTTTAGCTAACGAGAGTCAATATTGATTAAATATGAAGAAAAAAAAATCAAGTTATAAAAATTCATCCTACCTGTTCTGTAGCTTTGCTCTTGAAAGGCTCATATAAAGCTGAGACCATCTTACAAGATTCAGTAATATGAGATTGAAGATCGGTAATAGAACGCATAAACACTGAATGATCAGTTTCTCGATGCTTCCTATAAGGAGGCTGATTCTGATTTGATGAGTGAATGATATGCAGAAGCACATGAGCCTGTAATTCAAGGTAAAATCATCTTACACAACTATACTAAATTACTGGCAATATAACACAAAGAATTGAGATTCTCACATGGAAAGCTGCTTTCAAAATGTCATCTGATTTTGCTTGATCCTTGAGCAATGCATATATATTTCCCTTTGAAGGGTTGTATGTTACTATATACCTCTCTTTCTGTAAAAGTCAAAGAAATATATATAAAGAGAAGAACTTGAAATCATGTGTGAGAAGAGGGAAGGTAATTGAAAAGAACGCATATGAGAGAAACAGAGAGTGAGTTCCCAGCTTGTGAGATATCTCCCCTAAAAAGGACACAATACCTCAAAGATGGGCTCTATGGCAAGGTATGAATTTGGGTCATGGAATGCATCCTTAAATCTCGGTCCTGCTCAATAGTCATAACAAAATTTAGTTTAAAATCAAGGGATCTATAAATGTAGAGCTGCAGCAGGTTGTGCTATCTACATGACGCATACCAAGAACAATAGGACTATCTTTCGACCATGGAAAACTAAATATATTTTCCATTGTATTTCCCTCTTGTAGTGTTGGAACTCTCCCTGCAAAACAATACATAGCACAATTAAGCCACTAGTTATTAAACGGAAGGCAGACAAAATGAAACAAGTTCCTCAATGAGAAAATATATTTAGCATATAATAAGAAACAAGCACTTTATGGACAAAGTCAAAGACTCCACAAAAAGGAAGAAACAAGTTCCTCAATGAGAAAATATATATCAGCCAAGGAAAAATATTGCTGTAATTTAATAAATGACCAGAAATGAGAATAATAATTAGTTCCAAACAAAAATAATTCAACAATACTCATAAGAGAGAGAGAGAGAGAGAGAGAGAGAGAGAGAGAGAGAGAGAGAGTTCAATGATAAAAGAAAAAAGCATCAAGAGCTCAACACAGACAAAATGACCACGGGTTACTAAAGCTATTTCCAAAGTTCACAATGATTTGGGGAAGCAGACACAAAAAATACGTGTCACTAACCATATTTGCAAACTGACCCCTGACCTATTACTTAATGAACAAAGCCAGACCAGAAAGTTTATTGAACATCAAATATGTAATACTGACAAGGGGCCATTGTTGGGTGCAATGGTAGAAGTTTG
The DNA here is from genome assembly GCA_030407325.1 of Camellia japonica. Lineage (NCBI taxonomy): Eukaryota > Viridiplantae > Streptophyta > Magnoliopsida > Ericales > Theaceae > Camellia > Camellia japonica. Next base: position 98,627,857 of record JAPPVO010000003.1, read on the forward strand.
GGCTGCCAAGTGTGAGATTGCAGGTTTAAGTTTGAGGGCAACCACTTTTTTTTTTTTTTTGCAAATTATAACTAAGGTTAGGAGGTATGTACTTCTACCCCTTGTGGTTTGCCCTTTAAGCACTTTATGTTCCTGATTCTTAAATAAAGTTACCCTCATACTCTTGGATTAAATTGTAGATGTTATACTTTCTATCCAAATTGACAGGAAGGCAAGCGACATGCCTATTGTTCACATCATTTTAACTTAGTGCTCCCAAAGTCAGCCATATAAAAGGGTAAATCTTCAAGAGAACCAAGAGCATTCCAGAAAATTTAACTTTTAAGAAACTTCATAGTTCATACCTCACTATGTAGAGCAGAAGCTGCAGAACCACGATCAGCAGGATCTATGGAAAGTAGGGTGTCCATAAGCTCTAAGGCTTGTGCAAGGAAGTCCTTAAATGTATCTGCAACACAGCGTCTATAAGGCTGCTGGGGCTTGAAAATGGTAGCATGAGGCAACTTTGACTTTCTCCAGTATTCCTCAGAGGGTGAGCCACAAAGCTTAAAAATTTTATGCAACTGCTCAACCTACAAGGCAGAAACTACAAACTTACAAACAACATTCAATTCATATAAATGACAGAAAAGAAAAAACGTAATAAACAAAAAGGAGCACATAGGTAATGCATCCAATGGTGTTTAAACACATTGTAGGACACCTTTACAAGCCCAAGTCACCATGAGGCCAAGAGTCCGACCTTAATAATATTGCCAAGTATCATTTAAGAAGATGATATGTAAGTTAATTCTATGCCCAGTGATCATATTAAAAATTATATTTCTTCAAAACAAGTTAAAGCTTCCAATGCTTTTGAAACTATGGCTCATTAACAAGCAAAGATTTTTTGTTGCCCTACAACAATAGATACACAAAAAATATCATGTAATATACCTTATGATGATGAATAGACTCATTATTCAATGATGAACAGACTTGTGATTCCAAAGGGGTGGTCTCATCACCCACCCATAGAATCGTGATGTTGCCAAGGAAGTTTCCTTTGTTTGGGAAGGATAACGAAGGCTAAAGTATCTTCTAGTGAATAGAATATTGTGTACTCCCACAAAAATTAGGAGGTATAGGAGAGATGTTTAGCCACCACAAACAAAGACCAATTGTGAAAATAATTATGAAGAAGTAGCACATTGAAAGTCTCAAGGGATCGTTTGTTGAAGCCAAATAAGGTGCTTTTCTTTGAGCTTCAACACAATATGCAAGAGGACCTCATGGGAGGCGTATGTCAATTTCAATGATATAATCACAAAAAGAGTCAAACTTTAGGCACAGTCACAAAATTCAAATATGCTACGGATGAATTCTTTCCCTGGAGATAAACTGCTCAAAATGGTCTTAGTTAACCCACTCCTGGTGACAATGGAGTAGACAGAACTCTTTGCCAAACAAAACTTTTTTTTTGCTTCCAGGTTTCAGTATTAGGCTTAACTCAATTGATAGAATGGTTTTATGACATGGCAAATGGAGAGAAGACAAACTCGAGGTATTTATCAACCGAAAAAAGAAAAAGAAAAAACCCTACTAGAAGTATAACCAAATGGCAGTTAATTAGCTATGAATTGTAATGTGAGACAAAATCTGCTATAAAAAGGGGTGTGAGAGAGATGAGAAAATCAAGAAATATATTATGTGAAGTTGTGATGTATTGAATCTGCAGAAAATAAGAATTATTTCTCATCTTCTTCTTTGAAGCTCTGTTTTCTTTCTTTTTCTTCACTTGATCTGCTCATATATACACATTCCACTACTCAACCATTTCTTCTTCATTTCTCAGCAAATTCTCATTGTTACATAATACACAGTGTGCATCAATTTCAAGTCCAACAAATTATATAAATTTCACTTTGGCATTTTATCAAACACTTTGTGTGAAAGAAAGAGATAGTGAGGAAAAACAAATAATCACAAAGAAAGGTATAAAGAACTAGATGATCACCAAATTACAAGTTGAAGAACAAACACTGTCAAAATTCACCAATTTGTGTCTATACAAAAAAAATAAAAAAATAAAATAAACACATATATACATATACACTTAATTAAGGAACACAAATTCAGATGTGGAAATCATTAGTAACCTATTGAACTCTACTTTAATAACATCTCATATTCTACATGGTAAGCTGTAAAGACTAAAGATCAACATAATCAACAAATACATATACAGATACATGGACATATCTAAGTAGAGAGAGAGAGAGAGAGAGGACTCACCGAAAGTGTACCGAGTCGAGCGGCTTGGGAAAGGAAGAATTGGGTCAAAATGTGCATATTACTTGAAATGCGAGTAATCGAGGGGTCAGAGTTCAGATCTGGAGCTTTGATGGAGCTTCGAAATCGGTTCGATCTGGAGCTTCGATAGAGCTTCGAACATTTGAATCTTTGATGGAAATCTCTGAATCTTCGACGAAGCTTCGAAATCGGTTCGATCTGGAGCTTCGATGGAGCTCCAAAATTGCTTCGATGGAGCTTTGAATATCTGAATCTTCGATGGAGCTCAGAGAGGGTTGAGAGAGAGAGAGAGAGAGAGAGAGAGAGGGCTCAGATTCAAAATAATGTATGCGTATGGGTTGAGAGAGGGCTAGATACAAAATAAGGATTGAAAAGGCGCGTGTGGTATACCGCATTCGGAGGCGTTTTTGAACACCTCTTATTATAAAACGGTGCCGTTTTGGATATAATAATATGCGGCGTTTATAAAACGCCGTTAAATGTTGATAAATCATTAAAAAATGCCATCATAACCCTTTTTTCCTGTAGTGTCACCATTATAGCAGGCTATGTCTTTGGATTTGGTAATGGATGGAAGTTCTGGGTACACGGGTCAAAACCGTGGTGCTTGTTATCAATGTGGCCAACTGGGTCACAAAACTTCATAGTGTGGTCAGAGGGTTAGGCCATAGACACAGTCGACTCGTCCTCAGAGCCAGTCTCAAAGTAGGGGCCCAACACCATTTGGCTATCAGTGTGGTTATCCGAGGCATTTGAAGAAGTTTTACCTACAGAGAGCAGGGTCAGCTAGTGTGTTAGGATCTCGCCAGTTGGGAGGCTTGCAAATGGGTTAGGGTCAGAGACATTCTCATTAGACGGTTCATTCAGGCCAGGCATCTAGAGTATTACACGAGGCCACATCTACACAATCTTTGCAATGGGCCTATGTTCCGAGAAACGACCAAGGATAACAGAGACCACAGAGACGGGTGTAGGGCTGAGTAATGAATCCGTGAAATCTATAATCTGATCTGGTCCAATCTAATCCGATAGGTTTGGATTGGTTTTTTGAATCCGTGATTTGTTTTGGATTGAAAAATTAAAAATCTGTAGTCTACAGATCAGTTCCGAATTGAACTCCACGGTTCCGGATTGGAACCAATCCGGACTGTATACAAATAGCCTATATTTTTATTGTACACCCTCTCGCATAGTATCTTCTCTTATTCCATATAAAACCTAAACCTGCATAGTATCTTCTTTTATTGCTTTTATTTGTTGGTTTTTAGTTTTAATTTTTAATGGTCTAAATACTTATGGTGGAACCAGTTTTCTTATGGTTGTTTAAATTCTAGAACAGCATGTCGCTATTATGGAAAGACATGTTGAAATTAAAATGTTCTATATTTTTTTTTTGTTATTTAATTATGTGAATCCGTGGTCCTAAACCTATCCAGTCTGTGTTTAAATGGATTGATTTGCATTTGTTCCATGATTTAAACAGATTGGATTGGTTCCAATTTTTCAGGAACCATAGATAACGGATTGGTCTTGATTTTACTCCAATCCAGACCATGCTAACCCCTAGACGGGTGTATGCTGTCACTACATTCAAGCTGTCATCGGGACCATCTGTTGTGAGAGGTATTTTTCTTGTCTTTAATAGTTGGTCTTGGGTGTTGATAGAAACTGGGATATCTTATTCATTCATATTTTTTGCATTCGCATCGATTTTGGGTTTAAAGGAGGATTAGTTTCCATGGTAGAGTCACCGATTGGGGGTAAAGTTGTATTGAGCAAAGTATTTCATGGTTGTGAAATAGAAGTTGTCAGGCATTACTTTTGTTTGATTTTGTGGTGTTAGACATGTCAGTTTTGACATTATCTTAGATATGGATTGGTTGTCTTCCTATCATACCACCATAGTTTGTCATCATAGGAGGGTTATTGTTCGTACACCATTAAGGGATTGCTTCTACTTTTGGGGAGACCGATGCGATATGTTCTCCGTTATATGACCTTTGGGGTCAAGGCAAGCTTAGCTTTCTTTTCTTTAACTTGTGTTAAAGAGAGTATGGTTCGGGACACATTACCTAGGGTTGTTTGTGAATACCCGGATGCCTTTCCGTATGATCTTACTAAGCTATTGCCTCACTAGGAGGTTGAGTTTTACATAGATTTAGTGTTGGGCACAACATCTATCACCATGTAATCATATAAGTTCGCACCGGTTGAGTTGGTTGTTTTGAAGGAACAATTGCAAGATTTACTAGATAAGGGCTTCATACGCCCTAGTACTCTACCGTGGAAAGCTTCAGCTCTTTTTGCCAAAAAGAAAGATGGCTCATTGAGGTTACCTATCTACCATTGCAAACTGAATAGGGTTACGGTTAAGAATAAGTATTCGTTGCCTAGAATAGATGATCTTTTTGACCAACTACAGTGTTTACGTTGTTTTTGAAAAATTGATTTTTGGTTGGGTTATCACCAACTGCGAGTTAGGGATAAGAATATCCCAAAGACGGCATTTCGTACTAGGTACAGTTATTACAAGTTTCTAGTCATGCTGTTTGGTCTGACCAATCCACCTGCTACATTCATGGATTTGATGAATTGAGTTTTTGAGGAGTTTCTCAACAAGTTTGTAGTCATCTTTGTAGACAACATTCTCATCTACTCACCCTCCGAGGATGAGCACGAGAGACACCTCCATATTATCCTACAACTCGTTAGGTGTAGACGTCCCCGAACGTCCCGGGGAGAAATCCCCCGTTTTGTTCATATGGGCTCACTACAGTTCAGGACTCAATGTCACGGTCCTGTATCTAATCTCGCAGAGTGCAATGCAAGACTGATGAATCATCAAAGAGTCCAAATCCGGCAAATCATTTTGAAAATAGATTTTTAGAAAGTGCCAAACATGGACTGATTTGCCAGATACAGAGTCGCCACCTAAATATTTTATTTTAGGGAATTTAGGAAACCCTGACTCGTTTGCCTAAGGCCACGTGTCTGTCATCACCAAAGTTGCCTCGGCTCGGGAACTTGGGTACGATTGGAGAAGGTCACTTCGTGAGGACCCCCGCTCGCCCGATCAAAGATCGGCCTTTACTAACCATGATATCGAGTTTTGAAAACATTATGTGCTCTTATTCCGGTTATTAGCCTAGATCTACTATGTGATGCGCACAGCATATAAGTATAGACTGGATCGCCTGAATTGGAACAAAACATTTCATGTTTGTTTTTTTCTTTTTAAAGCGGTTTGCTACTCGCAAGTAGGCTAAAAAATGCAGATTTTGCCACCTTCGGGTGGGCTTAGAAAACATGATTTTGCCACTATCTAGTGGGCTTAAAACTGACAGTCAATGCTTTATTCCAATTTAGATAATCCGACCTTCACCCACAGGCATTCAGGCAGATATATCATATAAGCAATTAGCCTCATGGTAACCATACTATCATGGCAACACTCACACACATGCAAGGATGCTAAAGCGTAAATGCTTACCTAGTACTCTAAGTCAAAACAGAAACTAGTTAGTAATCAAATGCATGATCCTAGTTCATGTTAAGATGGCTAATGTAACACATGCAAGATGCAACTACAATAGGCTCGGCTATTCTAAGATGGCGTATGATGATGCTACAGCTAACACGTATTCAACTTAGAATTGAAATACAAATGCAGTTAGTATGATGCGCCAAGCCCGGTGCATGTAATACAGATGAATGATGCAAACATGCGAAGCATAAGTATGTTAAATAAAACATGCCCTAATCTAACCATTATAAGCTAGTAAATAAAAGGGAGAAAGACGTGGTGTTGGAAGACATACACACACTCACGCACACTTATTACAGAATTGCCCTCACCCGGAGGGACCAAAAGAATAATACAAATTAAACAAATAATTAACTACTCTAGCTAATTAAATATTACAAAGCTTCTAATTAATTGACAAATTAATTACAAAAAGAAAATGACCGCAGCCCTGCCTCGGAATGCGTGGATGATGCATGCTTGACTCGCCTTGCTCGGAAACTCACTGCCATGTCAAAAGTTGCCTTTGTTTACACTGCCTTGTCCCTCTGAAATTTATGAAAGTTTCCAGAATCCTTCTGAATCACTCCCTGATTGTTGTGGAGTGCCACCGGCCACAATTCAAATCCACCGGCCATGAGAATAGGCTTATCGGACAAATATTGAACCACCGGCTGGACATTGATGGTCAGTCGGCATCAAAAGTGGCCGACCAGCCATTTCTTCTTGCAGAGCCCTGTTTTGACAGTAGCAGAGGACAGATATGTGTGCATGGCCACTCTCCCTATCATGCTATGGACTCAAGGGAGTATGGCCCTCGGTCCTCGGGCCACCAATCACGCATTTTGATGCATGATGGCCAAAGGCACCAAGTTTGCAAGTCAATGTAAATGCATGCAACAAAACTCATGAGTGCTACACGCCCTATCATGTTGAGATCAAGGGCATCGGCGACCGAGGGTTGAGGCGTGTTTCGTCACTTTGAGTACGAACACACCTCACCCCTCATGCTTGGTTTGACACCCCAAACCAAGCAAAATGCAATACATGTATGCAAAGTGACTCAAGTATGCAAAATGGCCCAAGTATGTAAAATGGCTAAGTTAACAAAACATGCCAAATGTAATGCAAGCTAAACATGCAAATGTACAATGTGCTAGGCATGCAAGATGCAATGCAATGCAACCTAACATGTAATGCAAACATGGTAATACAATAGATATACAATGATGCAACCTAGATAAGCAACTATACAAAGTGATAGACATGTACCAATACACAAATGCATGATCCATGGACTTACACTAAGGTGGAGGAGCCTCAGCCACACCCCAAAATAGTGGCCAAAGTGGCATAAAAAGAGCACAAATCACATATGCACGCATGCATGCACCAAGGCCCATCACTTAAGGCATAAAAGAGGCAACTCTAAGCATACTTAAAAGAGGCAAACATGGGCATTTCAACCAACATATTAAGCTCTGAAATACATGCAAAGGGGATGATGCCAAGTCAAACAAAACATGCAAACAAGGCGCGCAATAGAGCCCAAAACTTGAGGCCAACAAGGGGGTATTCCACTACAACTATCATGACCACACATGGCATGGATTATGCAACCAAAAATAGGGTTTATATGCATCAAAATACACCCGAAAATCCACTGATATGGCAGCCCAAGGTCTTAAACAAAAGGGCATACACCAAGGCCCATTTCAAGGCATAAAAGAACAACTCTTCAAGGCATGAAAGGGATGATGAATGCAAGCATACAAGCATGGATTATGGACTGAAATAGCATGAGAAGTGATTCCAAATCACTGAAACAACCCAACTAAAGCATGCTAATGACTCACATACTCAAGGCTCACAAGCCAAAATGCAAAGAGGCTATACCAAACATGGCAAACATGATCAAATTAGCACCCAACAGACCTTAAACATGGCAAAATATGACCAAAAGCTTCATGAAGTTAAGCTAGAACATGCAAGCACGGAGGGGCAAATGCATGGCACATGTTATGACAATAAGGGGGATTACTAAGCAAGTATGTGATGCATGTAATGGACAATAAATCTGACAAAAAACAGAGGTATAATATGACCAAATAACACCCAAAAACCTCTTAAATGAAGCTAAGAACAACTAGGCATGCATGCTACCCTTATGAGCCAAAAACATGAACAAATGAGACACAAAGGGAGAGGGGTGTCCCTCCCCTATGCAAGACCTCAAAACCTCTTCTTCACCACTAAAAATCCTCTAGATTTCAGTGGTGAGAAGGCCAATGCACAGAAGTATTCAAAGCTCAACCAAAAAAAGCACAAAAGGGGCCAAACAAGGCCTAAGAGGGGGAGGTCGACCCCAAACACAAATGAGACCTTAATGAAACATCTTAAGCATGAAAAATCAGAGTTTTTATCAGTTATACACAAAGCTCAAAACAGCATGCAAAGTGGGTTAAAAGCTAGTGCAAGAATGGGGAATATAAAGTAACTAGCTCATCCTTGAAGAACACTTGAAGAACAGCAAGTCTAGCCCCTTTCTTCTGCTCAAAACCAACTCAAAAACTCTAAGAAGAACCTCCCAACACCCCAATAACCCAAGTATGGTGCAATACTAGGTGCCTTAGTAACAAAACACCCTTTTGAACCCTCAAACTCACACAAATGAAGAGAGAGAGAGAAAGGGAGATATATATATATATATAGAGAGAGAGAGAGAGAGTGATATATGAGATATATCAGATGTATATGTCTGATTTGTTCAACCCCTCAAATGGGAGGAGATGCCCTCTTTTTATAGAGAAACCAAGGGGTCAAAGCTTCTCCAAGAAGCTAGAGCAAATGGTTCAAGCTTCTTGGAGAAGCTAGAGCAAAAGCTGCAAGCTTCTTGGAGAAGCTAAGAAAGGTTCAAGCTTCTCTTAGAAGCTTGAAGCAAAAGGGTCAAGCTTCTTGGAGAAGCTAAAAAAAAGGTCCAAAAGGTTCAAGCTTCCTCAAGAAGCTAAAAACCAAGGGTTCAAAAGGTTCAAGCTTCCTCAAGAAGCTAAAACAAGGGTTCAAAAGGGTCAAGCTCCCTCACGAAAAGGTCTCGGCCAGAAAAAGTGGCCGATTGATCAAAGAAATGGGCCCCGACCAAAAACATTGCCGACCGGCCAACACTTTTGGTCGTAGCAAGAAAACAGGGCCAGTGGCCTCAAGCCATGGCCGGTGAGTGTGGGATGGCCAACAAGCCATTCCCTGCCCTTAGAAGCAAACACACAAGTGTTTGGTCTACAACCGAGCACAAAACAAACAAGTCGAGAGATCTCGAGGCAAGGCGCGCGCCGAAACCTCTGAGAACTCAAGACGAACACGAACATGGATAATCATCGAGTGTTCAAACGATGACGTCCAAGTCTTGAGGACGGTCAAAAATGGGGTGTCTACATTTGAAAAGTGTTAATTCTAGCTTTAAGAAGTAAAGTTCTTGGGTTACATACTCTCCGGAGACGGGGTCACAGTAGACTTTTCCAAAATTAAGGCAATGCAGAAATGGGATCAAACTAAAAATGCTTTTAAAATTCATAGTTTCCTAGGTCTAGTTGGTTACTATCATCGTTTTGTGAGGAATTTCTCCTTTATAGCATTACCTTTGACTAGATTAACTCGTAAGGGCGTGAAATTTGTTTGGAGTGAGGCTTATGAGAAATCCTTAAACTCAAATTGACTACTGCCCCTATTCGCATCATACCATAATGTGGTTTGGGTTATACGGTGTATTACGATGCTGCTAGGGAAGGTTTGAGGTGTGTTTTGATGCATAAAGGAAGGGTAGTGGTGTATGACTCACACCAATTGAAAACTCATGAGAGAAATTATTCAACGCACAACCTAGAAGTGGCCGCAAACATTTTTGCCTTGAAACCTTGGTGACATTGCTTATATGGTGAGAAGTTTGAAGTGTTCTCTGATCATAAGAGTCTCAAATACTTATTTTCTCAGAAGGATTTGAATTTACATCAACGGAGGTGGATGGAATTCATGGAAGATTACACTTTTAGTTACACTACCATCCTGGGAAGGCCAATGTAGTGGCTGATGCCTTGAGTAGAAAATCCGTGAGTACCTTGGCTAGTCTTGCTATGAGGGAATGGAAGATGATAGACGACATTAGTGAATTTAGTAGAAAAGATCGAATATTCCATCAATTTAGGGTTTTTGACAAAACTCCTAAAATCAAATACATAGGAATGAAAACTTTATTAATTCCCTTACAATTTCGCAACTCCCCTTGTTCACTGCTATTGCACAACCTACACTTGTCACTTAAGTAGCGAAGGCACAATAGGGTGATCGGATATGGAGACTATCCAAGAGATAATCTCTAAAGGAAAAAAAAAAGAAAAAAAAAAGAATGGTTTAAACATTCATACCGATTCGAGCATTCGTTATCTTGATCATTTGTTTGTACCTGAGCCTATTAGGGGTGAAGTCCTTCAAGAATTTCACTACTCTCACCTTGCAGTGCATCCAAGAAGTACAATAATGTTCCATAATCGTAGTTGTTAATTTTGGTGTAGGGATATGAAGAGGGATGTAGCCTCATTTGTGTCTAAGTATTTAACCTGCCAACAAGTTAAAGCCAAACACCAAAAACCCTCGGGATTATTACAACCTTTACCTATTGCTAATTGGAAATGGGAACATGTCACCATGGACTTTGTTACAGGCCTTCCTAGAACTCAAAGGGTAATGACACAATATGGATGATTATGGACGGACTCACTAAGTTGACCCACTTCCTTGTTATGAGTGCAGGGGACTCTATTGAATACTTGGCTGAACTTTATATCTGTGAAATTATCCGACTCCATGGAGTTCTAGTGAGTATAGTTTCAGATAGAGATCCTCGCTTCAACGCTCGATTATGACAAAACCTTCAGAGTGCCTTGGGTACTCAATTGAACTTTAGAACCGCATATCACCCATAGACTAATGGGCAATCAGAATGTACCATTCAGATTCTAGAAGATATGTTAAGGGCTTGTGTGTTAGACTTCAAGGGTTCTTGGGAGAAACATTTATCGTTAGTCGAATTTGCTTATAATAATAGCTATCATACTAGCATAGAGATGGAACCTTTTGAAGCCCTGTATGGGTGCCCTTGTAGATCACCGGTGTGTTGGGCTGAGGTAGGGGACTCACCTATGCTTGGACTTGATTTAGTTTGCGAGACCACTGAGAACGTGGCTCTCATCCAAAAAAGATTAGTTACGGATCAAAGTCGTAAGAAAAGTTATGTCGACAGAAGGCGAAGGCCATTGTCTTTTGAGGTGGAAGATCACGTGTTTCTGAGAATTTCGCCTAAGAGGGGGTTGATGAGGTTTGTTCGGAGCAGGAAATTATATCCATGGTTTATCAGGCATTTTGACATTATAGAACGGGTAGGAGAGGTTGCGTATTGTCTTTCCTTACCACTATAACTCTCCAGAGTACACAATGTGTTCCACATGTCAATGCTCCATAAGTATGAGCCCGATCCTTCCCACGTGTTCAATTGGACAGACATCAAGGTTGATGGGGTTATCTCTTATGAAGAGAGATCGATCAAAATTTTAGACACCCAGGAACAAGTATTGAGGGGTAAGACCATTCTGTTCGTTAAAGTGCTATGGCGTCATCATGGGGTTGATGAAGCAACTTGAGAGTGTGAGGTTGAGGTCCCTGAGAAGTGCCCAAATGTATTTCATAATATGTAATCTTTTCTTTTGTTTCATTTTTCCTAATGTATAGTAAACCGAATGTGATATGTTTTTCCTATTATATCTTCCATGTATCCTTCGTTAAAAATTATCCATTTGTTATTTGGGATTGTTGGTGACTTGTAATTAGTGTGCCATTACTATGTTCTTATGGCGTTGTGAATTGATGTTATTTCGGGGATGCAATTCCTTAAGGGGAGAGATTGTGACAATTCCTTCCAGGTGATTTCTTGAGTGGTTAAAAGATCGCTCGAGAAGAGATGTGAGACTCCTAGTAGTAGGTTTTGTAGGTCAAGTGGAAAGGAGGACTGCTCGAGCGAAGATAAGGGGATTGCCAGAATCTCGTTTTGCAGGCTGAAATACTAAGAGTTTAAGTTCATTGCTTGAGCAATGAAAAGACCGCGCAAAAGTTATTTTTAGATCATTTTCTCAACTTTTTCTTCTCTTTCTTCTCTCCTCTCTCTAGCTTCAAAAACCCTAACTCTCTCTCACTAGAAATCTCTTATTTTACTAAGATCTACATCTCCACTCCTTACAAAAATTGAAGTTCATGTGAAGATTGTGCCTTTCCACTGATTGGATTTTTGATTTTTCGAAAGAATCTTCTTGATCTAGCTTCTTTACTTACATCTTTGAGGTAGGATTACTTTTAATCTTGTAACTCTTTATTTTGATGATGTTTCTGTGGTGCTATTATGACATTGATGCTATAATTAAATGTTTGAGTTTGCAATATTGGGTTTTTGTTTTCAAAAAATGAAAATTTCTCTATATTTTCCTAAGATTTCTATTAATGGCTATGGATTATTAAGATTTTAGTTGAGAAATAACATTTAACATAATGGACGGGAAATGTGGGAGCCGAATTTCCTTTGATCAATAGAGAAGAATGGACCAGTCCGGTCCATGACATAACCTCTATTCGGCATTGACCCCAGTCAATTGAAGAGCCGAATAGAATAGCCGGCATTCCAACCAGTAGAACACAGGCCGAGTAGAAGTACATGTATAGGATCAGGGATGGGCCAGGTCCTAGGACCCAAAGAGAATACTATAAATACAGGATCTTCAGTTAAAGAAGGGGAGGTGAGAACTAGCAAACTTAACTTAAGATACAAGTAAACTAGAGAGTATACACTGACTTATCCGTTGGAGTGCTAATTTTGGCACCCCCGACCGGAGTGTTTGTTCCTTTTCAGGTGACTAGCTGAAGGTTTCGAGCATCCCCCAGGATCTGAAGAGTATTTCCAAACCACTTCCCCACAATTGGCGCCGTCTATGGAAATGCTCAAGAACATCCATGGCGGGCGTAACGGAAGACCTTCCGATAGGCACTGACGAAACCACACAGAGAGACGACCTCACTCCAACAAACATGCTTGGACCGGAGACTATCGCTGCAAGACACGTTTTGAACTTCGCCTCACCCTCGACTTCAGAGCATGAGACAATGCAAGCGATTATGGAACAAGCAAAGCAAAACGAACAGAGGTTGGAGAACATGATCGCTGAGAACGAACGTCTCTGTCAGGATATGGCCTTGGAGGTGGCGAAGTCTAAACAAGCTGTACTCTAAGATCCGGAACGACCTCGAGCCTGACATCAAGACACCGATAGCGACTCCGATTCATTATCCCCAGAGCCCAAGAAGAAGGGACGACCCGAAACTTCCAGTTCCTCTGAAGAGAGTCCACGTATAAGGCATAAGCGAAGACGAAACAGTTCATGCGACGGATCACAAGTGCGGTTCTACCCAAAAAGTTCAAAACTCCGTCGTTCACTCTCTATGATGGAAAATCAGAGCCCACCGATCACAACCGTCACTACAAGCAAGCCATGACATTACATGCAGACGACGAGATCCTCGTGTGCCGAATATTTCCCAGCAGTTTGGGCCCGTTGGCTCTCAGGTGGTATTATAAACTGGGGCTGGCTTCGATCAAAAGCTTCCATCAATTACAGAAATCCTTCAGGGCCAGATTCATCCCCAACGAGGTCCAGCCGAAACAAGCCAACTCTCTCTAGGCAATGCAGATCCAGTCAGGAAAAACACTAAAAGCGTACTCAGCGCGCTATTGGGAGTGCTTTAATCTTGTTGATGATGCTTGCAATGACTCCATGGCCATCACCGCCTTCAAAATGGGTTTGCATCCTAACAGTGCTCTCCGCAGCTCCCTGACTAGACGACCCCCCAAAATAGTCTGGTCGCTGATGAAGAAAGTTGAGGAATACTACAAAGTAGAGGATGACGCCTTGTGGGTTAAAGTCGGAAACGTGGCCAACAAAACGGCCCCTTCAGAAATTGCTCAGCCGTTAAATTCTGTACCACCTCAGAGCCGTGAACCACGGCATCGGGCCAAACGCGACAAGAGACGGGATTCTCGCCGACCGAGCAACCAATGCTCCCATCGAGCAAATGAATAACTACAAGTTGATAGCAGGCGCCCAAGGCGCGCCGACAAGAAATATACGGAGTTGACAGAGCCGATCGGTGCGGTTATGTCCAAAGTCCAACACCTTCCGTTCTTCAAATGGCCGTCCAAAATGGTGGGACCTCCCGACACGAGAAGACGGGATAGACGGTGCGAGTATCACAAGGACCATGGACACGATACTGAGAGTTGTTATGCATTGAAGGATCACGTGGAGAAATTGGTACAAGATGGTAGGCTACAACAATACGTCCGAAAAGGCAACCCAACCAAAGCAATAGCCTTGAGACAGGATTCCCCTTTGCTCGGCGTGATCTACATGATATACAGCCTGCCAATGTCATCCGCGGTGCAAACGATTCAGTCGATTCCCGACCCTCAAAATCAACTCACTTCGGCCAAACGGCCCCATGAAATTGCGAGCATGCTTTTGATGATTTGGATTTGGCTGGAGTGACACTTCCCCACACTGATCCCTTGGTAATTGAGTTACATGTAAACCGATTCACCGTTGAGCGGGTACTCATTGATCCGGGGAGCACATCGGAAATTATGTATTACAAGACATTCACCAAGCTCGGCTTCTCCGAATCGGATCTTTCTCCGGTCCCTTATCTACTATTCGGCTTCAACTTCAATCCAGAATGCCCACTAGGGAAAATCACACTACTCGTTTGAGTGGGCTCCCGAACAATGGATGTGGAATTCTTGGTAGTCAAGCTGCCATCGCCGTATAATCTTATCATGGGACAAACTTGGTTGCATTCTATGCAGGCCGTGCCAAGCACCTTTCATCAGCTACTACGTTTCCCAACAGAGCGCGACGTTGAGCAAATCCGTGGCTCATAGAAGTTGGCACAAGCATGCTATCTCCTTGCTGGAAAAATGCCAAAGGAGTTGCAAGTGAATTCTATTGAGGTGCCGGATCGGGAGAACCTCGATGATGTTGGGCAGCTCCCAAGTGAAAAGGCCACGGAAGCCCTAGATTGAGTTGAAATCGACGGAAACCCAGACAGGTTCTTCATGGTTGGCGCATCCCTGAATCAAGCCGACAGACAGCAGCTGATTTCCTTTCTACTCAGCAACCTTGATGTCTTTGCATGGACTCCATATAAGATGTCGGGTATAGATCCATCTGTTTCGCAGCACCGTTTGTATGTTGACCCTACATGCAAGCCGGTCATTTAGAAAAGCCAGCGGTCAGCCGTAGAGCACACTGCCGCCGTTGTTGAAGAGGTTGACAAGTTGCTTGACGTCGGGGCAACCAGGGAAGTGACCTACCCTACGTGGCTCTCTAATACTGTGGTTGTGAAGAAGAAAAATGGGACTCGGCGAGTGTGTGTTGATTTCACGGATCTAAACAAAGCTTGCCCCAAGGATTGTTTTCCCCTACCCAGAATTGACCAACTTGTAGATGCGACGGCGCCATCAGCGTATAAGCTTCTCTCGATGCTCTACGAGTGCTACCATCAAATCGCCATGCATCCTGAGGACCAAGACAAAACTGTATTCCTCACCCCAAGAGGAACCTACTCCTATAAGGTTATGCCTTTTGGACTGAAGAATGCCGGGATAACTTACCAAAGATTGATCACTGCCATGTTCAAGGAGCAACTCGGCCACACTATGGAAGTATATATTGATGACATGGTGGTCAAGTCCAAAGAAGAACAAACTCATCTAGCCGATCTGGAAGATACATTTGGCATTTTATGCAAATACAAAATGAAGCTGAATGCTTCCAAATGTGCGTTTGGGATCAGCTCTGGCAAATTCTTGGGTTACATTGTCAACCATCGGGGAATCGAAGCCAACCCGAGGCAAATCACAGCAATCTTGGAACTCGGCTCCCCTCGTTCAGTAAAAGAGGTTCAAAAGTTGATGGGGATGGCCGCCATACTCAACAGGTTCATCAGTCGGTCTACAGATCGCTGCCGACAGTTCTTCCATACACTACAATAGGGCAAGGCTTTTAAATGGTCCTTCGAGTGCGAAGTCACTCTCAACGGCCTCAAAACCTACCTCTGATCAATTCCACTCTTGACAACACCTTCGGCAGGTGACCCGCTCATTTTGTATCTGGCAGTTTCCGGCCAGGCCGTCAGCGCCGTACTGATAAAGGAAGAACTGGGGGAGCAGCGGCCAGTATATTATGTGAGAAAGGCAATGGTCGACGCCGAAACATGCTACCTTTTGCTAGAAGAACTCATCCTAGCCCTAGTGATGGCGGCAAGAAAACTGATGCATTACTTCCAAGGGCATAGCATCGGGGTGCTAACAGATTACCCCCTCCGATCTGTACTACGTAGTGCGGAAGCATCAGGACGCATTTCAAAGTGGGCTCTTGAACTCGGCCAGTACGATATTTAGTTTCTACCTAGAACCTCAATCAAGGGATAGGTGCTTGCTGACTTTGTGGCTGAATTCACTGGTGGTCTTGTCGATTTCAAGTCTGATGAAATTTGACCTAAGCCAAACTAGAGAATTTATGTTACAGACATTTGGCAGTTGTACTGTGATGGATCATCCAATCAGCGTGGTAGTGGAGCCGAGGTAGTCATCATGGCTCCCGACGGCGCAGTAATTGAGCAGGCCGTTAAACATGGCTTCGAGGCATCAAATAACGAAGCCAAATACGAAGCCCTTCTAACCGGCTTGCGGAATGCACATCTTCTGGGTGCTCGGCGTCTGCTTGTATTTTGCGATTCAAAACTGGTGGTCAATCAGCTAAAAGGGGAATACGAGGCAAGAAATGACCGTATGGGGGCTTACATGAAAACAGCTAACTCCTTGCTGGCAAAATTTGACCATCATGAATTGAATTAGATAACACGTGATTAGAACACAGATGCAGATGCCCTCGCTTACCTAGCCTCCACCATTAACTCGGAGATTAAACAGACCATCGAGGTGGGTTTCATCCTGTAGACACCCCATTTTTTACCGTCCTCAAGACTTGGACGCCATCGTTTGAACACTCGATGATCATCCATGTTCGTGTTCGTTTTGAGTTCTCGGAGGCCTTGGTCGCGCGCCTTGCCTCAAGATCTCTCAACTTGTCTGTTTTGTGCTTGGATGTGGACCAAACACTTGTGTTTTTGCTTTCAAGGGAAGAGGGTGGCTTGTAAGCTATTCCCTCATCTCATCGGCCAAGGCTTGAGGCCATCGGCCTTGTTTTCTTTCCATTGGCCAAAGGTTTTGGCCGATCGGCACTATGTTTGGTCGGTCGGCCTTTGTGTTGGTTGATCGGCCACTTTTTCTGGCCGAACCCTGTTCATCTGCTTTATGCAGATATTTTGTGCCAGCTGGCACAGCTGGCACACACAATTCACCCCCTCCATACACGTGTATGGAGGGATTTGCCCCTTGTTTAGCTTCTCCAAGAAGCTTTGCAAAATGGATTTCTATAAGAGGGGAGGCCCTCCTCCCTTCTCAGAGGTTCTGAAAATTAGGGTTAGAATAGTTGTATCTCTCTATCTCTATATCTCCATCTCTTTACACTTTTTTGTGTGTTTTTGTGACCTAAAGTGTGATTTTGTCTTACTATTGCACACAAACACCTAGAACTACACCATCCTTGGTTGCTGAGGCATTAGGGAGTTGGTGCTGGGGTTCTTGAGTTGTTTTTGATCAGAGAAAGGTGCTGGTGTTGTGTTCTTGAAGCTGTTCTTCAAGGGTGAGCATTCTTGCTTTCGATACCCCTTTCTTGCTTAAGCTTTTAGCCCTTGTTGCTTATTGTTTTAAGCTTAGCTATTAACTGATAAAAGTTCTGTTTTTACTTGCTTTAGAACTTTGTTTAAGGTCATTTTGAGGTTTGGGGTTGTTTACCCCCTCCAAGGCCTTGTTAGGCCTTGTTTTAGGCCATCCCTTTTGGCCCTTGCTTTAAGCTTTGCATGGCCTCTCTACCACTGAAATCCAGAGGATTTTTAATGGTGGAGAGGTGGTTTTGGTGTCCTAAATAGGAGAGTGTCATCCCCTCACCATGTTGTCTTGAATGCTTGCATAAATGGCTTATGTAGGTAGCATGTGTGCTTAGTTTGTTTTAGCTCCATTTCAGCATGTATTAGGCTTTGTTTTTCCATAATACACCTCTGTTTTGAGTTGGTTTGATGGCCCCTTACATGCTTCATGTACTTGTCATGTAATCCCCCTATTTGCCTTAACATGCATCATGTTGTAACATGTCATTTTAGCATGATTTTGGCTCAACTCTATGAAGCTTTTAGCCTTGTTATAACATGCTAGAGCTCTGATTTGAGTTGTTTTAACCATGTATGCCATGCTTTGTATAGCCACCATGCATTTTAGCTTGTTAGCTTTGAGAGTCCAAGTCACTAGCATGCTTTACTTGGGCCATTTCAGTGATTTGGCATCACTTGTTATGATATTTCAGTCCATGTTTCATGCTTGAATACTTGCACTCATCACTCCTTTAATGCTTTAAAGAGTTGATGTCTTATGCCCCTTGTTTGGGTCATCATGCATGCTTCCATGCTTAGGTCATTTGGATGCCATCTAAGTGGGTTTTTGGCCTTGTTTTACCATGCCATAACTCTGATTTCGGTTGTTTAAATCATTCCATGTTTGCTTCTAATAGGTGTAGTGTAACACCTCTTTTGTAGCCTTCCATGCCTAATGTTTTTGGTGTTGCATTCTAGCTTGTGTTGGCTAGTTTTGAGTTTGTTTTTGGTCTTGTTTGGACCTACCTTGGGACTGTTTTAGGGCCCCTTAGCCCTTTGGGGCTTGCTTTGTGTAGCCATGGTTTGAGTCCTTTTGCTAGCCTCAAGCTTTAAGCTTTCTTGCATGCTTTACTTGTGTAGTTTGGTTGGTTTGGCACCTCTCCATGCATGTTTTCAAAGCTCACCATCTTTGTCAAATGTCCACATTTGTCCCCTTTTAAGTGTTCTTGAAAGTTACCTTCCTATGCCTAGGTGTTGGACCATTGACACGTGCATGTTTACTTTGCATTTTCATGCTTCCAATTCATGAATTTGGTCACTGATTTTGGCATGGCTGAGGCCTCCATTTTTAGTTTAAGTCCATCTCACCATGTTGTTCAAAGTTGTTACTTTACATCATGCTTATATACTTGTTGTGTACTTGGTCCATTACATGTTGTTACATGATTACTAATTGACATGGTTTTGTATGCCCAACCACCTTGCATACTTGTTAGATTACATGTTATTGCATGCTTGTTGTTGGTATTGTTGTTGTATACCTATTACATTGTATGCATGCATGTTTGCATGCTTAGATTTCATATTGTTGCATGCTTACTAGTTTGCATGTTGTCACATGCTTGAATGCTTAGGTTGCATTGCATTGTGTGTGCATTCCTTACCTCTTGATCAAACATGATAGAGGTTGGGGCCCCTTATGTGTTATGTGCATTTCATTTGACATTGAATTGCACACTTGGCTCCTTTGGCCATCATGCATTGAAATGTGTGATTGATGGTCCGAGGGTCGAGAACCACACTTCCTTGAGTTCATGACATGATAGGAAGAGTGGTAGTGCATACATTGTCTTGTAAATGCATTGCCATGCTCTGTTTGTCCTCTGCTGCAGCAAAACAACATTCTGTAGGAAGGGATGGCCGATCGGCCATCTTCAGTGCCGGTCGGCTACAAATTTATGGCCGAGAGCCTTACATATGGTCGATGACCACTATCCCTTGGCCAATGGCCCTATCTCTTGGCCGGTGACCCCCCACAACACTCAGGGAGTGGTTAAGAAGCATCCTTGAGACTTGTGCAGTTTTCAGAGATGTAGAGCAGTGTAAATAGAGGCAGCATGAGCATGGTGATAGATTTCTGAGCGAAGCCGAGCATGCATGCACCTGTCCCTCTTCCCGAGGCCTCTTTAATCCTTTAGTAGCTTAATTAATTTGTTTAACTAGTTAAGAGTTTTGTAATAATTAATTAGCTAGGATAGTTAGTTAATTAGTTGATTTGTATTATTCTTTTGGACCCTCCGTCGAGAGGGAGAATTTTGTAATAAGTGTGCGTGAGTGTGTGAATGTCTTCCAACCCCACGTCTTTCTCCCTTTTACTTAACTGATTATGATGGTTAGTTTAGGGCATGTTTTAATTAGCATACTTATGCTCGCATGTTTGCATTCATTCATCTGTATTGCATGCACCGGGCTTGGCACATCATACTAATTGCATCGTATTTCAATTCCTATTTGAATACGTGTATCAATTGTTGAATTTCACATGGCATTTTAGAATAGCCGAGCCTAGTTTAGTCGCATTTTTGCATGTGTTGCATTAGCCATCTTAACATGAACTAGGATCATGCATTGATTACTAACTAGTTTCTGTTTTGGCTCGGAGTACACGGTGAGTGTTTATGCTTTAGCATCTTGCATGCGTATGAGTGTTGCCATGACAGCATGCTTACCATGAGGCTATGTGCTTATGTGATATAACTGCCTGAATGCCTGTGGGTGAAGGTTGGATTACTTGATTTGGAACAATTCACTGAAATGTGTGTTTTAAGCCCACTTGAGAGTGGCAAAATCATGTTTTCTTAAGCCCACTTGAGGGTGGCAAAACCACGTCTTACCTACTTGCGAGTAGCACCTTCAAACCATTTTCAAACAAACATGAGATGTTTTGTTCCAATTTAGGCGATCCAATCTATACTTGTGTGTTGTGCGCATCACATAGTAATTCTAGGCTAATAACCGGAATAAGAACGCATGTGTTTTCAAAAACAAAATATCATGTTAGTAAAGGCCAATCTTTGATCGAGCGAGCGGGGGTGCTCATAGATGACCTTCCCCAATCGTACCCAAGTTCCCGAGTCGAGGCAACTTTGGTGATGATGGACACGTGGCCTTAGGCATGAGTCAGGGTTTCTTAAATTCTCCCAAAATAAAATATTTAGGTGGCAACTCTGTATCTGGCAAAGCAGTCCATGTTTGGCACTTCTTTACAAAAATTAGTTTTCCAAAACGATTTGCCGGATTTGGACTCTTTGGTGATTTATTGGTCTTGCATTTCACTTTGCGAGACTAGATTCAGAACCGTGACAATTTGAGTCCGAACTGTAGCATGAGGCCCCCAAGGGCGCGTCTACATCCCGGAGCCAAGCATTGGTCCTTTAGAGGATGTCCAGGTCAATGTCGTAGAATACGGACCGAGTTGGACGGATCCCATTGCTGCTTTCCTGTCTTCTGAATAGCTCCCAAAGGACAAGAAAGAAGCGCACAAGCTGCAAAACAAAGCCCTACGATACTACTTGGATCCACAAGGAAAGCTGTATAAAAAATCCCTTTCCGATCCATACCTGGAATGCGTGCATCCGGACAAAGTCGAAGAGCTTCTAACTGAAATACATGAAGGCAGTTGTGGCACACATTCTGGCGGGCGCTCTTTGGCCCATCAAGCTATGACACAGGGGTATTATTGGCCGACAATGAGATATGATGCCGAATGCTATGTGAAAAAATGTGAACAATGCCAGAAGTTTTCCCCGTTAACCCATTTGCCTGCTGAAGAGTTGAGCTCTATTACCAGTCTCTGGCTGTTCGCCCAGTGGGGACTTGATATCGTAGAACCATTGCCGAGGGCCCCAGGGAACAAGCGATACTTGATTGTCGCGACAGATTTCTTCACAAAATGGGTCAAAGCAAAGGCATTAACGCACATTTGAGATACTGATGTTAAGTGCTTTGTATGGAGAAATGTCATAACACGATTCGGCATTCCAAGGGCTCTTATCTTAGACAACGGCACCTAGTTTGATTGTGGCGTCTACCGAGAGTTGTGCAGCAAGTACGGTATCCGGCCTTACTTTTCCACGCCGGCTTACCCCCAAAGCAATGGCTAAGCCAAAGCCTCTAACAAATCCATCTTGGACGGCATCAAGAAGAGGCTGGAGAGAGCTAAAGGCAAATGGGTCGAGGAATTGCCGAGTGTATTGTGGGCTCATCGAACTACACCGAGGCGATCCACTGGAGAAACGTTGTTTGCTTTATGCTTTGGAACCCAAGCATCATACCCCTGGAGATCGGCCACCCAACCCTGAAATCGCAAGTTTTTGATATGGGCCGAAATGACATGATGCTGGCTTTGGATTTGATTCTGATCGAAGAACGAAGAGACCGTGCCCTTGTGTCCATGGCACGATACCAGTAACAGCTTACTAAGTCGTACAATCAACGTGTTCAGCTGCGCCGCTACACACAAGGAGAGTTGGTCCCGAAAAAAGTACTTCCAGCTGCCAGGAAACTGGCTGATGGGAAATTGGGTCCTAACTGGGATGGCCCCTATCAGGACGATTCGATCGCAGGAGTAGGGGCATATCGGCTCAAAGACATGTCCGGAAGGAGTCCGCCATGACCTTGGAATTCAACGCACTTGTGTAAATTCTATCATTGAACCCGACTTGTGGGGAATGATATTAGTTTTGAATGGTTCATCGTGTATACTCTCCACTTTTGTAATGCAAAGATCCATGTTTTCTCACTATGAAGTCCAGTTCAAAAGTGTTCGGGCCGAGTAAGATTTCGGATTCAGAGCCCCGTCGGTGCATGACGCCTTTGGGCCGATAAAGTCTTCAGATTCGGAGTGCCCTACGTGGATATCACGATTGGCCAAAAAGACTCCGGATTCGGAGCCGCATCGGCGAATGATGCCTTCGGGCCGATAAAGCCTTCAGATTCGGAGCGCCCTTCATGGATATCACGATTGGTCAAATAAAGACTCCGGATTCGGAGCCCCATCGGTGCATGACGCCTTTGGGCCGATAAAGTCTCCGGATTCAGAGCGGCCTTCGTGGATATCACGATTGGTCAGATTCGAAGCGCCATTCGTGGATATCACGATTGGCCAAAAAGACTCCGGATTCAGAGCCCCATCGGCGTATGATGCCTTTGGGCCGATAAAGCCTCCGGATTCGGAGCGCCCTTCGTGGATATCACGATTGGCCAAATAAAGACTTCGGATTCGGAGCCCCATTGGCATATGACGCCTTTGAGCCGATAAAGTCTCCGGATTCGGAGCGCCCTTCGTGGATATCACGATTGGCCGGATTCAAAGCGCCCTTCGTGGATATCACGATTGGCCAAAAAGACTCCGAATTCGGAGCCCCATCGGCGCATGATGCCTTTGGGTCGATAAAGCCTCTGGATTCGGAGTGCCCTTCGTGGATATCACGATTGGCTAAAAAAAGACTCCGGATTCGGAGCCCCATCGGCGCATGATGCCTTTCGGCCGATAAAGCCTCCGGATTCGGAGCGCCCTTCGTGGATATCCTGATTGGCCAAATAAAGTCTTCGAATTCGGAGCCCCATCGGCGCGTGACGCCTTTGGGCCAATAAAGCCTCCGGATTTGGAGCACCTTTGTGGATATCACAATTGGACAAATAGACTCCAGATTCGGAGCCCTATCAGCCCATGATGCCTTTGGGCCGATTAAAGCCTCCGGATTCAGATGGCCTTCGTACAAGCCATATAAACAAAGGCTGAAATATGAAAATATTCAAAATGAAATAGTTCAAGCCACATAAACGTAGTCTAAAACGTGCGAACATTCAAAATAAAATAGGTCCTTAGATAAATCGATTGGCATCAAGTGTACTAATATAAATAAAAAGTACGCTACAAATTGAAAACTAAGCATTTTATTAAAATTAGCCAATAAATACAAAATTTCGTTCTCAATCTACATAAGCATTACAAGGTCTGCTTCTATTCGGCAGCTCCCTCATCATCACTTTTCTCAACTTCGAAAGCAAAAAAGGGGAAATCATTCTGTTGGTACAACGGCAACGCAGAATTCACATCTGCTGCCTGGAGAGCCTTAGCTTGCTGAAGTGCCTTGATCCAGCCGTGCCTAAACCCACGATTTTCACATCAGCAAACTTTTTCGGCGAGTTTCTCCTTAGTCTTCTGAATTCCGACCTTTCGGCCGTCATGAAACCATTTTCATAGGCCGCGTTCCTCGCAGTCTCAATCGCGAACATGCTAGCCGTGTTCCGATCAGCAATAGCATCACTTATCAGCCTTTGAGTCACCCTCTCTTCCACAACTGGGTTGGGATGACCGGCTGATTGAGACTCGGCAGACTTGATTTTCCTTAGCTCACACTCGACCTTCTCCACGCGAGCTTCTAACTTCCGAATGTGTTCTTCTCTGCTCTATATCGCGCCGAGCGGAGCGGAGATGCATGCCGATTTCATAAGTGGTGTACAACCCCTTCACCGCCCCGTGAATGCCTTCACGAAACACTTCGAAATCCTGCCGACCTAATATCGATTGTTGGACTTCGGGTGCAAAAATCTATCGAGCGAACTCGACTGCCACATTTGGATCGCGAACAATCGAATCTGCCTCTGTCATTGGTCTATTCCCCACGAAGACCGCAAAACTCAATGGGCGCGGAGTTGCGTCAGATTCCCTTCCAGAACAGGGTTGAGGAGATTTGCCCTGTGGCTGCTTGTCTCTCGTAGGCGACCTACTTTGACGACAAGGAGATTGGTGTCTCTCCCGCTCCCTCGAAGTCCTACTTCCCGTGCACGAAGGTTCACCCCTTCGACTCATATCTCCTTCCAGCTCAGCTAGCGTCCTCGCGTCCCCTCTGCTGTTGAAGAAAAGTCTATTTGACATTTGCACTTGTTTAACCTTCCTCAAAAAACTAGACTGAGTTGCTGCCTGAGCATATAAATAGGACCTTCGTTCACGAAGTACACGCCAATTTATTCCCTACAAGGGCAACACCTCCAAGGCAATCTCATTAATATTAAAACCTCAACAGCCCAGCGCCGATTGAGTCATGTGACCCAATCGCCCCATGAACCTCTGTTATTCGGCGTTCTATGTTCATGAACCAGCTAGGGCAAGGGCAGAATCATCAATCTAGTCGGCTTGAGTGCCCCAGCCGCTCCATGAATCGATTTATGAATACAATACTCATAAGTTCATTTAATTCGGCGTTCTAGTTCATGAACCTCTGTTATTTGGCGTTCTTGTTCATGAACCAGTTGGGGCAAGGGCAGATTCATCAATCTAGTCGGCTTAAGTGCCGCAGCCGCTCCATGAATCGATTTATAAGAACAATATTCTTAAGTTCATTTAATTTGGGGTTCTAGTTCATGAACCTCCGTTATTCGGCGTTCTTGTTCATGAACCAGCTAGGGCAAGGGCAGATTCATCAATCTAGTCGGCTTAAGTGCCCCAGCCGCTCCATGAATCGATTTATCAGAACAATATTCTTAAGTTCATTTTATTCAACATTCTATGATCATGAACCAGCTGGGGCAAGGGTAGATTCATCAAGTTAATCAGCTTATGTACCCTAGTTGCCTTATGAGCTAACCTATCAGCACCTCATGAATTCATTTTATTCAGTCATAAATCAAATTCATTAATTTAATCGGCTAATAAGTTTGCCGTCTCACATAGTCTTGACATTTTGTTCTAACTGCTGATTCTTTTAATTATGTACTCATATAACAAACAATACAAGCAATAACTTGAAGAGCATAAAAAATTTTCATTCATAAATTGGGCGCTAACAGCGGACATTTTACACATGAAAATCCAAAAAAGATGAAATCAACTAACAAAGAACATACATTGAAATTAAAAATACCTAACAAAACTAAAGGCCTTGTTTGGTTTGTTTCTCAGAAAAAATTTTGGGAAAAATTCTGTATAAACAAATTTTTAAGAGTAATCAAATCAAACAAATTGTTCCAATAAAAATCTCAAAATTTTGTTTGGTTACCTACTTTCCAAAATCACTCTCTCTCTCATACACATCAAATCAATCACTTTTTTTAAAACTCTCTCCCCAAAACAATTTTCCAAAACCATTTCTGAAAAAAGGCAAATCAAACAAGTTTTCGTACTTTTTATCTAAAAAACTACTCTATAAACACAAACCAAACACACCTAAAATGTCTCCCAAATCAAGTCTCAGGATCAGACTCAAGCGGCTCAAACCGTCTGCAAAACAAGTTAAAAGTCACATACCAAGAAATACCGTATGCGAACCAAACCAAATACGAAGTTAAGAGTCACATACCAGAAGGGCCAACTGGGCAGCTAATGCTATTGCTACCAAATCCGGCTCGGCACGAAAGGTTGCCTTGTCAGCTGGTGTAGACGCGCCCGCGGGGGACCTCGGCTACAGTTCGGACTCGATTTTGTGTCGCGGTTCTAAATCTGAACCAAAGAGTCCAAATCCGGCAAATCGTTTGAGAAAACAGATTTTTGAAAAAGTAGTGCCAAACATGGACTGCTTTGCCAGATTACAGAGTCGCCACCTAAATATTTTTAAAATGGGAAATTTAGGAAACCCTGACTCGGTGCCGAAGGCCACGTGTCCGTCATCACCAAAGTGACTTGGCTCGGGAGCTTGGGTACGATCGGGGAAGGTCAGCTATGAGCACCCCCTTTCGCCCGGTCCGAAGACCGGCCTCTACTAACCGTGATATCCGTTTTTGAAAACTTTATGCGTTCTTATCCCAATTATTAGCCTAGAATTACTATATGATGCGCACAACACAAGTATAGACTAGATTGCCTAATTTGGAAATAAACATTGCATATCCGTTTTGTCTCGAAAAACGTGTTGGTTTTTGCTACTCGCAAGTAGGCTAAAATACGGATTTCAACGAGTTGTTCCAATTTAGGCAACCCAACCTTCACCCACAGGCATTCAAGCAGTTATAACACATAAGCATTTAGCCGCATGGCAATCATACTGTCATGGCAAACATTCACACGCATGCGATATGCTAAAGCATAAATACTTACATTGTACTCCAAGCCAAAACAGAAGCTTATCAGAAATCCATGCATGGATCTAAGCATACTGAAATGTCTAATGCAACACATGCAAAGTTGTAATCTAGGCAGGCTCGGCTATCCTAAACATGGCACATGGAATGCTACAAATAACACGTATTCAATTTGGAATTGAAAGTACGATGCAGTTTGTATGATGTGCCGAGCCTGATGCATGTCAACAAATGCATGGATGCACGCGTGCATAGCATAAGATATGCTAAAATAAATATGCCCTAATCTACCATTATAAGCAGGTAAATAAAAGGGAGAAAGAAATGGGGGTTGGAAGACATACATGCCACTCACCCACACTTATTACAAAACATGCCCTCACACGGAGAGACCAAAATAATAATACAGTCCGGAAATAATACAGTCCAAAAATATTACAGTCCAAAAGAAAGAATGGATTATTACAAAATTCTAATTATTAAAATTAAATCAAGTAATTAAAAGAGAGGGGGGCCTCAGCCCTGCCTCGGGATGCGCGAATGATGCATGCTCGTTGCGACTTGCCCGGAAAAGCCTACACCGTGCCACTGCTGCCTCTGTTTTTGCTGCCCTGCCTCTCCAAAAATTACCAAAGTCCCAGGGATCCTTCCTTGTGTGCTGCTGAGTGCCACCGGCTGGAGTAAGTTAACATCGGCTGCTTGTGGTGGCCACCGGCTGCAAAATATTATATCGGCCAGAGATATAGTGCCGGTCGGCACAAAGTTCCTGCAGAAGACAGTTGACAGCAGCAGCAGACAGCAGTGCATGGTATTGGATTTTTGGACATATTTATGCATGGCCAATGCTTCCCTTTCATGAATGGGACTCAAGGGAGCATGGCTCTTGGTTCTAGGGCTATCAATTTTGCACTTTGGTGCATGATAGCCTAAGAACCAAGGTTGCATTTTCAATGGAAAAATGCATGCAAACAAACAAATGAAACCAAAACCTTATCATGCTTAAGGTCAAAGGCCTTGGTGACTTGGGGAATGGAGGTGTGTTTTGCCACTTGAAGTGCAAACACCCCTCACTTCCCACACTTGGTTTGACACCCCAAACCAAGTAATGAAATGCATGTATGCAACATGGCTCGATGATGCAACCTAATAATGCAACTTTCATGTTAAGTATGCAATGCCAATCATACAAGATGCAACATGCAATGTTAACATGAACAAGTCAAACAATGGGGCCAACATTTCACAACACTTAGTTAATCAAACATGCAACAATCATAAAGCAAGCATGCCATGGATTTAACTACAATGAGGCAGCCTTCAACAACCCCAAAAACAGTAGCAAAACATGCCTAAAGTAGTGACCAATGAACATGCCAATATGCAAACCAAATAAGGCCAAGTTTAAGGCACCAAAAGGAGCACACCTTGCTACCATTAACAAGACCAAACATGGTATATACCAAGCAAACAAAACAAAAAAAAAAAAAAAAGATTTCTAGCATGCAAAATGAGCCCAAATCCCCCCCCTCATGGCAGCCCCAAAATGCATTGATCATGCAAGCCTACACAATGCCACTTCTTAGGCATAAAAGAGGACCCCTTCGAATCATGAAAATGGTCACATATGTAAGCATACACACATGCTTTATGGACTGAAATGGGGTCACAAATGATGCCAAATCATGAGGATGATCAATGTTGAACATACTAGGAACCAAAATGCATGAGGCTTACAAGCCTAGAATACAAATACAATGACAACCATGTCAAGCATCCCAAATGTGACGAAATCAGTGGCTCACAGCCCTCTAACATGGCAAAATAGTGCTAGCATCTTCATGAAACTAAGCTAAAACATGCAAGAAAACATGACCTCAAAGCATGGCATTTTCTAGGCATAAGAGAGCATTTCAAAGCAAACATGAGAGGCATGTTAAGGACTATAAAAAACAACCTAAAATAGGGGTATCACATATCATATTAACCACAAAAATGCTCTGAAATGAAACTAAAGCCTACTATGCAAACATGCTATTATTGAGCTCAAAACAAAGGCAAGCAAAGAGCCAAGGGGAGAAGGGTGTCCCTCCCCTATATGAGACTCGAAACACCCCCCCCCCCTCACCACTGAAAACCCACTGGTTTTCAGTGGTGAGAAGTCCAAAAACAACAAGTAAACAAGGTCTCACCAATAAGACACCAAAATGGCCAAACAAGGCCTAGAAGGGTGAGCCTTTGCTCAAACCACAAAAATTCCTTAATGAAGGTTCAAGAGCAAGTAAAAACAAGGTTTTTTTATGTTAAGCACAAAGCCAAAAACCCAAAGCAAGAGGGGTAGAAACTAGTTGCAAGAATGGGGAAACTAAAGTGAAAAGCTCACCCTTGAAGATCCAATGAAGAACAGGTGGTCCAGCCCTCTCCTAGTGATCAAAACCAGTCCAAGATCACACAAAACAAACCTCCAAGCCTCCCAATCTCGGAGCTAGGTGTAATAGTGTGTGTAATGGTGCAAAAGTGAGGTAAAACACACTATTTGGGCCTAAAACACACACACAAGAGGAGAGAGAGGGAGATATAGATATATATGGATGTATATCAGAGATATATATGTATAAGCTCTGGTTTTGCCCTAAAAGTTCTAACCCTCAACAATGGAGATGAATGCAAGTATATATAGGCCAAAAACTAAGCCAAAACTTAATGACTAAGTAAGGCCAAAGGGTTCAAGGGGTGCAAAGGGTTCCTAGCTTCTAAGGGAAGCCAAGACAGCTGGCCAAGCTTCTCCAAGAAGCTTGGCCAAGGGTTCAAGCTTCTAGAAGCTTCAAGGGGGTTCAAAAGGGCAAAGGGTGCAATGTTATGCACGGGGAGGAGTGATGGTGTAATCCAGCTGGCACAGCTGTCATGCACCATCCTCAGAGGGGTTCAGAAGGGTCACCGGCCGGCCAAAACAGTCACCGGCACAAAAAAGTGCCGGCCGGCATCATAAAGTGCCGATCGGCCAAGGATCTGGATAAAAGAGTGCCGATGGATACTAGGGAGAGCCGGTGGAGGTGTGAGGCAGCCGGGGTTCTAGGATGGCTAACAGGCCTTCCCCTACCCTCAAATGCAAACACACACAAGCCTTGGTGGAAAAACCAAGCACAGAACAAACCGGTTAAGAGATCCTGAGGCACGGCGCGCAGTCGGGACCTCCGGGAACTCAAAACGAACACAAACATGGATAATCACCGGGTGTTCAAGCGGTGATGTCCAAGTCTTGAGGACGGTCAAAAATGGGGTGTCTACAGCTGGCAAGGAGATCGAGGCAGCCAAGCTCAGTGCCAGAGCTGGATCTTTCAAAGCCGATGCTTCAGAGGATATCGACATGTTTTTTTTTTATCTTTGGCTCAACAACGAAAGGAGCAACCACACCCGACTCCTCTAAGTGTGGCCGTTTATCAATGGGGCCCTCCTCGGAGCCGGCCTCGCCCTTAGCGGTATGTTTTTCTCCCTGATCTTCTGAAATCGGCCGTTCTTTTGTAATCGGACGCTCGGCATCCTTTTCCGTCTCGATCGCATGAACTGGAGCCGTTTTTTCTACAATAATGGGTTTGAAAGATTCAGTCAGGGCAGGTGCAGAACGAGTGGCCTCGACTTTCCGTCGGGCGGCCATACATTCGGCATTTCTCTTTCGTGCCATCTGCGTAAGATTTTTCCCAGCCATACCCTCAGAATAATCGCCGGGAAGGTCCCCTAAGTTTGTAAAAATATCTTCGAAGGCGTCCCCTCGGCCTGATGTGGACGGAGGGTCAGACGAGTTCAGTCCGGCTTCCTCAAAGGCCTAGTTAATAGCTTCGTCAACCTCCGCTGCCAACTGATCCGGGTCCTCGGCGATTGGTTGGGCCGCTTGTTCTTCTAAGTGTTCAGAATCGGATGTTTCTACACCGATCTGTCTCAAGTTTTTGAAGCTGGGGAAGATGAGGGCTGTAAGATGGTTGTCGCCTCACGCGATCGGAATGTTGTCTGTCACCGAGAATGTCGTATAAGTCGGCTCGTACCGCAGGAGAATGTGGGCTGCCCTCCCTTGTTTTTGAAGGTTTGGACGGCCGACGAACTGTAGCGCGGTCTTAATTTCTGCAAGCACAACGTTGTCGTCTAAAACTAACACTCTCTTCAAGTCGCTACTTGCATAAACAAAATGATTAGATATGTATAGTGCCGAACACAGATATGGAAATAACAGAAATAAGTGATCTAATCGGCCACCTGGTTCGCTTTTCGCCTTGGCACAGGGTCTAGGCAATCTTCACCTTCGCTGAATTCCTAATTGCCGCGGACAATGACCATCACGTCATTGACATGCCTGCCAGAGCTGGCAAGCATGGTCACTAAGTGATGATCAGTATCCTTGGCTCTAAGAAAGTAGCGTCCTAGCCGGCCGACAGATTTGGCTAGGACATAACAGTGCCGAATTGCAGGTATACCTAAATTAATTCTAAGACACTGATTTATCTCTACAATTCTCATTATGATCCGAAAGAAATTCACGTTGAGCTAGGAAGGAATTAGACCACAGTATCGAAGAACGGCCCTTAAAATGGGTGAAGAGGAAAGCGGACTCCTGTAGACACCCCATTTTTGACCGTCCTCAAGACTTGGTTGTGCTTGCAGGTACACCCAACAACTAGTTCGATTGCTCGTCGGGTATTCGACTTTCGCGGCGGAACGTCACAGGTTTGAGCTTTCCAAACCCTGTATCCTTTTTGCCCCATTCTTGGACCATGACTTGGTCCTTTCAGAATGTGTTTCTTGGTGCACTGCCGGCCCCATTTTGGGCCTGCCGGCCTTCACCTTGTTCCTGTCGGCCATTGATGATGCCTGCCGGCCATCAATGAGCCACTGCCGGCTACCACTGATGGCCGACAGACCCCCTTTCTCAGCTGGTTTCACTCTAGATCTTTTGAGCCAGCTAGAATCCTTTCATCTCCCCTCCATACACGTGTATGGAGGGATGAAGCTCTTGCCAAGCTTCTTGAAGAAGCTTTGCATTGTTTTCCCTCTATATAAGGAGAGGCCCTCTCCCCTTAGCAAGGTTCAACCATTTTAGAAGAGATATAGCTCTCTCTCTCTATTTCTTACTCTCTCTATATTGTTGTGGTTTAGTCCATTTTTCTTGCACTTTTACACTACAACACATAGAGATACACCACCACCATTGGACTTAGGTTCTTGGGAAGGTTACTTGAGCTCTGAAAGTGAGTTTTTGGCCCCTGAGGTTGTTGGTTTCGAAGTTGGTCTTCAAGGGTGAGTATTTTCCTTTTTTTAGCACTTTTTTGTATCTCATTTTGGCCATCCTTGCATATTGTTTTAGGCCTTTCTTTCAACTAAAAATTCTTGTATTTAAGTGCTTTTCAAGTTTGTTTAAGGTCTTTTGGGTGTTAGGGGTGTTCAACCCTCTTGTTTGCCTTGTTTGGCCTTGTTTTGGGCCATGCCTTAAGGCCTTCGAGCTAGCCTTGGTTTGGTCTTTTAACCACTGAAATCCAGTGGATTTTCAGTGGTAGGCATGTGGTTTTGAGGCCTCAAATCAGAGGGGGTGGCCCCTTCTCTTTTGATTCTTGTTTGCTTGCATTTTTGGCCTTCCAAAGGAGCATGCCTCTCTGTACTTTTGAGGCTTGGTTCAGGCCTTTTTTTGTGACTTTTAGGACCTGCCTTAAGTCTGTCCATGGTTGGTCGGGTCATATTTTGCATACATCTTGTATGTGTAGTGTAATCCCATTTGTAGCTCATCAAAGTAGCATGTTTTCCTAACTTGTGTTGAGTCCATTTCAGTAGGTTTTTGGTGATGTTTTACCATGCCTTAGATCTATTTTGGGTTGGTATTGTCACTCCATGCATGTATAATACACTTGTAGTGTAAATCTCATAAACTAGCTTTATATGCTTCTTGCTTTAGCATGTTATCCTAGCTTATGTTGAGTCCATTTCAGCATGTTTTTGGTGATGTTTTGCCATGTCATGACTCTGTCTAAAGTGGATTTGGTCATCTTTTGCATGCTCCATATACTTGTAGAACAAATCTTGCTCACTAGCTTTATGTGCATGATGTTTTGACTCATCATTCTAGCATGTTTTGGCTTTGCTCCAGCATGATTTTATTCTTATTTTGGGCTGTTCTAGGACTGTTTTGGGCTACCATGGCCATATCACTTATGTTTTGTATAGCTATAGTGTAAATACTTAGGCTAGCCTTGGGTTTTGAGGCCCCCTACCATGCCATACATGTGATGTTTGCATGCTTTGCCATCATTCTAAATGTTATTTCAGCCCATGAAATGTGGTCATACACTTGCATTTGACATGCTTTTAATGCCTTGGAGCCTTGGCTCTTAATGCCTCATGAATGGATCATTATGCATGCCATTAAGCCTAGGCCTTTGGGTCATCATATCAGTGCATTTTTAGTCTTCTTATACCATGATGTAACTCTATTTTATGCTGTCCAAGTCATGCCATGTTTGGTTTCAATAGGTGTAGTGCATTGCCTCTTTTGTAGCCTTGCATGCTCTATGTTTTTGGCCTGGTGTTCTAGCTTGTGTTGGCTAGCTTCGAGCTTGTTTTGGTCTTGTTTGGACCTGCCTTGGGACTATTTTAGGTTCCCTTGGCCCTTTGAGGCTTGCTTTGTATGGCCATGGCTTAAGTCCCTTTGCTAGTTCTTAGCTTTTGAGCTTCATACATGCCATGCTTGTGTTATGTGTGTGATTTGGCATCATTCCTAACATCATTTTAGAGCATGTAGTATTGTCATACTTGCATGCTTTTCACTCATTAAGTGTGCTTAAGAGTTGCATCTTTATGCCTTAATTCTTGGGCCCATTGGCATGCATGCTGGTCTAGCATTTTGTACCATCAGTTCAACACCTTTTGGCCACTGATTTGGGCATAGTTGAGGTTTGCCCATCTTAGTTTAAGTCCATCTCTTGCATGTTGTTGCATGCTTGTCTTGCATATTGTTGTATGCTTGCTCCATCTTTGCATGTTGTCGCATGCTAGTTCCATTACATGTTGTTGCATGTTTATTACACTGCATTTTGCATGCTTAAGTCATATTGCATGATTGCGTGTTCGAGTTAGCATTGTGCATGCCATCCTTACATTGCATTGTTGTTTGGATTAAGTGTTAATCTGAGCACGAGAAATGAGGAACGTTTCATACTTCAAGTGATTAAACATGTCTCAATTCTCGGTCGCCGATGCTCTTGATCACACATGATAGAGTTTTAGGCTTTATGTGTTTATTCGTGCATTCATTTCGCATTGATTTGCATAAGTTGGATCTTTGGCCATCATGCATCGGGATGCGTGATTGATGGTCTTGGATCTGACTATGCCTCCCCCTTGATGTTTCGAGGTGATATGGGGTGCATAGTGCGTACATATTCTTGGGAGACCCTCACTTTTCTCTATTTTGTGCTCTGCTGCAGCTTGGTGTCACAGCACATCAGTGGCCAGCAGTGCCTTGCAGATGGCCAGCAGTCCTTCATTTTTGGCCGGCAGTGCCCACCTTTGGCCGGCAGATGGTCGGCAGCAGCTCCCCATGGCCAGCAGGCCACTGATGCACTCCCCAGACTAGTTTTGGTAAGTTCTAGCAGCAAGGTCTCAAGGACACCCTGCAGACAGAGCCTCAAAGAGAGCAACAGGAAGGTGTTTCGAGGCAAGAAACCAAATACGAGCATACATGTTCAACATCTTCAAACCAGAGCTGAAGTAACATATTTTAAAGCTTTATGTGTTAGTTAGCTTGAATTTGTAATTTGGTTAATTTTTTAATTAGTTAAATGTTGTAATAATTAGTTGTAGCTAGTTATTCAATTTGGTTGTGTAATAATTAGTCTAATTAGATTATTAGATTAGTTGATTAGCTTAGCGTAGTTAGCTTAGCGTATTCATTCGGACCCTCCGTCGATAGGGCGAATTTTGTAATAAGTGTGCGTGAGTGTGTGAATGTCTTCCAACCCCACGTCTTTCTCCCTTTTACTTACCTGCTTTTGATGGTTAGTTCTAGGGCATATTTTCAATTAGCATTCTTATGCTTTGCATGTGTGCATCCATTCATCTATATTGCATACACTGGGCTCGGCGCATCATACTAACTGCATTGTATTTCTATTCTAATTTGAATACATGTATCAATTACTGCATCTCACATGCCATTTTAGAATAGCCGAGCCTGTCTTAGTTACATTTTGTATGTGTCACATTAGCCATTTTAACATAGACTAGGATCATGCATTGATTACTAACTAGTTTCTGTTTTGGCTCGGAGTACACTGTGAGTGTTTATGCTTTAGCATACTGCATGTGTGTTAATGTTGCCATGATAGCAAGCTTGCCATGAGGCTAACTACTTATGTGATATAACTGCCTAAATGCCTGTGGGTGAATGTTGGATTGCTTGAATTGGAACAATTCATTGAAATCCGCATTTTAGCCTACTTACGAGTAGCAAACTTCAAAACGTTTTCAAACAAACGGATATGCGATGTGTGATAACCTTGTTCCGTTTTGCGCTAATTGGTCCTTAATATGAATATGATTATGTGCTTAATGTGATTTTGTGTGCCATTATGTGAAAATATGTGGTTTTGAATTTCTATCTGTTCACCGTAGGAATATCTGTTTGATTATCTGCTTCGGAAATTGAAATGAAGGCCTTATCGGCCACAGAACCCGAAATTGATTACGCCATTGTGATTGGCATAATTTTTAGAGCCTACGGTGAAGTTTAAGTGAAAAATTGATTCAAACCAGATTAAGTTGATTAATTGGTGAATTAGTGCCCAATTATTTATTATTATTAAATGGTGCTAGTGGGAACTTATGTAAAGAGGCACTGCACCCTCTATTCTCTCCTTATAACTTCATTTGGCTGATTGAACTCAAGATAGAGAGAGGGCCGGCTATAGAGAGAGAGGGAGAGAATTGTGTAATTTTTTGCTCAAGCTTGGGGATTTGAAGATTTAACTCAAGAATTGACTAGAGCTTGGGTGTTTGAAGCTCCTAGGCGAGTGAATTTGTGAATATTAGTTGTAATCTTGTGAATTCAAGTTAATGGTCTAGAACTTGGATTAGTTTGATTATAAGGAAATTGAGTTGATTTTGTTGTATTTCAAGCCAATAGATGCATGCATGTAGGAAATTACTATGAATTTCCATATTTGAACACAATGTGCATAATCTATGTTGAATCTTGTATGGAATCCATCTATTTGATCATCTCTTCACCAATTAAATTGATATGAATGAATATTTCTCACATGCAAGAGTAGATCATGGAGGTATGAGCCTTGCATGTTTGAATTTGATGTGTTGGTGAAGAGTTTGGGTTAATTTGAAGCATGCATGTAAGTAATTCAAGAAATTGAGCTTCATTGTTTGGTAATTTGGTGTTGGTATCATGTTAGTATATGAATATGTGAAATTTGAGCCATGGAATGCAAGAAATGTTGGCTGGAGTGTTGGATTCGAGCTCAAGAACCATTCTGGAAAACCCAGAATTTTTTATGTCCGCTCGAACGGGGGAACCGCCGCTCGAGCGGGGATTTCGAGCTCCCAGTATTTTCTGCAGACATGGTGTCCGCTCGAGCGGGGAAGTTGACACTCGAGTGGAGAGCCATGTAGAGAGGCTTTCCGCTCGAGCGCCAGAGTGCACGATTGAGCGTAAAAATGACACATCCAGCACTTTTGCAGGCCTCAAGGGTCCGCTCGAGCGGGGACCCTGTTTCTGAAAATTTTGTGTGATCGTTCTGTGTTTCGTTTTCCATTTTCTTTCACTTGCAAGCACGCTTAGGCATGCATTAAGTATTGTAATTGAGTTAAAGAGATAAGAATGAAGCCTAAAGAGGAATATGTGAATTAAAGAACGGATTGAATCGTTTGTGACCCATATGTGTTATATGATGTGCAGGGTCAAGCTCCAGGGCAAATCCACAAGCCGATCACTGTGAGTAATATCGATATTTTGAAGTTTGTCAATTGTCCAATTGCTTATTTCTTTACAAGTTTGCTAGTTTGAATTATGGACAACCGATTGACATGAATGATTGGGCCGAAGGCCGATTGACGTGAATGATTGGGCCGAAGGCCAATTGACATGAATGATTGGGCCGAAGGCCGATTGACATGTCTGATTGGGCCAAAGGCCGATTGACATGAATGATTGGGCCAAAGGCCGATTGACATGAATGATTGGGCCGAAGGTCGATTGACATGAATGACTGGGCCGAAGGCCAACTGACATAAATGATTGGGCCAAAGGTCGTCTGCTGTAACTGTTTCAATGATTGCTTATATATCTTCCTCATTTGATATTATTCACTGGGCATTCGCTCACGCTCATTCATGTATATGTAGGTAAGCCAAGGGACGTCCAAAACCAGCCCCGGTGAAATTGTGAGAAACAGTCGAAGTTTTGAAGAGTCAGCCCAAACGTCTCACGCATGAGACCCGTCTTCGCTCTTTCATTGTCTTGTTTATTTTGTCATGTTGGCGCGGATTTTGTATATACCTGTTTATAGTTTTGATGGGTTGACTTAGACTTATATGATCCTGTCTGTACAAAACTTTATGGTACTATTTTTCCGTTGTGAGTTATTAATGTTTATATGTTTGGTTTACTTGATGTGCCGTGTAAGCACAGCTCTATGGACAAAGTTTTAAATTTTGCTTCCGTTTGGCCCCTTTTACTTTGATGAGTTATGTCTGATTTGGTTTGAGGCCATAGGTAATCTCAGGATTACTGGCCGGTTATGTCCTTAACCCATAGGGGCGGGTTCGGGTCATGACACGATGCTTTGTTCCAAATTAGGCGATCTAGTCTATACTTGTTTGCTGTGCGCATCACATAGTAAGATTAGCTAATTAATCAGAATAAGAACAAATACGTTTTCAAAAACAAGATATCATGTTTAGTAGTGGCCGATTTTTGATCGGGCAAGCGGGGGTGCTCATAGATGACCTTCCCTAATCGTACACAAGTTCCCGAGCCGAGGCAACTTTGGTGATGACAGACACGTGGCCTTAGGTGCGAGTTAGGGTTTCCTAAATTCCCCAAAAAAAAAATATTTAGGTGGCGACTCTGTATCTAGCAAAGCAGTCCATGTTTGGCACTTCTTTACAAAAATCAGTTTTCCAAAACGATTTGTCGGATTTGGACTCTTTGGCAGTTTATCGGTCTTGCATTGCACTTTGCGAGACTAGATTCAGAACTGTGACAATTTGAGTCCGAACTGTAGCATGAGGCCCTCGGGGCGCGTCTACAGTTTCTGGACATGCATGCTCGGTTCCCGTCCCGGTAAGCTCTCTGGTTGCTCTTTAGAGGCTTTGTCTGTAGGGTGTCCTTGAGACCTTGCTGCTGGAACTTACCAAAACCAATCTGGGGAGTGCATCAGTGGCCTGCCGGCCATGGGGAGCTGCTGCCAACCATCTGCCGGCCAAAAATGAAGGACTGCCGGCCACTGATGTGCTGTGACACCAAGCTGCAGCAGAGCACAAAATAGAGAAAATGAGGGTCTCCCAAGAATATGTATGCACTATGCCACCCCATATCACCTCGAAACATCAAGGGGAAGGCATAGTCGGATCCAGGACCATCAATTACGCATCCTGATGCATGATGGCCAAAGATCCAACTTGTGCAAATCAATGCGAAATAAATGCACGAATAAACACATAAAGCCTAAAACTCTATCATGTGTGATCAAGAGCGTCGGCGACCGAGAATTGAGACACGCTTCATCACTTGAAGTATAAAACATTCCTCGTTTCTAGTGCTCGGATTAACACTTAATCCAAACAACAATGCAATGCATGGATGGCATGTACAATGCTAACTCGAACACGCAATCATGTAATATGACTTAAGCATGCAAAATGCAGTGTAATAAACATGCAACAACATGTAATGGAACTAGCATGCGACAACATGCAAAGACGGAACAAGCATACAACAATATGCAAGACAAGCATGCAACAACATGCAAGAGATGGACTTAAACCAAGATAGGCAGACCTCAACTATGCCCAAGTCAATGGCCAAAAGGTACTGAACTGATGGTACAAAATGCTAAGCATGCATGCCAATGGGCCCAAGAATTAAGGCATAAAGATGCAACTCTTAAACACACTTAATGAGTGAAAAGCATGCAAGTATGACAATACTACATGCTCTGAAATGATGTTAGGAATGATGCCAAATCACACACATAACACAAGCATGGCATGTATGAAGCTCAAAAGCTAAGAACTAGCAAAGGGACTTAAGCCATGGCCATACAAAGCAAGCCTCAAAGGGCCAAGGGAACCTAAAACAGTCCCAAGGTAGATCCAAATAAGACCAAAACAAGCTCAAAGCTAGCCAACACAAGCTAGAACACAAGGCCAAAAGCATGGAGCATGCAAGGCTACAAAAGAGGCAATGCACTACACCTATTGAAACCAAACATGGCATGACTTGGACAGCATAAAACAGAGTTACATCATGGTATAACAAGACCAAAAATGCACTGATATGATGACCCAAAGGCCTAGGCTTAATGGCATGCACAATGATCCATTCATGAGGCATAAAGAGCCAAGGCTCCAAGGCATTAAAAGCATGTCAAATGCAAGTGTATGACCACATTTCATGGACTGAAATAACATTTAGAATGATGGCAAAGCATGCAAACATCACATGTATGGCATGGTAGGGGGCCTCAAAACCCAAGGCTAGCCAAAGCATTTACACTATAGCTATACAAAACATAAGTGATATGGCCATGGCAGCCCAAAACAGTCCTAGAACAGCCCAAAATAAGAATAAAATCATGCTGGAGCAAAGCCAAAACATGCTAGAATGATGAGTCAAAACATCATGCACATAAAGCTAGTAAGCAAGATTTGTTCTACAAGTATATGGAGCATGCAAAAGATGACCAAATCCACTTTAGACAGAGTCATGACATGGAAAAACATCACCAAAAACATGCTGAAATGGACTCAACATAAGCTAGGATAACATGCTAAAGCAAGAAGTATATAAAGCTAGTTTATGAGATTTACACTACAAGTGTATTATACATGCATGGAGTGACAAAACCAACCCAAAACAGATCTAAGGCATGGTAAAACATCACCAAAAACTTACTCAAATAGACTCAACACAAGCTAGGCAAACATGCTACTTTGATGAGCTACAAATGGGATTACACTACACATACAAGATGCATGCAAAATATGACCCGACCAACCATGGAAAGACTTAAGGAAGGTCCTAAAAGTCACAAAAAAAGACCTGAACCAAGCCTAAAAAAAAGAGAGAGGCATGCTCCTTTGGAAGGCCAAAAATGCAAGCAAACAAAAGCCAAAAGAGAGGGGGTCACCCCCTCTAATTTGAGACCTCAAAACCACATGCCTACCACTGAAAATCCACTGGATTTCAGTGGCTAAACGGCCAAACAAAGCCTAGCTCAAAGGCCGTAAGGCAAGGCTCAAAACAAGGCCAAACAAGGCAAACAAGAGGGTTGAAGACCCTCAACGGCACAAAGACCTTAAACAACTACCAAAAGCACTTAAATACAAGACTTTTTTCAGTTGAAAGCAAGGCCTAAAACAATATTCAAGGATGGCCAAAATGAGATACAAAAAAGTGTTAAAAAAAGAAAAATACTCTCCCTTGAAGACTAACTTCAAAACCAGCAACCTCAGGGGCTAAAAACTCACTTTCAGAGCTCAAGTAACCTTACCAAGAACCTCATTCCAATGGTGGTCGTGTATCTCTTTGTAGTGTTAAAGTGCAAGAAAAATGGACTAAACCACAACAATTTAGAGAGAGAGAGAGAGCTATATCTCTTCTAAAATGGCTGACCTTTCTAAATAGAGAGGGCCTCTCCTTATATAGAAGGAAAACAATGCAAAGCTTCTTCAAGAAGCTTGGCAAGAGCTTCATGTATGGAAGGGAGATGAAAGGATTCCAGCTGGCTCAAAAGATCTGGAGTGAAACCAGCTGAGACAAGGGGTCTACTGGCCATCAGTGGTAGCCGGCAGTGGCTCATTGATGGCTGGCAGCAACAAGGTGAAGGCCGGCAGGCGCAAAAGGGGGCCGGCAGTGCACCAAGAAACACATTCTGAAAGGACCAAGTCATGGTCCAAGAATGGGGCAGAAAGGATACAGCGTTTAGAAAGCTCAAACTTGTGACGTTCCGCCGCAAAAGTTGAATACTCGACGAGCAATCAAACTAGTTGTTGGGTGTACCTACAAGCACAACCAAGTCTTGAGGACGGTGAAAAATGGAGTGTCTACAGTTGCCCCTCTTTGATAGAACTCGGAAGTCACAAAGTGACGGGAGTGAGTGTCAAAGCCCAGAGACGACCCATTTTTGACAAGGCCGAAGACTCAGGCAAACATTCAATATAACTATGCAGAGATGCGCCCATAGGCTGGGGCAAAATGCAATTGACATGCAAGATGAAAGAGCATAACTTATGATTATGCAAAGAGAGCTGTAACAGAGCAATTATATACAATAAATGCAACAGTTTTAAGCAAGTGAATAACAGTCCTACATATTCCAACAGAAAGGATGTAAGAAAATCATGCAATTCTCACCACGTCTCACACGGAGTGAATACAATACCGTCCGGTTCGTCTGGTCGTGTCAGCTTCAAATGAATCGTGCATACAATATCGTGCCTGTAAAAGAAAGAGACTCAACAGGTACAATATCGTTAGAAACATGCATATCAATGCAAGTGAAAAGTGCGTGACAACGCCAGTGAAAGAGTGCAAGACAATGCAATCCTGAGGGTACGAGACAACACGGGTGGAACATGCGTAGCAGCGCAAAGAAAATATGCGTAACAGCGCAAGATAGAAACATGTGCGTTACAACGCAAGATAGAGATATGTGCGTAATAGCGCAAATTAAAGAAATGAATCATGCATGACAGCGCAAGTAAAACATGCGTAACAGTGCAAGTTTAAAGAAATAAAACATGCATAACAGCGCAAGTAAAACATACGTAACAGCGCAAGTAAAACGTGCGTAACAACGCAAGTAAAACAATTAAGACATGCGTAACAGCGCAAGTAGAAGAAATAAAATATGCGTGACAGTGCAAGTTAAAGAAGTAGACATGCGTAACAGCGCAAGTAAAATAGGTAAAACATGCGTAACAGTGCAAGTAGAAGAAATAAAACATGCGTGACAGCGCAAATTAAAGAAGTAGACATGCGTAACAGCGCAAGTAAGACATGCGAGACAACGCAGGTTAAAGAAATCCGAAACAACGCAAATAAAACATGCGAGACAACACAGATTATAGAAATGCGAAACAACACAGGCTAAAGAAATGTGAAACAACGCAGGTTAAAGAAATGCGTAACAGCGCGAATAAAACATGCAAAACAACGCAGGCTAAAGAAATGCAAAACAACGCAGGTTAAAGAAATGCGTAACAGCGCGAATAAAACATGCGAAACAACGCAGGTTAAAGAAATGCGGAACAACACGAATAAAACATGCGAAACAACGCAGGCTAAAGAAATGTGAAACAACGCAAATAAAACATGCGAGACAACGCACTTAACCAGCGTAATAGCGCAAGTTAAAAAGGGGGGTGCGAAACAACACACTTAACAAGCGTAACAGCGCAGGTTAAAGGGAGGTGCGAAACAACGCACTTAACAAGCGTAACAGCGCAAGTTAAAGGGGGGTGCGAAACAACGCGCTTAACAAGCGTAATAGCGTAAGTTAAAAGGGTGCAAAACAATGCGAGATAGGTAGAATGCAAAATAATACATGATATAGATTATGCAAGACAATGCATGATATAGATATGCAAGACAATGCATGGTAGAGATATGCAAAACAATGCATGATAGAGATTATGCAAGACAATGCATGATATAGATATGCAAGACAATGCGTGGTAGAGATATGCAAAGCAATGCATGATAGAGATTATGTAATACAATGCATGGTAGAGATATGCAAAACAATGCATGATAGAGATTATGCAAGACATTGCCTGATATAGATATGCAAGACAATGCATGGTAGAGATATGCAAAACAATGCATGATAGAGATTATGCAAGACAATGCATGATATAGATATGCAAGACAATGCATGGTAGACATATGCAAAACAATGCATGATAGAGATTATGCAAGACAATGCATGGTAGAGATATGCAAGACAATGCATGATAGAGATTATGCAAGACAATGCATGATATTTAAGGAATGCAATAAACAGACAAAGCGGCGCTTTAGAAAGTACCTCATGAGGTGAGTGGCGGTGAACTGCTCTATTCTGACGGGGACCCCCCTTTTTGTGTACTTCGAACACCAACCCTCAACTCAAAGTTCAAAGGTTCTGAATTGCTGGCAAGGAGCAACATCTACTGGGGAAACCACGAATGCCGCTTTTCCTCCTGATCATACTCACAACTTTCCCTATTCTTCAATGGGGTGATAGACTAGGTTGGATCAGTATCCAGAATCGAGGTGTAAACCCGCTACCTCAACCTATGGGGCTTCCATACAGATTTCAAGCCGGGGATACACCCCTGGGTATTCAAACCAGACTTTAGTCTTGGAAATTCCAAACCTTTGCGTTCTAGGCAACAACCATTCGAACTCTAGTTTTCACCATCACGATTGATCTCCTAGGAACTTGTCATGACCCGAACCCGCCCCTATGGGTTAAGGACCTAACCGGCCAGTAATCCTGAGATTACCAACGGACTCAAACCAAAACAGACATAACTCATCAGAGTAAAGGGGCCAAACGGAAGCAAAAATTTAAAACTTTTCCATAGAGCCGTGCTTATATGCACATCAAAACAAACCATACCCATATACGTTAATAACCCACATCAAAAGTACAGTAGCACAAACTTCTTTACAGACAGGATCATTTAAACTGAGCCAACCCATAACAGACTATATACAAATATACACAAAGTCCTTGCCAACAAGACAAAATGTAAATGCATAACAAAATGGCATGGATGGGTCTCGTGCGTGAGACACAAGGCTGACTCTCCAAAACCTTTGTTGTTCCTGGCAGACTTCACTGGGGCTGGGTTTGGACTTCTCTTGGCTCACCTACAAACACATGAATGAGCGTGAGCGATAGCCCAGTGAATAATATCAAATACAGAAGTTACATAACAATGTAGAACAACAGGTTCCAAACGGCCTTGGGCCCATTTCATGTTTCTATTTAACAGATATATAACTATACGAATTTCAAATCAAGTGACTTGTAGTTTTAACATTCTGGCCTTTGGCCCATTCAGATTTCCATTCATGTCAAAACGGCCTTCGGCCCACTCATTTATGTCAAAACGGCCTTCGGCCCGATCATTTATGTCAAAACGGCCTTCGGCCTGTTCATTCTTGTCAAACAGCCTTCGGCCCACTCATTCATGTCAAAACGA
This sequence comes from Camellia japonica, assembly GCA_030407325.1. Classification (NCBI taxonomy): domain Eukaryota; kingdom Viridiplantae; phylum Streptophyta; class Magnoliopsida; order Ericales; family Theaceae; genus Camellia; species Camellia japonica. The sequence goes on from JAPPVO010000003.1 coordinate 98,672,072, forward strand.
CCTTCGGTCCATTCATATAAGTCAAAACGACCTTTGGTCCATTCTCATAAGTCAAAACGACCTTTGGTCCGTTCATTTCTATCAAAACAACCTTTGGTCCATTTATGTTTATGTCAAACTTTTGTCCACAATCCCAATTAGCAACTCATAAAGTTCATAAGGGAATAATAATTGGACATTCACAACCATTCGAATATCGATATTACTCACAGTGATCGGCTTGCGAATTTGCCCTGGAGCTTGACCCTACACATTTCATGAACACAAAAGGGTCACTAACAGTTCGATCCGTTCCTTAATTCACATATTCCTCTTTAGGCTTTATTCTTATCTCATTAACTCATTTATAATGCTTAACATATGCCTAAGAGTGATTACAAGTGAAAGAGAACGGAAAACGAAACACAGAATGCATGAACAAAATTTCAAAAAAACAGGGTCCCCGCTCGAGCATGGACTTCCCCGCTCGTGCGGACCCTTAAGGCCTGCAAAAGTACTGGTTGCATGAAAATTACGCTCAAGCGTGAAATGGGGGGCTCGAGCAGAAGGCCTGACTACAAATGCTCCCTGCTCGAGCGTGGAATATCCCGCTCGAGCAGACATCCAACTCTGTAAAAAGTGCTGGGAGCACGAAATTTACGCTCGAGAGTCGGTTTCCCCGCTCGAGCGGACACCAAAATTCTGGAAATTCCAGATTGTGTTCTTGAGCTCCAATTCGATTTTCCAGCTACACTACTTGCATGCAATGGCTCAAATCTCAAATATAATCATGCTAACAAGGTACAAACACCAAAACACATTATTATGGAGCTCAATTTCAAGGATTACACACTTGCATGTCTCAAATTGACACCAAATTCAATTCTATCATACATATTCATGCATTTCAAGCTCCATCTTCAATTCTTCAAACATGCATGCCCATCTTGACTTCATTTCTATTTCAAAAGGTGCAAGTGGTGCCTATTCCCATAAAGCTCAACAAAACCAAGCTTGCATGCATGATCAAACTTCAAATCTTGCTTAGTTGACATGATACATGCTAGATTATGCAACTTATGGCAATTCAAAAGCAATCTTATGCATGCATGATCATGTCTCATCAAAACTAATGTAAATCATGCTCTTGATCACAAAAATACTTTGAACTCACAAGATTACAAGTTCAATTCATGAATTCAAGAGTCAATGGCTTACCTAGAAGTCCAATTAGAGTTGGACTTCAAAATTCCAAACCCTCAAGATCAAACACAGATTTTTCTCTCTTCTCTCTCTCTAATGGCCGGCCCTCTCCTCTCCTTAGAGTGTATATCAGCCAAGTGAGAATTAAAGAGGGAGTTTGATGGAGTAGTGCTCATATTAAAAGCCCCTTTCTCACAATATTATTATAATATCAAAGAATAGAGCACTAATTCTCTAATTTAATCAATTTAATCCGACCCGAATCAATTTTCAATTAAATTTCACCGTAGGCTCTAAAAATTATGCCAATCACAATGGCGTAATCAATTTCGGGTTCTGTGGCCGATAAGGCCCTCAATTTAATTTCCAAAGCGATTATTCAAACAGATATTCCTACGGTGAACAGATAGAAATTCAAAACACATATTTCACATAATGGTACACAAAATCATAACAAACACATAATCACATACAATTAGGGACCAATTAACATAATACGGAACAGGGGTATCACAGTCTTCCCCCCTTTAGGAAGTTTGGTCCTCCAAACTTAAGTTACCTTCGTCGGGAAACAAATGTGGAGCGTAGTCGCATTTCCTCTCTTTTTCCCATGTGGCATCCGTCCATAGTGTTCCTTCCATTCCACTTTCACCATTGGGATGGATTTGTTCTCAATTCTTTCACTTGTCGGTCAACAATTCTTCCGGCCATTCAGCATATTCCATATTTTCATCAATAGCAACCCGGTGATAATCAATCACATGAAACGGGTCTCGGAGGTAACCCTCAACATCGACACATGAAACACATTATGGATTTGCTCGAATCCCGGTGGCAAAGCAACTCTGTAGCAACTGGACCAAGCCTTTCCAAAATCTGAAACGGCCCAATGTAACGGGGCGACAACTTGCCCTTTTTCCCAAATCTGACTTGGCCTTTCATCAGAAACACGGATGAACACATGGTCACCAACCTCATACTCAAGAGGTCTTCTCCGAACGTCTGCATAATTCTTTTGTCGGTCCTGAGCTGTTTTGAGCCTTTGACGAATAGTCTTGATTTTCTCAGAAGTGTCTTGCACAATTTCTGGCCCTAGCAAAGCTCTATCCCCGACCTCTGTCCAACAAATAGGTGATCTACACCTCCTACCATACAAAGCCTCGTATGGTGCCATACCGATGCTGGAGTGGAAGCTGTTATTATAAGCAAATTCTGCAAGTGGCAAATAATCTTCCCAACTCCCCTGAAAATCCAAAGCACACATGCGAAGCATATCTTCCAAAGTTTGTATCGTTCGTTCTGACTGCCCATCTGTCTGTGGGTGGAATGCAGTACTGAATCAGTTCTGTTCCCATAGCTTCCTGCAAACTCTTCCACAATCTAGACACAATTTCGGATCTCTATCCGACACAATGATACCGGAACTCCGTGTAAACGGACAATCTCATCAACATAAATGGTAGCCAATCTATAAGCAGTAAATGTAGTTTTGACAGGCAGAAAATGTGCAGATTTAGTCAGTCTATCAACTACAACCCAAGAATCCATACCTCGAGAAGTCCGAGGTAGGCCAACAACGAAATCCATAGTCACATGTTCCCACTTCCATTCAGGAATAGGGAGAGGTTGAAGTAGACCGCCTGGTTTCTGATGTTCAGCCTTAACTTGCTGACACTGAAGGCACTTGGACACATATTCTGCGATCTCTTTCTTCATTTTAGGCCACCAATAGGTTTGTTTCAAGTCCCGATACATTTTATTGTTACCCGGATGCATAGCAAATACGGATCGGTGGGCTTCATCTAGGACCCTTTTCTTTAGTTCCGGAATATCTGGGACACATATTCGGTTCCAGAATTTCAATACTTCATTTCCAATGCTGAACTCTGCCTTCGTACTTGTCTCAAGTTCATTAATTACTTTCTTGAGGAACTCATCCTCTTTCTGTTTCTGTTTGATTTCATCAACAATTGCCGGTTCGGCTGTAATAGTGGCTATCAATCCGCCCTGTTTACATACTACCACTTCAATTTCAAACTTCTCAAAATCTCGCAAAATTTCCCTTTGCTCAGTAAGCAAACAAGCCATACCCCCTGTTGATTTTCTGCTCAAAGCATCAGCCACTGTGTTAGCTTTCCCGGGGTGATATTGAATTTCCAGATCATAGTCTTTTATCAGTTCCAGCCATCTTCTCTGACGCATATTCAACTCTTTCTGCGTGAAGAAGTATTTCAGGCTCTTATGATCCGTGTAGACTTCACACTTTGCCCCATACAAATAATGCCGCCAGATTTTCAAAGCAAAAACAACTGCGGCCAATTCTAGGTCATGTTGGATAATTCTTCTCATGTGGCCTCAACTGTCGGGAGGCGTAAGCAATAACCTTTCCGTTCTGCATTAACACACAACCCAAACCTTTATAAGATGCATCACTGAAAATCACAAATTTTCCGTACCTGAAGGTAGTCAAAATTGGTGCAGTAGTCAATCTTCTTCAATTCATGAAAGGCTGATTCTCTTTCTTCGTTCCACTCAAATGGTTGCCCTTTACGTGTCAATTGGGTAAGAGGCACAGCTAATTTCGAAAAATCCTTCACAAACCTCTTGTAGTACCCAGCTAAGCCCATGAAGCTACAGACCTCTGTCACATTAGTTGGTGTAGGCCAATTCACAATTGCCTCTATTTTCTGCGGGTCCACTGTAATTCCTTCTTTGTTGATCACATGCCCTAAGAAAACAACCTCATCCAACCAAAACTCACATTTCTTTAGTTTAGCAAATAATTTCCTTTCCCGAAGTATTTGTAAAACAGTCCTCAAATGATGTTCATGTTCAAGTCTATCTTTAGAGTATATCAAAATATCATCGATGAAGACTACAACAAACTCATCAAGGTAGGTTTTAAAAATTCTATTCATTAATCCATAAATGCTGCCGGAGCATTAGTCACTCCAAATGGCATAACAAGAAACTCAAAATGACCATACCTCGTTCTGAATGCGTTTTCTCAACATCCTCTGCCTTAACTTTCAGCTGATGATACCCGGATCTCAAATCAATCTTAGAAAACACCTGTGATCCCTGCAACTGGTCAAATAAATCATCAATACGGGGTAAGGGATACTTGTTCTTTATCGTTACCTTGTTCAATTCCCGATAATCGATGCACAGGCGCAAGGTACCATCCTTCTTTTTCACAAATAACACCGGTGCGCCCCAAGGCGAAGTGCTAGGCCGGATAAACCCCTTGTTAAGCAGGTCTTGCAACTGTTCTTTCAATTCTTTCATCTCGGCAGTAGCCATTCTGTAGGGAGTCTTAGAAATAGGCTGGGTGCCTGGCACAGTCTCAATAGTAAACTCTATCTCCCTGTCTACCAATTCCCCTGGTAATTCATTTGGAAACACATCTGGGAATTCTCTAACAATAGGAATATCATTCAATTCAACATTCACAGATTGTTCAGTCAACACATAGCACAGATAACCCTGGCACCCTTCCTGATCAGTTTACATGCTTTCATTGCAGATATCAAATAAGGTGGAGGCACTACCCCATTACCCACAAACACAATTTCTTTTTTCTGGTGGTTTAAATACAACCCTTTTTGTCACACAATCTATGGTGGCACAATACTTGGTCAACCAATCCATGCCCAAAATTACATCAAATGTCTAAAGTTCAAGGGCAACAAATCTACATATAAGGTAGCATCCTCAATATGCATGTCACAAAACCGATATATATAGTCACATAACACAGATTCCCCCGATGGAGCAGACACACATAACAAATATGGCAAACTCTAGGGGTCTTTCAGTCTAGATGCAAATGTATATGTCACAAATGAGTGTGTTGATCCAGAATCAATTAATACAAAGGCATCCTGATTACATATTGAAATAGTACCTGAGACAACGGCATTGGCATTCCGTGTATCGCCCGAAACAAGCGCAAAAACTCTCCCCTGTCTCACGGTATCCCCGGTAATGGCGGATTTCAAAGTATTTCCCGGCTTTGGAACTGATGCAGTTGAACTAGCTGCTAGTTTCCCACCGTTCTGATTACACTCTCGGGCTATGTGCCCTTGCTTCCCACACTTGAAACAAGCTCCTGATGCACGGTAACAGACTCCTCGGTGCCTTTTGCTACAGATATTGCACATGGGAGCTGTGTCTCGGGAAGAATTTGAAGTAGTTGAGGAGCCCGTATTTTGCTTTTTCAGAAATTTCTTCTTCGAAAAGAAGCCTTGCTTTTGTTGCCTTTCCATTCTGTTACTGGCTTAGCTTGTCTAGCTATGTTGCCTCTGATATGATGGCCCTGTCAAGCACCCCAATGTAGGTTTCCAACTTTAGAACATTCACCCTCTCTAGGATGTCACTGCGGAGTCCACCTTCAAAGTGTCTTGCCTTCTTATAATCGTGTCAATTACATGTGGTGCAAACCTGGCCAATTCAGTGAATTGGCCTCATACTCAGCCACTGTCATGCTATCTTGCTTGAGTTCCATGAACTCGGCTACTTTCCTATCCCGAACACATTGCGGGAAGTACTTGTCATAAAAGATCTCCAGGAATTTTACCCAATCCACATCTTTATGATTTTCTCGCATCAACATCCACCATCTTCTTGCTTCGTCTTCTAGCATAAAAGTGGCTAGAAGCACTTTCTGAGTCTCTGAACAGGGGAACACTTCAAATAATTTCTCAATGCCGAGGACCCACGCTTCGGCTTTCAACGGATCTAATCCCCCGTGGAACTGTGGTGGTTTCATTTTCTTGAATTCCTTGGTGAGAGCTATTATCCGATCATCATTTTGATTATCTGGCACGGGTGGTGCCGGAGGTGGAGGTGGCGGGTGTGGTTGTTGCCACTGTTGTTGCCACTCCTGTTGATGCCTCAAAGCTTCTGCCATTTCTTGGATCGGTCTTTCCATTCTGTCTATTCTGGCAGTAGAGGACTCTTCTATCTCATCACCTCTTGTTCTCACCATCTGATTAAACTTGCATTATGTTTTATACAAAAGGCACAAAAGTATGCACATACTAAGCAGCACATACATTCAGATAATTTGCGATGCAAGTAGTTCACAACTTATAGCACATAATCACTCAAATCAAAACACTTAAGCATATTCTTGATGCTTTCAAAGTTCATATCAAAATAGTTAAGCATACTATCAATGCCTCCAAATTCATATTTATCACATGAATGCATCCTAGACCTTATCTAGACGCTTATTGCTCTTTTTGGACAAGTGTGTGAGTTATTAACTCGTGCTCTGATACCACTCTGTCATGACCCGAACCCGCCCCTATGGTTAAGGACATAACCGGCCAGTAATCCTGAGATTACCTACAGCCCACCAAAACAACATAACTCATCAGAGTAAAGGGGCCAAACGGAAGCAAAAATTTAAAACTTTTCCATAGAGCCGTGCTTATATGCACATCAAACAAACCATACTCATATACGTTAATAACCCACATCAAAAGTACAGTAGCAAACTTCTTTACAGACAGGATCATCTAAACTGAGCCAACCCATAGCAGACTATATACAAATATACACAAAGTCCTTGCCAACAAGACAAAACGTAAATGCATAACAAAATGGCAAGGATGGGTCTCGTGCGTGAGACACAAGGTGACTCTTCAAAACCTTTGTTGTTCATGGCAGACTTCACTGGGGCTGGGTTTGGACTTCCTTGGCTCACCTACAAACACATGAATGAGCGTGAGCGATAGCCCAGTGAATAATATCAAATACAGAAGTTACATAACAATGTAGAACAACAGGTTCCAAACGGCCTTGGGCCCATTCATGTTTCTATTTAACAGATATATAACTATACGAATTTCAAATCAAGTGACTTGTAGTTTCAACATTCTGGCCTTTGGCCCATTCAGATTTCCATTCATGTCAAAACGAGCTTCGGCCCACTCATTTATGTCAAAACGGCCTTCGGTCCGATCATTTATGTCAAAACGGCCTTTGGCCTGTTCATTCTTGTCAAACGGCCTTCGGCCCACTCGTTCATATCAAAACGACCTTCGGTCCATTCATATAAGTCAAAACGACCTTTGGTCCATTCTCATAAGTCAAAACGACCTTTGGTCCGTTCATTTCTATCAAAACGACCTTTGGTCCGTTCATTTCTATCAAAACGACCTTTGGTCCATTTATGTTTATTAAAACGACCTTTGGTCCATTTATGTTTATGTCAAACTTTTGTCCACAATCCCAATTAGCAACTCATAAAGTTCATAAGGGAATAATAACTGGACATTCACAACCATTCGACTATCGATATTACTCACAGTGATCGGCTTGCGGATTTGCCCTGGAGCTTGACCCTACACATTTCATGAACACAAAAGGGTCACTAACAGTTCGATCCGTTCCTTAATTCACATATTCCTCTTTAGGCTTTATTCTTATCTCATTAACTCATTTATAATGCTTAACATATGCCTAAGAGTGATTACAAGTGAAAGAGAACGGAAAACGAAACACAGAATGCATGAACAAAATTTCAGAAAAACAGGGTCCCCGCTCGAGCGTGGACTTCCCCGCTCGTGCGGACCCTTAAGGCCTGCAAAAGTACTAGTTACATGAAAATTACGCTCAAGCGTGAAATGGGCGCTCGAGTGGAAGGCCTGACTGCAAATGTTCCCCGCTTGAGCGTGGAATATCCCGCTCGAGCGGACATCCAACTCTGTAAAAAGTGCTGGGAGCACGAAATTTACGCTCGAGCGTTGGTTTCCCCGCTCGAGCGGACACCAAAATTCTGGAAATTCCAGATTGTATTCTTGAGCTCCAATTCGATTTTCCAGCTACACTACTTGCATGCAATGGCTCAAATCTCAAATATAATCATGCTAACAAGGTACAAACACCAAAACACATTATTATGGAGCTCAATTTCAAGGATTACACACTTGCATGTCTCAAATTGACACCAAATTCAATTCTATCACACATATTAATGCATTTCAAGCTCCCATCTTCAATTATTCAAACATGCATGCCCATCTTGACTTCATTTCTATTTCAAAAGGTGCAAGTGGTGCCTATTCCCATAAAGCTCAACAAAACCAAGCTTGCATGCATAATCAAACTTCAAATCTTGCTTAGTTGACATGATACATGCTAGATTATGCAACTTATGGCAATTCAAAAGCAATCTTATGCATGCATGATCATGTCTCATCAAAACCAATGTAAATCATGCTCTTGATCACAAAAATACTTTGAACTCACAAGATTACAAGTTCAATTCATGAATTCAAGAGTCAATGGCTTACCTAGAAGTCCAATTCTTCAATCTATGGTCCAATTAGAGTTGGACTTCAAAATTCCAAACCCTCAAGATCAAACACAGATTTTTCTCTCTTCTCTCTCTCTAATGGCCGGCCCTCTCCTCTTCTTAGAGTGTGTATCAGCCAAGTAAGAATTAAAGAGGGAGTTTGATGGAGTAGTGCTCATATTAAAAGCCCCTTTCTCACAATATTATTATAATATCAAAGAATAGAGCACTAATTCTCTAATTTAATCAATTTAATCCGACCCGAATCAATTTTCAATTAAATTTCACCGTAGGCTCTAAAAATTACGTTAATCACAATGGCGTAATCAATTTCGGGTTCTGTGGCCGATAAGGCCTCCAAATTTATTTCCAAAGCAGATTATTCAAACAGATATTCCTACGGTGAACAGATAGAAATTCAAAACCACATATTTTCACGTAATGGTACACAAAATCATAACAAAACACATAATCACATACATATTAGGGACCAATTAACATAATACGGAACAGGGGTATCACAGAACTCATCGCAAACACAACCAAGATACCCTCTGAAAGGGACTGATCCTACGTAAGAGCACTTCTGATCGCCATTCTGGCATGAAAATAGTCGGCACAGCATTCTATTCACTCTGAATACACAGCTCATACAGCACACTGCTTATTCTGAACAAACAGTTCAATCTGAACGTACGGGATGCAAAGACGGAATTTACAGAAGTTGAAACACCCTCAAATGCTCCAAATTTTCCCTCTTTTCTTTTGCTTCATAGTCCGGAACCCATATAGCTTCAGATAGGTCCTTGTTCTACTGTTTTCACATAACCCGGGTTGAACCCTGTAGTTTTATGAAAGAAATAATCCTGTTTTATACAAATGTGGAGAATGGCACAGCACTCTGAACACAAAACGATTTTATTTTTGAATTTCAAATTGAGAAACGAGTTCTTAACCGGGTATTGAGCCTACGACTGACCACAGCCAAAATGACTCAACAAAGGAAAACAAAAGGTAAATAACCTAAACACATCTATTGACGCTCAAAACGACTCAAAACAAGAATCGAGACAAACAAAAACACAACAAAACACAAGACTCAAATATGCATACGGAGCCTGTTTCTTCGAGTATTGTTCCCCACCCTTTCTCACTTGTGATTCTCACATCACTCTGGCACTCAATCTCTTGTTTTTTTGAAAAAGCCCTTTTCTCACTTTTTCTCTCAACGCGCATCTCTCTATTCTTTAATCTCTCATTTTCTATCCCTTCCCTGAGTGGTTGATAGATAAACAGGAAGTTGCAGGCTTTTGCCCCTAGCATTCCGCTAGATTCTTCTTCTTCTGCGCACAGCTAGTGAGTTCCTCCCATAGAGGGGTTATGCTACAACAGGGTGTATAGCAAATCTGCAGCTGACATCAGTTGACGATGCTCTACTGGGGAGGTTGGACGTAATCAGATCTGCCCAGATGAGGGCGTGGAATATCTTAATCCATTCCAGTTCATGCTTCGCACTTAGCTTGATACCTCGCTGCTCGGAGGATACGAGAGCTTTCTGCTCTTTGTTGCTAGCTTCGGTTGTGCCCTTTCTGGCAGGTAAGGTGCCCTTTCTGGCAAGTAGAGTGCCCTTTCTGGAAAATGTATTGACAACGGGGAAAAGACAGGAAGCCTGACTCGACTGTGCCCCTAATTCATCATTTTGACCATTTTTTTGTTTTGGCTTTCTACTAAAACAATTTTGACCAATATGGGAGTTAGATTAACATGCTTGTTCGATTTTCTAATTTAAAATCATGCAAGTTAGGTTATGAGCACTGAAAATTTTCCTTTTTTGGGTCCAAGAAATGGTCCAGTTTTCGAAAAATGGAATAATTTTTGAGAGAATTAGTCAACCTCAGTAAAAATTCTCAAAAACTATTTTTACAAATGGCCACCACTCAACGAGCATGGAACCTACTCTTGGGATGCACAACCTCAGATCCATAACGATAGAAAATTGCCTCTTGTCTGAACGGCACTGTATGGAAATGGAAAATTGCTCCTTGTCTGAATGGCACCGCAGCGCACTGTATGGCAATAGGAAGTTGCCCTTTGTTTGAATAGCACCACAGCACACCGTAATCAGTCCTCAGAGTGATGATCACAACCGAACTCTCGGATATAGAGAAGACAAAGATGATCAGAACCATACATGGACACAATCGATTTAGAAGTGTTTATGGCTGGACTTCTGAATGAAGTTGCCTACGTATCCCAAACATGGGAATCAAGCCTTACGTAGTTCCGGATAAGGTACACTCTGGTATTTAACCTCTCCTTTTGCGCTCTAACTTTTGCCAAGGCCGCCCTTCTAGGTTTTCAACCTTGCGAGCTTTGTTTTTTCTTTTCTTTTTCATTCTTTTCTTTTCTTTGTTCAGAATTTTTCATTTTCTTCATTTTTCTTTTTCTTTTTTTTTTCGTGCACTTTTTTCTTTGTTCTTTTTGTTCTTTTTCTTGCTCTAACTTTTGCCTGGGTCGCCCTTTCGGGTTTTCGGCCCAGCGAGCCTCTCAAGGGTAAAAGTGTAGCTTTGTCCATGTCAAATGGTTTTAGATTTCAAGGCCATCTGAATTCAGGAGAATGGCTGTTGTTCACTGATGATGTAGAGGTCCATCCAATGGGGGGCTGAACTTGCCCCTAGTGTTATGGATAGGAACTTGGTTGTTCTTCAACAAAACTTTCTTCTTTCCTCCCTTCTGGGATTTGGCATTCTTGCCAGTCTTCACCTTTGACTCTTCGAACAGAATCTAACATCTTTTGCCCCTAGTTCGAGGGGTGCTTCTAATTTAGCTTCGCAAGCTTCTTTTAATCACATCTGATATTCTTGATCTGACTTTGTTGCTGCTAATTCATGGGCTGCTTCAAATATGGCCACACAGGTCTCACATTGTGGTTAACCTTTGAACATTCTGAATCTAAGTTCAAGGTCTGAAAGCCAGGGGTCGAGTCTCAGGGCTGAGAGCGGTCCTAGGCTACACAATCTCAAGAGCGATTCCACACGGGTCTTCGCAGGACGGCGCAAAACATTTTTTTTTGAAATCTTTTAAGAAAGCGACTAGTCGCTCGCACTGAAGACAATGTAGAACCAATCTGGATCAAGCCAGGATCCTTCTCAGTACTCACAGTAACAAACATGATCTCATTCATTAAGGACTTAGCATGCCTCTCTTTCTCTCAATTGATCAAATTTTGCAAAACCCGAGGAATTCCTCCCTCTTTGTTTTCATTACAGTGTTCAAAAAGTTTTGAAAAACTTAGGTCAATGCAATGATTTCAAGGCACAAAAAAACGGGTGAAATGTACTGCCGTTTCATTCTAAATTTGCTGGCACAACAAGCTCAAAACAAAGACAAGCACAAAAACATGAAAACCACTGCTGCTTCATTCAGATCTTCTGGCTCAACTGGCTCCACGGCAGAAACAGACTCAAAAGAGTGGGTGCAAAAGACACACAAAACAAGAGAGTGACGTCCGAGGTAATACTCCCGGAATCACCAGACTCTTATACAACAGGATTGACTCGATACAACAAGACACACCCAACTGACTTAGTACAAAAAGGCTGACTCTATACAAGACAACAAAACTGACTGAATACCCAAGTCAGAAAGTACAAAAACTAACATCCGCAAATGCTCAAAACAATGCGTGCCATATGCCGCATCTAAAGTAAAATGAGTACCGCCCGCAGGTGGTTCATCCCCTGATCACATCACATTATCCTCCAGGTTCACTGATCCAGTGACGATAGACTTTGCTGAGCTTGGTGGGAGGATAACCTCGTTGTCAATCAAATCTTGTACCTTGTGGCGATGACGAAAGCAATTGTCAGTGCTATGACCAGTTTGCTGATGGTACGCATAGTACTGAGTAGCATCATGATCAGATGGAAGACGACTAGGGAGAGGACGAGGCTCGAGGGATTTGAGATGCCCCTTTTCAGTAAGGATTTGAAGGGCCTTAGACAAAGGCATGTAAAGGGCATGGAAGACCCTGCGACCTCGGGGTAGATACTTCGAGTTTTGTGGATTTTTACTAGGCGCACTAGAAAAGGGATCGGCAGGTGCAGGCTTGGTCTGCTGATCTTTCCTGGGTGCGGAATGAGGGTTGGAGGGAACAGTTCTGGTATGACGGCCCTTCTCTCAATTCTCCCCTTGACTTAAACTGCCCTCGGTCTGAGTGGGGAAAGTGTCATCCACAATTTTTGCAGCGACTGCAAGTACTTGTTGTTTGTTTAGTCCCCCAGCTTTCAAAGCGTCAACAGCCCACAGAGTTGTTCATGGGGATCAGTGTCTGCCTCCATCTTGTTCTTTCCACTAGCCTCAGCTTGGTCGAAGGCTTGGGTTGCTATATCAAAGCAGAGCCCGGTTGTTAGAAACATGCCATTGCCTATGCTTAGGATGGGTTCAGGTTTTCTGAGCTCAATTACAATTCGCCCCAGTAGCGGGGGCTTTTCTGGCATGAAATTCCCAACATGTGACATGGTCGACGGCGGAGCAGATATTCCGTAGGCTAGATCAGCCATAGACCTCTGAAGATCGCCGATCATTCCCATCAGCTCAAAAGTGGTGGGCTCACGGGTGTGGAATAGTTGGGGATCCCATATTGGATGTGCGGCAGGTGACTTGGGCGGGTGTAATAACCCGACCCTCGCATGTGTTTCTGACGTATTTTTAGTCCCTTATTCTTTGCATTTAAATCCTTAATAAAAATTTCATGAGAAATTAAGTTTAAGCACATGGATCTTATGAATTGAACCTATATCTGTTTGTCAAGGAAAGTATCTGTTACAATTAGAATGTTTAAATCAGAAGTTGAGGGCCTTAGAGACTTGATAACCCGGAATTGATTTTATATTTGAAATCAGCATAATTTTTAAGTAATAATGAGCGTTGCTGTGAAATTTCAATTTAGGATGATTAAACTGATTGGTTTTTGTCTTATTCACTTTTCTTTTATATATGTAAATATCCATGCTTTTTAACCATTGACTTGGGACTTCATCTCAAAAGAAAAATAACCTGAGAAAGAAGGAAAGAAAGAGTTTGAGAGGAGGAGTTCTTCAAGCTAGGAATTGGGGAAAACTACAAGATTGTAGAATTTGAGCTCAAGGTAGGTAATTCTTACTTTTGGTTAAGCTCTCATGATAATTGAGTAAGAAATTCTCTCCAATAATTAAGTGGAAGTTACAATTAAAGAATCAAGGGTGTGTGATCTTGTTTAGTTGTATTGGTAGATGAGTTGGTAATCTCAAGCTTGCAATAGAAATCTCACCTTTCCTCCCTTGATTTTACTTATTGTGTGATGTTTATTTACATACCTAAATGATTATCAAATATGGTTATTTATATCTAGTTAGACCAAACATGATTGAAACCATGAAGGGATTAAGTTATGTTATGAACTTTAAGAATTAAAAATCTAAATCATAGTTAGAGTGTGTGTGTGTTGGAGGATCCCATTAACATGTTTCTAGACTATGTTTTAGCAATTAAGAAAGCTATGTTGAGCCTTGTAAATATTCACCAAAAGTGGGACTTTGAAGGAATTTTCGGACTGTTTTGAGCAGAATCGCCGCACGTGCGGGGGTCATGGCCGTATGTGCGGGAACCCTAGCCGCATGTGCGGGAGTCATGGCCTCACGTGCGGGGAATGAAGAATTTTGGCGTTTGGCTACTGTCAAAAAAGCACGTGCGGGGCATCACTGCCGCACGTGCGAGAGTCCTTGCCGCACATACGGGGCTCATAGCCGCACGTGCGGCCCATGCTGAGAAAAATTGTTTGCTCCGTTTTGCGTGCTGGACCCTCAGATATTTTTAGAATTTGTATTTTATGCCTATTAATGTGTGTAAAATTCATTTGAAGTGAAATGAATCCGGACATGATTCAATAAAGAGAATGAACTAATTTGCAAGTTATGAATATGTGCAGGACACACTCCGGGAGGAACTAGCACGTCGTCACAACACTATAAGTAGTAGTATGCTTACTACAACTAATGTTTGCCATTAGCATTCTGTTAATTCTGTTAATTCTGTTAATTATGTAACTATGTGAATGATTCAAAGAATGAGCATAACTAATGCAAAGGATGAAACTACTTTCATATGACTATGGAATTCTGGGCCTATGGCCATTCTGTTTAAGTTGTTATGGTATGAAGCAAAGTGCTATACGGAACTAAGTGCTATGATGTGAGTCACCTCTAGAATCCGTGTGAGACACCTCTTCGGTTCATATTTAAGGGCTTAATGCCAATATGTTCAAGGGCTCAATGCCAATATGTTCAAGGGCTTGATGCCAATGTGTTCAAGGGCTCAATGCCAACATGTTTAAGGGCTTAATGCCAATATGTTCAAGGGCTTATTGCCACTCCGTTCAAGGGCTTAAAGCCATTATGTTTCAAGATTGGACCCAAGGCCGTTCTGAAATTAATACAGAATCAGATTAAAAATGTAATCTCTGCATTTACATACGCATTGATTTGTATTATGATTTAAGTTGAACATCAAATTATAAAAGTATTACTATTCACTGAGCCTGGCTCACTCTGTGTTATGTCTGTTTCTGTAGGTAACCAACCAAGTGGTCAGTCCTAAGCCATGACGCTCGTCCTCTTTTGTCAAATTTTGTGTGTCCAGGCCCTAGATGAAGTCACTCATATTTTTGTGAAATTTTGGCGAACTTTTGGCATTGCACTCTAATTATTGGCCTAAGGCTGAAATGTGTATAACACTTTCTTCTACAATGTTTTTTTTTTTGTTATACGCCCAATCATAGGGCTGGGCCTGTATATGTATATGTATATAACCGATGCTCAGGTGTATGTTTTGGATTTTATTTGCCTGTTATGATGTTTATGATCCTGGCATAGTGGTAGTGGCTCAATGGAGTTTGTTTCTATTATTTTATGATATTTAATGTTTCCGTCAAGGCCCCGTATGTTATGTACATCAGGTTAACGTCCGTTTCTGATGAGGTCATGCCCAAACTTTTAGGGGCGAGTTTGGGGCGTGACAAGTGGTATCAGAGCACGAGCTGCCATCTCACACACGAATCCATTAAGCCTTAGGATGTCTAGAAAAGACTTAGGCATCATGCATTGCATTTCGAATGTATATGAAAGACCGATGGCAGCGTTAAATGTATTTTGCTAACGCTAACGATTACGATTCATGTTTATGGTATATTCTTGTCTATATGGTAATTGAATGTCTTGTAGAATATGGTGAGAACAAGAGCAGAAGACCCGGAAGATGCCACTTCTGCAAGGTTGGACAGGATGGAGAGAATGATTATGGAAATGGCGGAAACCCTACGGCAACAACAGCAACAGCCACAACCACAACCGCCACCACCACCGGTACCTCCACCTGTAGTACAAGATTTTCATGCTGAGGATCGGACCATTACCCTTACCAAGGAGTTTAAAAAGATGAAACCGTCGTCGTTCAAAGGAGGAATAGAACCAATGAAAGCTAGGCATAGGTGTTGGGAATAGAAAAGTTATTCGAAGTTTTCCCTTGTACTGAAGCTCAAAAGGTGCAACTGGCTACCTTTACTCTTGAGGACGAGGCGCGGAGATGGTGGATGCTTACGAGAACTATACATCAAGGATTAACATGGGACAGATTCATGGAATTATTCTATGATAAGTATTTTCCTCAAAGTATGCGAGATATGAAGGTGACTGAATTTGAAACTCTCAGACAAGGGAACAAGACCGTTGCTGAATATGAAGCCCAATTTGTAGAGCTAGCCCGGTTCGCACCTCATATGGTAGACACAGATTACAAGAAGGTGCATAAATTTGAAGGGGGATTACGGAGTGCTATTGGCCCAAGGCTGAAATGTGTATAACACTTTCTTCCACAATGTTTTTTTTTTTTTGTTATACGCCCAATCATAGGGTTGGGCCTGTATATGTATATGTATATAACCGATGCTTAGGTGTATGTTTTGGATTTTATTTGCCTGTTATGATGTTTATGATCCTGGCATAGTAGTAGTGGCTCAATGGAGTTTGTTTCTATTATTTTATGATATTTAATGCTTCCGTCAAGGCCCCGTATGTTATGTACGTCAGGTTAATGTCCGTTTCTGATCAGGTCATGCCCAAACTTTTAGGGGCGAGTTTGGGGCGTGATAGCGGGTGTGGCATGTCAACATCAGTCTCACCCTGCATGGTGACTCCCTGGTTCAATGCTGCTGCCATGACCACAATTTCTTTTGAATTTTGCGTCATCACGAGTATGCTAAACTGAACAGAGGTGATGCGACTAGTAACTAACGGATTTGATGAACCGGTGAGCCTTGACTGGCCTTTTCTCTACCTTGCCTCAGCAAAGGAGAACACTGGTTGCTCTGAATTGAATCCCTGAACCCCCCCTCCTAAGAGAGAAAACAGGCAGCATCTCAGCCTAATTTCACCAGAATAGATATGAGCATAACTGAATAACTATATTCAATCAGTGATCACTGTTCCCCAAATTACTGCCCCAAAACTGAATCTGATACCCGCAGATATAATTGATTCTCAAATACTGATACTAATGCCTGCAGGCCTGATACTCAGACTTGCAAACTGATACGCGCATTCCCTGTAGAGGTACACTCTAACAGCACATAGCAAGCAAATGAGAGCCAAAAACACCCCTATGTTAGGGTAGGGTTTCCCTGTCCTATTTTGTCAGGAGCTAGGGTTTCACTACGCACACAACGGTTTCAAACAACCTACAATCGGGTAAGCAACCTGTCCTAGTTTGGAATAGTCACTATGGATTCTGATATGTACTAGGTCGAATGGTCAAAAAGGGTGCCCCGGTAAAAACTGGGGTTTGTGTTCCCGTCGTGGCAGAGCCCGCAACCGGTCAGCCTTATGGCACGCTTCGCAAAGCAGGCCTCCGACAAACCGTTCAGGAATAGCATACGGCAAACACGGTGTCCTAGGCGTACCAATGCAAATGCAATGCAAAGAAACACATAAGTGTAGTCAAAACAAGATATCATGAGTTCGAGTCAAGCTCTCTAAATCCCCAGTGGAGTCACCAGAAACTGTAGACACGGCCCAAGGGCCTCATGCTACAGTTCGAACTCAAATTGTCACGGTTTTGAATCTAGTCTTGCAAAGTGCAATGCAAGACCGATAAATCACCAAAGAGTCCAAATCTGGCAAATCATTTTGGAAAACTGATTTTTGTAAAGAAGTGCCAAAGATGGACAGCTTTGCCAGATACAGAGTCGCCACCTAAATATTTTATTTTGGGGGAATTTAGGAAACCCTGACTCGCGCCTAAGGCCACGTGTCCATCATTACCAAAGTTGCTTCGGCTCGGGAACTTGGGTACGATTGGGGAAGGTCATCTATGAGCACCCCCGCTCGCCCGATCAAAGATCGGCCACTACTAAACATGATATCTTGTTTTTGAAAATATATGTGTTCTTATTCTGATTAATTAGCTAATCTTACTATGTGATACGCACAGCAAACAAGTATAGACTAGATCGCCTAATTTGGAACAAAGCATCGCATATCTATTTGTTTGAAAACGTTTTGAAGTTTGCTACTCGTAAGTAGGCTAAAATGCGGATTTCAATGAATTGTTCCAATTCAAGCAATCCAACCTTCACCCACAGGCATTCAGGCAGTTATATTACATAAGCAGTTAGCCTCATGGCAAGCATGCTATCATGGCAACATTAACACACATGCAGTATGCTAAAGCATAAACACTCACAGTGTACTCCGAGCCAAAACAGAAACTAGTTAGTAATCAATGCATGATCCTAGTCTATGTTAAAATGGCTAATGCGACACATACAAAATGCAACTAAGACAGACTCGGCTATTCTAAAATGGCATGTGAGATGCAGTAATTGATACATGTATTCAAATTGGAATTGAAATACAATACAGTTAGTATGATGCGCTGAGCCCGGTGCATGCAATATAGATGAATGGATGCACTCATGCAAAGCATAAGAATGCTAATTGAAAATATGCCCTAGAACTAATCAGCAAAAGCAGGTAAGTAAAAGGAAGAAAGACGTGGGGTTGGAAGACATTCACACACTCACGCACACTTATTACAAAATTCACCCTCTCAACGGAGGGTCCGAATAAATGATACCTGCCAATTAATTAACTAACTAACAAACTAATTAATTATTACATAACCGAATGAATAACTAGCTACAACTAATTATTACAAAACTTAATTAATTAACAAATTAACTAATTAAATTACAAAAATCAAATGCTAACTAACAAGTAAGCAATTGAACAATGCTGCCCCGGCAAGCTGAAGAAGGTGAACATGCATGCTCGGTTCTCATCCCGGTAAGCTCTCTGGTTGCTCTTTAGAGGCTCTGTCTACAGGGTGTCCTTGAGACCTTGCTGCTGGAACTTACCAAAACCAGTCTGGGGAGTGCATCAGTGGCTTGCCGGCCATGAGGAGCTGCTGCCGACCATCTGCCGGCCAAAAGTGGGCACTGCCGGCCAAAAATAAAGGACTGCCGACCATCTGCAAGGCACTGCCGGCCACTGATGTGCTGTGACACCAAGCTGCAGCAGAGTACAAAATAGAGAAAAATGAGGGTCTCCCAAGAATATGTACACACTATGCCACCCCATATCACCTCAAAACATCAAGGGGGAGGCATAATCGGATCCAAGACCATCAATTACGCATCCCGATGCATGATGGCCAAAGATCCAACTTGTGCAAATCAATGCGAAATGAATGCATGAATAAACACATAAAGCCTAAAACTCTATCATGTGTGATCAAGAGCGTCGACGACCAAGAATTGAGACACGTTTCATCACTTGAAGTATGAAACGTTCCTCGTTTCTCGTGCTCGGATCAACACTTAATCCAAACAACAATGCAATGCAAGGATGGCATGCACAATGCTAACTCGAACACACAATCATGTAATATGACTTAAGCATGCAAAATGCAGTGTAATAAACATGCAACAACATGTAATGGAACTAGCATGCGACAACATGTAAAGATGAAGCAAGCATACGACAATATACAAGACAAGCATGCAACAACATGCAATGGATGGACTTAAACCAAGATGGGCAGACCTCCACTATGCCCAAATCAGTGGCCAAAAGGTGCTGAACTGATGGTACAAAATGCTAGACAAGCATGCATGCCAATGGGCCCAAGAATTAAGGCATAAAGATGCAACTCTTAAGCACACTTAATGAGTGAAAAGCATGCAAGTATGACAATACTACATGCTCTGAAATGATGCTAGGAATGATGCCAAATCACGCACATAACATAAGCATGGCATGCATGAAGCTCAAAAGCTAAGAACTAGCAAAGGGACTTAAGCCATGGCCATACAAAGCAAGCCTCAAAGGGCCAAGGGAACCTAAAACAGTCCCAAGGCAGGTCCAAACAAGACCAAAACAAACTCGAAGCTAGCCAACACAAGCTAGAACACAAGGCCAAAAACATGGAGCATGCAAGGCTACAAAATAGGCAATGCACTACACCTATTGAAACCAAACATGGCATGATTTGGACAGCATAAAACAGAGTAGCATCATGGTATAACAAGACCAAAAATGCACTGATATGATGACCTAAAGGCCTAGGCTTAATGGCATGCACAATGATCCATTCATGAGGCATAAAGAGCCAAGGCTCCAAGGCATTAAAAGCATGTCAAATGCAAGTGTATGACCACATTTCATGGACTGAAATAACATTTAGAATGATGGCAAAGCATGCAAACATCACATGTATGGCATGGTAGGGGCCTCAAAACCCAAGGCTAGCCTAAGCATTTACACTATAGCTATACAAAACATAAGTGATATGGCCATGGCAGCCCAAAACAGTCCTAGAACAGACCAAAATAAGAATAAAATCATGCTGGAGCAAAGCCAAAACATGCTAGAATGATGAGTCAAAACATCATGCACATAAAGCTAGTAAGCAAGATTTGTTCTACAAGTATATCGAGCATGCAAAAGATGACCAAATCCACTTTAGACAGAGTCATGACATGGCAAAACATCACCAAAAACATGCTGAAATGGACTCAACATAAGCTAGGATAACATGCTAAAGCAAGAAGCATATAAAGCTAGTTTATGAGATTTACACTACAAGTGTATTATGCATGCATGGAGTGAAAAAACCAACCCAAAACAGATCTAAGGCATGGTAAAACATCACCAAAAACCTACTGAAATGGACTCAACACAAGTTAGGCAAACATGCTACTTTGATGAGCTACAAATGGGATTACACTACACATACAAGATGCATGCAAAATATGACCTGACCAACCATGGAAAGACTTAAGGCAGGTCCTAAAAGTAAAAAAAAAAAGACCTGAACCAAGCCTCAAAAAAAGAGAGAGGCATGCTCCTTTGGAAGGCCAAAAATGCAAGCAAACAAAAA
The DNA here is from genome assembly GCA_030407325.1 of Camellia japonica. Taxonomy (NCBI): domain Eukaryota; kingdom Viridiplantae; phylum Streptophyta; class Magnoliopsida; order Ericales; family Theaceae; genus Camellia; species Camellia japonica. The sequence goes on from JAPPVO010000003.1 coordinate 98,693,031, forward strand.
CCAAAAGAGAGGGGGTCACCCCATCTGATTTGAGACCTCAAAACCACATGCCTACCACTGAAAATCCACTGGATTTCAGTGGCTAAAAGGCCAAACAAAGCCTAGCTCAAAGGCCTTAAGGCAAGGCTCAAAACAAGGCCAAACAAGGCAAACAAGAGGGTTGAAGACCCTCAACGGCACAAAGACCACAAACAACTACCAAAAGCACTTAAATACAAGACTTTTTTCAGTTGAAAGCAAGGCCTAAAACAATATGCAAGGATGGCCAAAATGAGATACAAAAAAGTACTAAAAAAAGAAAAATACTCACCCTTGAAGACCAACTTCGAAACCAGCAACCTCAGGGGCCAAAAACTCACTTTCAGAGCTCAAGTAACCTTCCCAAGAACCTCAGTCCAATGGTGGTGGTGTATCTCTATGTGTTGTAATGTAAAAGTGAAAGAAAAATGGACTAAACCACAACAATATAGAGAAAGAGTAAGAAATATAGAGAGAGAGAGAGAGACAGCTATATCTCTTCTAAAATGGCTAACCCTGCTAAGGAGAGAGGGCCTCTCCTTATATAGAAGGAAAACAATGCAAAGCTTCTTCAAGAAGCTTGGCGAGAGCTTCATCCAGCTGGCTCAAAAGGTCTAGAGTGAAACCAGCTGAGACAGGGGGTCTGCCGGCCATCAGTGGTAGCCGGCAGTGGCTCATTGATGGCCGGCTGGCTCAATCAATGGCTGGAAGCAACAATATAGCTCTTCTAAAATGGCTAACCCTGCTAAGGAGAGAGGGCCTCTCCTTATATAGAAGGAAAACAATGCAAAGCTTCTTCAAGAAGCTTGGCGAGAGCTTCATCCAGCTGGCTCAAAAGATCTAGAGTGAAACCAGCTGAGACAGGGGGTCTGCCGGCCATCAGTGGTAGCCGGCAGTGGCTCATTGATGGCTTGCAGGCTCAATCAATGGCTGGAAGCAACAAGGTAAAGGCCGGCAGGCCCAAAAGGAGGCCGGCAGGCCCAAAAGGGGGCCGGCAGTGCACCAAGAAACACATTCTAAAAGGACCAAGTCATGGTCCAAGAATGGGGCAGAAAGGATACAGGGTTTAGAAAGTTCAAACCTGTGATGTTCCACCGCGAAAGTTGAATGCCCAATGAGCAATCAACTAGTTGTTGGGTGTACCTGCAAGCACAACCAAGTCTTGAGGACGGTCAAAAATGGGGTGTCTACAAAACATAAGTTGTTTTGTTCCAATTCTTGTGATTGAGTCTATACTTGTATGCTGTGCTCATCACATAGTAAAGCTAGATTAATAACCGGAATAAGAACACATGTGTTTTTAAAACAACATATCAATTTTTCCAAAACCGTTGAGACCGGTTCCATTCCTGGCTTACTCTAAAACCAGACCAATCCGATTCGTGTATACCCTAGACACAAAGACCGAGAAGGGTAGAGAGTGATCAGCAACTATCTCATTGATGCCATGGGTTTGGGATTCAAGTTTGTACTATACCTATGCATGACATTCTTAGTTGTGCAAATGATACATAGATTTGTCTTCATTCCTAAAAATAGAATTGTTCTTATGACTGTCTATATAATTTGAGCAATTGTTGGGACTAATATCATAAACAGTAAAACCATACTATAAGCTTCTGTTCAAACAGTAAAACCCCATCCCAAATCTTGTTGTTTATGTCTTAGTAAGTATTCAAAATATATATATATATACTTACCCAAAAAAAAAGTATTTAAAAAAATAATTTATCTACTAGTAAATCACGGGTGGGGTTTTAAGAATATACCCAAAAGGAGTTGCCAGCAATTCTTTATTTTATTCTTACAAAATGAACTCATGATGATTGAATTTAAATTCACACTTTTAATCTTTTAGTAGATTTCATTATTTTATGCTCAAAATTATCAGTTTTAATGTTAGTTCTCACAAATGCATTCACTTCTCAAATTGAGATGCTATTTGGAACTCTCCTCCCTGTCACTCCAGGTTTAGAAAATCGCTTCAAAAGCTCATAAGGAACCACACCAGCTCCACATCTATTCTTCAAGTTCTTATCAACATTCCTACAATCAATGATTCCTTCTAGCTCCTTCAATTTCCCATTAAACCGTTCAAATGTAGCCTTTATAATTGGATTTTCTATCCATGATGCCTCCATGTCCTTACCGAGATACTCTTCATCCGGTGAATGATTAGATAACACATCCAAAACAGCCATGACTTTTGTAGCTTGAATTTGAGAAGGAAAGCACATCAAAAGTGCAACTTCAGGGTTGTTGATGAAACACTTCCACTCTTCATCAGTTGGATCTTCAGTAGGCATTTTGGTTCGAGCAATGGTAGGCCTATTGGGGAAATAACCTGCATAGATATATTGCCCAAAGTTGACAGTTGAATGGTGACCGGATGTTACCCAGATCATAGTTGTGAGAATTCCGATTAGATCTTGTGGGGTTTTCAACACTGGCCACCATGTTTCGTCTTTCTTGTCACCATGACCTACCGTTCGGATTTCTGTCCACCATGCTTGAAGCTCTTTATCAGACTGTACATAGCTTGCATCTAGGTAATAGTGTTTGACATAGTCTGTAACCCATTGCTTTATGGCATCCCAAACTAGCAAACTGTAGACACCCCATTTTTGACCGACCTTAAGACTCAGACGTCACTGATTGAGTGCTCGGTGATGTTGCATATTGTGCTCGTTCTGAGGTTTTAGGGTCTCGGCTGCAAGCCTTGCCTCCAAACTTCTGGACTCTTTGGTACTTTGCCTCAGTTTGCGAACCAGTTCCCGTTTTCTCCGTTTTCTCTTCCCGAAGGGAGGGAGAGGTCTCGTAGACCATCTCTCAGTGGCCGTAGGCTACGTTTTGTGGTCGTAGGCCATTTTTCCGGTTTAGAGCCCGGTTTCCGGTTTTTCGGAGCCGTCGGCCATGTGCCTCGGTTCGAGACCGCTTAACCACCTCCGTTTGCTCCGGTTTTTGGCACACACCTTATTTCCTCCCTTTAGAGGGACATTGTGGCCCGAGAGACCACCTTTGTGGTCATACGCCACCTCCGGTGCCTGACAGCCTGTTTTCGGGGCCCTGGGCCGTTTGTTTCGGCCCCCGAACCCTCGTTTTGCATCGGTTAGGGTCCATTTTTGGCATGGACCCTATTTTCATTGTTAGAGAGGTGGTAGTGTGGTGAGAGGCCACCTTTTTCCCTAAAAAACCAGTTTTCTCATTTTTCTCTCTCCTAAAACCGGTTTTTCTGACAGAAAGCTGGTTTTTTCCACTTTTGAGCCACAATTTCTGACTTTCCATACCACCACTGTGATCTACTCACCTGGGAGGCCACCAATATGGTAGGCCGGCCAGGTTTTGTTAATTGACCCTTTTGAACCATGCTAGAAAGCTGGTTTTTCCCTCTCATGGGTCACTTTTTCTGGTTTTTCACCATATAGCTGTATCATACTCATCTGGGAGGCCACCTTTCTGGTATGGCCAACCAGAAATTCTTGTTGACCTTTTTGAACCTTGGTCGATCAACCAGGGCATGGGGTCGGTCGACCACCTTGGCCTTTTGAACCTGGTCGGCCAGTCTTGTCTCCTTGAGTGCATTCCAGTTGTGCCAGCTGTTTTGCACCAGATCCACTACCCGAGGGTTTGCCCTGGTTTTTGGTCCATTTTAGGTGGTTTTTACCCCCTTTGCTTGGTTTCAAGGTGGTTTGGCCCCTTTGGTCAAGCTTCTTGAGGAAGCTTGACCCTTTTGGGTTAGCTTCTTCAAGAAGCTTGACCCCTTTGGTCAAGCTTCCTTTAGAAGCCTTGAACCCCCCCTCTTTAGATTCTCTAAGAAGCCTCACCCTTCTCCCTCTATAAAACCAACCCTTGAGCTCCATTTGCAAGGGTTAGAGAAAAAGAAACCAGCTGGAGCATTTGCATATAATCCTCCATATCTCTCTCATCCAAGCCTCAAAACACCCTTGTTCTTGCACCATTTACACACCAACTCATAGCCTACCACCTCCATCCTCCATTCCAACACCTTGAGGCTGATTTTCAGAGGTTAGGAGCTCATTTTCTTGGACCAAAGGCTGCTGCATTGCTGTGCTACAAGGGTAAGTCCTCTTTTTCCCTTTTCTAGCCTTATTTTGTTTCATCTCTTAGCCCCTTTTCCTTACATTTCTAGGCTTCGACCTAAACTGTAAAGTATCTTATTTTGAGCCCCTCTTCAACTTTGTTGAAGGGCTCTTTGCTGTTTGAGACCATCTGCTGCCCATTGTCTCTTATCTCTCTTTTGGGGCTATTTTTGCATCATGTTTTAGCCCTACTTGTGAGTATTTTCGAGATTTGGTATAAACTAGAAAAAATCTTGTTTTGACCTCCTCTTTAAGTTTTCTTGAGGTCACTTTTCTGTTTGAAGTCATCTCCTTCCTTGCATGCTTCATTTCCACATGCTTTGAGCCATGCATTTGAGCATTTGCATAAGTCTTGTTTTGGCCTCTTAGCCACTGAAATCCAGTGGATTTTCAGTGGCTTTGATGAGGTTTTGAGCTTTGAAATCATAGAGGGGTGACCCTCTCACCCCTCATTCTCTTTACTAGCATGTTTGGCCTTCCAAAGGGACCCTATTTTGCATGCATTGAAGTCACTTTTCAGCCTTTATTCTGAGGGTTTTGAGGTCTGCCTTGGCTCTATCCGAGGCCCTCTTGGCCATATTTTACGTCTATGATGCATGTGTAGAGCAACCCTCCTCAAGGCCTTTCAAGAGGGCCTTTCATTGAAAGCTTTGTTGACCAATTTCAGGGCCTATTCAGTGGGTTTTAGGACCCTCATAACTCATTTCCAGAGTTGGTTTGGCTATGCTAAGTATCCTTGATACATGTGCTTAATAACCCCTTGTATGCCCTTCCAAAGGAGCCCCTCATTTTTACATGTATTGGCTGTATTTTAGTGGTTATTTGGGCAAATTTTGGCATGTTTTGTTCACTGATTTTGGCTGGTTTGGTGAGATTTCATGCGCATCATATAGTTGTAATACAACTCATGTTTACTAGCCAATTTTGTATGTTGCCTTAGCTCTTCATGTGAACACCTTTTGGCCACGCTTCAAACTAGAAATGTTCATTTTTTGGGACTTCCTTGGCTCTGTTTTTGTGCTTCATAGTCAAATAATGTATGCTTTGTATAGCTATAAGTCAATGCATGTGCCTAGTTTTGAGTTTCGGGGCTCATCTCATGCATCGGGTGCCATATTTTCATCTTTCGGGGTCATTTAGCATCATGTTTCAGTGCTGAAATTACTTGTTTGTATGCCATCTTTCATGCTTTTCCATGCCTTGTTAGAGTTACATGTTGTGCCTTAGGTTCGATCCTCGGTTTGCGTGCATGTGTGCATGCATTTCGGTAGTCTCATTTTCATCTAATGGCCGCTGATGTGAGTGTGGCTGAGGTCCACTCATATTGGTGTAAGCCCATATTACATTGTGTATGCCATCTTAGTCCATAGCATTGTGTATGCTAGGTTGTATGTTAGAGCATTGCGTATGCCATGTTACATCAAGCATTGTGTATGCCATTTCATAGCATTGCATATGCTAGGTTGTATGTTAGTCGCATTCATGCATGTCATGCATATTGCATTGTGTTTGGGATAGAAGTTAGCCCAAGCATAGGAAACGAGGGACGTTTCGTACTCCAAGTGATGGAACGTGTCTCAATTCCCGGTCGCCGACATTCCAGATTTCCCATGATGGAGTTTAGGCTTTAAGTGTGTATTCGTGCATTCATGTCATATCAAGTCGTGCAATTCGACTCCTCGGCCATCATGCATTGAGATGCGTGATTGATGGCCCGAGGATCGAGGATTACACCCCCTAGAGCTTGTGCAATGACGGGGGGAGTGATCGTGCACACACATGTCGAAAATACCTTTTTTTTCTCGTTCTTGCCTTTGTTGCAGAAAAAACCAGAATCCAGAGGCTGAAGGTGGTCGACCGACTAGATTTTCTGGTAGGCCGACCACCCTTTTGGGTTTTTCACCATTAGTGGTGGTCGGTTGGTGTCTCTTTGGCCAATACCTGGTCGGTGGCCTTCCCAAGGTGGAGTTTCAGCCTCCTGGAGCTTTGTGCAAGTTTCTGATATTCAAATGCAAACAAAGGCGAGACGAGGCATCGCGTTGGAATTTACCGACAAAGCGCATCGAGCATGCAAGCATCCATTATCATCCAAAGCAGAGCCGAGGCAGTCACATTCTTTTAATTTACTTGTTTACTTAGCTAATTTGTTAATTAATTAGGGTTGTGTAATAATTAGCTGTAATTCATTATTTGTTCGGACTGTACTATTTATTCGGACCCTCCGAGCGAGGGCAATGTTGTAATAAGTGTGTGTGCGTGTGATGTATGTCTTCCAACCCCACGTCTTTCTCCCTTTTATTTACCCGCTTATGATGGTTAGATTAGGGCATATTTCAATTAGCATACAGTATGATAGCATGTTTGCATTCATTCATCTGTTCTGCATGCATTGGGCTCGGCGCATCATACTAACTGCATTTGTATTTCAATTCCGAGTTGAATACATGTTAGCTATAGCATCATCATATGCCATCTTAGGATAGCCGAGCCTGTTCCTAGTTGCATTTCTGTATGTGTTGCATTAGGCATTTCTGTATAGTTAGGATCATGTATTGATTTCTAACTAGTTTTTGTTTTGGCTTAGAGTACTCGGTAAGTGTTTATGCTTTAGCATCCTTGCATGTGTGTGAGTGACTACCATGATAGCATGCTTACCATGAGGCTAATTGCTTATGTGATTAACTGTTTGAATGTCTGTGAGTGAAGGTTGGGTTGCTTGAATTGGAATAATTCATCGAAACCTATGTTTTAGCCTACTTGCGAGTAGCAAATTTCAACCCATTTTCAAAAACAAACGGATATGCGATGTATTGTTCCAAATCAGGCAATCTCGTCTATACTTGTATGCTTTGCGCATCACGTAGTAAATCTAGGCTAATAACCGGAATAAGAACGCATAATGTTTTCAAAACTAGATATCATGGTTAGTAGAGGCCGATCTTTGATCGGGCGAGCGGGGTGCTCACGAAGTGACCTTCCCCAATCGTACCCAAGTTCCCGAGCCGAGGCAACTTTGGTGATGACGGACACGTGGCCTTAAGCACGAGTCAGGGTTTCCTAAATTCCCAAAATAAAATATTTAGGTGGCGACTCTGTATCTGGCAAAGCAGTCCATGTTTGGCACTTCTTTCTAAAAAAATCTGTTTTCAAAACGATTTGCCGGATTTGGACTCTTTGGTTCAGATTAGAACCGTGACATTTGAGTCCGAACTGTAGTGACCCAAATGAACAAAACGGGATTCATCCTCCCGGGACGTTCGGGGACGTCTACAGTTTCTGGCGACTCTGCTGGGGAATTAGAGAACTTGACTCGAACTCATGATATCTGATTTTGACTACACTTATGTGTTTCTTTGCATTGCATTTGCATTGGTGCGCCTAGGACATCGTGTTTGCCATCTGCTATTCCTGAGCGGTTAGCCTGAGACTGCGTGCCATAAGGCTTACCGGTTACGGGCTCTGCCAGTATGGGAACACAAACCCCGTTTTACCGGGGCACCCTTTTGACCATTCGACCTAGTGCATATTCGGAATCCATAGTGACCATTCCAAACTAGGACAGGTTGCTTACCCGTTATAGGTTGTTTGAAACCGCTGCGTGCGTAGTGAAACCCTAGCTCCTGACAAAATAGGACAGGGAAACCCTACCCCAACATAGGGTGTTTTGGCTCTCACTTATCTGCTATGTGCTTTTAGAGTGCGTCTCTACAGGAATGCATGTATCAGTTTGCGAGTTTGGGCATCAGGCCTGCGGGCACAGTTCAGTGTTTGAGAATCAGTTATCCTGGATATCAGTGATTCAGTTTTCAGGGACAGTGATCGGGATAATGATCAGTGTTTGAGAGGCAGTGTGTATTCAGCTTATCGACTGCGTGTTGTTATAACCAACTGTGTGTTGTGTATTTATTTTAAGCTGTTATGCTGTCCGTTTGTCTGGTTATTTATTTCCTTATTGCTTTATTTATCTTTTTGCTAGGGTAGTTTAGCACAATTGCTTCAAACCAAGCAGATATTCCCCAAGCACTCTGGACAAGAGGTCGCCGACTCAATCGATCTGAGGATCTGGTTAACGGACAACCAGTGTTCCACTCTCTACTCCCGGTTGTCAGACGGAGAACGAGAAAGCGCGATGTATCTGAACAGAGGTCGTCAGAACAACGGTTTACCCCATCAGTAGACAATCGGACTGAGGTCTCAATTGTTGCTATAGAGATAGACCTGCCAGTAATTCAGACAGATCAGGGCAGTATGTCAGGAACGCCAGGAGTCGAGGAAATGATGCGTCAGATGCAGGAGACCATGAGAGTCATGCAGCAGAACGCTGTTCGCCATGATGAGTTTGCCAAACAACAGGCCGAGATCATGGCCCAGCAAGCAGAGTTAATAACCCGGTTACAGCAGCAAACCGGAGCATCAGCCTCACAACAAGGTCCTCCCCCACCGAGGGTCCCGCAACCTGGGGAGACGCCAAATGTCCAGAATGTCCTGCCGAATGCCCAGAATATCCAGGAGGATATGGACATCCCAACGGGGCCGCCTCCACCCCCGATTCTACCCCAGTTGTCCAAAGCGCCTACACCTGTCAATCAACTGGACTCTCCCTTCGAGTTCGAAGTAGACCCTACCGTATTGAAATTGAGCAAGCTCGAGAAGTTGTTCAAAAAATCCCAAGGGGTAAAGGCTATCCCGGATATCGAGGACGGATATAGCGACATGGCCGTGATACTGCCAAATAGGTTCAAAATGCCGCAAATCAACCGCTTCGATGGATCTGGGGATCCCATGGTGCATCTCCGTTTATTCTCAAACATATTACGACCAATGGGCCTCACCAGACCACAGAAACTTTCATTATTCGGTCGGACCCTGTCAGGTGTGGCCGCTATCTGGTACGCGAAGTTGAAGGATGATGTCAAGCGGAGTTGGGATGAAATGGCTGAGGCCTTTGTTGCGCAATACTCTTACAACACCCAGATCGAGATCACAACCCGTGATCTTGAGACAACGAGGCAAGAACCCAAGGAGAGCTTCTCGGATTTCGTAACTCGATGGAGGGCAAAGGCTTCAATGATGACTTTAAGGCCTACCGACAAAGATCAAATCCGGATGATTGTGCGCAATCTCCAGCCAAAACTGATGCAAAAAATGATCGTACTCCCTTTCCCAACCTTCTCTGATCTGCATGAGATGGGAGTACAGATCGAAGATGTAATGAAACAGGATCTGATTGACCAGGAAAAGGAACAACCCCGAAAGACTTTCAACCGCAACAACAACGCAGGCGCGAGCAGTACCGTGAATACAAGGGCTTCAGAAGTCAGCATGGTCACCACCATCCCCCCTCCAAGACCCGTGGCAGCCACACCTTTCTCCGGTGCATCCGAAAGTAACACACAGACCACCAAATACCAACCCCGAGGCCAAAGAACCTTTACCCCACTGTATATGCCCCTGTCCAAGGCTCTAGGGGTATTGATCAGGAAAGGGCACCTAAAGCCCCTGGAGCCGAGGCCATTGCCAAATCCGCTTCCCCCCTCCCACAATCCAGCCAAATACTACGCATATCACCAACAACACGGTCACGACATCGACCAGTGTTTCAGATTACGTCATGAGATTCAAGACCTCATTGACAAACAGGTGATTGTGCCTCTAGAAAAACCCAATGTCACAACCAACCCCCTCCCACCATATAACCAAGCTCCACCTCCCAAACGCATCAACTTTATCCAGACTGGGGTCGCATCTTACGACCCAAGCATATATATCACCCCGTCCCACCTACCCAAGCTGGAGGTGCTCCTTCCTGACTGCACTGACTTGTGCATGTTGGACATCTCCACAACCCAACCCGAACCGATGGTGGTGACTGTCAAAGATAGAATAGGGGAAGTTTCAGAGGAGAACAGGATTATTGGCTTAGAATCCGAGGAATCTGGGAGTTCTGCTGAAGAGGTATCTGATCCGAGTGATTACATTCTGCCAGTGGGCCAGGTGAGACTAAGTGTGGAATTACCGACAGGGACAGAGCTTTGTGTGATCCAAGGGGATGGATTCGAGCAGAGGATAGATGATTTGGCAGCTATAGAAGAGGACTTTGCCAACCTCCAATTTTTTAATGATCAGGATCCAGGGAACATGGCAGTCAACTGGTCAGATTTCGAGGAATCGGCAAAGGTTACCGGGTGGTTAGATGACCTGCCAGACGTTGTTGAAGGATCTCAGTTGGAACGGAGCCCAGCAGGGGCGAGAGTATCAGTTGTGGCCGAAAGGGCCGAGAATCAGAATACATCGCCGGAAAGCACCGGTGCTAAGAATTTCGCTCAGGATTTGGGCATTGTGGATATAAGAAACATTGAACTACCGGCTGCACTGACGCAGTTGGAACAAGAAAAGTTTGGGGATTTAGAGAGAATCAGGAAAGCTAAGGCCCCCGTGGGGACTGAAGGTGACATGTGCGCGAGGGCGGAGGATGCTGCGAGCGTGTGGATGGAAAGTACTGCGAGTACAATCATACCGGAGCCGGACAGGTGTCTATAGGCTGCCGATGGGATGTGGTGGGAAGATGACGACCTATGTCTTGCCCACACAGACGAAGATTGGGGAAATAACCAGCCAGATGATACCTAGTACATCGGCGAAGTCGATCATATGACTAGAAGCGGGCGGTACTTCAAGCCCCCACATCTAGATCAGCCAGAGGCATCTGGGAAGGATAAGGAAGCCGAGAAACAAAAAGAGAAGCAACTCGAGGAAGAGGCTGTACTGAAACAGCTGAAAAAGATACAAGCAGACATCTCCATCTGGGGACTGCTCATGGCTTCGCGAGTACACAGACAGGCTGTCCTATCAGCCATGGACAAGGCCAAGCTCTCGATAAAAATCACGCCAGAGCAGCTAGTTGGAATGGTCTTTCTGGGAGGAGGTTCCCCGACGTTGACCTTTTTAGACAAAGAACTACCGCCTGAGGGCGCAAATCATAACAAACCCCTCTACATCTCTGTAGAATATAGAGACAAGTGGGTGCCAGTGGTTCTTGTCGATACGGGATCTGCCATTAATGTGTGCCCATCAAGGACGGCATACGCAATCGGGTTGAAGCCTACGGATTTCGTGCCAACTACTCAATTGATCAGAGCCTATGATAACACGAGCAGGGAGGTGATGGGGATTGTTAAAATTCAGACCCAAGTTGGTCCAGGACAACACAACATTGAATTCCATGTCTTGGACGTTCCCGCAACCTTTAACCTACTTTTGGGACGACCGTGGTTGCACCAAGTCAAGGCAGTCTCTTCCACCTTACATCAGATGTTGAAGTACCCTCACAGGAAGGGGGTAGCTATTGTTTTCGGGAACTCATCAATCCATCCGCCGCCGGAAGTGTCTACGCCAGTCTTGGAGATTGAGCACGGCACGGAAGATGTGTTCTTATCAGGGTTTACCTTGGCTGAGGCCCGGGTTGTCCAGAACATCATGGCTGTTAATGAGGGGGTATATGTCAGTGCTCAATCGATATACCTCATGAATAAACTTCAACACATCCCTGGGATGGGATTGGGAAAGAGTGGCCGGAAGGGCGTCGCAGCGTTGGCCGAAGTGCCACACAACCCGCATGCCTTTGGTTTGGGTTATCTGCCCACCAAAGAGGATTGGGTAAGGAAAGGCAAGGAGATGGCCGGAAGAGCTAGAGCGAAGAAGGCCGGGAAGCCTTATGAGTTAATGCACCGACCCATTCAGGGTACCCTAAACAGACGCTTCGTCCGGGAGGGGGAAGATTTTCCATTCTGTGGCTTCCCAGAGCCGTGGTGAACGAGGGAAAAGCGCGTGCCAGGTTTGAGATTTTCTTTGACCTAAGTTATCCGGGGATGACGTTGCCGAAGAGCAGCAGACCCATCAGCTGAGGTTGAGCAGTACAAGCAGTGGATCGAGAGGCTGAAATTGAAATGGGGGTAGCACTGGCGTCTACTTTCAGATCCTCCGATCGAACAGAAGTGCTTGGGGGATAACTTCTCGGTTGCGTGATCGGGAATGAAACGGCTGCGGGCCTACCAGCAACATTTTGGATGCATCTATCGCACCCTCTCTCATTTGGCAGTATGAAGAGGGTTTTTGTCCAGCAGCACCGGGTCAGGTAGTGAGCCGGAATCTGATTCCACCGAGTCTTGTGAGTCGGAATCAGGTTCCAGCTCGACTAAGTCTGAGTCTGAGTCTGGTATTCCTGGGGATGATAACCCGGATGCCACAGTCCTGTCCAGGTCGTCTTTTTCTTTCTCTTTTGAGTCTGTTATAACAGAAGAATCGGACGGTTCGGATGCACTTAATGAGAATGATCTGGATGTGGTTTCTGAGTACTTTTCTGTGCCCTTGATTTATTGCATTAATTCAGACTTTCAAAATTTTGATGAAAATGACGAGGAAGAAATTCCTCCGGTTTTGCAACGTTTAATTGAACAAGAGCAGGAAAGATCTGTTAAACCCTTCATGGATGAAATCACTACTGTGAACATTGGTACTGAGGAGGACCCGCAGCTGGTCCAGATCGGGTCCACGTTGTCTTCAGAGGAACGCGAACGCTTAGTCGCTTTATTAAAAGATTTCAAAGATGTTTTCGCGTGGTCCTACGAAGACATGCCTGGAATCGATCCTGAGATTGTACAGCACCGGATCCCTCTTGACCCCGAGGCCCGACCCGTAAACAGAAACTCAGAGGATCCGCCCGGACTGGGCTCTCAAGATTAAGGAAGAGGTCACCAAGCAAATCGACGCAGGCTTCCTGCTGGTATCCGAATACCCGACTTGGTTGGCCAACATTGTTCCGGTGCCGAAGAAGGATGGCAGGATCCGGTATGCGTGGATTTCAGGGATTTGAACAGAGCTAGTCCGAAGGACGACTTTCCCTTGCCGCATTGATGAGTTAGTGGACTTCACAGCAGGGCATGCTTTGCTTTCATTCATGGATGGCTTCTCAGGCTACAATCAGATAGTGATGGCACCTGAAGATTGGGAAAAGACTGCTTTTACCACCCCGTGGGGGACATACTGCTACAGAGTGATGCTGTTTGGGTTGAAGAACGCTGGGGCTACATATCAACGAGCCGCGACCACAATATTGCACGACATGATCCACAAAGAGGTTGAGGTGTATGTGGACGACATGATTGTCAAGTCCAAAGAAAGAGAGGGCCACTACACCGCTTTACAAAAGTTTTTCCAAAGGATCAGAGAATTCTGGTTGCGGCTGAATCCTCAGAAGTGTACGTTCGGTGTTACAGTGGGGAAAATGCTGGGGTTTCTGATTACACAGAGAGGTATCGAAGTCGGCCCTTCCAAAATCAAGGCCATCTTAGAAATGCCACCACCAAGGACTGAAAAGGAGGTGCGAGGCTTTCTCGGTAAAGTGCAATTCATAAGACGGTTTATCTCAAAATTAACCTTGACTTGTGAACCACTTTTTGGCCTCCTGAAGAAAGGAAAGAAATTCCAGTGGGACGGCCGATGCCAAGCTGCTTTTGAACAAATCAAGGAATACTTACAGAACCCGCCCGTGTTGTCACCACCAGAGCCGATGAGACCGTTGATATTGTACCTTTCAGTGACTGAGACCACAATGGGCTGTATGCTCGCGCAAGAATCAGAGGACAAAGTAGAGAGAGCCATCTACTATCTGAGCAAAAAGATGCTAGAGTATGAGACTCGCTACACACCGTTGGAGAAGGCTTGCTTAGCTTTGGTATGGGCTACCAGGAAGCTGCGGCACTACCTGATAGCTCACTCCGTAATGTTGGTTTCACGACTTGATCCCATCAAATATCTTTTCGAGAAACCAGCACTTACGGGTAGGTTAGCTCGTTGGTTGTTGTTGCTCTCCGAATTCGATCTGACATATGTGACGCGCAAGTCAGTCAAGGGAAGAGCAGTCGCAGAATTCTTAGCCGACCATCCAGTGGGAGGGGGTGAAGCAGTTGAGTACTTATTCCCAGATGAGGCTATTTTGCATATCGACGATGAAACTTGGATGATGTACTTTGACGGAGCGTCAAATCAGTACGGGTATGGGATAGGGGTGTTGCTAATAGCACCCGACAATTCCCGTATCCCGCTAGCCTTCAAACTCCGATTCAAAGTCTCGAACAACGAAGCAGAATATGAGGCATGCATTGCCGGTCTAGAAGCAGCCCTGGAACTAGGGGCAAGACGGTTGGACGTCGTCGGGGACTCGAACCTTGTTGTGTCTCAAGCAAAAGGAGACTGGAAAGTCAAAGAAGAAAAGATAATGATGTATCACCAAACCTTGGACTTGTTAATTCCCCGGTTTGAGAAGCTAAACTTTGCTCATCTACTAAGAGAGAACAACAGGTTCGCAGATTCTTTAGCAACTCTATCTTCCATGATAGACATCCCGTTCGGAGTCCGGATGCGTCCAGTCATCATTGACCAGAAATTTGCCAGCCTACGAGTCGATTGCTGCTATAGATGAGGTTCAGGACGAAAACCCCTGGTATTACGATTTGGAATTTCTTGGAGAAGGAAGCATACCCACCAGGGGTAAATGCCAAGGATAAAAGGGCAATCAGAAGAATGGCCGTTCAGTTCATCATCTGGGGGTAAGCTGTATAAGAGAGGTCATCTGGGAATGCATAAGCTGTGTTGATGCGAAGAATCGAAGCGCCTATGGAGGCCATCCATGGAGGGGAATGCGGTGCGCATATGAACGGAGTAATGCTAGCACGGAAGATCCTCAGACAGGGTTACTACTGGTCCACCATGGAGGAGGATTGTATCGGTTTTGTTCGGCGATGCCACAATGTCAAATTCATGCAAATCGCATGAACATTCCGCCGTCGAAGCTGTACAATATGACTTCGCCATGGCCATTTTCAGTCTGGGGAATTGATGTGATCGGGGCTGTCACTCCGAAGGGGTCGAATGGGCATGAGTTCATCCTGGTCGCGATAGATTATTTCAAAGTGGGTTGAGGCCCAATCTTATGCGGTGTTGAAGGCTTCACATGTTGCGAAGTTTATCAGAAACAACATCATCTGTCGCTAGGAGTCCCAAACGAGATAATTTCAGATAACGGTTCCCACTTCAAGAAGGAAGTGATTGACTTGTTGGAAAAATACAACGTGGCTTTTCATAAGTCATCCACTATCGGCCGCAAACCAATGGAGCGGTTGAGGCCGCCAACAAGAATATCAAACACATACTGCAGAAGATGGTGGAAACCTACCGGGATTGGCCAGATAAGCCCGTTTGCTCTGGGGCTACCGGACTTCAATCAGAACTTCTACTGGGGCGACTCCGTATTCATTAGTTTATGGGATGGAGGCCGTTCTACCTATCGAATTGAGGTTCCGTCTTGCGAGTACTGGCTGAGTGTCAAATAGCCGAAGCAGATTGGCAGCAGAGCATTTGAGGAACTCATGCTCTTTGATGAGAGAAGACTGAAAGCACTGTACCATGTTCAAGGTTATCAGCGCAGAATTGCCCGGGCTTTCAACAAGAAAGTTAAGTCCAGGAATTAAAGGAAGGAGATTTGGTGCTCAAGGACAACCGAGCTCCCATCCACGACCCAAGGGGCAAGTTCAGACCCAATTGGACTGGCCCTACATCATTAAGTCTATCTGGTCAGGTGGAGCTGTGGTTCTGATGGATCTAGATGGCCTAGAGTTCTCCAACCGATCAATATGGACAAGTTGAAGAAATATTACCCTTGAGAGGCTCGCTAGGCCGAAAACCCGAAAGGGCGACCTAGGCAAAACTCAGAGCACAAAAAATTTGAAATTATAAAAACTGAGCTCGCAAGGTTGAAAACCCGCAAAGGGCGGCCTTGGCAAAAGTTAGAGCGTAAAAGGAGAGTGAAAATACTCGAGTGAACCCGAGCCTGAACTACGTAAGGCTTGATTCCCATCTTTGGGATACGTAGGCAACTTCATCCTGAAGTTCAGCCATAAACTTTTCCCCGATCAACTTTGTCCATTTGATCATCTCGGTCATCTTTGTCTATTCAGCATTCAAGATTCGTAGATCTCCGGTGCAGTGCTTTCAGACTAGGGGCAACTTTCCGTTGCTGTGCAGTGCCGCGGTACTATTCAGACTAGGGGCAACTTTCCAGTTGCTAGGATCCGGGGTTGTGCATCTCAGTGACAGATTCAGGCGTGTCCAGTTCTGATCCATATCGAAAATGGTTTTGAAAAGTTTTAATAAAAGTTGACTTTGTTCAAATTAATCTTTTTACAACTTAGACCATTTTTGGACCAAAGCGGAAAATTTTCAGTACCCACAACCTTCAATTTCATTGATTTCAATACAGAGTTCTCCTGCTCTTGCATACAAATTGAAGTTGCTTTTTATTACATTCATAAAGAAAACTTGAAAGTACTAATAAAGCAATAAATCTGGGGCATAGATAAGTCAGGTGTTCCTGCGCCCCCTCCCAGAGCTGGTCGAAGCCTCTGATGCCAAGCTGGGCCCAATCTGTGCCTCTTCATTGAGCCAATCCAAGCACTCATCAGACAAAGTGCAACTGAAAGTGGGAGCGGGGGCCAGGAGCTCTCTAGTCCTCCATGCTGTGGCATACCGGGCAAGCTGTGCGCCTCGGACCGGGAATGCAGCCGGATACTCTATCCCCTCTGGCGGGCAAGTCTGATCATGACCGAACTGGCGTTGGAACCGGAACGGAAAGTAGAACACACAGTGGTCAGACCAATCAACTGGATCCCGGTTGCTGGGACATGCTATAGCTCATTGCCGGAGATTGAGCCAAGGACAGCGCCAAGCAATGGATCTGACAAATTGCACATCCAGTCGAACCACCATCCCTCATCAAGGGCATCGACTACGTTGTCGAAAGAAGTAGCCGCGAGCTGAGTACTGGGCAAGAGTCCACAACCTGCAATTTATCCATCAACCATACCTGGGGAGGGATGAAAAATGAGAGAATAAAGAATAGAGAGATGTACGATGAGAGAAAAGAAGAAAAGGGTTTTGTGAGAAAAACCGAGCCTGAGGGCCGAGTGATGTGAGCAATATATGTGAGAGGGTGGGAAACATTACCTGCAGCAGTAGTGGACTCCCCGCAAATCTAGTGTCTCCCGGCGATGGAAAGCATCCAAGCCCATCAGTGTCTCAGCCAATGTCATGGCAATGCAGCTCTTGCCCTCTTTCAAGCCTTGGCAACTTCGATCAACCGGAACTAGATCCAAAACCTAAGGCAAGCAAGAAATGAGATAGCAGCACAAGCAAAGGGCATGTTGCCGAAACCTTGCCAATGATGGTCCGCGGTCACCGGCATCAAAGAATGAATCAAGCCGGAATGTCCAGTTCCGTTACAATCAAGATCGAGCATCATGCAAGTGAGTCCACACATTGTCCTAAGCTTGGGCATGGCCAAAGCGAACTGAGGCAAGATCTCTTCATCGCGTTCGATTCCATCAAAGCTTGAAATCTTCGAAAGTAGGACACACCTCTTGCCGCAAAGCTAAAGACATGTGTTACCGTTCCAAAACCTCGCCGCGGCATGGAGGAAGGAAAGGTACAGCGGAGTACGGCTCAGCGTGAATAGTGCATTCAAGCCGAAGCCCCGGAAATTCAACTTTTCCGAACCATCTAGAGAAGTAACCCAAGCTGTGAGATTTTTGACGAGGAACGCCTCCATTTTGATGCAAAACTGAGATGAAATGAATGAACCACGAGGCTAGAGCTTTTAAAGAGGATAAGGCACTGTTCGGGGGACACGTGTCGAAAACTGGTGGTTACTGAGCTAGGTGGTCGGCCGACCACCTTTTCTGGTAGCCGACCACCCCCCCTCCAACAAAAAAGCTGGTCGGCCAGCTCCCAAAGGTGGTCGGCCATGCTGCAAAGTGGCTTTGGTCTTGTTCTGGCCTCTAGAAGGAAGTTCCTAGCATTTCCATGCATCGGAGTGTTGAAGGTGCAGTTTCCTCAGTTTCGGATGCGTTCCATCACACAATCGTCGAAATGCACTTTGTTTATCGAGTTGTGTTAAGTCTTGCTTATCGAGTTGTTTTTTGTTTTTGTCGAGCTGTTTTGTCTTTTTATCGAGTCATCGAGTTTCGGCATGAGTTGTTCTCTTTGTTTAATCAACTTCGTTGTTGTTTCGTCTATCGAGTTGTCAACTTTGTTGTGTTTTGCTTATCGAGTTGTAAACTTGCTAAGGTTTTTGTTTCTTAGTAAGTTAATGTTTAGTTTGTTGTGTCGGTTCACTACCTGACTTGGCAATCAATGCACATTTCCATTCAATCTCATTTTGGTGCAAAATGATGCGATACGATGCTAAGATAAAATACAACACTTTTTGAACAAAAGCGTTTCATTCCATCATGTTTCCTTTGTTACAACTCTTTTCAACAAGGGTACAAGTTTTACAAGAAATAAAACTATCTAATAATGTACAATGTGCTAACCCTAGTAGTAAAAAAAAGAGGTAAATAAAAGCAAGAACATCAATATCAGTGCTCTCGGGCTCAAGATCGGAAGGCTCTCTTCGTCCTCTTCGCCGGGATAGCCTCTGCAATACCTGTGCCAGTGCCATCATCTGAATCAGAGCTGCCGTCCTCGGAACCCTCCTCGGTATCACCTCCCCTCTCAGAGCCGAAATCAAAGTCCTCCTCTCTGCCTGCAGATGTCTCTAACTGGGGATCCGCAGCCTCCTCCTCGCTGGACTCCTCCTCTACAACAGGTGCTCTACGCCTGCCTCGGCCATGAGTCGGACCTCCTCTCCTGGCTCCCCCCGACGGCCTAAATGGCCCGACCTGTGGTCCAGCATGTAGCGGAGGCATCTGAAAAGAAAAAGCGCAATACATCAGCCAAAGTATGTATATCAGGTGCAGATGCAAGAAAAATACATGAAGTGGGTGCATGCAAATACAGTATATGAATGTGGTGTGTGTCAGATGTGCTCTGCACAACAGTTAATCAATGCAGGGAGATGTTCAAGTTTAGCATGTCATCAGAGATATGATAAATGCAAGAAAACTAAAGAGTACCTGGAAACCAATGATGGACAACTGCACCTCTCGCCGCAAAACCATGCCCTCAAGCGAGGCCACCATTCCGAGCATCTCGTCCATATACTCCCTGGGCGGCTGCAGACACAAACTCAAATCATCAATGAAGAAATAAGTGTATAAGTATCTAAATGATAAATGAAGAGCAGTGGAGCATACCGGTGGTGAGTCAAGATCGCTGACGTATCGGTGATCAAGCAGGGAAGGCTCTATCGGAATCGGATATGGAGTCCCGTATCGCCAACCTGTCAACTGAGTCGGCATGTCAGGCCACCCAGGGTGATGATAAGTCGGAGGAATCGGGGGAACCAGTCCAACCCCACCTCCTGATGTACCGGCCCTGCTAGTAGAAGCGGCGCCTGCAGCCTGGGCCTGACTCGAAGATGGCATGTCGGCGGATCTCCTCGTAGGAGCACGAACACCTGTCAGCGGGGGCATCAAGTATGTATGACGGTAAGTCGCGTACTCCCCCTCCTCCAAATGCAACAGTACGTCGGTGCCCAGCATCGCACTGGCAACCTCCTCGGGAGTGAGCCTCCCAGTGGACCGCATGTCGTCCGGAGGTGCTGAAGAGATACTCGGCTCGGGGAAGCCCATGGTCTGGCGCAAGAAGCGCTCCCCCAAGAACCAGGCCCTACCAGCTGGCCCCTCAAACAGGATCCTATATCGGGAAGAGGCCCATGCCCCAGCAAACTGGAAACGGAGGTCCCCGCCCAGAGGCAACCAGGGCTGCCATGCAACCTGCAAGTAATCAATGCGTAAGCCGATTAGAAATGGTAAATGTGCAAGATGAATCAAAGAGGAAAACATGAAGAAACCGGGAGTTCTGAATTACCTCTGTCGGCCGTACTGTGTCAAAGAACTGCCGAAGGTAGAGGAGAGTCTCCCGAGGTCTCGGCCGATACCGGCCCTCAAATACGAGTGAGTAAGGGGTCATGAGAGGCATCTCCACCTCAAGCTCCGGGGCTAATACGGGAAAGTATGCAAAAACCCATAACTGTGGAAAACAGAGCAACAGGCCATCAAAATACAGAATGCTGAGTGCAGAAAGTATAGAGAATGCAGAATGCTGAGAGCAGAGTGCAGAGTATAGAATGTAAGGTGTGCCGTGTGTGCAATGCACAGATAATAAAAAGCAGAAATGTAAATCAAGAGGGCAGAAAGTACCTCCCAGGCCCTCCAGTAGCCGCCGACTATGTTCCCCCATCCGCGGGAGGTCGCACTCATGTAGCAGTAGAGGGTAGCCAAGTCGGCGCCACCCCAGTCATACTGGCTGATCTGTGATAGATCCACCAAAGCACTCAGAAGATACAGTCCAACAGTGTTCCCCCTATCGACGAACAGAGTGGTCCCGAGGAGGAACATCAAAAACCCCCGAGTGTACTGCGCTACCTCATCGGGAGTCTCAGGCATCCTCCCTCTAAAACATGAAGAGAACCAGGTATATCGGACTCGACCCGAGGACCCGTCGACTGGCGGGCGAGCTCCCAATAGATACATCCAGGCGGCCTCCCACTCACCCATATCCTCATCATATGGGATCGGCCAACCTCCCACGTCGAGGCCTGTCAATATGGCAAAGTCATATAGGGTCATAGTCATGTCCCCGGTGGCGGAAAAGTGGAAGGAGTTGGTGGTGTCCCACTATCTCTCCACAAGCGCGCCCATCAATGTCCTACTGGCAGGGTAGTGGGATATCCCGGCGCAGAAGGGTCCAAACCCCGCCTAGTTGACCCAGTCCCGAACAGCCTCCGGGAGCTCTGCATACCACTCCCTCACGATAATGGAGCCGTATCCTCGTGTAATATGGGAAGACACCTGCATTCATGATGAACATATTCAGTATCGGAATGAAACGAATAAGCTGAGTGCAAAATGAAATATAAAAGCTGTGTGCAAACCAAATCAGATATAATGCCGCGAGTTGCGTACAAATACAAGTGTTTGGGCTGTGTGTTCAAATTTCAAAATCAGTGGGCCGTGTGTTCATCTCAAAGTTAGAGCCGTGTGTTCAACATCAAGTGTTTGGGCTGTGTGTTCAAATTTCAAAATCAGTGGGTCGTGTATTCATCTCAAAGTTAGAGCCGTGTGTTCAACATCAAGTGTTTGGGCTGTGTGTTCAAATTTCAAAATCAGTGGGCCATGTGTTCATCTCAAAGTTAGAGCCGTGTGTTCAACATCAAGTGTTTGGGCTGTGTGTTCAAATTTCAAAATCAGTGGGCCGTGTGTTCATCTCAAAGTTAGAGCCATGTGTTCGACATCAAGTGTTTGGGCTGTGTGTTCAAATTTCAAAATCAGTGGGCCATATGTTCATCTCAAAGTTAGAGCCGTGTGTTCGACATCAAGTGTTTGGGCTGTGTGTTCAAATTTCAAAATCAGTGGGCCATGTGTTCATCTCAAAGTTAGAGCCGTGTGTTCAACATCAAGTGTTTGGGCTGTGTGTTCAAATTTCAAAATCAGTGGGCCGTGTGTTCATCTCAAAGTTAGAGCCGTGTGTTCAACATCAAGTGTTTGGGCTGTGTGTTCAAATTTCAAAATCAGTGGGCCGTGTATTCATCTCAAAGTTAGAGCCGTGTGTTCGACATCAAGTGTTTGGGCTGTGTGTTCGGATTTCAGAATCAGTGGGCCGTGTGTTCATCTCAAAGTTAGAGCCGTGTGTTCAACGTCAAGTGTTTGGGCTGCGTGTTCAACTCTCAACAAGTGTGTGCTGCGTGTTCACAATTAAATACGGACTGCGGGTTCGGAAGTTCAAGTGATCAAGCTGTGTGTTCAAAATGCAAAACAGAATACTGTGTCATAAACTAAGCGTTCAGACCAAGCTGTGTGCTAGGATAGGCAGAAGTATGGTGTGTGAGCGTGTTCAGAACAAGCAGATAAGCATGCATAGCGAAAGCATGAAATGCACAAAAAATGCAGAATAAATTGCAGAAAAATGTAAAAATGAAGTACATACCTCCCGTGCCTGATGGGAGAGGTGGGACTCTGGCTCCCACAATAGCAAATCCCTGGGAGCCCGATCATCAAAGGCAGTAAAGTGATAGAAAACGGCCCGCAGGAGGACGTGCGTCGGGGGGTTGTACCTCTCGGGAATAAATGGCCAAACCCTCGGAGGCAGAGCCATAATATCTGGGCCGCTTCCGGCACCTGAGGGACTCCCACCATGAGGAAGATGACCGGCCATTTCGAAATATCTGCAAAAAGGAGCAAAAATGAGCAAAATGAGCAAAAATTGGAAAAAAGTCAACAAAAGTCAACTCTCGGAAAAGGAAAAAGTCAACAAAAGTCAACTCCTGAGAAAATGTTCCAAATATTGAGACAAACTTACCTTAAGTGGTGAAAATGGAGAAAGAAGCACCGAAATCAAAATCTAATTAGTTCAAAGTAAAGAAAACTGAAAGATTTCGCGAAACAACATTGCGTGGGGCGTTGGAAAACGCGTATAGAGCGCAGATCTGAGGGGGAAAATGCTCTAGGAAGGGAGAGGGACTGATTTTGGACCTGATGTTATGAGCAAGAAGTGTTTGGTTTTGTATATTTAAAGAAATGAGGGTGAAAGGACCAAACTGCCCCGAATTCTGGCTAGGTGGTCGACCGACCCCCTTTTCGGGTAGGCCGACCACCCCTCTTCACTGAACCTGGTCGGTGGCCTCCCCCTTGGACCAAACCTGGTTGGTGGTGTTCCCAAGATGGTCTCCAAGGTCTCTGCAAATTTTGGTGATGATTGGAGTCCCCGGCACCTAAGAAAGTACAAGAAAAGTGCACTTTTTCGTCGCGAAATCCCTCCGCGGGAACTTCAACTTCAACTCTCGATGCGTGCTTCGTCTTTACTTGTCAAGAGCGAAGTGTATCCTTTGTGAGTATGTTGTGACCTTTCCGGGAGGTAAACCGGAGGCCACGATCGAGTCGCCCTCGCCGAAACTCACATTCCTTTGCTCATTGTTTTGTGTCAGATATGCATTCGAGTTTGCACTTATCCCGCATTGTCATCACTTGCATTCTCATGCACCCTACTTGCATGGCTATGCATGTTTCATTGGTATTGTCATGCCTCCATGCTTAACTTGTGTTGTTACGTACGTTTCTTCTTGCATTGCGATGCACTTTCTCATCAGCACCTTGTTTATCTGCGTTCGATATAGCGTTGGACATATGTTGCTAACTTTGTTACGCTTGTTAAGTTTCTCTCTTTCACAGGCACGATATTGTATGTACGGTTCATTTGAGGCTGGTGTAACCAGACGAGCCGCGCAGGTATTGTATCTTCTCCATGTGAGACGTAGCGAGAATGGAATGATTCTCCGCATTCTTAAACTGCATGAAATGTAGTTGTTGCTTTACATTCTTGCTTAAAATTGTTGCATCTATTGTGAATACTTGCTTCATTACAGCTTGCTGCATGTGCATGATCATGAGTTACGTCCGGCTTGGTGCATATCATTCTGCATCTTGCCCCCTGCCTACGGGCATGCCTGCGGGCACATCTTTGTTTATCTGGCCTATTTGTCTAAGTCTTCGGCCTTGTCAAAAATGGGTCGTCTCTGGGCTTTGACATTCACTCCCGTCACTTATGACTTCCGAGTTCTGTCAAAGAGGGGCAACTGTAGATATCCCATTTTTGGCCGACCTTAAGACTCAGACGTCACTGATTGAGCGCTCGGTGATGTTGCATATTGTGCTCGTTCTGAGGTTTCAGGGTCTCGGCTGCAAGCCTTGCCTCCGAACTTCCGGACTCTTTGGTACTTTGCCTCGATTTGCGAACCAATTCCCGTTTACTCCATTTTCTCTTCCCGAAGGGAGGGAGAGGTCTCGTAGACCATCTCTCAGTGGCCGTAGGCTACGTTTTGTGGTCGTAGGTCATTTTTCCCGTTTGGAGCCCGGTTTCTGATTTTTCGGAGCCGTCGACCGTGTGCCTCGATTCGGGACCGCTTAACCACCTCCGTTTGCTCCGGTTTTTGGTACACACCTTATTTCCTCCCTTTAGAGGGACATTGTGGCCCGAGAGACCACCTTTGTGGTCATACGCCACCTCCGGTGCCTGACAACCTGTTTTCGGGGCCCCGGGCCGTTTGTTTCGGCCCCCGAACCCTCGTTTTGCATCGGTTAGGGTCCATTTTTGGCATGGACCCTATTTTCATTGTTAGAGAGGTGGTAGTGTGGTGAGAGGCCACCTTTTTCCCCTGAAAAACCAGTTTTCTCATTTTTCTCTCTCCTAAAACCGATTTTTCTGACAGAAAGCTGGTTTTTCCCACTTTTGAGCCACAATTTCTAACTTTCCATACCACCACTGTGATCTACTCACCTGGGAGGCCACCAATATGGTAGGCCGAGCAAGTTTTGTTCATTGACCCTTTTGAACCTTGCTAGAAAGCTGGTTTTTCCCTCTCCTGGGTCACTTTTTCTGGTTTTTCACCATATAGCTGTATCCTACTCATCTGGGAGGCCACCTTTCTGGTATGGCCGACCAGAAATTCTTGTTGACCTTTTTGAACCCTGGTCGACCGACCAGGGCATGGGGTCGGTCGACCACCTTGGCCTTTTGAACCTGGTCGGCCAGTCTTGTTTCCTTGAGTGCATTCCAACTGTGCCAGCTGTTTTGCACCAGATCCATTGCCCGAGGGTTTGCCCTGGTTTTTGGTCCATTTTAGGTGGTATTTACCCCCTTTGCTTGGTTTCAAGGTGGTTTGGCCCCCTTGGTCAAGCTTCTTGAGGAAGCTTGACCCTTTTGGGTTAGCTTCTTCAAGAAGCTTGACCCCTTTGGTCAAGCTTCCTTTAGAAGCCTTGAACCCCCCCCCCTCTTTAGCTTCTCTAAGAAGCCTCACCCTTCTCCCTCTATAAAACCAACCCTTGAGCTCCATTTGCAAGGGTTAGAGAAAAAAAAAAAAAAACCAGCTGGAGCATTTGCATACAATCCTCCATATCTCTCTCATCCAAGCCTCAAAACACCCTTGTTCTTGCACCATTTACACACCAACTCATAGCCTACCACCTCCATCCTCCATTCCAACACCTTGAGGCTGATTTTCAGAGGTTAGGAGCTCATTTTCTTGGACCAAAGGCTGCTGCATTGCTGTGCTACAAGGGTAAGTCCTCTTTTCCCCTTTTCTAGCCTTATTTTGCTTCATCTCTTAGCCCCTTTTTCTTGCATTTCTGGGCTTCGACCTAAACTGTAAAGTATCTTATTTTGAGCCCCTCTTCAACTTTGTTGAAGGGCTATTTTCTATTTGAGACCATCTGCTACCCCTTGTCTTTTATCTCTCTTTTGGGGCTATTTTTGCATCATGTTTTAGCCCTACTTGTGAGTATTTTCGAGATTTGGTATAAACTGAAAAAAATCTTGTTTTGACCTCCTCTTTAAGTTTTCTTGAGGTAACTTTTTTGTTTGAAGTCATCTCCTTCCTTGCATGCTTCATTTCCACATGCTTTGAGCCATGCATTTGAGCATTTGCATAAGTCTTGTTTTGGCCTCTTAGCCACTAAAATCCAATAGATTTTCAGTGGCTTTGATGAGGTTTTGAGCTTTGAAATCATAGAGGGGTGACCCTCTCACCCCTCATTCTCTTTACTAGCATGTTTGGCCTTCCAAAGGGACCCTATTTTGCATGCATTGAAGTCACTTTTCAGCCTTTATTCTTAGGGTTTTGAGGTCTGCCTTGGCTCTGTCCGAGGCCCTCTTGGCCATATTTTACGTCTATGATGCATGTGTAGAGCAACCCTTCTCAAGGCCTTTCAAGAGGGCCTTTCATTGCAAGCTTTGTTGACCAATTTCAGGGCCTATTCAGTGGGTTTTAGGACCCTCATAACTCATTTCCAGAGTTGGTTTGGCTATGCTAAGTATCCTTGATGCATGTGCTTAATAACCCCTTGTATGCCCTTCCAAAAGAGCCCCTCATTTTTACATGCATTGGCTATATTTCAGTGGTTATTTGGGCGTATTTTGGCATGTTTTGTTCACTGATTTTGGCTGGTTTGGTGAGATTTCATTCGCATCATATAGTTGTAATACAACTCATGTTTACTAGCCAATTTTGTATGTTGCCTTAGCTCTTTATGTGAACACCTTTTGGCCATGCTTCGAACTAGAAATGTTCATGTTTTGGGACTGCCTTGGCTTTGTCTTTGTGCTTCATAGTCAAATAATGCATGCTTTGTATAGCTATAAGTCAATGCATGTGCCTAGTTTTGAGTTTCGGGGCTCATCTCATGCATTGGGTGCCATATTTCCATCTTTCGGGGTCATTTAGCATCATGTTTCAGTGCTGAAATTACTTGTTTGTATGCCATCTTTCATGCCTTGCCAGGCCTTGTTAGAGTTGCATGTTGTGCCTTAGGTTCGATCCTCGGTTTGCGTACATGTGTGCATGCATTTCGGTTGTCTCATTTTCATCTAATGGCCGCTGATGTGAGTGTGGCTGAGGTCCACTCATATTGGTGTAAGCCCATATTACATTGTGTATGCCATCTTAGTCCATAGCATTGTGTATGCTAGGTTGTATGTTAGAGCATTACGTATGCCATGTTACATCGAGCATTGCGTCTGCCATTTCATAGCATTGCGTATGCTAGGTTGTATGTTAGTCGCATTCATGCATGTCATGCATATTACATTGTGTTTGGGATAGAAGTTAGCCCAAGCATGGGAAACGAGGGACGTTTCGTACTCCAAGTGATGGAACGTGTCTCAATTCCCGGTCGCCGACATTCCGGATTTCCCATGATGGAGTTTAGGCTTTAAGTGTGTATTCGTGCATTCATGTCATATCAAGTCGTGCAATTCGACTCCTCGGCCATCATGCATTGAGATGCGTGATTGATGGCCTGAGGATCGAGGATTACACCCCCTAGAGCTTGTGCAATGACAAGGGGAGTGATCGCGCACACACATGTCGAAAATACCTTGTTTTTCTCCTTCTTGCCTTTGTTGTGGAAAAAACCAGAATCCAGAGGCTGAAGGTGGTCGACCGACTAGATTTTCTGGTAGGCCGACCACCCTTTTGGGTTTTTCACCATTAGTGGTGGTCGGTTGGTGTCTCTTTGGCCAATACCTAGTCGGTGGCCTTCCCAAGGTGGAGTTTCAGCCTCCTGGAGCTTTGTACAAGTTTCTGATATGCAAATGCAAACAAAGGCGAGACGAGGCATCGCGTTGGAATTTACCGACAAAGCGCATCGAGCATGCAAGCATCCATTATCATCCAAAGCAGAGCCGAGGCAGTCACATTCTTTTAATTTACTTGTTTACTTAGCTAATTTGTTAATTAATTAGGGTTGTGTAATAATTAGCTGTAATTCATTATTTGTTCAGACTGTACTATTTATTCGGACCCTCCGAGCGAGGGCAATGTTGTAATAAGTGTGTGTGTGTGTGATGTATGTCTTCCAACCCCACGTCTTTCTCCCTTTTATTTACCCGCTTATGATGGTTAGATTAGGGCATATTTCAATTAGCATACAGTATGATAGCATTCATTCATCTGTTCTGCGTGCATTGGGCTCGGCGCATCATACTAACTGCATTTGTATTTCAATTCCGAGTTGAATACATGTTAGTTGTAGCATCATCATATGCCATCTTAGGATAGCCGAGCCTGTTCCTAGTTGCATTTCTGTATGTGTTGCATTAGGCATTTCTGTATAGTTAGGATCATGTATTGATTTCTAACTAGTTTTTGTTTTGGCTTGGAGTACTCGGTAAGTGTTTATGCTTTAGCATCCTTGCATGTGTGTGAGTGACTGCCATGATAACATGCTTACCATGAGGCTAATTGCTTATGTGATTAACTGTTTGCATGCCTGTGGGTGAAGGTTGGGTTGCTTGAATTGGAATAATTCGTCGAAACCTGTGTTTTAGCCTACTTGCGAGTAGCAAATTTCAACCCATTTTCAAAAACAAACGGATATGCGATGTATTGTTCCAAATCAGGCAATCTAGTCTATATTTGTATGCTGTGCGCATCACGTAGTAAATCTAGGCTAATAACCGGAATAAGAACGCATAATGTTTTCAAAACTAGATATCATGGTTAGTAGAGGCCGATCTTTGATCGGGCGAGCGGGGGTGCTCACAAAGTGACCTTCCCCAATCGTACCCAAGTTCCCGAGCCGAGGCAACTTTGGTGATGACGGACACGTGGCCTTAAGCACGAGTCAGGGTTTCCTAAATTCCCCCAAAAATAAAATATTTAGGTGGCGACTCTGTATCTGGCAAAGCAGTCCATGTTTGGCACTCTTTTCTAAAAAAAAAAAATCTGTTTTCAAAAACAATTTGCCGGATTTGAACTCTTTGGTTCAGATTTAGAACCGTGACGATTTGAGTCTGAACTGTAGTGAACCCAAATGAACAAAACGGGATTCATCCTCCCGGGACGTTCGGGGACGTCTACATAGACCATCATTCGCGAAAGGGTAGTCCTTAATGGTTAGCGTTAGGCCATGCAGAGCTGTTGGATCCTCCACAGCCATTCCCCTAATAATTAGCCAAATTGAAGAAGTTAGCAGAAGATAATAACACTAATTAGCCCCTTCCCTAACCCAAGGTAGAAAGACCATCAATTGGCATGATTTTAAATAATCGTATTAGAGACGAATTTTACGATCAACTATAGTATAAGTGTATTAGGAGTATATCAAGTGATACTTATTGAGAATTGGGTAATGCAATCATCGAAGTTTAAAATCATCAATTGTGAGAAAGAGTTGTACAACAGCCTAACCAACCGTATCAGTTGTGAACTGACTATATTGATTGTGAATCAGGTCATGACGTGACAATAGACCAGTACATGTTGGTAACCAATTGAAATGTTTGCGATTTGTATTCCTATTGATTTACCTGGATATGTAGTACATACCAGGCAATACAGGATATTAAAACCATGGTTGATGGTTGGTACATTTTGAGTTTTTTTTATAAAAAAATAAAAAAAATGAAAAAAATAAAAAGAGAAAAATTTATGGATTATTAATTCACATCAATTATCCTAATCTCACTTGCTTTGCTAGAGCTTGGCTGGTAAGTAAGTTACCTGCTAATTAAGTCAGTCGGTAGTGGTTGGATATCGAAACGCCACTGTTGATCATAGGCAACAGAGCTAAGCTCGATAGAGTACTTTTTGGGTGAGAAGCAAGTCTCAATAATAAAGCATTGATCTCCATTGTATACCGAAAATGAGGGTGCAATAGTTTGTAAATCGGGTGCATTGCACTAAGTTGCCTGTTGCTCGCAATTATGTAAGGCTCTGTCACGCAGCGAGTTCTTAGCCTGCATGTACAAATTAAGTCGATAAAGGAAAGGAGAGGAAAGGAAAGGAAAGGAAATTCATATATAGTTGTTCTAATTTGAGAGAGCTTTGATCAATAAGTCACGGCTTGTATACATACCAGTGACTGACTAACTGGTGATAACCAGAGTCATGAGAAAGGGCATGAACCTTGGCAAGCCTCCAAAGCCAGCAGCTAGTAGCATCCCCAATAGGTGTAAACACTTGCTTCCACTGAGGCTTGCCGTCTACCTGTGGCCGAGTCAGCTCTATGGCTAAAGGCCTCAAGATGCCATCAGGTGTTAAGAAGAAGAGCGTCCTCGACCCATACAGTGTTGTTGTCACAACCCGAACCAGCCCCTATGGGTTAAGGTCATAATCGGCCAGTAATCGCGAGATTACCTACGGCCTCAAACCAAATAAGACAAAACTCATCAAAGTAAAGGGGCCAAACGGAAGCAAATTTAAAACTTTGTCCATAGAGCTGTGCTTATATGCACATCATAACATTCCATACATAAATATGTTAACAACTCACATCAGAAAATACAGTAACGTAAAGTTCTGTACAGACAGGATCATTCAAGTCTAGGTCAGCCAATCAAAACTATATACAAACGTAAACCAAAGTCCTCGCCAATATAACAAAACAACATAAAATAACAAAAGGGCGAAGACGTGTCTCGTGCGTGAGACGCAATGGCTGACTCTTCAAAACCTTAGTTGTTCCATACAGACTTCACTGAGGCTGGGTTGAGACCTCTCTTGGCTCACCTACAAACACATGAATGAGTGTGAGCGAAAGCTCAGTAAATAATATCAACTAAACAAGATACATTAGAACAATATACATCAGATGACCTTGGACCCAATTCATATTTCTATCTAATACATATGTATATCAATTGACTACAATTCCAAATACATTAGACGGCCTCGGGCCCAATCTATTCGTGTCAAACTGGCCCTTGGCCCATTTGTTTTTCATTTATGTCAAACTGGCCTTTGGCCCATTCATTCTTTCATTCATACCAAACTAGCCTTTGGCCCAACCATTCTTTCATTCATACCAAACTGGCCTTTGGTCCAACCATTCTTTTATTCATGTCAAACTGTCCTTTGGTCCAACCATTCTTTCATTCATGTCAAACTGGCCTTTGGCCTATTCATACTTTCATGTCATACTGGCCTCTAGCCCATTTATTCTATCCTGTCATACTGGCCTCTGGCCCATTCATACTTTCATGTCAAACTGGCCTCTGGCACGAAGGCCCATTCATACTTTCATGTCAAACTGGCCTTTGGCCCATTTAGACTTTCGTGTCAAACTGGCCTCTGGCCCATCCATTCTATCATGTCAAACTTTGTCCGCCATTCAAATTAACGGACTTATGAGACTTACATAGAAGTAAGCAAATGGACAAACAACATATTTCAGATATCTTTATTAAGATATTACTCACAGTGATCGGCGGGATGGTTTGCCCTGGAGCTTGACCCTACACATTACATAACACAACGGGTCACAAACAATTCAATCCATTCTCAATTCACATATTCCTCTTTAGGCTTCTTTCTTATCCCTTTTAACTCATTTACAATGCTCAATGCATGCCTAAGAGTGCTTAGAAGTGAAAGAGAACGGAAAACGAAACACAGAACGCATTTTCAAAATTTCAGAAACAAGGGTCCCCGCTCGAGCGTGGACTCCCCCGCTCGAGCGGACGCCCATGTCTGTAAAAATACTAGGAGCCCATATTTCACGCTCGAGCGGCGGTTCCCCCACTTGAGCGGACGTCAAGAATTCTGGGTTTTCCAGAACTTGTTCTTGAGCTCAACCTCTACCTCCAAGGTTCAAAATTCATAATTTTGGGTTCCAAAACAGGCATTTACATTATATATCATGAGTACACAAGCAAGATGAGGCCAAGTGCTCAAAATCATGGTCCAATTCTTCAAAGTAAAACAACATTTCTTGGTATAATCAATGCTCATGCACTCAAATCTCATATGAGCTCCATATCTCCAATAATCAAACATGCATGTCAACAATATGGTGCAAATGGTGTTCATTCTCACGAAACTCAACAAAAACATGCTTGCATGTATGATCCAACTCTCAATCCTTTATAATTTACATGCTACATGTTAGATTATGAAAATTTATGGCAATTCATAGCAATTCTATGCATGCATGTGCATATCTCATCAAAATCAACATAACTCATGATCTAACTCACCAATTAGTCTTCAATTCACAAAATCACAACTCAAATTCATGAGTTAAGGGTTGATAACTCACCTAGGAGCTTTAATCTTCCAAACTTATGCTAAATTCTTGAGTGTAGCTCCAAAATCCTCAAACTTCTAGACCAACCCTTCAATCTCCTACACTCTCCCTCTCTAATTCGGTTCTCTCACTCTCTAGAGGGCCAAAATCAGCCAAAATGAAATAAAAGAGAGGAATTGAGTGTATAAGGGTCCTTTATATAGGCTCTCATAAGCACAATTAATTAAGATTAAATAATTGAGCACTAAAGCACCAATTTAATCTATTTAATTTGATCTGAATCAATTTTCAATTAAATTTCACCGTAGGCTCTAAAAATTACGCTAATCACAATGGCGTAATCAATTTCGGGTTCGGTGGCCGATAAGGCCTTCAATTTAAATTCCAAAACAAATAATCAAATAGATATTCCTGCGGTGAACAGATAGAAATTCAAAACCACATATTTTCACATAAGTGGCACACACAATCATATCAAACACATAATCATATTCATAATAAGGACCAATTAGCATAATATGAAACAGGGTTATCACAGTTGTCCGTTTGCTCTCTCTTACTTTGTTCACATAAGGTAACAACAAGTCATGGTAATCCAGCATAAAAAGCTTCTTTGTTTGCCAGGCCTGCATTGCACATTTGCACCAAATTTCAATCTCAATCTATGGATGCAAGGCTTAGGCATAGACAAATACAAATACCACATTGGACTTTAATTATATATTGCATTACCTCTTCAAGGGTCATGAACCCTCTGATCTGTCGCTCAATCAGCTCTGGTGATTGCCGATTCTGGTGGGCCGTATATCTTTGGGTCAAGTTTACTCTTCAATGGCCATTCCTACATTCAGGTGATCATATCATTTTGACATTCCCTTTATTTCTTATTTATTTATTTATTTATTTTGTGAGTGTGTCAAAAAACTATAAAATGACACAACAAAATCTCTTAAGCTAAGACTTGAGAAGAAAAATTATTTAGTGCTCTTGGGACAAATATATATGGTATCCTAATTTGTTTTACTAGATTAAAATAAGCGGTACTTACCAATTAGTCCTATTAATTAGACTTATTTACCTACAGGTCCTAACTAATAAATTTAACACTATAAAAATAAGAGAGTGATAAATTTATCACTAAAAATTTATTCATAAAAACAAAGAGACTGATAAATTTATCACTATAAATTTATTCATAAAAATAAAAGACTGATAAATTTATCTTTATCACTTAATAAATTTATCAATAGGACTTAATGGGTAATAAGTCTCCAAAGTAGGACCTATTGGATAATAAGTCTCCAAAGTAGGACCTATTGGTAGTTTACCCTTAAAATAAGGGGGGATTACTTGACAGTTGGGTAGAGAAAAGAAAATTGCAAAAATATGAAAGGTGAATCTGTGGTAGGGTGCAAGTGAAAAACTGTGGAGATGCAAACATGCACCCTTCTATATTTGTGTATTTTCTTTTTATCTATCTAACTGTTAAGTAATTTCCCCTTAAAACAATGAAAAATGTTTGAGGGCCCGAAATCGTTTGGCTCGAAATCCAAAACGACGTCGTTTTAGGTTCTCTTACCAGTAACATGTAATAAAATTCTCTTACCGGTAAGATATATTACAATTCTCTTACCAGTAAGATAATCCAAAACGACGTCGTTTTGGATTCGGGGCAAATTCGAGTTTGAAAATTTCGGGCCCTGTAGCAGTGTTGTAAAACAATAGGACTCATCACTTATATTGGCTTTTGAGAAATAGCACAACACTTGTCACAATATGAATTGTTACAAGCATTGTTGCGACAACACACTCTCACTTTTTAAAACTTAGCATATAGATAAGGCATGAATGTGGAAAAATATTTGCATATGTTATATGAATATAATTGTACTACACAAGATACGAGAAATGCCGATTAATATAGCGAAAAATACAATTCAGTGTAGGTTTAAGCGGGGGAAAATTGCACAAAAATGGTAAATTTTATAAATATTAATAATTAAAATGTTAAACTTTTTCATGTATTTGTAAATATTTTCTCAAAAATGCACTGAATTGCAATTCTCCCATTAATATATGTGTATTTTTATTTTATTTTTTCAATTTCTCATTTTTTTGTTTCCATATATTTTGTTTGAGTTCTGTTATATGTCACAAAAAGATTTCACCTCCTATATGATTTCTTATATAACATGATAAATTTAATTATTTTCTTAAATATTGTGCCTCTTTTATCTCAAATCAGTATTCCAAAAATAAATAAATAAACAAATAAAACCTAAGGTATGCTAAGGAATATGAAAAGCTAATGTGCATGAAGTTTTTCCAACACATCGTAATATATATATATATATATATATAATTAATCCACTAGATGGTGTGTTTAACAAGTAAAAATTTAATGAGAAAAGTTAGGCATCATGAAAAAATTTTCATGAAAATGATCATGAAAGATTTATGATCCTTAGATTACCTTGATTAGTGTGTGGTACTTTATTCTAAGTGTAATCCAACGGTTACAAAGCTTTCATGATTATTTTTATGAAAGATTTTTCATAATACGTAGTATTGCTGAAATTTAATATCTAGTGATATTACGTTTTTGATGTCACTAGTCAATAATAAGTCAACACAAAGGATGAAACCCCTTTTTAAGAGGATTGTATATAACTATGTAATATTTTTAATGTTTCTAAACATTTTCTATTACCTATTTTGAAACGTCATGTTTCTTCATAAATTTGCATACAAAACCATGCTAAAATATTAAATGTCACCAAACAAGTCGAAGTTATTATTTTAGATTAAGATAGCTATGCTTGTATTTTAATTTTAATTTTTCCAGGCATGTGTTTACCTTGACCAATTGTATGCTGCATGGGTTGAGACCACCACCAGTCTGCCTCGAGAACTCTTCATCTCTAAGCCAAGAAAATTTGTCTCCTACAATTTGCAGCAACAAAAGTAGACACTCATTGTCGTGTAATCAGAAAGAAAGAGAGAGATAATGATGATAGTTGATGATTGTTGTTTGTTGTATACGGCGTACTTTCAAACATTGCAGGGGTCTCAAAGCGCAAAAGACTTTCTTCAGCATCAGAGACAAACTTGACAAGCCTGGGAAGGAGATCCTTCAAGAGTCCATTTTTGGAAAGAGGAAGAAGGTTAACTCCTTCATCGAACAAGGAATCAATGGCAGTGAAGTAGGGAAAGCCAAGGTCAATGTCCACAATTGCAGTCTCAATAGATGGTATAAGTGCATGCAACACTGAGTATACGGGCATGCCTGAAAATGTTAGCTGCTTCACATCTGAGAACGCCTCATCCCTTGGCACGTATATGCTACCACTGCTCCATGACTCCGACATTGGATCTATAAATTACCAATATTCACATCGTTAGCCATACAACTAAATAGGGTCGGCCCTCAAATGCTCGACGCCCAAGGTGAAGTTAAACTTGGAGCCTTTCATGTATTTATTAATATATATGTATATATAAATTTATCTCGAAGGGGTATAATGTAGATTCAAATAAGTATAATGAGATTCGGGCCCTACTTGAATGAATGTGATCCATGAATATATTTTTTTGAGTTAATTTTTTAGAAAATATAGTATTATCTTATACAAATTTATAAAATAAAATAGAAATTGTGGGTAAAATGATAAATTCTTATATATATATATATATATTTATACTAATACTCACGCAGAATATACATATATGATCACTAAAATTATTTATTAAAATTTACTTACATAGATCAAGACATGAAGAAAATTATTACAAACTAAAAAATATAAAAATGTGGTCTTGTTACTTTATAATTTAGCAAATTCAATTTACAATAAGGAAAAAAACATCACCCAATCTATTAAAAAATAGAAGAAGGAAAAAAAAATCAAAAAAAATCTAAAATTATAATACGAAATAAAAATTAAACAATTATAGTAAAATATGACATTAAATATTACTTTTTTGGCATTTTTAGGAATAAAATTACTAAATATGTTTACTTATAATTTGTAAGGACCTTTAATTTGGATTGTGAAGTTCAATTAGGGGGAACTTACCTATTGGTCTCATACACAAAATTCAAAACTCATCTAATTTCAAAACAAAATAATTGTACCAATTAGACCTACATATTTTTAATTATTACCAAAAAAATCATTTTAAAAAAAAAAAATTTAAAGACACTGCTACATCCCACTACTGTTGGATTTCTATCAGAAGGTCACTGGAGACTCACCGAAATGTTCAACATCACCAGAAAATTGCCGGAGTATCACCGAAAATTCGTCGAAATATCGCTGGAATGTTCTCAACGTCACCGAAAGTCATCGGAATGACTAGAATGTTCGTTAGAAGTTAAGAATATCATCGGAGACTCACCAGAATGTTCATAATATTACCAGAAAAAAAAAATTGAAAAATTAGAGAAAAAACATAACAAAATGTACTAAATATTGATAAACTGAAAGAAAAAAAAAACAAACATAACAACAACAAACAACAACAACAACAACAGGGGGGAAAAAACATGTTATTTTCAATTTTTATAGGACTTAAGCAAATAATCTCCAACAGTGATCAAATTGAAAAACAAGTTTTGAAACTGTAACATTTTATAGTTTGAAAGCATGATTCTATTAAACATTTATCATTATTAATCAAACTGAAAAACATGTTATGAAATTGTAAAATTTTACAGTTCTAAAGAGTTATTCATTTCAACACCAAAAAAATTGAAACTGTAAAATTTTATAGTTTTCACCGCGTATAACTAAAATTCGAAAACAACTTATTCAGAATTTAAAAATTTTCTTCATTATAATAAGGAAATAGAAGTGTGTAGTATAAAAAAAATAAAAAACTAAGAGATCAAAGGAAAGAGACAGGTATTAAGAGAGGTTTGTACTCCAGTAACTTTTTTTTGTTTAGATCTAACTGGATTTAACGTAAATCTACTCAGATTTGATGTAGATCTATATCAGATCAGATCTGAGTAGATCTACTCATATTCTTCGTCAAAAACTCATCTCCTTCGACGTTGGTGAGTGTGACGCAATGAGTCGGTGCTCTGTGGTTGATGGTAAACCTTAATCAATGGTGATTGCCAGTGACTATAGATTAGAAAGAGAAAGAAAATGAGAAATACGTGGTCGTGATTGTTGCTGGATATCAGAGAGAGAAAGAGAGAGAGAAAAAAAAAAGTTGCGAAGAAAGAGGAAAAGATAAATAGACACAGGACTTTCGGATCTATCTAAAAAGTTTTAAAATTAAATGAAACACATACTTTTCAAAAAGAACTCTTGAGTAATTTGCCCTTCAATTAGTTAGTTTTTTGGGCATTTATTTTTAAGCCTACTAGAACCATAAAAATTAAAATTAGTTGGAGGCCCTAAACTTTGTCAAAATTTGAAGACCCAAGGCTTGACCAAATTAGTTGGAGGCCTTTGCTTGCCTTGAACCAGAACCGGCCCTACAACTAAATAAATATGCTAAATGTTTTAGAAGAATGACTGAGACCACTAAAAAGAGGAACACTAATAGCTAAAGTGGTGTGGGTCTCACATGATGGGATGTTTTGCTCTCGTTTTTTTTTTTTTTTTTCCCCAAATTTCCACCTCATTAGTGGTCAATTAGTGCTCCCAAATTAGTGGAATGAATCATTGTTGAAATATTTTATTTTTGTCTACCAACTTTCCTTTACTTAATTATATAAGTGTCCTAGTACATACTTTATTGATCACCCTGATATAACCCAATTCTTTCTGTAATTTTCTCCTCTAGGATGGAGATTTTCTCTGTTAGTAATCCCAACTAGAAGAGAGGACACTGTTGGGCCTCCAAATCCTTTAATTATTTTCGTTTCTAGTGTATTTAAATATATTCATATACTTATATGAAACAAACTTTGAATTTTTATATTACATTCCATTAGGCAAACCAAAGGGAAAAAAAAATTAAAAAAATAAAATAAAATTATATATATATATGAAACAAACTTTGAATTTTTATATTACATTCCACTAGGCAAACTGAAAGAGAAAGAATTTAGAAATAAATAAATAAAAATAAATAAGAAAAATTCTTTTTTAACTTTCTTTTTTCTTCTCTGTCTTTACTGAATTTTGTTAAGATTTTTTCAAAGTTTTTGGAGACAGACCTGTCTTAGAGCGTGGTCGACCTGTTCTGCAACGTCGTGGATAAGGATGTTGTTTACCACCAAGTATAGGACGTTTCAAAGTAGGGTTACTGTCTGGATCACCAATATCATTATACATATCATAATCGTATATATCCTCTCATGTGTTTTCTGCTTTCCTTGCCCATTTCCCCTTAGATTTTCTAACTCTGTCTCTCGTAGCCTCTTCAATCCATCTCGTGTTTGAGATGGCAAATATGACTGTTCTCAAAATAAAATAAACAGAATAAATAAATAAAACAAAACAAAACTATTATTGATGCTATATATATCCAAGTTTCATAGTTTTAATTTTTTTTTCATTTTTATTTTTAACTTTGTATTCCTTTTTTATTAGCTTTTATTAATGAAGTTGAACGATAGTACTCTATTAACTCTCATTAGGGGTTGTTTGAGATGTTTTAAATAAGTGTATTTTTTGACTTTTTATAAAATATGGGTTGGATTTGAAGTGATGTGATAGAGAGGTGATGTGACTTAAATAAGATGATATGACTTAAATAGAATAGTGACTTTTTAATTTTTTGACTTTTTTTTAAGATGACAAACTTAACCTAAAACTGGGCTCCCAAAAAATTTATTATGAAATCACCACGTGATGTATATCTGAAATTGAATTATACTACATCATAAGGTCTATATGCCTACTTTGGGATCCTACAAAAATAAATTAAAAAATTATTCAAATTTTGTAATAAAATATTAGGGATGTTTTATTACCATATAAATTGTTTATAGCTTATTTTTATTTCAGGTTCTCAAATTATTTGGTACAACTTTTATAACTTATTAAGTAAAAAAGAAATTAAATAATCTAAAAAAATTAATTAATTAGAAGTTAAGGAGGAATATTTTTAATTTATACTTTGTAATAACTTTTAACTTGTAATGAATTTCATTAGAACTACTAAGATTTACTCATACTATAACCACACACTAACAACTTTAAACATACACCTGATTATAAACTCAGAGTCATTATTGATTTACGAATGTTTTGAAAAGTTAATAAAAATTTAATTTTTTTGACTTTTAAACTTTTTTGTTAATTTTTTTAACAAAAAAATTTACTTTTTTTGATTAAAAAAAATTAAAACGTCAAAAATTGATTTTTTTTTTAGACTTTCTGATTAGATAAATCTAAGCTACTTTTTTTAAAATAAATTTTTAAATAATATTTTTCAATTTGTAGCATTGTGATTTTTTTTTTTTGTTACAGGAAAATCCTTCATACTATCCGGCAGGTCCAAGGCAGCGCCCCTTTGTAGAGATCACCAAGGTGTCCTGTTAGCCGTTCCGAGCGAGGAGACTATAACCTGAGAACTTGCCCCGACCTCCCAAGATAAGCTCCACTTAAGTCAGGACTCGCACAGCGAGGGAGCATTGAACTCACACCACGTGCTGGTTAGACAACTTGAGGTCCAACCTTCTAACCAACTGTGCTACGCCCAGGAGATTGGATCAGGGGGAATTTGAACTCATGACTTAGGGACTTAATCCCCATGTTCTTACCACAAGGCCACCCAGGCCACACTGCGGTACCAATACAATGGCTTGTTTTGAGAAGTTGGCTTTTAGCCACTTTTTTTGATTTGTAGCAAAAGTCAAAAGTTGGCTTTTTTGAATTTTTTTTCATTTTGGAAGGTGGTTTTTAGACAAGGGTGAAATTACAATTTTATCCCTCATGAGTCAAAATATGCTACATTGGTGAAGTTGTAATATTTTAAACTAAATAGGGGTAGTTTGGTGATTTGATTATAATTTGACATCATAAACAAATATTAATCAAAAAAGTCAAAAGTTACTTTTTACTAACTTCCCAAATCATTTGTCTAAAAAAGCCAAAAATTTAGTTAAAAGCCAAAAAATCACTTTTTATCATCTTCTCAAAATAAGCCAATATTGTGGTATCTGATGTATCTGTTGAAGAAAAATTATTCAGACCTCTAAAAAAAGACCACTAATGGAGCTCTAATTTGTTTTTTTCTTCTCCTTCTTTTGTCTTTTACTTCACTGTTTTTTTTTTTTTTTTTTATTGCTTGACGGCTCACTAGAGCTGTACGGCTGCACCTCTAATTAGAGGTCTGCAGCAGCGTTGATCTGTTGAAGGCTACAACACTCTAGGAGTCCATCTGGGTCTGGTCGTACAAGAAGGACCAGCTACTGATGTAGAGTTTTGGCCGCTCTCAGTGAAAAACCTGACTCACACTCTGCCCAAGAACCACGTCCAAACAATACAGTGAAGTTAATATGTAGACTGGGATCACACAAAGCCTCTGTTTGGGAGAGGCTTTTTGAGCTTTTTTGGTTGAAATAGTCACAAAAGATAAAATAGACTATTTTAGTCACAATAAACAAAATATCATATCAAACTCATAATTATTACACTTTTCTCTTACAAAAAAAGTCAAAAAAAATTTCTCAAACCAAGCTTTTTAGCCCAAGTTAAAATAGCCAAAAAAACCAAAAAGCCAACCCACTTCCCAAACAAAGCCAAATACAACCAGATGGGTCCGCTTGTTTTATGTTTGAGATTAAGGGTTGGTTTGTCATGTTTGAAAAAAATTAAAAAATTAAAAATTATTATCTTATGTAAGTTATATCATAGTCACATCACTTCTCTAATACATCATTTCAATTCTAACTTAAATCCAACTCATATTTCATAAAAAGTCAAAAAGTACACTTATTTAGATCATCCTAAACAACTATGAAGATTGAATCGTTTAGTGTGATTCATGGGTACATATTTGTGTTCTGATTTAATAATCTGAACCGTTTAATATATAGAACTTGTCGAGTATTATATCTCTGTAAAAATGCACGTTGATCGGATATTAATAACTATTTGATTGGATCGAATTTCTGTTAACCGTTTATTTTTCACCGTCCATTTTTTTAATACAAATCTAATCCGATCAAATAACTATTGATATCTGATCAACGTGATTTTTTATAAGAATATAATACTATACGAGTTTTACACATAAACAGTTCCAATTATCAAAACGAAACTCAAAAATGAACCTATGAATCGCAATGAACGGTCCAATGTTAGTCTTAAACATGGGACAAGCCGGACACTATCCATATAAATTAGGTTTGGACCGTCGGGACCATATGATTAATGCAAAATTTTATTTCAGTGTATGTTTTTAAATAAAAAAAAAAAGGAAAAAAAAAAGACTAACTAAATTTTATTAATTTTAATAATTATAATTATGAATTTGTAAATATTTTTAAAAATACCAATTGATTTGCAATTTTTCTTAAGAGTAATGATTACTCTAGTTGCACTACAAGAAAATCGGGTTTTGGCGACTAAAAAATGAAATTTAGTCGCTGAAAGTAGGACAATCGGCGACTAAAATGGTTTAGTCGCCAAAAGTGCAGATTATTGGCTACTAAAACAAATTTAGTAGCTAAATGGAGGGTTTTGCCGACTAAACCGAACTTTAGTCGCCAAAAGTGGTATTTTTGGCTACTAAAAAAAATTTAGTAGGTAAATGGAGAGCTTTTGCCGACTAAACCTAAATTTAGTCGCTAAAAGTTCTGTTTTTGGCTACTAAACAGAAATTAGTAGCTAAATTGAGGCCTTTTGCCGACTAACCTAACTTTTAGTCGCTAAAAGTCATGTTTTTTTTGGCTACTAAACAGAAATTAGTAGCTAAATGGAGGCCTTTTGCCGACTAAACCTAATTTTAGTCGCTAAAAGTCATTTTTTTGGCTACTAAACAGAAATTAGTAGCTAAATGGAGGCCTTGCCGACTAAACCTAACTTTAGTCGCCAAAAGTGCCAGAATTTTTTTTTTAATAAATAATATTATTTTTTAATTAATTATATTGAATTAAAATAATTATATTTGTATATATTATTTTAATTAATCCGAATAATATAATATATAAATAATATATATTGCGTATTTGTACATGTGAAGTTATGGTGGCATAGTGGAGGGCGGGTGTTGCCAAAAAGGCGTGGAATGTGAATGGTTGGGGTTCGAAACTCAGCAGAAGCAAAAAAAAAGTGGACTTTTTTTTTTTTCCGTCGGAAACACTTTTGGCGACTAAAAATTTAGTCGCCAAAAGTCTTTATTTCCAAAACTGAAAACCACTATTGGCGACTATTTTTAGTCGGTAAAGACCTATTTTTGGCGACTAAAAAATCACTATTGGCGACTAATTTTTAGTCGCTAAATGTATTATTCCAAAATGAAAACACTATTGGCGACTAATTTTTTAGTCGGTAAAGACCTTTTTTGGCGACTAAAAAAATTTTAGTCGCCAATACCCTCCGCCGACACAAATAGCGACTAATATAGCGACTAAAAAATTTCGTCGGAGAAGGTGAAATTTGGACTTTCGGCGACTAAAAGTAGACTTTTGGCGACTAAAAATTTAGTCGCCAAAAGTCATTTTTTGTAGTGTTGATTTAGAAGTAGTTTTTTCTTTTAATAATTTTAAATTTCTTAATTAAAATTCAAAGTGAAAAAAATTCTAGAGTTTGGAGTAGAATTTTTAGTTCTTACAGGAAAAAATGCAAAAAGTAAAAAAAAAAATAGAAACGAACCGTTAACTTTTTTGTATAATTTTTTTAATTGTTTTTTTAACTTTTTTTGATGGTTTTTTTTATTCAAACTGTGTCATTCCAAGCAGACCCTCAAATGGATTAATAGAATTTTCAAAATCCAAACACAAACATTCGCCTACAAAATGATTTGATTGAATTTGAATTTTTCACTTTCAAATAAACACTCCTCAAAATCATTTTTAATTACAAAATTGTAATTGTCACATCAATGTGTGAATTTTTCCCTATAATATTTTTAACCTTAGATTTTTCATTTTTTTTTTTGGATATATATTATACAAATTAATGTTTTGCACTGTTTTTGCAATGACATTTTTTGTGATAATTCAATAGTCCAAATCTAAATTTAAAGCAAAAAAATGCATATTTTAAATATTTATAAAAAAAAAGTTAATTTATTTTAATTTTAAACTTGAAGCAATAGTTTATATCTTTGGCTAATGTGTCTTGTTGTAATAAAAATTACAATAAAACTATTATAGAAAAAAAAATGACATATAAATCCTCAAATAATAACATTGATTAGAAGTACATCCTAAATGGGCAATTTTATGAAATATTCAAGATGTTAAACAAATTTGAAAAGTTTGACAATTTAAAATCTCTCAGTTTGAAAACATAATTTGAACTCTTTTCGAAGATTAGCTATACATAGGGGTGCTTTAGGAAGTTGATAAAAAGCTGACTTTTTGAATTTTTTAGTGGCCTTTTTGGCAAAAAACTGGATTCTTTTGGATAAGAAAACTGATTTTTTTGACTTAAAAAGCTAAAAAATCAAAAAATTGACTTTT
The DNA here is from genome assembly GCA_030407325.1 of Camellia japonica. Taxonomy (NCBI): domain Eukaryota; kingdom Viridiplantae; phylum Streptophyta; class Magnoliopsida; order Ericales; family Theaceae; genus Camellia; species Camellia japonica. The sequence goes on from JAPPVO010000003.1 coordinate 98,736,317, forward strand.
TACCAATATTGCCAAAATGCTCCATAGTTTCAAACATAAACTCTCCATAGAAAGTTGAAAACTCCACGGTTTTTTTCCTCTTTTGTCCAAACAAAAATGTTTATAAATGAAGATTCTCAAACTTGTATCAAATAATGAAACTTGTATAAAAACTTAAAGTCCTACAAATATCTCAAATTTTCCTTTATTTTTTTGTTTTTTTTTTTTTAATCATAATTCACTTTCGAAAATCCCTCACTACTGCAAAATACTTAAAAGGATTTTAGATTCAATAGTGCAAAAAATAACATTTTAAATTGATAAGTTAATTTTAAAAAAAAAATAAAAAAAGTCAAATCGTGTTTATCTCATGCATGTAGTTGTGTGGTATTTATGTGGATGGTGGAGGGAGGCTGACCTTATTGGTGAAAAAAATTCTCTTGTGAGGATTATCAAATTTGGAAGCAACCCATGAATTGCAAGTGACATCAACAGGCCCACCAGGAGGGAATCCATGAAAGACAATTTGCTTGAGGTACATTTCCTTGTGGTGTTCATTCTCGACCAAGACTGCACCAATCTCACTATAACCTTCTGGAATTACAAAATTGCATTCATACTTCACTTCATCCTTCTCTTTTCTCGTCCGATGTGCATATCCCTTTATTGTTTCCTTCTCTAATCCCGTCTCTTCCATATATCCAAACAAATAATGTAATTATCACTCTTTTATTATGCAATTTTTAGATTATTACTTCTAAGACAAAAATGTATATATATATATTACAAGTATGTGAAAGCACTACTATTAATTAAATGGAGGGGTACCTGTTGTGCACCAAGATTTGTTGTGTGGCCAAACGGTGCCACTTTGGTCTTCTTCTACATGAGATTTTTTTTTTTTTTTTTTTAAATGTTGATAGTCTCCCAAAATATTATCAATAAATTATGTCTTAATTGATTAATTCCTAATCAAATCAACAAAATTATTTTCAATTTGGACCGTGATGTTTGTACCCATGGAGTCCACCACGAGTCTCATCTCGATAATACAAAACTATCCTTAGGTTGGACGAATTATCTGAAGAGAATCATTTAACCGTAGCAACAACACGAAAAATTGAGCATTTTTCATCAATTGTTTAGATTACAACATGTAGATCATTCACTAAAAAAATCAAATCATTCTGATGACCGTAGTCACTTTAGTTTATGACATTTATTTGTCAAAAAAAAAAAAAAAATGAACGACATATTATTTGAAAACTAAACTATTTATTTTTTGATAGACAAATGTAATAAACGTTACTACAATTATCAAATCAATATGATTTTTTCATAAATGATCTATAGGTTATGAACTAAAAAAATAATGGTTCAAATAGTCGAGGTGGAATCCATAATTAGACCTACGGTTCCAAACGAATATGGTCCAGTTGACTTTGTGTTCTAGAGAAAATCTAATTCCAACAATAACATGTAATTATTCATATCATTTGAGTTATACTTAGGGATGAAATGTAATACATCAATGTTGTACCCATTTAGGCAGGAAGAAAAAATACTTAGACCTCGTTTGGCAAGTGACTTTTTTAGTCAAAAATTCAAAAAATCACTAAAAAAACTAAAAAGGCAACAATCCATACCAAAAAGTCAAAGATTCTCTTTTCTCTTTACTTTTTGTACATTTTTTCGTAAAAAGTCAAAAAGTAATCCTAAACATACTAGTTTTTTTTGGCTCATATTTTAGCTAAATAACTAAAAAATTAACCTGTTCCCAAACGACCCATAAAATATTACCTTTAAATATACCTTTAATAATGTAGACTATAACATTTCGGTTGTTAATTTGTTTAATAATTAACCATAGCACAATCATTGCCACTGCAATGTAAGTAACTTCGAAACAATATTTTAGAAATTTTTAGTATTACTTTAAAAAAAAATATATTAAAAAAATAAGGAAAAAATTAAGAAGAAAGACCTAAAGTATAGTCTTTCTTGCTGAACATCAAACAGTGAAAAAAAGAAATTTTTAAAATGTAACAGAAGACCAAAATTGCACCGTTTGGCGCACAACACATCCTGTTGTACCCCTCCTCGCTATTAAATTAGAAATCCAATGTGCACTCAAATTCAATTTATTTGTCTGATCAAAAAAAAAAAAAAAATTCAATTTATTTGTGTGAAGGCCACCAAACTAAGCTGCCATTTGACTGGTGGGTTGAGTTTGGGTTGGAATTAAAAAAATATAAAAAAATGAAATAAGCTAAATAAATCGGTTAGATAAAATATCACATTTAAATTATAATTATTTTATTTTTTCTCTCACAAAAAAGTAAAAAAATAAAAAAATAAACAAAAAAAATCCAAAAAAATATTCTCAAACAGAACTAATTATCAGATTAAATTAACCAAAAAATTTAAAAAATCTGGCTAAAAATATTCTCCCCAAATCAACCCTAAGAATTGAATCTGGACCAAGGGTCTGGGATTTGTACATTTGGTGGGGACAATTTTTTATATTTTTTATACAGATTTTCTTTCTCTCATCTCCTTGGTCCAGTTTTGTTAAAAGAAATGAATAAATAAATAACTGATTCCCATATAAAAACAAATAAACATCTATATAATAAGACAAGGGTCTGGGATTTGTACATTTGGTGGGGACAATTTTTTATATTTTTTATACAGATTTTCTTTCTCTCATCTCCTTGGTCCAGTTTTGTTAAAAGAAATGAATAAATAAATAACTGATTCCCATATAAAAACAAATAAACATCTATATAATAAGACAGAAAGGTTTTTGAAAAATGTATCAAAATGTATGTGAGATACATTTTGATCCAATGGCTGAGATGATTTGTTTTTATTAATGAAAGGCTGAGATGCTTTGACACATTTTCTCATTCCCGCCCAAAACAATCCCTCTCTCCCTCTCTCTGCAGCGTCCCACCCACCCACGACAAACCCTTCTCTCTCTCTCTCTCAAACTTCTCAGGTGTCAATCTGTCTCTCCTCAGAGATCTCTCTCTCTTCCTCTCCCTCCCCTCCTTTCCACTGCCGCTCCGCTTCCACCATTGCGCCGCCTCCGAACTCCACCGACAGCAACTCTTCATCTTTTCTCCCTCCCAGATCTCAGATCTCAGATCTTCTCTCTCCTCCGATCTCCACCGACAGCAACTCCTTCTCAATGGGAATGGAAAAGGGTGTTTGAAGCTTTTTGGGGTTACTATTTTGACACAGAAAGAAGATGAATCGATCAGGAAGAGCAAGAGCACTGGCAATTTGATTGCATGCAATGGCGAACATAGCGTTCTCGATGTTGGGTAGCCAACGATGCTCATGAAAGGAAGAAGGGTAAATCATCAATTCTCTCTCTGTTCTTTGATTCTATGTTTTTTTTGATGATTTTGTGATCTGGGTTTGTTTAATTTTGTATCTAGATTACAGCTATTCATCGATCTTGCCCTCTGTTTTTGTGTTGCTCCAGATTGGTTCTGATTTTGATTTATTTATTTATTTTTTATTTGATGTTTCAAATTTTCGACAATGGGAGTTATGGTTTCTTCTAAAACATTTATTCCTTTTATTTCAGTTTGAAATTTGAAATTTGAAAATGGGAGTTATGGTTTGTCTGACAAGGATATTGTGGCACTGTCGGGGGGACACACTTTGGTAAATCTCTTTCTTTACATTACATGTGGAAAAAATAAGTAAATAAAATAAGTAAAATAAGTAACACTTTGGTAAATCTCTTCTTTCACATTGTGTCCTGTTGGTTTTCTCTGTTAGGGAAGGGCACATCCAGAGAGATCAGGTTTTGATGGCCCATGGACTAAGGAGCCTCTGAAGTTTGATAATTCATACTTTGTGTAAGACTTATGAACATGCCCATGTCTTATGTTCCTTTTATCTGAACTTTGGGAAAGAAAGGCCTTTGAGTTTCTGTAGTCTATTTTACATTTAGTATTTTTAAAACAGGGAGCTGCTGAAAGGAGAATCAGAGAGGCTGTTGCAACTTCCAACAGACAAGGCTTTATTGGATGATCCCGAGTTTCGTCGTTATGTTGAGCTGTATGCAAAGGTATTGTGAGCTTATTTCAACCAAATGATCAATATAGCATTTTCATCTTTATTCATCTGTGATGCTATTCAATTAATCCAGTAAGTAAATAGACGGTAAAGTTTGTCATTGTGGAGATTTTCACCCCATGTGTGAACACACACCTTGGGCAAGTCAACAATGGCAACTTTGGAGGCTCACCAACCACCAAGGTTGGCCACCAACCCAAAGGGTCTAAGAAGGAGGCTGCCAAACCCACCTACCAAGGCTCTCCCTCCCCTATAAATGGAGGTGGAGAGGAGAGGCAAAATGAGAGAGAGAGCAAGAGAACCGTGAGAGAGAAAACCAAAGAGGGTGAGAGATGTGAGGCGGAAAGACCGTCTCCCTCGGTGTGAGCGAGGGAGACGGGTGAGTGGCTGAGTGAGGAGAGTGTGAGCTCCTCCTCTATTGTAATCTTTCTGTAATCTTCCCATTGGTATAGTGAAAACCGGTTACTCTCCCGTGGACGTAGCATTGAGGCCGAACCACGTTAAATATGTGTCTCCTTGTGCATGGGTGTGTTTTTCTGCTTGCATTGATTTCTATAAGGTCTTGGGCGGGATCCCAGATCCCAACAAGTGGTATCAGAGCCTCGTCGGTGGCGTTTCGGAAAAAAACAGTGAGTTCTTCGAAACTGCCAGAAATCGGATTGCTCGAAATCAGGATTTGAGTATACCAGGAGCAAGGTCTCGACGAGAGGAGTCCAGAAACATAAAGCAGAAGTCCATAGGAGCAGCCACGCGCCCTCACGCGCCTCCTGAAGTTGGCGCGTGAGGCCCAGTCACAACACGCGCCACACGCGCCGAAAAGAATACCGGCGCGTCGGTTCACGCGCAAGCACGCGCCGCACGCGCGCGCAGAGGAAGAAGGTGACTGGAGGGGGAGCGCGTGCCACCCACGCGAAACACCGCGCACGCCGCGTCAGCGGCCAAGTCAGCAAAGGGGACCCAGTGGCTTCCACGTCTATGCCAGGTCAGCGCCACGTGGCATCGCCACGTCAGCGCCACGGCAGCAGGGACTGCCACGTCATCTGCCACGTCAGCAATGGTGTTGACCAGTCAACCAGAGGCAGGGAGTGATCCAGTGTTACGCGGTAATGGTGCAACCGCAGGGGAAGGATCCAGTGCTTCGCGGCTATGGTGCAGCCGCAGATCTGAGGCGTACAAAATGTTTTGACTTGATCTAAGTCATTTGGAGTCCGTTTTTGGCGATCCAATAGTGGTTTTAGACTATTTGGAGTATTCCGGACACATCTGTACAGTCAGATTTTGGAGATGGAGTTTCTGTAAAAAGAAGGCAGATTGAAGAGACGGACGGCATCGGATGCAGTGGACGGAATATTCTGTTGGTACACAGAATATTTCCTGAACTTCTGAAAATTGTAATTTGGCCCAGAATTTTCAGAATATTGTGGTGTGGCCCAGTTTTCGGGGATATTTTTCAGTAAGGTCCCCGGAAGTGCAGCAAAGGTTGGTCCTAGCTAAACGGACGCTCCGGACGCAACCGCGAGGTCAGAATAGTGAAATTCTGAACGGTTTGGGAAGATTGTCAAAACATGGGGGTTTTTCATCTTCAATACTCGAAGGAAGGTTGCCGGATATTGTGGAACGCTGCGGATTTACTGAAGAGGTTAGAATGGGTAGATTCTAACTAGATTGGACAACCAGATACAACTCGAGATAGATCATTGGAGACCAGAGGAGATCAGGCTTGATCAAATGGCAGATCGAGGGAGGTCAGGATTGGTCAGAGGCGATCAGAGGATTGCAGGCATGATTATCTCAAGATCAACAATGTCTAGGAGTTCTGTCTAAGGAGACTGGTTCTTAAGGCGGTTGTGACCCCACCAGTCTTTCCTGGGAACTTTCCTGGTTGTTGAGGTGTTCGGAGGATCTGGTTCAATCAGAAGAGAAGACCATTCATCGACGGATAGATGATTTGGCAACCAGTACAGGCTCAGGGAAATACTGTGGCTGTTGGAGCTACTGTATACGAGGAAGTACTGAGGGTATGTGGACGTGTAGAACAATAGTTGCAGAGGAGCATACTAAGCGCAGGAGCAAATGCAGACGTGCAGCAGTGCAAGGGTACGGTAGAGTATCGTACAGAGGCGCCAGAGGAGTGTGCAGCAGCGGGTTTGTTGAAAGTTCACAGGAACTTCCAGACAGAGAAATTGAGACAGATAAGACGCAAGAGTGCGCGCCAAGGAGTGGCAAGTTTTTTTTCTCTATGGTGGTTTCTTGAGTTCCATGGCAGCAGAGGATAGAGTTGATGTGGATCTCTCAGGCGAGCTCGAGCGCAGGAGGAGAGATGGAGCCACGATGATCACTCAAGAGCCATGGGTGCGAGTACTATGCACGGAGTTGCATAGTGGTAACTTGTACAGACCGGTGGAAGTTGTCTTGGCAGAAGGGCTAACTGTCAAACATCAGTACGGACGTACAAGTGAGATAGAACAGCAAATCAGGGATTGCAAAGGCACAGACAACAAGCGTATGTGGAAACGCCAGGAGGTTGTTCAGAAGTGCAGAGGGCAAAGGCTGATAGTGCAGAGGAAAAGCTCCGAGCAAAGAAAAATTGAGGACGTTGATGGGATAAACGACGAGTTTTCTAGTTGCTCCAGTGTTCGTCTTGCACGGTAATGCATGACAGGCAAGGGCATCCGAGCAGGGGGTGCAGGACATCCAATCAGGGGGTGTCAGATATCTTGGTTACGCAAGTTCAAGCATAGCGTCTCAGTGAAGACATCCAAGACAGAAGCGTGGAAGAGATCTGTAGGAGATGGGAGCACAGGCTCTCCAAATCAGAGAGTGGTGTGAGTTGAGTTGAGGATGTAGGATTCCCTCCTCCTCTTGTATCTCTGGTGTATATCTCTAGCTTCAAGGGAGTGCAAGCATCTCAGTGAGGAGATGCAGACTACGCTGAAGACATCCGAGACAGGAAGCATGGAAGAGATCTGTGGGAGATAGGAGCAGAGACTCTCTCCAAATCAGAGAGTGGTATGAGTTGAGTGGAGGATGTAGGATTCCCTCCTCCTCTTGTAGCTCTGGTGTATTATCTCTAGCTTTCAGGGGATGCAGAGTCTCAGTGAAGAGATGAAGACTATGTTGAATTTGGGCGTAACAAGATTAGCAGCAGTGTGTGCAGTGGTTCACCTCACATGGGTTGAGGGGGTGATTTGTGGAGATTTTCACCCCATGTGTGAACACACACCTTGGGCAAGTCAACAATGGCAACTTTGGAGGCTCACCAACCACCAAGGTTGGCCACCAACCCAAAGGGTCTAAGAAGGAGGCTGCCAAACCCACCTACCAAGGCTCTCCCTCCCCTATAAATGGAGGTGGAGAGGAGAGCAAAATGAGAGAGAGAGCAAGAACCGTGAGAGAGAAACCAAAGAGGGTGAGAGATGTGAGGCGGAAAGACGTCTCCCTCGTGTGAGCGAGGGAGACGGGGAGTGCTGAGTGAGGAGAGTGTGAGCTCCCCTATTGTAATCTTTCTGTAATCTTCCCATTGGTATAGTGAAACCGGTTACTCTCCCGTGACGTAGGCATTGAGCCGAACACGTTAAATATTGTGTCTCTTGTGCATGGTGTTTTTTCTGCTTGCATTGATTTCTTAAGGTCTTGGGCGGGATCCCAGATCCCAACAGTCATGGTGTTGGTTTCACTGATGAATGTTTCAGAGACTGGTTTTAGGTCAAATTTGCTGTGATACATAGCATTATAGGGTTTGGTGTCTTTATTTAAAGGTCAATTGGATCTGAACTATGATTAGAGATTGATAAAATCTAAAATAGACCCACCAATTTACTTGCAACATGCTGGTTTGCTGTGATCTTTCCTTTTTCTTTTTTTGAACGGACCAGTTACGGCAACCAAATTTAATGAAACTTTAATTTGGCATGTTCTGTTAGATCCTTGATTTGATTAGTGATGAATAGAGATTAGACAAATTTTATACCGTTGGGTTTAGTGAATTATTCCAAATGGGTTTAGTGAATTATTCCCATTCAATGTTTGTTATTTCTCGGCTGATTTGATTTCCGTCATGTGAATGGTCATGAGTTGATTTAGAAATCAAATGGGCTTTGCTTTTTTTTTTTTCACAATTAAGGGAAGTGGGTTTTTGAAAATATATAAAAATGTATCAGAGATACATTTTGATTTAATGGCTAAGATTAATCCTAAAAGTATATTAACGGTGTAGATCAATGTGATTCCCGCTCAAACATCTCTCCCTTAGCCTTCCACCTACCCACGTCTCTCTCTCCCACTCTGTTCTCACCTACGTCTTCTCCCCATTCCCTCTTTATCTATATATATGACACAATTTTAGCTGAAAGTTTATGATTATAAGATTAATGTTATGATCAATGCTGATCAAATGGGTTGAAGAAGTGTTTTTGTTATCGAATACCGGGCATTGATATGTTTTTCATATTGTATTGCTGCCCAACTATCATGTTCAAGGTTTTTGAAAATATCATGTTTTTCATATTGTATAAATTAAAAAATGAAGGATTTCTAAATAGTCCTAATGGAGTGTGGGTTCCATTGTAATAGAGATGTTTGTGGTTTTTTTTTTTACTTTCATGTCATTAGAGCTCATTGATTTAGAGAATGTATCGTTATTCTTATAAATTTATGTGTGTTTCTAACTGCACAACCCACTACTTTTTATGAAATTCTGACTAATTTTACTGCACTTCAGTTGTTTTGTTTTAATTGATTGTTTTTTTCATTTCTTTCCTTTTGCCTAAACAAAAAATAAAAAATAATTTTTTTAGGAATTGCTTGGTCTTATGAACTAGGTCAGTTATGGTTAGCAAATTTAGGGTTTGTGCTTCTCTATGTTGTTTTCTTGAATTATTGATTGATCTAAGTTTGATATTTTTTAGCTAATGAGATCAGGTATTCATACACATTGCGTGGTATCTGATGCTAGATTTAGTAGATATTAGTATAGTTTTTTTTTTTTTTTGAAGTTTTAAAAAGAAGGTGAAATGAGGATGTGAAATGGAGTAATGGCAACATAAGAGAGTTCAAATCAAAATGAATGCATCAGTCATGGGGACTCAGTAAATTTCACTTTAATTTGGGACAAGACGAGAAGGTTGGACAACAAGGTTTGCTTATGTGTTAGTAAATATATATCATCATACTAGCTAGAAGCACTATTATTCTGATCAAGGGTGGAACTACTTGGCACGATAATTTTTTGTTTATTTCTTACCATGGAGGAAAATAAACTTTAGTAACTTAAGCAGAATAACAGTGTTAGTGGCTTCATGCTTCGATTCTGATTGTTGTCTATTGTTATAGACGTATCTTCAATCTCTTACAATTCGACTCGAGGAGATGAGAATCAAAAGACGTGATTCAGAGCAGTGGATGCATCATCGCTTGCTCCCACAAGATCTCAGGGAACGTGTAAGACGCTATGATCAGTACAAGTGGTTGGAAACACGTGGAGTGGACGAACATAACATAGTTTAGAGTCTACCCAAGGATCTTAGAAGGGACATCAAACGACATCTCTGTCTGGCTTTGGTGAAGAGGGTAATTTCATTTTTCCTCTACTGTGTTTGTTTCTGATACTTACAACTATTTGCATCTATAATAGCAATGGTTGGATTGATTAATTAATTGGTATGTCTTGCCATGGTCTTCCGTATATTTTTTGCATTGTAATATCCACTTTGCACTGAGCATATATCCACCCAGTTTTCCACGCAGATATAAATGGTGTACACATTCTTATAAATCTAAAAAATGCTCAGGATTTTCAAATTTCTCAAATGATAGAGGAACATAAGAAAATTAAAAAAAATAATAATTACCTTGCTCATTTATGTGCTGAATTTTTCTAATTTTTGCATAGTTGGAATTAGTTGGAATAAGGCTACAATAAGTTTATGTCCTGTTCCATTTGTTTCTATCTTTGGATAATCTCTGGATAATCTCTATTATAATTTTTGCATAATCTTTACTCTAATCTTTAATTTTAATAATCAATTTTGTGATTGAAACATTTAAACATTGATTCGGTGAAACATTGTCCAATTTGTGATTGAAACATTGTGTCTGATGTTTACAGTTTGTGATTGATCATTGTTTTGGTTGGTGTGTGTAGGAAATTATAGCCTGGTTTTTAAATTTTTTTTAAAATTATCATTATTTGGGTGGGGTAGGGGGAGCAAGAATCAAATTTTTTAGTCTGGTTTATTAAAATTTGGGTTTATTAAAATCAAATTGGGTATATAAAATCTATATAATAAGACACAATAGATTTTGAAAATGTACAAAATGTATGAGAGATATATTTGGTATTAACGGTACAGATCTTTTCAAACAAAAATAAACGGCTAAGATGAATTTTTAAGTATGTTTGTTTTATTGAAATTCATTTATTTGGGTCAATTTTTAGATCCCTATCTATAAAAATTAGAATTAAATTTTTTTTGTTAAGTTTCTAATTTTTCTCTATAATTTTAGAATTTAGAATTATACTAAGATGAACAATAAGAAGGCAAATATCCCAATTTGATTTATAGAAATTCTTTAGCCACAACTGCAGATAATGTTGGTGCAGCAATATGTGCTCAAGGTGTTGAGAAGTGAATTAGTAGACATGACAAATGATGCATGGCAAGAGCATCATGTACAATGCTTTCACCATTTGATTGTGACTGGAAATGTGTTATCTTCACATTGATGACAAGAAACTGATTTTGATATTGTGATCTGAGAAACTCTACAAAACCCAGTCTTTGAAATACCAAATCTTAGATTTTTGTAAGAAGGGACTATATACCTAAATGGAAAAAAATAGGAATAAGCACTTAGTTAAGTTAAAGTCTTGGATTTTTGTAAGAAGGGACTATATACCTAAATGGAAATGTTTTCTGCTTTAAACCTTTGTGATTCTTAATGTTACACCGGATTGCAGGGTTAGCGGGGGCCACCGCTAATGTGCACTGCTATGATGTGTTGACAAATAAATGGTCTAGGTATGCTCAGAATAATTATCATTTATTAGCACAACAATACTTTTGGGATAACGCCTTTTTATCACATGCTCACTTCTACTATGCTTTAATCAACTTGCTCTGTAGGATTACACCCTTTGGAGAACCTCCCACACCAAGGGCAACACATGTGGCAACTGCTGTGGGTACTATGGTGGTTATTCAGGTCAAGGCAGATAAATATTTTCGTTTTAATGCTTGGACTAACCTTTTTTCTCTTTCAATTTGTTAGTAAATAATAACTATTCGCTGAATCTTTCAACCCAACAGGGTGGAATTGGTCCAGCTGGTTTGTCTGCTGAGGACCTTCATGTTCTTGATCTCACACAGCAACACCCACGATGGCATAGGTTAGATTCGTGAAGCTTTTCCTTGGCTTTTTATATGAAACACCTCGGTACACATGTATTCTCACACATGTATGCATGTACAAGTAATGCATTTTGTTGTATATCCATTAATTCATTGTCAACATCTGTGTAGGGTTGTGGTCCAAGGCCCTGGACCAGGGCCACGGTATGGACATGTTATGGCTCTAGATGGAGGTTTAAATGCAGCTTTGAATCAGTAGTACTTGAACATATATAAAAGGGAACAAAACAACCAACACACTTCAACCTCAAGGTTAACAAAGATTGCAGTTAAGTTCATTCAGAACTTAAAACATGTTATAAACCCATAAAAATTGCACTAGAATTTTCTTGAGCTTAAGCAAATCAAGGGTTCTGTACAGCGAAAATGAACACACTCGAGACCAAAAAAGTAGAAGAACAAATTGGAGAAATATTAAAGCAAACAAACACATACTTATTCCAGCACTTCCAGCTGAGGTTGGAGTTCCTGAAGCTGCAGAATTGCCCTCAAGAGCTGTAGCGCCACCGAAGAGAATCAGCCGTGGCCCAATGTAACCAGGCGAAACAGATTGTTTATGTTAGTTGTTGATTTTTATATCCCCCCCCCCCCATTAGTTGGTTCAATTTTTATTTATTTTTATTTTTTTCAAGTACATTAGTTAGTGTCATTTGGTTTTTATTAGTTGATACTCCTAATTAATGCTTCATATCACTACTACTAATTAATTATTGAAGTGATTAATAAAGCAGGTACTTTTCAAGTAATCTAGATGTTTGATAGGTTGGATTTGCATCTTTAAGTATTTTTCAATTCGATTTTCACAGCTCTCATGCTTTGAATCTGTTCTCAAATAGAGGTCTTCACTTGAAATTTCGATTTTGATTGTGAATTGTATAGCGTAAGGATGAATCTAATGATCCGCTTTCTGGAATGGGCTTTGTATTTCTACTAATGATTTCTTAGTGGTGGCTACCAAAATAAAATATCACTTGGCTGGTTCTGTTTTTGATTAAATAGACAATGGTTGTTTGCCTATGCCATTTTCTATTCTAATAAGATTGCTAATTGTTTCAGTCTTTTTCCTGGTTTAGAATTGTTGTGTTGATTTTTGCCTCTCCCCTTCAGAATTGTTGGCTTGATATTCAAATAGGTTATTTTAGACCAAAAATGACTTAGATAGAATATCACTTGACTGGTTCTGTTTTTGATTAAATAGACAATGGTTGTTTGCTTATGCCATTTTCTGTTATGATAATCTAGATGTTTGATAGATTGGGGTAAATAATATAATGATTTCTTAATGGTGGTTACCAAAATATAATATCACTTGGCTGGTTTTGTTTTTGATTAAATAGAATGATCATTTTACAGTGTTGCAGTGGTTCTTGGTTCTGGTTTTGTTTTTTCAGTTAAATTTTTTTCGCTTAAAGGCATTGCAGTTTTTTCCAAAACCTTTTGGTATGATGATGTTGAGAGCAAGAGCCTAATTATAAATGCATTGTAGTTTCTTCATCTTCAAGTTCCTTTTTTTGCTTTATTTATATGTTTGCTAACATTACAGTTTCTTCATTGTCCTATGAATTTCTTTATGTGCTTGAATTCTTCTTTTCTTATATTCTTCAGTTGAAGTTTCATTTTTTGCTTTATTTATCTGTTTGCTAACCACATGTTTCCTCTAATTGTTGTTTAATTCTTTAGTTGAAATTGTTCGCTCCTCTTTCTTTGTTGACTTCATTGTTTGTACCAGTTATTGAACTGAACTGATTCTCACCAAGGTAATCTCTTTTTCCTTCTCTTTCTGCTCTGTTTTGTTATCCACAAAAGGTGCCAAAAAAAAATTTTTTTTTGAACACCTCTTCTGGGTTTAGGTTTACCTACCATTTTGATAGCAAATTGTTAGAAACTTTTTTTTTTCCTTCAAGCCACTGCCTGAATAATCTGAACTGCTAACCCCAAATGTTGACTAAATTTTAGCATTATGAAACACCAAAGCACCACAATTGTATTTTCCATAATGCAATTTCACAATTTATTTGTAATTTCACAATTTCTTTGCAATTTTAATATTAATTTCTTTATTATTTGTTTTTAAACTTATATGAATGTAAGGTAATGCGTTTTCTTTCGGTTTTCGTTTTTCTCCATCAACTGTGTCCATTACGAGTACCCGTTTTATGAAGCAATTGATGTGCAAAAAACAAAATCATAGTGTTCATCAAAGTGTTTTTGCATATTGCCTCATATACAATGGTATTTGTCTATTTGTTAGTTTGACAGAAGGGTTTGTTTCTAGAAAGTTATATTTGACACTGTTAGTTGAATTGGATGGGCATACATAGGGATATGTGAATGTGGGATTTTTGGGTTTTTGACCGTTGGTTTATCTAAATACAAATTTACCTCTTATGGTTTGTGAGATTTTGTTCGTTCTTGGGTTTGAATCACACTTCAGATTTTTAAGTGGTTTTGTTTTAACTGTTATGATGCTGAAAATTATGGTTCTGTCTTAACTGTTATGATGCTGAAAATTATCTCCAATGGTAGTGTCGTTTTCTTTAATTTCGATATTTTATGATGCTGAAAATGCTATTTGGTGCAAGTATGTCATATTCTGCCATTGATTAAACTCTGAGCTATTAGTTCACAATTGGTGGCTTGCTGCAACTGAAAATGCTATTTGGTGCAAGTATGTCATATTCTGCCATTGATTAAATTTTGCGAACTCTTTAAGCTACATTATTATTGAAGTATTAGGAAATGGATGAGTATCTATATTATAAAGCATGACAATTTTTGAAAATATTTGGCATGCTTTTATTATTTATGTTAAAACCCAAACTTCAATTGTTCTTTCAAGTTTAATGCCCTACAACTCAGCAGGATTATATTACCCGTCTATTGTTTTTTCAAGTTCAATGCCCTTTTTCCATTGTTGATTATGAAAACTTACAGGGCACTTAATTGCATTTGTTGATTATGCCCTTTTTTCACATGTACTGAATCAAGTAAGTTTTTACTTCTCCTGTTGGCACACTTGGGCTCCAACCAATTGAAATTTCTTCCTAATTTTTAAGAAAGGAAAGGTGAACACGGGTTGTTTTGGCTGACCTCCCATTTGACTGTTTAAGCTTTATATATATAATCCAACCCCCAGTTGATAGACTGGAAGAAACAGTATGAATTAGGCTTGATGATTATATTTTATGCTATTTGATTATTACATTGAAGTGCATGACTGGTTTGACTTTTATCTTGCAGTATTTACCATTATATAATTTTGAAACTTGAAAAACATTTTTGGCTTCTTTTACCAAGTCCTCAAACCTAACATTTTTGGCTTCTTTTGCTTCTTTTGCTAAGTCCTCAAATCCAACTTCCCAAACATAGGTTATATAATTTATATTAGATCTGTAGCTCTTTTCCAATAAGTTTGCCTTATTGTACTGAGTGCTTAATACATGCACTATTTTTGATCCATTATTTGTAGATCTCCATGATGGATTAATGAAGAAATTAATTGTTGTAAACAAAGGTAGTGCCATAGAATTTTGGTAATTCAATAAAGGGAAAATTGCACCAATGATAGCTATTCATCATTATTTACACCGTGCCTTTAGGCACGGGCATACACTAGTATAAGTATAAATTACAACGGTAATATTTGTACTTTATTTCTTGTGTTATTTTAGTATATTTACCTTTGATTGACTTGGTTTTAACCTTAAATTTGGTCAAATTTATTACAATTCTTAACTTTTTTTATTAAAAATATGTACATAAGTGTCACGTGTCATTTTTTAAGGACAAAATTATGAATTTATTAAACTCAGTTAGTTAATCTCAACCAATTTAGTAATTATTTTTTTTAATAAAACACTAACGATATTATTAATTTGATTAAATTCAAACAAAATTTAAAATTAATGGTCAAAATTAAGTCAATTGAAAGTATAAAGACTACAATGATATAAAAGATAAAATATAAAGATTATCGGTATAATCTGCCCGACAAACATATTAAAAAAATAAATAAATAAATAATAATTTGAAAAGCATCAGGCCCGCTCAAAGGCAGATGATGTCCAATGCAATGGATGGGTCTAATTATTGAGAACTAACTGCAAAATGGGACAGTAAAAAAAATATCCATATATTTGACTTCAGATTTTTAAATTTAATTTTTTAAAAATTAAGTTTTTTTTTTTTTGTATTTTTTTATTTTTAGTGAATATTTATTTAAATTTTAAGTAATTTTTTTATTTTTTTAGATGCACCTTACTTAGTTAGATGTATCTAAATAGTAAAATATTTGGACATCATGAGTTCAAAGGGGCCAATCTCCTGGGCCAATCTCGTAGGCGTAGTACAGTTGGTTAGGAGGTTGAATCTCAAATTGTCTAACCAGCACTTGGTGTGGGTTCAATGCTCCCCCGCTGTGCGAGTCCTGACTTAAGCGGAACTTGTCTTGGGAGGTCGGGGCAAGTTCCCAGTTATAGTCTCCTCGCTCGGAACGGCTAATAGAACACCTTGGTGATCTCTACAAAAGGGCGCTGCCTTGGACCTGCGGGAGAGTAAGGAGGATTTTCCTATAAAAATAAAAAAAATAAAAAATTGTGAAAAATATTTTAAGAAATTAATAAATATACAAAAATATAAAAAATGTACTGAATTTTCATATTTTTTTCATATTTTTTAGTATTTAGTTTATTTTTTTAATTTTTTTCACAAATATTATACTTATTAAGTGTATTTATGTTAGATATGTTTAAAAATAAAAAATAAAAAAAAAATTACCTAGGGTTTGTTTAGGAAGTGGGTTGCCTTTTTGGCTTTTTGAATTTTTTTGAATATCTTAGCCTGCGGCTAAAAAGCCTAGTTTGGAAAGAGCTTTTAGCTTTTTTGACTTTTTTGAATTTTTTGTGAGAGAAAGAATGTAATGATTATGGGTTAGATGTGATGTTTGTTTTATTGAGCTAAAAAACTTATTTTGTTTTTTGTGACTAAAATAGCTAAAAAAACCTGGCTTTTGGCTTTTCAAACGAAGTCTTAAAATATTAAAATTCCATTAAAAAAATTTAAATATGAAAAATAAAAAAAATATTTTAAAAAAAAATTATTTTCTAAAAATCAAAACTAAACAAGGTTATTAGAATCATAAAAAATATAATATTTTAATTATTAAAATGTATAACTTTTCTGTTAATTTATAAAAAAAATTTATTTCTTAATTGCCATACTCCTTCCGTCCTAAAATATTAGTTCATTATTTCATTTTTTTTGTCTCAAAATATTAGTCCATCTTCAAAAATCAAGTATAAAAATAATATAAATTTTCTATTTTGCCATTCTTTTAAGTTCATAAACAATATAAAAAGTATAATTATGATACTGATATTCTTAAAAAAAAAATACTATCAAAGGATAATTTTGAAAAATTAACTTTTTTTTAAAGTATAATAATTATACAATTAAAAAAAATTAAATTTCCTGAAAGGAATCATTATTTTAGTACGGAAGAAGTATTATTTTTTCTCCAATTAATTACTTTACTAATTGAATGATTGATTTTGGGTCTTGCTGGAGACCCCAGCTGGGCAGACCCCCAGCACCCCCACCTCTACGTGGGGAATTGGCAATGGAAGAAAAAAATATATATATTTTAAACTAATCAAAAAAGACCTCCAGCACCCCATTGAGATTCCTATGCATTTTCCATTGATTTTGGGTCTTATTGGAGACTCCAGCTGGGCAGACCCCAACAGCCCCACCTCTACGTGGGGGGGCTGTAAATTAAAAAAAAAAAAATTACTATTTTTTTGAAACAATCGAAAGGGACCCCAGCCTCCCACTGGAGGTCTTATGGATTTTCCATCTTAGGTGAATAATTGGATGATTGATGTGTATTTGTGCACACTTAAATAAGTGGGACTGCATGACTTGACCAGCATATCACTTGATATGACTTGTGAAAAGTTGACGTGTTATTGAGAGTTTTAATGAGTCCGTCGTGATGCGATATTTTGATTTGTATTTTTATTTTTATTTTTGTTTTTTTTTTACTTTGTTACACCACTATAATTCATATTAAAGGCCTATTTTTAAAACTTTATGTCATTGTTCAAATATTAAAAATATTTAATAAATATTTGTCATGTTGTAAAGATGTCACTAAGAATTCAAAATGAAAGGATGTATTAATACTGTTCTTCTAACGGGATAATTAAAGATAAAGATTGAAAGTTTTAATTTTAAAATTTGAAAGAGAATTTTATTAATGTAGTAAGAAGTGGGATTCATATATGATGTTTTTATTTTTATATTTTTTCTCTTACCATATTACTAAAGTTCTCTATTATTGTTGAATGAAAGTATAATTTGATATGATTTGTGAAAAGATGATAAAGATAAGAGAAATAACTATACAGTGATGTAGTAAAAAAAAATATAAATTAATGAAAACATTTATATATTTTAATAATTAGAAAATATTATATTTTTATGATTTTGTTTTTTGATTTTTTTGCTAGTGCAATTATTTCTCTCATAAAAATATACCTACCCATTTAGCATCACTCGTAATTTGATTTTTATCATTATAATTTTTTATATTATTAATTTTAAAATTTTAAAATAACTTGTAAATATGTTTGGCATAATTTTTCATAATTTAATAAATAAATAAATAAAAATTCTACTTGGTAGTATATACATATATATATTTTGCAAATATCCAATATGTCCTAAAAAATTATAATTAAGGCAAAATTGATGAAGGCTCATTTGTCCAAACATATTTGGGTTTGTTTGGGATTACTTGTTTGGGCTATTTTAACCATATGAGACAAATAGACTATTTTAGCTAAATATGTCATAATGTTATATTCAATCCATAATCATTTCATTTTTTTTCCTCATAAAAGTCAAAAAATTCAAAAAGAATATCACAAATGAGACTTTTTAACCACAGACCAAAATAGTTAAAAAGTGAAAAAGTCAATCCGTATCCCAAACAAAAGCTTAAAAGTTTGAAATAAGTTTTAAAAGTTACACTTTGTAGCATCAGAAAATCAAAGTTACAAATTATAACATAAGAAAAAAAAATTTTCTTCTTTTGTTTTGTTTTGTTTTTCTTACTTGAATAAACTGAAACAGTAAAATAAGCTATAATATAAAATGGTTAAGCAGAAAACAAACCATTGCTATGATTCAAAAAAAATTTACAAAAATAAATTTTAGTTTACACAAATTATTTTGTAAATCTTTTATATTTCAACTTTGGATTAATTATACTTTTGATGACGCACATGGATCTGCTTTAGTATTTTAGGCAAATTATAATAGTAATTTTTATATTTTGATTTTGTGTCATTTCGATTCTTATAATTTATAAATCTTTTATATTTCAACTTTGGACTAATTATATTTTTGATGACACATAAGGATCTGCTTTGTATTTTAGGCAAATTACAATATTAATTCTTATATTTTGATTTTGTGTCATTTCAATCCTTATAATTTTAATTGTCTCAATTTTTATTCTAAATTTATGATTGTCTTCATTTGATTCAATTAACTGAAATTGTTATTTTATTTTATTTTTTTATGAAAAATGCACGCATGAACAACATATATCATGTTTTATAGACAAAATTATAAATTTATTTAACTTTTTAAGTTAATTTCAATTAACTCAGTGATCATTTTCTACAAAACATCCTAATAGACGTTATTAATTAGATCAAATTGACGCAGATCCTAAACTTAAGAGTCCGAATCAAATTATTTGAAATTACGAGAACCAAAATTATACAAGTAAAAAAATATAAGGACTACTGATTTAATTTGCTTTTATTTTATTTTATTTTTTAAATCTTTTAATTTTTTTTTTCCAGTCTTTTTAAACACGTCACATGTTGTGGCCTCATCAAGTTTAGCAAAACTGACCCATTTCCAGAGTTCTTGGCAAATACAATTTTGCATAAATTGGTTAGAATATCATCATTCAGTCATTACTACAAAGGATTTTATTTGTATTTTTATGTTTTTTTCAAATAAGGAGATGAATAGATGAGAAAAAAAGCTCAAATCAAAACATCATATAAAAGAGTAATAATAATGATTCATACCATTAAAAAAAATCACCAATAACACTAATTGAGAGGGTAATTTATAACCGAAGTGGGCCGAGCTGGGTATGGGGCCTTAGGGCCGAAATGAAGAGGGCCGAGTAGAAAGGCCATGAAGGTTACTCCGGTCAGGAGAAGTAACTTTGGAGACAGACCGGTCACACAGCCGTGATGATTAGCCCGGTCTCGGAATGACTTAGTTCTACTCCGGTTGAGTGGAGTAGCACGAAGGTTTCGGTCTTCGATAGTTACTTCGGTTAAACATGTGAGAAACCGAAGTAAGATTGTGGTTCTAAAGATAGCTCGGTTTAACTCCCTATGGATAGCTCGGTCTTAGTATGGGAAGCCGAGGTAAGGGAGAGTAAAGTGAGGGCCGAATTAATAGTTACTTCGGTCCTGAAGTAGTCCGGCCATAGAAGAACCATCTCACTTGGTTTAAGCAGTGAGGGGGGT
The DNA here is from genome assembly GCA_030407325.1 of Camellia japonica. Classification (NCBI taxonomy): domain Eukaryota; kingdom Viridiplantae; phylum Streptophyta; class Magnoliopsida; order Ericales; family Theaceae; genus Camellia; species Camellia japonica. The sequence goes on from JAPPVO010000003.1 coordinate 98,756,361, forward strand.
GTTGGAGGATAAGCATTATCTTCCAGGAGTATGAATCCAAGGAGGACTCTACGCAAGGAGGAGTAATCCTAGAAGGACTCTGCACATGGAGGAATAAGAGTCCTACCAGGATTGTGCCACGAAACCTATATAAGCTCACTAATATCACCTTTGGAGAGGTAATGCAACTTTGCTCCCTGAATTCATAGAGCTTTTGTCTATTTGTCAAGTTACTGACTTAGGCATCGGAGAGGTTTCCGGCACACACCCGCCGGCTAGCTCACGTGTGTATTTTCAGGTAGTTGAACGACGTCGTACGGAGGAGCGCAGACTTGGTCAACAGGATTATACGAGAAGGTGTATTTCTTTCCCGTACAATTGGCGCCGTCTGTGGGAACTCAGACAAGAACAACCTCTTGATCAAGCTTTTTCTCCCTAAAAATCAATGGCGAACAACGAAGAATTACCTCAGTCCGCCGTCGACGGACTAACTCCAGAAGGGGGTGCAAGGCGCGAAGGCCTTCCTGTGGTCACTCCCATGGCGAACCTGGAACCACACAGACAAAATTCCAGGAGGGATGCAAGGGGACGAAGGCGGAATAACAGCCCTCATCCCTCTCGTTCGCAAAGCCCAGAAAGACAAAGACGCAGAATTGATCCTCAAACTTTGGAGGATCGCGTCAAGGAACAAGACGAATTGATCCGTCGGATGGCAGCAGACATGGAATCTCTGAAACGCAGGTGAAAGGAAAAGAAGTGGCGACAGGAGAGGGGCGCACAAACAAGACGCCCCCTCGCCACTCGGAAAGTCGTAGTAGGAATACTACACCCTCACAAGGGGAGAACAAGAGCCTCAGGACAGGCGACACGCAATCCAGATCTTCCAGAACTCGTCACTCCAGGTCTGAGAGGACGAGGTCTGAAAGGTCACACCGAAGGAAGCACATACTGGCCCTCACATACACACCAGACAAGGTCTAGGCAGACAGAGTTGCCCAGATCGTCCGACCTACGGACCGTGCTAGAAGAGAAAGCACGGTGGAAGGAGGACGCTAGGGCGCGATCCACACAGAGTTTCTGCCTTACAGCGGTTGGCTCCTCGGACGCATGGAAGCGTCGAGGTTGGAATGCCAATACCGCGCCCGGCCTACGAACCAGCGGACAAGGCATTGGCAAGGCTGCAGACCTCACCATTCGTCCCAGCAATAGAGAACGCGCCCCTACCGTCAGGCTTCCTACAGCCCAAATTCACAACATATGAGGGGAAGACGGACCCTACTCACACTTAAGCCACTTTCGCCAGGTCATGGCTGTATACCGGCGGAATGAGGCCTTGATGTGCATCCTATTCCCTTCAAGCCTTGGTGACCTAGGCTTGACTTGGTTTGAAAGCTTCCAGAGGGCAGCATAGCCTCCTGGGCGCAATGGCGGAGGCGTTTGTAACGCGATTCAGAACAAACACGAAAACCCCGTGGAGATCGACCAGTTACTCTCCATCGACATGGGCGATAAGGAGACCCTGAGGTCATACAACAGTCGCTACTGGGAGACATTCAACCAGATTGGGGACTGCCCAACCAATCTCGCCATTGCGCAATATAAAAGAGGCCTCCAGTCGGAAAGACTAGGGACTCTATCACCATGACACCACCTCTCACCATGGAGGCCCTGATGGAGAGAGTGCATCAGCACATCAGGGTGGAAGAGGATGGCGCTCGTGCCAAAGCAAAATCTGGCGCGGCGCAGCACCAGAAAGAAGGCCTCAGCAAAGGTCAACGCAGTAGACCGTCCGAACAGAAACGGACGTGGCAAAAGACAATGGGAGGACCAAGACAAAAGATGGCTGAGAGTCCGCACTGCCATCACCACGGTCTTCAAGAAACCGATCTACCGTATACTTAGCGAAATTCGAGACGAGCCTTTCGTCAAGTGGCCAGCTAAGTTAGGCGAAGCTCAGAAGGACTACGATGACAGATCGAGGTGCACCTTCCACAAAGAAAAGGGGCACCGCACTGAGAACTGCACACCATTGAGGCAGCATCTGGAAGAGTTGTGGCGGCGGGTCACCTGGACAAATACATAGAAGGAGGGGCACAGCCAGCCCCCCAGGACCAAATATGCCCAATGGAATGCCAAACGACGCCCCACCTCAAGGCGTCATCAACGTAATACATGGAGTCTTTGAACCTGAGCGTGTATGCGAGCTCAGAGGTTCAATCAAAAAGGCTGAGCACTTCAGAGAGGTACTAAGTGTCCAACCAGTCGCCAAAAAGGGGAAGATAGAGGCCACAAATGTCATGTCCTTCTCAGATAAAGACTTGGCAAGGATTTATTGCCCTCACAACGATGCCTTGGTCGTCACTCTTCGAGTCAAGGATTTTGACGTCAAGCGGATTCTGATTGACCAAGGTAGTTCGTGTGAAATCATGTATTATGAAACCTTCAAGCAACTAAAGTTGCAGGATAAAGACTTGGCGCCTGCCGTATCTCCCCTTATCGGATTCAACTCCATGCCAGAATGGCCCGTCGGCAAAATTATCCTCCCAGTCAGAGCAGGGAGTGTGACGAAACAAGTGGAGTTTTGGGTGATAAAGGTCCCCTCCACCTACAACGTTATCTTGGGCAGAACATGGCTGCATGCCATGCGCTCGGTGGCATCCTCCTACCACCAAGTGATGCGATTTCCCAACGACACCGGAATAATTGAAGAAGTATATGGGGACCAGATTATGTCCAAACAATGCTTCGTCACAACGAATGGCAGCCGCGCTGCCAAAGGATATGTTCATTCGGTTGAAGAACCTGAGAGTAATGAACTGTTCGCAGAGGTTGGCAAAGCGGCTGATCAGAAAGCGGTGGAAGACTTGGTGGAGGTAAGAATCGACGAAAAGAACCCGGATAAGTTCTTCTTGCTTGGTTCGTCGTTATCCAGCGCTGAGAGGTTGGAGGTTATGGAATTCCTGACCTCCAACATCGAAGTGTTTGCCTGGACGCCTACGACATGCCAGGCATTGATCCAAACCTCATCTGCCACCAACTCAATGTCCACCCATCTGCCAGACCAGTCATTCAACGCACACGCAGATCGGCACTCCACCACGCCGAGATAGTGGCAGAAGAAGTGGGTAACCTACTGGAGGCAGGAGCAATCAGAGAGGTACATTACCCCAAGTGGATCTCCAACACGTCGTGGTGCCAAAAAGAATGGCAAGTGGCGTGTCTGCGTCGATTACAAGACGGTCAACAAAGCATGTCCGAAGGACAGTTTCCCCCTACCAAGGATAGATCAATTGGTGGACCTAACAGCTGGGCACAGCAGGCTTAGCTTCCTTGACGCATACAGAGGCTACCATCAGATAGCCATGCACGAACCTGATCAGGAAGTAACATCCTTCACCACTCCAAGAGGACTATACTGCTACAAGGTCATGCCCTTTGGCCTAAAGAACGCAGGGGCGACATTCCAGAGAATGGTCACAAAGATGTTCGAGCCATTGTTAGGCAGAACAATGGAGGCTTACATCGACGACATGGTGGTCAAAAGCAAGAATGCGGATGACCATCTAAAGGACCTAGATGAGATGTTCCAGATCCTGAAGAAACACAAGCTGCGCCTTAACGCTTCTAAGTGCGCATTCGGTGTAGGGTCTGGCAAGTTTCTGGGTTTCCTGGTGACCAACCGGGGTATTGAGGCAGACCCCTCCCAAATCAAAGCAATTCAGGAATTAGAGAGGCCTAACTCAATGAAAGAAGTGCAGCATCTCACCGGCATGGCAGCAGCACTTAACCGATTCATCAGCCGGTCTTCAGACAGGTTGCGTCCATTCTTTCAGTCATTAAAAGCTAAGTTTGAGTGGGACGAAGAATGCGACCGAGCTCTGGAGAGTTTGAAGGAATACATGTCTTCTCCACCACTACTTGTCACCCCAATACCTAGAGAAGAGCTCTTCCTCTACTTAGCAGTCTCTCAACACGCGGTAAGTGCAGTATTGGTTCGTGCAGAAGGCATTCAGCATCTTCCAATCTTCTACGTCAGCAAGACATTGTTAAGCGCCGAAACGAGGTATTTGCCACTGGAGAAACTGGCCTTGGCCTTAATGATGGCCTCTAGGAAGTTGTCACATTACTTTCACACCCACACCATAGTTGTTCTCACAGCCTTCCCACTCAAGGCTTTATTTGAAAGGGCGAACTTTTCTGGGCGAATTCTGAAGTGGGCAGTGGAATTGGGACAATATGACATCAAGTTCCAACCCAGAACCGCAGTAAAAGCCCAATCTTTGGCAGACTTCGTCGCTGAGTTCACTCCTGGAAGCCACCAAGTCTGCCCGATCGACCTGATTGACACAACCGAACTAGGGTTGGAGATTGACGCCGGAATAGCGCAACCCCTAGTACAGGTAACTCAGCCAGAGCCCAAGGCAGACCAGAGCAGAGAAGGCGAGGAGGAAGCAGAGCTTACTACACCAAGTCAAAACTCACCAACACCTAATGACTTGGTCCCATCAGAGGACAAGGGGCAGACTGCAACTATGGGTCATGAAGAAAACTCCAGCGACATTCTAGACCCCACAACATCATCTGATCCCTCCACATGCTGGAAGTTGTTTGTAGGAGAGATGTGGAAGCTCTTTGTGGATGGAGCATCCAACCGACATGGAGCAGGACTTGGCATAGTCCTCATCTCTCCCGACGGCTTAGTAGTGGAGCAAGCAATCAACCTTGGCTTCCCAGCATCAAATAATGAAGCAGAGTATGAAGCGCTTCTAGCAGGTCTCAAGTCGGCATTCCACATGAAGGCCACCGAGCTAATGGTTTACAGCGACTCACAGCTAGTGGTGAATCAAATATCTGGCGACTACGAGGCAAAGGATGACAGGATGGCCAAGTACCAAGACTTGGTCAGAACAGAGATAAAGAAGTTCGAAGTGGTGAGGATAGAACAGATCGGCAGAGAGGAAAATAGCAGAGCAGACGAACTAGCAGGCTTCGCCTCAATGGCAGACACCTCCATTCCTCACCCACTACTAATCGACTACCTGCCCAGACCCAGCATTGAAGACCCAGAAGCAGAAGAGGTATGTTGTGCAGAGTTAGGCCCTTCTTGGATGGATCCCATCATATTGTTCCTGAAAGACGGCACTTTACCAGAGGAAAAGAAGGAAGCCAACAGAATAAGAGCAAAGTCACAGCGATTTTGGCTCTCTCCATCCTTGACATTGTACAAGAAGTCGTTCACAGGACCTTACTTAAAGTGTGTTCACCCCAGCAAGGTGGAAGCATTCCTGTTCGAAATACACGAGGGAGTATGTGGCAGCCATCAAGGAGGAAGATCATTGGCATACCGAGCCATTTCCCAAGGATACTGGTGGCCATACATGCAAGCAGATTCAGAGAAGTATGTCAGAAAATGCGAAAAGTGTCAGAAGTTTGCGCACCAAATACACCAACCTGCCAGAGAACTACTACCATTAACTAGCCCATGGCCTTTCGCAATGTGGGGCTTAGACATAGTAGGTCCACTTCCAACAGCACCAGGCAACAGAAAGTTCTTTCTTGCGGCAACAGACTACTTCACAAAGTGGGTAGAAGCAGAAGCCTTGGCGTCAATCAAGGAGAAAGATGTGAAGAAGTTTGTTTGGCAGAACATCATTACTCGTTTTGGCATACCAAAAGCATTGATCTCAGACAACGGCACTCAATTCGACGGCAGAATTTTCAGAGGCTTTTGCGAAGAGTACAAGATAGAATTTTACAATTCTACACCGGCGTATCCCCAAGCAAACGGTCAGGCAGAGGCATCAAACAAGGTAGTCTTGGACGGATTGAAGAAAAGGTTGGAGAAAGCCAAAGGCAAGTGGACAGAAGAGCTCCCTCACGTTTTATGGACTTATCGCACCACACCACGGCGGTCAACAGGAGAAACTCCATTCTCCTTAGCTTATGGCATGGAAGCGGTCATCCCTTTAGAAGTTGGCCTTCCTACAATTCGGAGCGAAAACTTTGATCCAGACCTAAATGGAGAAGCCATCGCATTAGAACTTGACTTGGCAGAAGAAAGAAGAGAAAAGGCATTGGTTCACATCGCCTCCTACCAGCAAGAATTGTCCAGGAAATACAACAAAACAGTACATCCAAGACAGTTCAAGATCGGCGATTGGGTACTTCGCAAGGTGATGGGAAACACCTTGGTTCCAGGAGATGGCAAGTTGGGACCTAACTGGGAAAGACCTTACAAAGTGGTCGGACTGGCAGGCAAAGGGGCATACCACTTGGAAGATGAGGACGGCAAAAGAATTCCCAGACCATGGAATACGGCAAATCTCAAGTTGTTTTATTTCTAGCTTTTTTTTTTTAAGTATGTGTAATTTTTTACTTCCTCAATAAAACAAGTCGATTCTTTTCAACATTATTGTTTTCAGTAGAAAGTAGCTTTAGAAAGTTAGTATTGTAAAACATAGTTGGCCGGAATAACCAACTATGACCCTTCCTAAGCCCAGGATAAGGATCCAGGCTGCAGGACGTTTTGGTCGGAAAAACCAAAACACCTTATTCTGAGTTGGCTGGAAAAACCAAACTCAGAGGTTGGCTGGATTAAACCAACACCCTTCCTAAGTCCAGGATTAGGATCCAGACTGCAGGACGTTTGGCCGGAATAACCAAACATGATTTTCTAGGTTGGCTGGAAAAACCAACTCAGAGGTTGGCTGGATTAAACCAACACCCTTCCTAAGTCCAGGATTAGGATCCAGACTGCAGGACGTTTGGCCGGAATAACCAAACATGATTTTCTAGGTTGGCTGGAAAAACCAACTCAGAGGTTGGCTGGATTAAACAACACTTTGTACTCTTCAGCCGAAGTAAGTTTACGGCTGAAGAGTGGTTGGCTGGATTAAACCAACTCTTGTTACTCTTCAGCCGAAGTAGGTTATATCGGCTGAAGAGTGGTTGGCTGGATTAAACCAACTCTTGTTACTCTTCAGCCGAAGTAAGTTATATCGGCTGAAGAGTGGTTGGCTGGATTAAACCAACTCTTGTTACTCTTCAGCCGAAGTAAGTTATATCGGCTGAAGAATGGTTGGCTGGATTAAACCAACTCTTGTTACTCTTCAGCCGAAGTAAGTTATATCGGCTGAAGAATGGTTGGCTGGATTAAACCAACTCTTTGAACTCTTCAGCCGAAGTAAGCTATATCGGCTGAAGAGTGGTTGGCTAGTAAGTCAGATAGCTAACCGAGATCACAGTTGTACAGATGAGTTCATGGAAAAATGCATTACAAGTACAGGCATACATACAAAACCGGAATAAGAGTTGAAGGAACCGGAATAAGAGTTGAAGGAAATTTTTTCATTCAAAAACAGAGAAGTACAAATTGGGGGGCTTCAGCCCGGTTACAAAAGGTTCAAAAGAAATCAAAGGAAAAAGACAATCAACGTAGGAGATCTTCAAATTCGGTGTCAAAGTCGTCAACAGCATCCGTGCGGAGTCCGGTGTTGGTGGGGGGGACGGTCTGAGTTGGGAGTCCGGTTACAGCAAGCACATCGGCTCCAGTTGGCTGCGCTTCAGTGAGACCCTCAACAACCGGCTCCGACCGGACTGATTGCTCGTTCGGACGATCATTGACGGCCGGAGTATCCGTTGACTCGTCCTCATCGTCTTCTTCGTCATCAGATGACCCCAGAAATTGCTTCTGGATATCGGCAGCATAGTCTTGCAGTGAAGCCGGAATAAAGTACTCGGGAGCGTTGTAGACCTCGGTTTCAGGTCCACAACCGATCTTCTCCACTGCACTTCTCCAGCCACACTTGAAGAACAAATCTTTGGCTGCTTCGCATTGTTGGGAATAGCCGACTTCGGCTTCTTTGAAACCTTCTTTAGAAGCGTCCTCAGCCTTCTTCTTCCACTCCGCTATTTCGGCGTCCTTTTTGCTCTCCAGATGCGCCATTTCCCACAAGTACTGGTCTTTCACCTCGGTCACGGCGCGCTGTTTGTCACTGTCAGCCGAGGCAACTAGTCCGGTCAGACGTGCCACCTCGGCCTCCAGTCGGCCGACCTCTGCCGAGATTGAGCTAGCTCGGCAGTTTTGGTTTCAGCTTTCCTTCAATGGCTTGCCTTGTGTTTTTTTTCGGAGTTCCAGCACTTGCCTGTGGGCGATGGTATTCTTCTGAATGGCCTGCAAAAAATAGTAAGTTCCTTTTTAGCCGAGCTGAAAGAGTTGGAAAAAAATAATCAAAAAGGACCGTGCTACTCACCAAAGATCATGGATTTCGTGGATGACCGGATAGACTTAAGCTCGGTATTTGAGCTGCTTTGCTGTGGTGCTCCATGTCTTTTGGAAGACAGACGCCCCTGGCTAGGTTGAAGCCAGCAAGTGATCCTTCTCAGCCACGACCGAGGCGTCTATCGTGGATATCCCGGTTTTGGAAGACAAATGGTGGAGCCCATTTGATTGGTGTCAGCCCGGTCTGCCTGCTCCGGCTGGGGGCTCGGTACCAGGTTGGGCTGGGGGCTCGGATGGAAGGATTGGTGTCATCCTCGTCAACCAAACGCTGCTGTATCGGTAGTCCGGGCGGCTTAGTTCGGCGAGAAGAGGATGGCTGTTGAGATGGGAGGCAACGATGGCCTCATGGCTCCGACCGGTTTGTGGTACCTCCCCTAGATGTGGCGGTGAGCAGAGCCTTCAATTTGTTTTTCTTCGCCATCTCCTGTTCGGCGGTGAGTGGAACAAGGATGATCTCTGGTAAGGATGGGTCCGGTTCTGGTGCTTCTTCAAGTAAAAAGTCTGTCACCCTCGCTTTTCGGCGGCCGGAGTAGCGGTATGTCGGCTCGAAGTCTAGCAATTTGGCCCAACTTCTTTCCCGAACCCGCAGTGCGGCTCGCAGAACGCCTAGGTTGGGGTAGTTGTAGAGAGAGTGAAGATGAGCTGAATCTGCAAAAAGAAAAACAAACTGTTAGTTCGGTTCAAGAGAGAAAAGCCGAGATAAAGAAAAGTGAGAAGGGCAACCGGAGTATGTATACCGGGCTCTCCTTTATTCCAATTTATGGCTCGGCCAGGAATCTGGGCTTGATGGTCTTCGAAGTTGCCGGACACCCAGAAAAAGTCATCATCATTTAGGTCTTTGTCCGGTGTGTCCTTAATTATTTTTTCTCGGCCTCGGCGTATTCTCAAGTAATAACACCAGCCTTCGTTTTTGGATCCTAATGAATACTGATGGAAAATTTCGGCTAAGCCTAAGTTTAGATCGGTTTGGCGGTTTAGGGCGTCTATGCCCATTATTATACGGTATGTGTTGGTTGAGAGTTGGGTTGGGCATAGTCTGGTTTGCCTTAGAAACTCGCAGATTAAAGGCTGGACTGGGAATCGTAGTTCGGTCTCTATTATTGATTGAATGGTGAAAGGGACAAAGCCTCGGTTGCCCCATGGATCTACATCTGGTTCGGCTAAAGTAAGGTTTACATCGGCTGGGATGTTGTAGTCTTTTCTAAATTCGGCTAGGCCTCCTGGGGTTTCTACTAGGAATCTGTACTTCCCCATTTATTTTAACTTAGAAATAAATTACTTCGGTTGAGAATTTGGACTCGGGAGCTCGGTTGAGCGCACGGAGAAGTACCGGCAACCTAAGTCTGCAAATTGGAAAAACAAGGTGTTAAGCACAGATCATCGACCGTGCTATAGAAAACAAAACAAGGAAAGGAAGCCTTACTTCGGCTAGATGGATTACTACGGGATCTACCTCGGTTTTGGCAAGGCGTTGGGTTAGCTCGGTCCTATTTTTGGTTTTTTATTTCGGCTGAACGTCAAGGGGTAGCTTTCTGAGTTCGGTTTAGGAACTAAGAATGCTGGCATGGCCCTGGAGTTTCAGCTCGGTCAAGTGCTACGGTTTCTAGTTCGGTGGTTTTGTTCGGCTATTGTGGATCAATTGGTGACCTATTGAAACTACTTTGATGTGCGCAAGTGCTAGTTCGGTTTCAATTCACCTATATCTGTACATACATCGCAAACATTGTTCTAGTCCGGTTGGGGCATGTGCAAAGATCAAAACTACGTTTTACAAGTTGCTTCATAGCATTCATTGTGTTCTTGTGATGAATTTTTCCAGAAAGTGCAGGCTTAGCATAAAAAGTGTTTTTAGAGGGAAAAAAAAAGAAGAAAAACAAAAAAAACACATAAACAGTTTGCTAGGGATTCAATAAAAGAAACAATGAAAGCAAAAACAGTGAAAAGAGAAGCAGATTTGAAAAATGCTTACCAGGAAAGGAGAGAAGCTGGAGGTAGAAGCAGAGGTAGCAACAGCAATGGAGGGCACGAGCTCTTGAGATGCAAGGAAGAAGGGCAATAGAACAAGAGAATTGGGCAAAAATGAGGAATGTGTTTTGTGTAAAAGACAAAAAGGCGGGAACTATTCAATTTTTTTCGGAGTACGAGGCGGCTGTACAGCTGTGGAGGACAAACCAGAGCATGCCACGTGTCAAAGGAAGGATAATCGATTCAGTTTCTGCAAATTGAAAAGACGTCTTGACCGGACGTGCGTGGCTCGGCTTAAATATAGCTCGGCTGGAAAAGCAAATGTTTTAGCTCGGCTGGAGTGGCTAGCGGATGTTTTTTAGCTCGGCTGGGGAGGTTAAAACCGAAGCTCGGCTTATAGATAGGTAATCCTTATCATGCTTTGCAGATAGAATTAAGGGGCAATTGAGAGGGTAATTTATAACCGAAGTGGGCCGAGCTGGGTATGGGGCCTTAGGGCCGAAATGAAGAGGGCCGAGTAGAAAGGCCATGAAGGTTACTCCGGTCAGGAGAAGTAACTTTGGAGACAGACCGGTCACACAGCCGTGATGATTAGCCCGGTCTCGGAATGACTTAGTTCTACTCCGGTTGAGTGGAGTAGCACGAAGGTTTCGGTCTTCGATAGTTACTTCGGTTAAAACATGTGAGAAACCGAAGTAAAGATTGTGGTTCTAAAGATAGCTCGGTTTTTGACTCCCTAATGATAGCTCGGTCTTAGTATGGGGAAGCCGAGGTAAGGGAGAGTGAAGTGAGGGCCGAATTAATAATTACTTCGGTCCTGAAGTAGTCCGGCCATGAGAAGAACCATCTCACTTGGTTTAAGCAGTGAGGGGGGTGTTGGAGGATAAGCATTATCCTCCAAGAGTATGATTCAAGGAGGACTCTACGCAAGGAGGAGTAATCCTAGAAGGACTCTGCACATGGAGGAATAAGAGTCCCACAAGGATTGTGCCGCACGAAACCTATATAAGCTCACTAATATCAACCTTTGGAGAGGTAATGCAACTTTGCTCCCTGAATTCATAGAGCTTTTGTCTATTTGTCAAGTTTATGACTTAGGCATCGGAGAGGTTTCCGGCACACACCCCGGCTAGTTCACGTGTTATTTTCAGGTAGTTAAACGACGTCGTACGAGGAGCGCAGACTTGGTCAACAGGATTATACGAGAAGGTGTATTTCTTTCCCGTACACTAATGTATTGAGAATGTCAAAAAAATATATATATAAGTAATAAGGAGAGTCTACTGTCATATAATAATGGTGCAATTAAAATATCACTTTTAATACTATTAACCATTTTTTAAAAGAGTGACGCATCTTCTAACCTAATAACAAAGACTTCATATGACGTCCATTTTAATATTTTTGTGACACATCACAAAGGTACTACCGTCGAGTGGGACAAAACTTCACATGACACATCACAAGGGTCTTATCTTATCAATTCTGTGTGGGAGTACTCATAGAATAACATCAGTGTGTTTGGTTTGAGTTTTTTGAATTAAATTTTTTAAAATTGAGTTTTTTAGTTTTCGTCTTTTTTTGTTTTTAGTGAATATTTTTAAAATTTTAAATATATTTTTTTACTTTTTTATATGCACCTTACTTAGATGTATCTAAAAAGTAAAAATTTGTTGTAAAAAATATTTTTAAAAATTAATAAATCAATAAAAATACAAAAAAATGTACTGAATTCTCGTATTTTTTTTTTTGTATTTTTGGTATTTAGTGAATTTTTAAAAGGTTTTTTCAATTTTTTTTTACTTTTTAGGTATATGTATGTTAGGTATGTTTAAAAATTAAAAAATTACTCAAAATATTAAAAAAATTCAGTAAAAACAAAAAAACACTGAAAATAAAAATGTAAAATTTTCTGAAAAGTGTTTTTGAAAAAGGATAATCAAGCACATAGTGATTACTCTTGTTTGTTTAATTTTCAAAATATAATTTTTGAAAAAAAAAATTTTAAATTTTATTTGATTAAAAAAAAAATTCAAAATCACTTTATCTCCTATATATCAATCAATTACTTTTTTTCTCTTTTTTCTCATTCATTTTTCTCTCACGCATATCTACCCAACTACAACAAAATATCAAATCATCCTAAACCCGAAAACTATTTTCAAAATATACAACCAAATAAATTAAAAAGATTTCTAAACTCTTTCTCTAAGATTTGTTTTGAAAATTTCTCTCCTAAAACCAAACCAAGCACACCCATTAACTCTTATTAATGTAAATTTTTTGAATTAGTAAAAAATATCATTTAAAGTACTTAAAAATATATATATATATATATTGTTGGAATTGGATATCCAAAAGATCATTTTTACCATTGGATTTAGATAAAGAAAAAAATTAATCATTGATTGATAATAATTAAAACTTTCAAATTTTATTTATTTATTTATTTTTTTAATCAGTGAATAAGCTTGTATTGATAGAACAATGAAAAAAGACATCATAGCTCAAACAAGGATACAAACGAAAATGAAGGTGAAACTAGTTGGCCAAAATATCAGACTCCCTCTCCTTGCCATGGTTATTTTCAAATTGACTCGACTTACTAGTGAGGGTGTGGCTTGGATTGGTTTTCAGTGTATTTTTTGTGTCGTATTTCTTTTCGTCTCCAGTAAAAAATATATTTTTAAAAAATTCAAAAACAAACTTTATGCTTTTAGGTTCTCCACAAAATGAACCAAAAAAATAAAAATACAAAATACACAAAATACAAAATTTACACAAAATATATTTATTTATTTTTTTTGGGTTTGAATCTAGATTTATTTTGTGGTGGGTGTGATTTGGTAGTTTTTAGAGAGCAAAAGGAGGAAAAAGAAAAAGAGGTGGTGGTTTGTGGTGGTGGTGGTGAGATTTGAAGTTATTGGTGATGAACATTACCTGCTTTATCTCTCTTTCTCTCAAATTTGGAGCTCTAAGGTGTCGTTTGGTAACACTTACGTTTTCAGTTTTCTGTTTATATTTATAAAAATTTAAAAAACTCAAATAAAAACCTGTTTGGTAAAATTTTTGATTTATAAATAAGTGGTCTCAGTTTATAAATTTGGCCAAAAAATAAAAACACAAAAAATGTATTTCCATCTTGAGTTTTCAGTTTTTTTTTTTTTTACCACTCAATACTAGTCACCACTCGCCACCATTTTCCACCACCGTCTTCCGCCACCACCACCCACCACCCACCCCCCACCGCCACCTGCCACCACCACTCATCACCCACCTGCCACCACCACCCACTAGCCACCACCACCCACCACCACCACCATCCACCTGCCACCCACTTGCCACCACCACCCACCACCCACCACCCATCTGCTATTCACCTGTCACCACATACCACCCGCTACCATCCACCACCCACCTGCCACCACTATCCACCACCACCAGCCACCTGCCACCCACCCGCCACCACCACCACCACCACTACCATTACCCACCGCCACCCACCTGCCACCACCACCCACCAGCCACCACCACCACCACCACCACCCACTCGTTACCACTTACCACCCACCACCGTCACCCACCCACCACTCACCACCACTACCACCCGCCATCCGCCACCCACCTGCTACCACCACCACCCGCCACCACCACCACCACCACCAACTCGTTACCACCCACCACTCACCACCGTCACCCATCCACCCACCATCACCATCCGCCACCCATCCGCCACCACCCACCACCACCCGCCATCTGCCACCCACATGCCACCACCACCCACTACCCACCGCCACCACTACCACCACCACCACCACCACTTGCTACCACTCACTACCCGCCACCACCTACCACCACTCGCCATCCGCCACCCACCTGCCATCACCACCGGCCACCACCACCACCCACTCGCTATTACCCACCACCCGCGACCATCACCCATCCACCCGCCACCACCTACCCGTCACTACCACCCCCGCCACCACCCACCACCACCCGCCACCCACCTGCCACACACCCGCCACCACCACCACCACCCACTCACTACTACCCACCACCCGCCACCATCACCCACCACCCACCACCACCACTCACCCGCCACCACCCACCACCCACCGTCACCACTTTCCACCACCGTCTTCCGCCGCCACTTGTCACCACTTGCCATTTCTCACTCTTTTTTATATTTTTAATTTTTTTTAAACATTTTGTAAATTACTAAACGCGTTTGTGTAGTTTATGTTTTTTTAAAAATAAACAAAAAATAAACAAAAATCAATTTATAAAAATTTTGTAAATATGAACTGAAAACGTAAACGTTACTAAACATACCCTAAGAGTTTTGCTTTGGATACACAAATCTTTAGATTTGGGGTAGAAGAAGATTTGAAAATCATGATTTCATTTTTTTGAGAGAGATTTGAAAATCCCTTTCAGTGGTGTCTCTACATCCATTTGAAAATCATGGTTTCAATCTAATATTTGAAGAAGGTGAAGAAAAAAGAAGATGGCTAATTTATTTATTTTTAATTATTTATTTATTTAGTTATTTTCAATCTCAACGTGGCCCATTTGGGCCCGTCCCCCGCAAGGACCACTACTGGAGAGAATCCAGACTCCTTTTCTCTAGCGCTCAGTCTTCCTACACCATAAATTAACTATAGGATATGACAACCGAAATGTGCACAGAGATGTCATTTTACTCTTTTTTGTTTCGTTCTGAAAAAAAAAAAAAAAAAAAAAAGAAAAAGAAAAAAAAAAAAAAAAGGCTGCTGGGCAATCAAAATGTGCAGTGGGATCCTACTAAAGTATACCTTTTTTTTTTTAATCTTTTTATTTTTTAATCATATTATTTTTTTATTTTTTTTAATTTTTCATAAAAAATTAAAAATCTTACTTATGTAAATCATCTTAAACACACTATAAACGTACTATAAATTAACTTCAACTACTTTATTAAATTGTTTTATTTGATGCTCGTAAAAATATCTATAAATAATAAATAAATAAAATAAAGCAAAAGAAACAATTTTAATATTTTTTATGTTACAGGCAAAGTTACATGTCAATGGGGATTTTCAAAATTAATTACACATTTATAAAAATCATGATTTTGAAAACCAAATCATACAAACCGAACCATCCCAACACATTTCTTTTAAATCATTCAAACAAACAGGTGATTTAATCGTCAATTTGTCCAAATCGGAGAGGGTCAATAACAATGTCACGCCCCAAATCCGCCCCTAGAAGTTTGGGCATGACCACTTCAGAAACGGACACTTAACCTATTATATATATATATATATATATATGGGGCCTGAACGGAAGCACTAAATATCAAAATTTGACAATGGAAACAAACTCCATCGAGCTACTACTATCATGCCAGGATTACAAACTTTTAACAAACAAATAAAATCTAAAACATACACCTGAACATCGGTTATATAGATACATATATACAGACCCAG
Organism: Camellia japonica; assembly: GCA_030407325.1. Lineage (NCBI taxonomy): Eukaryota > Viridiplantae > Streptophyta > Magnoliopsida > Ericales > Theaceae > Camellia > Camellia japonica. Next base: position 98,772,060 of record JAPPVO010000003.1, read on the forward strand.
CCCTATCATTGGGCATATACAAAAACATGAAAGCTATATACATCACTCTTAGATAGACATTTAAAAAGCAAGCCAACATCTTATCAGCTTAACAAAATCAATGGTTGTGTATAGTGCCTGGACACACGAAGGTTGACAAAAGAAAGCGGCGTCGCGGCTAGGACTGATCACCTGATTGGTGACCTACAGAAACAGACATAACAGAGAGTGAGCCGGGCTCAGTGAATAGTAATACATAAATAAAACGATGCTTAACTTGAAACATAACACATAGCAATGCATATAAAGATGTAGAGTTCACATAGTTAGTCTGATTCTGTGCTAAGTACATAATGGCCTTAGGTTCAATCTTGCAACATAAACATGGTGGCTATAAGCCCTTGAAACATGGTGGTACGAGGCCCTTGAAACATGGTGGCTATAAGCCCTTGAAACATGGTGGCACGAGGCCCTTGAAACTTGTGGCATAAAGCCCTTGTAATATATGGCACTAAGGCCCTTGAAACATATGGCATAAAGCCCTTGTAACATATGGCACTAAGGCCTTTGAAAGATTGGCATAAAGCCCTTGAAAAATATTTGACCTTGTAGCATATTTAAACTTGTAACATATACTTGAAACATACCTTATCATACTTGAACTTGTAACATACTGGAAACATGCCTGAAACATACTTGAACATCATTCATTAATTCAAACGGAACATATCATAACTAGAGCATTTCTTGTTGTATCATGTCATTATCGTACGCTTAACAATGAGAGACTAATTCACATTCTCATGAGGGTCACGCAATGATGCTAAACTTTGCACTTATATCGTAGATTCTGAATAACTTTCAATTTATAAGCAACATAGCAAAATAACTTCAATTCATATGGATACACATAGCTACTCTTATATTTACTCAGAATCCATTCTTCAAGAATGAACATAAATTCTTTTGGGTAAATGACTTACTTTACGTGCTCTATTGATCAATAGCATACACCTTTGTTTAATCATTCTTATATGTTAACATAGTTGCCTTGCCTTGTAATTAACAGAGTCCTAATGGTAACCGTTAAATCATTCACATGAGTTGACATAATTAACGTAAAGTTAACAGGACATTCCTGATAATTAGTAACGAAAAGTAAGCACATTTTCATTAGATTACAGATGACTTTATTGGTTTCACAATTTCACAGTTCGGCCCCTGGCCTGAGGGGTTCACACATTCACAATAGCCTTTGGGTTTCATAGATTCACAACTTATCACATCGGCCTTCGGCCCTTTGGATTCACAAGTTCACAAGTTTGGCCCTTGGCCTCATAGCTTCACAAGTCACAAATCGGCCCTTGGCCACATAGGTTTGATCTTCACAAGTTCTTTTGATGTTTTCATAATTTCATAATGTTTCTCATATAACATACATAACTTCACAAACTCTTTTGAAGTTTCCATAATGTCACAGTGTTTCTCACATAGCATACATAACATATATGTCAACATAATTCTTACGACGAAGATTTAACATCAATAACGATAAATGGTTAAAGGTACATCAAAGTACTACTACTCACAGCGTTCAGGTGCTTGATCCGCCCCTGTAGCTGACCCTACACAATTCACATAATTCAAACATAATTCATCATAGTACAGCACCAATCAATTCACTATGAGTCAACACAACATAATCCAACAAAGTCAATATCACTTAGTTCATCAACACCATTTGTAATTTAACATAATTCAAAATAAATCATTGAATTCCATTTCAATATTCCAAAACCGAGTTCATATCATCCATATCATTAATAGATTATTTCCCCAATTTTCCCTTCACATTACAGCATGAATTATAATGTTTATAACATAGTTCATTCGCAAATTTTAAACATAATTTTCAAACATTTCCAAATTCCAATTAAACTTGAACACATATAATTCCATACCTCAATTTCATTATTCTACCTTCAATTTGGGCCAATTCATTGGTTATCATCATTAATCAACCTAGGGTTTCAAGAAAATATTGAAATTCCAAGAAAAATTCAACCTTATTAACCCATTACTTTTTATTCCAATTTTCCTAATGATTACATATCTAGGAGTCACAATCCATCATTTTAACCCACCAATTTAACTTCCAACATCTCCAACTCTAAACCCCCAATTCTCAAGTTGGACATAATATGCTCAAAACTATAGGTTTTGTTTGTATATACACTAAATTCCACAAATCCATCCATGAATGCAAATATTGAAAGGAAATAAGGACCCCTACCACAAGAATCAAGCAAAGGAGTAAAGATTGAGAAGAATCCTCCAAAAATTTGAATTTCAATCGGTTGGAAATGTTGACCCTTTCTTGTTCTCCATCCTTGATGCAAGATCCATGGGGAATTTGTTGATAAAAGTGGAGGAAATCAAGGTTTTGGAAGCTAGGGTTTCGGACATGGAAGAGGGAAGAAGAAGAGAGAAAAAGAAAATGTAAGAAATGGGCCAAAAATCTTGTTTTTGAGCTGCTGTCCCGCACAGCCCGCACGTGCGGCGCTATTCCTCGCACGTGCGGCTCTACTTCCAGCACAAATGTGAAAACTTCAAACGGGTATAACTTTCTCATCAGGACTCCGTTCTAAGTCGTTCTTGTGTCTAAATTGAATCCCCGAAAATAAGCTTTCCAATGGTTCTAACCTCACATTCAAATTCAAAGTGTAGAAAAAGAAAAGGGCAAATGAGTGACGGCTGATCGTAGAATAACTATCCGGATTATATTCTTTGGTCCAATCTTACTTTACCATCATACCTCCACCTCAATCAATACCCCAAAATAAGATAAAAACATTCTCAATCCCAATAGATATAGTTGAATTAAAACACATTAACCCCTAATTAAATAAGGATGACTTTTGGGGTCATTACAAACAACCGGTTAGTATAATTCTCATTGCTCAAAATATGAAGTGAGCGTAGGAATTGAATACGCAACCACAAACTCATGTGGCACCTGTGCAATCACTAATACCACCCAATGATCTTGTTACACTAATTATTCTATACCTTCGTTTGGATTGTGGGTTGGTTTTTTGACTTTTAACTTCTTGACTATTTTAGTTTGAGATTAAAAAATCTCGTTTGTAATAGATTTTTTAGTTTTTTTTACTTTTATAAGAGAAAAAATGAAATGATTATGATTTAGATATGACATTTTTTCTTATTGATTTTTTAGTTGACTTTATCTTTTTATAACTATTTTAACCAAAATAGCCTAGCCAAGCATAGCCATATGTTTTATAAAGTTAGTTTTTTCAATAAATCAATATATAAAATAAATTAAAAATAAATATTTTTTTGTAAATGTTTGATACTTATAATTTTTAATTTTAATTCTTATATTCTTATATTTATGTATCATATTTTATAGGGAAAATTATTTATAAGTCATATTAGGAAGACTTATGTTAGGTTAAGTCCTATGAAATTTCTTATTGAGTATGAAGTCCTATTTAAATTAGAAAGTGTTCCATTAAGTCCTATCTATTGTGTTTTAGTAGGATTAGTTTACTATTATACCCTTCATATATGTTGCAATGTTGTAACCGTTTTGTTTCCATATTAGTTGGTGCCGTGATATGCCCTATGATCGCGGAGTCTGTTAGCTTTTCAAAATTGTACGGCCTTAACGTTAGTTACAACACAGCATGGTTAGGTGTGGAGAAGGAAAGAGGTGAAGTGTATGGTGCCTATCATGTTTCATTCGATCAACTTAGGTGGTATGCGGATGCGGTTATGCATTACAACCCTGGGAGTTATGTCAACTTGGATTTTGAGTAGCCTACCGGCCGATTTAAGCAGTTCTTCATTTCATTCAAAGCTTACATCGACGGATTCAACCATATCTGCCCAGTATTGTTTCTTGACGACACTTTTTTAAAAGGGAGATTTAAAGGCAATTTGCTTGCAGCGACGGGGAAGGATGGCAACAAAGGTATGTCTCTTACGATGATTTCTTCATACTTTCATATAGTAACGCATTACATTGTGGGTAACCTTTTTTTTTTTTAGTCCACTTCTGTAGTGGGTGATCCCTAATTGGAAGATTGTTTCCAATTTAATGTTATTTTACTAACATTGTGTGTGGTGCAATTCGAATTGTGAACAATTGTTAATGTGGATGTAAACTTTGTTAAAAATATTTCATCTAACGTTAAACTTGTTGAATGTCCCAGGTTTATTCCCATTAGCTTTTACTATTGTTGACTCTAAAACAACTGCAAATTGGACTTGGTTTTTACAGCAACTGACAGAGGTTGTTAGTAGTGCTCGCACATTAACTTTCGTATCCGACCGTAATATTGGGCTGCTTGAATCCTTGCCTGCTGTTTTCCCATCTGCACACCATGCGTACTGCTTACAACATCTCTAAGCAAATTTGAGGGACAAATTACGATAGGTTGACAACCGTATACGTTTTGGTTTAATGGCCAAGTTGCGTGAATGTGCGTATGCTCCAACTGAGGCTTCGTTTCAGCAGCATTGGACGAAGCTAAAAGGAACATGATGATCTGGAATAAATAATTTCTTAGAAGATATGCCACCGAAGCATTGGGCCAACGCATATTTCAGGTTCGTACGAGACTTACACGTGCTAACATTGCAAGTATCCAATATGTGATAACATTTTCATTATGTTTTCATCATGTGAACAGGAGCAAACGGTATGGGAGATGACCTTGAACGCTGCAGAATCGTTTAATAAATGGATACTTGATGCGCATAATTATCCAATCACAAGGTTGGTTGATACACTCAGAAATCAAATAATGACTATGAGGGCTGAGCGTAAAGTTTTGGCTAGTAATTGGAATGGGTTACTTTGTCCGAATATGGAAAGCCATGTTAGGGAGGCGTACTCCAATGGTTGCACATGGATTGTTAGCCAGTCAAATGAAGACATATATGAGGTCCATTCATTTCCAACGGTGTTGGTAGATGTTGGCAAGCGTTCATGTTCTTGCTTCCAGTGGCAATTGAACGGATTCCCATGTGTACATGCGGTGGTTGCAATACAGAGTAGTGGAAGGGATTTCAGTACATTTGTTGAACAATTTTTCACTGTCGATCAGTATAAAGCCGCTTATTCTACATACATTCAGCCAATACCAACAGTTGACAAACCCTCCTTCTTGGAAGACGACTTCATCATATATCCACCGGTAGTTAAACGTCCTCCAAGGCGACCAAAGAAGAATCGAATACCATCTCGGGGAGAGAAACTAAGTCAGATTAGGTGCGGTCGATGTGGCCGCATGGGCAGCCACAACCGAAAGACATGTAAAGAACCAATTTAGTAATAGGCATTTAGCAGGAACTTTTGTAATCTGTTTTGAACAACAATATCGCATTATCGTAGTAGCATGTATCGAAGCCAATTGATGACAGATTTTAATAAGTGAAGGCACTGTTTACAATTGATCATTCGGCTATTTTTTCTTTCACACTGTCTCATTCATATGTTGGTGTTACATGTTTATTTATTTGGTCATACAAATGTATGGTTCAGACCTACAAAATACGTTTCACAAAATGTGTTGCACGCTGGCCTTGTATGTTAGAGGACAATTATTTTGTAACATAGGTGATGTTGGTGTTATTGTCTCCGTATGACAGGTTATCGTGCAACCAGTTAGTCAATGTTAAATTATAGCAAATTCTTGACATATTACATTGTCGAAGCCAACTAAGATTCCTTCTTACCTTCTCATTCACATTCACCTATATGTTCCCATTCACATACATCTAGCCACTTGCAATCACATTAAATTTGGTAATCTCATTTACACAAACACATTCACATACTTATTTTCCCACTCAGTAAGAAAAGTGCACAAAACTGTTACACATTCGGCAGCACAATCTTGCTATTAAGTGTAGACAACAAAACTTGTTCTAACAAACACAATCACATCCTATTTCACATTCACTATCACATAAACATAACAATTCACATGCACACAACCACATTCACATCTGTATTTCACATTCGTAAAAAATAGTGCAAAACGCTGTCATATATTCACATTTGCATTTTGGGCGTAATAGGTATACAACCAAACCTGTTATGTCATTCACAATCACATCCAATTTCACATTTACCATCACGTAAATGTAACCCTTCACATTCACATAACCACATTCACATTTATATTTCACATTCGCCAAAAAGTGCAAAACACTTTCATACATTGACATTTGCGTTTTTGGAGTCACAGGTACACAACCAAACCTGTTCTGTTATTCACATTCGCATTCCCTGTCACAATCACCATCACATTTACATACAACTTCACCGTCACTTAACCACTTTCACATTTGCAATTTCACACTCCCTAATACAAGTACCAAACACTGCCATACATTCACAAACAGAATCTGTGTATTAGAAATGAACAACCCACATTGTTTTATGGCATTACCATTCACATTCACCTTACATTATGAGTCGCATTACCAATTACATTCACATTTACGCAACCACATCCACACTGAATGACACATAAAGCCATATTAACAAAATAAAGTGCATTCCCAAAAAAATCAATTAACCATTGTTGCCTATTCCTAAAACAAAATACACTAATCAGTAATCCATATTCACAATACTACGAAAAACATTAAAAACTTCCAATTTTTCCTGTACCAGCGAACTTTTAATACCATTCCAAAACAAAAACAGTGTGATTATATACCCAAAACATCAAATCTGCACCCATATACCAGCATCAGTAGATAGTCAATTGCCAGCCACAAATGACCTTCTCCTGTCATTCACAAATGACTTCACCATATCGGTTCGCATTGTTCTGCAGCTCTCCCCTCCCATTGACTTGTCAACATCTAGGTGACGCACAAGTTGTTTCATAATGAAGCATACTATAATTCCACAATCATTCCTATTACGAAAATTTAAGTCATTAGTAACAATGTCAAAACAGACCACGTGCAAAGTACGGAAACATGAATGGCATACGTTGCAAAGAAACGTAACAAACTTACGAGTCTGGTTTTTGTTGTGGATAATAATCAACCACTAGAAGCTCCTTCACCAAGTCTTGTGTTTCAACTGTGCCCGCCTTCAGTTTGCGATTTATGTAATCCTCAAAATAGGATTTCTACATTATTGTCAAATTTATATTACAATAATTAGTATTGTTGTCCAAAACAGAATACAAATATCACTGCATAAAAGTAATTAATGTTTACTAACCAGCAACGATGCTTCCCAGTAATGTTTGTCTTCCCTCCCACGTCTTGGTTTCATAGAGTTGTAATGCAACCAAAACCCCTCCTTAGTGTCATAAACCATTAGTGTCCAATGGTTATCTAAGTGGATTGGGAATTGAATATATCTGGCCTTCAGGGCATGCGGGGCACGCAATGCCAAGTACCTGTCACGTACATCTTCGGCCACATCTCTTATCGTAGGCTGCAAACATTCATTTTGGAAATTTAAAATGACAAACTAAAAATGACAATATTCATTTCATCAGTTGCATGTCTTACCAAACATAATGTGCTGAAAATGTATGATTTTTAATCATTCGCGGATTTAGGCACCTTCATCTGCTGCTGGTACATCAGCATTTCCCCGTATGTATCAATCAGCTACGTGAAAAAGAAAATAATTTTTATTTTTCCTCCCTTATATACATGTACGTAAATTGCATTCTATGTGAAGAAGCTTCAGAAGTTTGACAAATAATTAGAAATACCATACTTACATTGCCTCGTAATGTCAGCCCCTTAACGATCGCCCGTATGTCATTGAAAGGGACAGAGTTGGACATATGCGGTCCAGTCCAGACTTGCGCACTACAATACATTTTTAAAACAATAAAGTCATGTACAAATGCATAATGGTAAGAGCAAGTTGCATAACCTACCTGTCACCCCCTTTCTCATATGCTTCTTTAAGCTTGTCTTTCTCTTGCGTTGATAACAACTTCCAGATTGGTAAACGATTAGTCAAGTCGAACCGAGAAAATGTCCTATCGGGGTCTACAATGTTGTCAACCTTAATGATCTCATCTTCCATTTGTTGTTTACTGTCACAGTCACCCGCATTGACCACACCACTATCAGATGGTTTCATCTGCCTCCCCAAAACCAGTGGATATTCATACTCTGGCAGTTTATGCTCCTTCCTATTTTTCTTTTTAATGTTTCTCACAAGCAAGTTCTGCAACGCAGTTATTCCAGTGTTTTGATTAATACCAGTCATTAAATCCACATCACATGCCATTTGCCCAATGTCGTTGATCGGGGTCACATGAGTATCGAACCCTTGTAACTCTGTCTTCTCATTCACAGCAGGTGGAAACGATGTTGACAATGGAATAATGGCAAGTATGTTTGCCTCAGAGTGGTACATTTCCTCATTACTTTGCTTAATCTCCTTTACACCAGTAGCTGCTGGGGTGTATTCATGGACTGCGTACTCCTCCAACTGTTCCACGAGCTTCGCGTTTTTTTCATTAAGTTTATCCATTAGCTGTTTCATCCTTTCAATGTCGCATTCCTTCTGCTTATTGTTCACTATGATTTCTTGTTCTAACTTGCCACATTTTTCTTCGTACGCTGCCCTCATTGTTGCCAGTTCTGTCTGTAATGCAAATATGACATCAGATTTACGTTGGAGTTCTATCTTAAGCACACCAATATCAAGCAGCGCTCTCTGATATTCTTCAGACATAGATGCACGCCGAGCACACTGATCATTACTGTTAGCACCAACCCCACTACGATTTGAACATTCGGCCTTTGTTCCAATTTGTTTAACGTCTTTCGTCTTCATGAAGCGCCGTTCAGAATGACTGATGTGCAGATCTCCTACCACATCCTGCAAACAATTTAAAAATTAAAAATCAAAAATAGTAAATTGGCACATCTAATATTTACTCTAACGGTATAAAAAATCATACTTCAACATCATTTGGCTGCTCAATGTCCACTGCTCTTATCTTTGTGACCAACTTGCTGATATTCTATTTCATAAACCTCGGAAATCCGTCTCCACGGTCTGATTGTATCAAGTTGGTGTGCTCACATATCCAAAACTGTGTGACCATGGGTTAAAAACATTAGTTGTGAAGGTTTTTCAAAACAAATACACAATTATATTGTGGGAAAAACAAAAAAACAGAGCACTTACAAGTAGGGCAGTAACACATCCAGTAACTTTCTCAGGCTTAGAGTAAAATCCCTTAATTGACTCCATCAAAGTTGTGCAGATTGCTCCAGCCCAATCATATGCCTTCATGTTCTCTAGATCCTCTACAACCCGGACGAAGCCCCATCCCACGGTCTCGTCTGAAGTAGCAAAGAATAACTTCCCACACAAGTACAAACACAGTAACTTTGCTACATCCTGGTGATCCTCAGTAGTGTTCCCGAGTAATGCATCCATTAACAGTTCCTTAATGGTCTTCAAGTTTATACGTGATATTTTGGGACACCTTCGTTGGATGAAGTCAGTCGGGAGTCTTGGCCTATGTGACACATCTAAACTCTTCTTACCACCTTGAATTCCAAATATTAGTTGCACATCGATGCGCGTCAACTCAATGTGTTTACCACCAATCATGAAAGCCGACTTCTCTGGAACAAATGTCTGAATTATCCTCATTACAATGTCATCGCATTTTTGGAAATCATGTTGGTTTAGATTGGTTTTTCGCATCGCATCCAACAGCAACCTGTAGACACCCCATTTTTGACCGACCTTAAGACTCAGACGTCACCGATTGAGCGCTCGGTGATGTTGCATACTGTGCTCGTTCAGAAGTCTCAGAGTCGCGGCCGTGCGCCCTGCCTCCGAACTTCCGAATCCTCTTCTGTGCCTTGTCTCGGTTTGCGAACCAGACTCATTTTTCTCTGTTTTCTTTCCTGAGGGGAGGGAGTAGTCCTGTAGACTATTTCTCGGTGGCCGTGGGCTACTTTTCGTGGCCGTAGGCCATTTTGCCCATTTCGGAGCCCGGTTCCCGGTCCTGGGAGCCGTCAGGCCGTGTGCCTCGGTTCGGGACCGCCCAACCGTCTCCGATTCCTCCGGTTCTTGGCAGGTACCTCTGTTTTGTCATAACAGGGCACACTGGGGCCCCTGATGCCCACTTCGTGGCCGTATGCCACTTTCGGTGCTTATAGCCGGTTTTCGGGCCCCGAACCTCGCGGTTTGGCCCCCGAGCTTTCGTTTCGCATCGGTTTTCTCCGATTTTTGGCAGGTACCTCTGTTTTGTCATAACAGGGCACACTGGGGCCCCTGATGCCCACTTCGTTGCTGAACACCACTTCCGGTGCCTACAGCCCATTTTCGGGACCCCGAACTGCGCGGTTTGGGCCCCGAGCGTTCATTTCTCATTAGTTTTTGTTCAAATTTGGCAGGTACCTCTGTTTCAGCATTAGGAAGATCACTGGAGGGTAGGAGGCCAGCAATTATCCCAGATAACCAGTTTCGCTCCTCCGGCGCCCGTTTTGCTCACTTCCGGGCTAATGTTGAACACCCTAGGCCCATTTTCTTCGGACCAAAGCTACATATTTGTGATGAGGGCACATGGGAGGACCCTAAGAAGTGATGGTCGGCCAGCAATTGTGAATTTCATTTTTGGGCCTCTCCTTCAGATGTAATGTTGTGACTCCTGCTTCAGTATTGCCACATTCCGACCATGGAACCTTGTTCTACACATATGGGAGGACACCAAAAAGTGGTGGTCGGCCAGCAATTGTTACATTCATTTTTGGGCCTCTCCTTCAAGTTCTATGTTGTGACTCTTGTTTCAGTGTTGCCAGATTCCAGCCTTGGATCCTTATTCTACACACTTGGGAGGACCCTAACACATGGTGGTCGGCCAGAAATTTTCCTCTTCATTTTTGGGTCATGGCCGGCCGGCCAGGGTGAGTGGCTGGCCGACCAGGTGGTGGCCGGCCGGCCACCTTCCAGAAAACTACCTGGCCGGCCAGCTTTCTGCTTTCCAGCTCTTTATAGCTGTCCGGATATTTTTTGCAAAATATCTCCCCCTCCGGGGGATATTTTGGGAGGGAAATCTTGCCTCCATTTCCCTCCCCTTTTACACCCTTTCTTGCCTATTTAAAGGGCTGCCCTCCTCCTTTGCTAGGGTTGGAACATTTGCTCTCAAGACATCATCTTCCAAAACCTCCATCTCCATAGCTAAAAACTCAAAAACCTTCAAGCTTCCTAGCTAATTCCTTCATCAACCCTAAGCCTCACCATCACCATTCCATTTCCAGCAGCAAAGAGTGGTTCCTCAGAGGCTAAGAAGCAACTTTCATCAAGGCAAGAGGTAGCAAAAGCATAGTCTTCAAGGGTAAGTCACTAGTTCCCTTTTTCTTGCATAATTTTGCTTCAAATCTTTACCCTACTTGCTCACTGTTTTGAGCTCTGACCACTACTGAAAGTGGTCCTCTTTTGAGCTATTCTTGATGTTTGTTTAAGGGCTCAACCCTGTTTGAGCCCTCTATGGCACACTTGCTTCAATATCACTCTTTATGCCATTAAATTGCATGCTTTGTTTGGATTATGTGTGATCTGTTTTCGAGCATGACATAAACTGTGAATGGGCTTATTTTGAGCCCCTATTCAACATTGAAGAAGGGCTCAACCCTGTTTGGCCTCTCTATCATGCACTTGCTTCATATTTCCTTCAAATTACCGTAAAATTGCATGGTTTCTTTGGCCTGTTTATAATCTGATTTTGAGCATGCCATTAACTGAGGTTGAGTTTATTTTAGGTCCCTCTACAACATTGTAGAAGGGATCAAATTGGTTTGAGGCCTCCATGTTGTACCTCTCTTTATACCTCTCTTTGGCCCCATTTTGAATCCCCTTTTGAGCTTACTTAGCTCCTGTTTTGAGCCATCATCATGCCTGAAAATATCCTTATTTTGGTCTTCTTGTCAAGTTTTGTTAAGGGTCCAAAGTTTTTGATGCATGCTTTTGGTACTTCATGTTATATCCCTCACATTTTTCGTAAAATTGCATGCTTTGTTAGGCTTGCTTAGCTTCTGATTTGAGCCTTCATCAGGCTTAGAAAGTGTCTTGAAATGACTCATTCTTCATGTTTTGTTAAGGGTTCAAAGTTGTTTGGTGATTTCTTATGGTACCTCATGTTGTAGCCCTTTGTTGGCTCATTTTGCATGCTATTTTAAGCATATCTACATACTGAATTGGAGGATGTCATCTACTGTAAATATGCATATTTTTGGCCCCTCTTTAATTTTGTAGAACTGTGTTTTTCAGTTTGAGCATTGTATATACTACTTGCTTTGTAATTCCCCTCTTTTTCCCCATTTTTGCATGCTAATTTTGCCATACTTGTGATTATTGTTTAGCCTTGCTTTGTACTGAAAAAATGCCATATTTGGGGCTGCCTTGCTACTGGTTTGCATGTCATGATCATGTTGTGCATGTTTAGTATGGCTATAGGCCATTTCGGGTGCTTAAATCACATTTCGGGATGATTTCATGCATTGGTTGTAATTCCGTATCATTTCGGGGCTGTTTTCCCTTTCATTTAGGTGCTGAAATTTGGTTTGCATGCTTGCATATCATTTCCCGTGCTATTTCATGCCTTCGGGCCATGCCTCGGTTTGCGTGCCCGTGGGCACACACTTCGAGGCACCTCTGTTTTACGCGACGGCATCTGATGTGAGTGTGGCTGAGGTACACTCATGTTAGTTTAAGCCCAATTTGCATTGCCATCTCATTTTATCATTGCCTCGGCATGCGCGCCTGTGGGCACGCATTTCGAGGCACTTCGGTTTTATCCGATTTGCATTTCACATCATCGCCTCGGTTTGCGTGCCCGCGTGCACGCTTTTCGAGGCGTCTCATTTTCATCTCATGTTCACAGCATAGTGCATACCAGGTCGTATCTTAGATTGCATTCATGTATTTTCTCGGTTTGCGTGCCTGTGTGCACGCATTTTCGAGACATCTCATTTTCATTAGCATTGTGCATGCTAGAATTGTATATTAGCTGCATTTCATACATATCATGCATATTGCATCGTGTTCGGGATAGGAGTTAGCCCGGGCACGGGAAACGAGGCACGTTTCACGGAACGCGTCTCGATTCCCAAGTCACCGACACTCCGGATCATCCATGATGGAGTTAGGTTTTGCTGTAGCATTCATCTGCATTGCACCCTATATTGAGTTGTGCAATCCGACTCCTCGGCCATCATGCATCGAGATGCGTGATTGGTGGCACGAGGATTGAGGCATGCATATATCTGTGAAATACATTGCTATGCCCCTTTCCTGCTCTCTGCTGCAGTAAAATAAGGAATCAACAACTTTTCGGAGTCTGGCGCGCATTTCGAGAAAAATTGCAAACAGAGGCTAAATTGGGCATCCCAGTGGATTTCCGCGCCAAGGCAGCCCCGCATACATCATTTCATTATCCGGAACGAAGCAAGGCAGCCCTTGGCTTGCAAGCCAATTTTAAAGCTTTCTTAGTTTAATTTGTTAATTAATTAGGAATATGTATAATATTTCGGACTGTATATCTCGGACTGTATATTTATTCGGACCCTTTGTAATAAGGGTGTGTGAGTGTGATGTATGTCTTCCAACCCCACGTCTTTCTTCCCTTTTATTTACCTGCTTACGATGGTTAGATGTAGGGCATATTTCAATTAGCATACAGTATGACAGCATGTTTGCATCATTCATCTGTTTTGCACGCACCGGGCTTGGCGCATCATACAAACTGCATTTGTATTTCAATTCCAAATTGAATACATGTTAGTTGTAGCATTCCATATGCCATCTTAGAATAGCCGAGCCTGCTATAGTTGCATTCTGCATGTGTTGCATTAGGCATTCCTGTATATTTAGGATCATGCATGATTTCTAATCAGTTTTCTGTTTTTGGCTTGGAGTACTCGGTGAGTTTTATGCTTTAGCATCCTTGCATGCATGTGAGTGCTGCCATGAATAGCATGCTTACCATGAGGCTATGTGCTTATGTGATATAACTGCCTTGAATGCCTGTGGGTGGAGGTTGAGTTACTTGAATTGGGACGAATCATTGACCGTTTGTTTTAAGCCCACTAGATAGTGGCAAAATCTTGTTTTTCTAAGCCCACCTGAGGGTGGCAAATCCGCGTCTTAGCCTACCTGCGGGTAGCACCATCAAACCATTTTCAAACGAACAAACATGAAATGTTTTGTTCCAATTCAGGCGATTCAGTCTATACTTGTTTGCTGTGAGCATCACATAGTAACCTAGGCTAATAACCGGAATAAGAGCGTACAAGGTTTTCAAAATAAGATATCATGGTTAGTAAGGCCGGTCTTTGACCGGGCGAGCGGGGGTGCTCACGATGTGACCTTCCCCAATCGTACCCAAGTTCCCGAGCCAACTTTGGTGATGACGGACACGTGGCCTTTGGCACCGAGTCAGGGTTTCCTAAATTTCCCAAAAATAAAATATTTAGGTGGCGACTCTGTTATCTGGCAAAGCAGTCCATGTTTGGCACTTCTTTCAAAAAAATCTGTTTTCAAAACGATTTGCCAGATTTGGACTCTTTGGTTCAAGATTAAGAACCGTAACATTTGAGTCCTTGAATTGTAGTGACCCCAATATGAACAGAACGGGGGACTCATACCCTCCCGGGGCGTTCGGGGACGTCTACACAACCAGAACGGTGTTTTCTGAAGATGTTGCAAATGCTCGTCTTTCAGTTTTGACGCTGCCACCAGCTTCACAATTCCAGCAATGTTGGAACGGTAGCAAATTGTTGGTTGTTTGTTCAGTCGTTGTTGAGGCTCATATTTCAGCTTCTTTCCTTTTCGGGCACTGCTTTGCCCTAGTGCGTTCACATTCTGTGACGGAGTTTGAGACCGCCGTCTTTTACCAGTTGTAGTCCCTTGACTCCTGCTCACTTTCGCCTTGCAGCCTTTCTGTGGTGTATCTTTAATTGTGCCTCCTGGAAAAAATGCCACCAAAAATTCACATTTCATATACAAGCAAGATCCCACTGATAACGTATGTGAATACGTAATTTAATAGCAATACGTAACATTGCATATCAGTATGTTCGTGATGTGACCAGTGTGACTTGAGAAGTACTTGACGTAACTATGACAAATTGCGTCAAGTACATTGAGTGCCATGCTTTCAAATGTGACTGAGAAGTACTTGATGTAACTGTAACAAATTACGGACAAACATTCACAGCCATGTTTTCAAATGTGACTGAGAAGTACTTGACGTAACTGTGACTAATTACGCGTGCACATTCACGGCCATGGTTCCAAATGTGACTGAGAAGTACTTGATGTAACTGTGACTAATGTCAGACATGCCAGCTAATGAAAAGTACAAGCAAGATCCTAGTGAAAATTTCACAAGCCACTATACAAGCAAGATCCCACTGAAAACGTATGTGAATATGTAATTCAATAGCAATATGTAACATTGCATGTCAATATGTTCGTGATGTGACTAGTGTGCCTGAAAAGTACTTGACGTAACTGTGACAGATTACATGTACACATTCACGGCCATGGTTTCAAATGTGACTGAGAAGTACTTGACATAACTGTAACAAATTACACGCACACATTCACGGCCATGGTTCCAAATGTGACTGAGAAGTACTTGACGTAAATGTGATAAATTACGTGCTCACATTCATGCCCATGTTTTCAAATGTGACTGACAAGTAGTTGACGTAATTGTGACTAATTACACGCACACATTCACGGCCATGGTTCCAAATGTGACTGAGAAGTACTTGACGTAACTATGACTAATGTCACATTCACAGTTCAAACATGTAATACTTGCCCCGGAAATACCCAAAAAACATTATAATGAAATTTACTATCACATAACGATTCAAAAAATAAAGATGATGTGTTATATGAAGCTTTTCAACGAAAACTACTATCAAAACAAACGTAACCTCTTCATATGCTTACATCAAATTACAACCAAATAACCCAAATCAGGTTACATTTTTTGTTTCTCTCCATGCCACGATCTACAAACACTGTCACTCAAATATTTGACAAATTCACAAAAATGCAAGCAAATCAAAATATGACGTGGCACCAGCCACGTTCGTCAACTTACTTGTATATCTCAGTGAAAACAACCAAATGACATCGTACCACAACGTGGCACTATACACACAGTCCAACTTACACTACAACAAAAAAGGTCTATGGTGACGAAAACGCATGACGAAAAAATATTTCGTCTCTAAATATACATGTTTTAGTGATGAAAATAAAATTTCGTCTCTAATTATACTATTTTTAGAGACAAAAACAAAATTTCGTCATCAAATGCATAAAATAAATAAAATAATAGGTGACGAAATATTTTTTCGTCGCTAAATTTTCTTTTTCGTCACAAAACAAATTCCCGCACTTAGAAATTTGGTGGAAAATTTCGGTGCCCATATTAGAGACGAAAAGTTTCGTCACCATTATAAAAATTTTCAGAGACAAACTTATTTTCGTCACCTATAATTCAAGGAGACAAAACTACGCCGTTTTGTCTTCCCAAATCACTTAACCCAAATCACTCCTCTCTTGCGCTATTTCTCTCTCTCTCTCTCTCTCTCTCTCTCTCTCTGGTTTGAGCTCGTGAAACCCTCTCACCGATCTGGTCTGAGCTCGTGAAACCCTCTCACCGATCTCTTCCTTGCCCTCTCACATGCACACGAGCACTGCCGAAAACCTTCTCTTTCTGTCTGAATCGCACCACCGGAAGCCCTCTCTCTTCGTTCGAATCGCACCACCGAAAGCCCTCTTCTCCGTTCGTTTTGCTTCACTAATGCGGCACCACCGGAAGCGCTCTTCTCCATCCATTTCGCAGCAGCTATCTTCTTTTCTATATATATATATGTACACTTTTTGTGAATAAAGATTTGTATGCGATTTCCCTCATTTTTTTTTCGATTTCCAATTGGGTAAATTGTTGAATGCGATTTCTTCCTACTCTGTTTTGAGGTTCTGGTATGCTGGTATTTGTTGAATGCAAATTAAACCCTAACACACCCACCCCTTATATCTCACCCTAACACACCCTCTTCTCCGTTTTTTTTTTTCTTTTTTCGGTGTTTAAATTTTTGGATTTTAGGCTATTTGTTTGAAAATTTTGGTTATATTATCCTGATGTTTTACATATTTAGTTACTAATTTTGGCTTCTTTGAAAATTGATGTTGGTTAATTGATGCTTTTGCGTTTGTCTTGGTGTAGACTTGATAATTGAAATTAGTTTATGCAATAAATTATGGATGATGCTGACAGTAAATAGAATTTTGATTAGGATTTTCAAACCATTGGTTACCTAACCTTGGATTAGATGATTAGTGATTGGATGATTATGTGTGGTGGATCATTCTGGGATTGCAAAGTTATTATCCCAATCATTTATATATTTTCAGTAATTAGTGTTTTGAAACCTTTAGTTACAGCTTACATCTCCTGTTTGGGTGATTATATGGACTGTTGGGGTGTGCCTTGTAACATATCCAACTATCTGTGAATGTTTAAACTATAATTTCAATATTTAATTTTAATTGCATTTTTAATTCAAATGTTAAGACTTGTGCCATTAATCATGGCTCACTGGCACCACCTCTGGCAGCCGATTGACGACCCCAGTTGCCAAACCCAAATGATCTTTTAACTTTTTCAGTGTGAGTGTTTCGAATCTTGACCCATTTTTCTATTGCAAGTTGTTATGTAATTGCCATATGTTTTTTTTGTTTCTCTTTTGCAAAAATCAGCCATGACAATACTCAACACGCTCCCAACATTCCTCTAAACATGTTGGCCAAACCACGTGCAGCAACACTGTTGTATACAAAAGGTGTGAATATTGATATTTGAAGATTGCATTAATTTTAGGCATGAAGTAGAATAGCAAGAGCAAAATTTCATTGCATATTGTTTTTTATTTATTTTATATTTGGGTTTATATGTTGAGCTGGAATTAGAATTCTACTATTTATGTATATCTTACCTTCAGTCTTCAATTTGATTTTTTTTTCTTTTTTTTCTTCTTTTGCTTTGCTTTTGATTGTTTAATATTTTTTTTATTTTTAATGAATTTCCGTATTGCAACTATTGTAAATTTTAGGATTTTTTTGTGTACTTGTATTTGTATTTGTAATTGTATTTATTTATTTGTTTTTTTGTATTGAGGAAAAATCATGCTTTGAAAATTTCTTTTTTCTCCGTCGTTTTGAGTTTCTTGAGTAATACATATTGGTATGATACAAACTTGTTTTTCTCTAAATTTGTGCCTTGGAATATATTTGATGAATATTGGTTTGTCTCTTTATGTTTGAGGGTGCCTTTACCAAAGAGATGTTCCCACAGTCTATGGAAGAAAAAACAATTAGCAAAGAACCATGACCAACTGCATACATTACAAAATGCAGGGATTTAATCTTCAGTCCATCTTAATGCACCCTGACCATCAAGGATGGGTGGGTGTTACATCTGGAAAGTTCTGTATGTGCTGTCAAACTCTTGTTTGTCTATTGGTCATATTATATTGAACAAGATTTCTATTTGTGTAATTCAACATATTGTTCATAATTTCTACTAGCAGATCAAAATAGTAGGATATCGTGTCACTGGAACTTGCTTCTTTACCGTATCTACTTTTCTTCATATGAAAGTTCATTCTTAGCACAAGATCATAAAGAGGTATCACAACTTTCTTAAATCCCATCAACTATGGCTTGCACATTTCGGTAATTCTTCTAGAAGTTTTGCACTGTATTTTTGTGTTTAAGATGGATTTTATAGGGAACTGGTATTATGGTTAAAATGTTTACCTTTTAACTATTTTCATTCATTATTAATTTCGCTAGAAAAAATTTCAAATTTGATTTATTTATTTTTTGCCTTGAAAAATGTGGGTAGATATTTAACTCAAATTCTGGATTCAAGCTTTTAAAGCTTCATATACTGCACCAAATTGTTGGTTACTAATTTTGGCTGCTTTGAAAGTTGCCGTTGGTTAATTGGTGATTTTACATTGTCTTGGTGTAGACTTGATAATTGAAATTATTTTATGCAATTTTTTTGATGCAGACAGTAAATAGACTTTTCATTAGGATTTTCAAACCATTGGTTACATGACCTTGGATTGGATGGTTATGTGGTGGATCATTCTGGGATTGCAAAGTTATGATCCCAATCATTTATTTTTTTTCATTAATTAATGTTTTGAAACCATTTGGTTACATCACGTGTTTGGGTGATTATATGGACTGTTGTGGCCTGCCATGTAGCATATAATAGCAGTGTCTATAAATGTTCGAACCTATAATTTCAAAATCTAATTTAATTGCACTATTAATTCAAATGTTACACTCATGCCATTAATCATGGGTCACTGGCACTGCCACTGGCAGCCAATTGGCGACCACAGTAGCTGAACCCAATTGATCTCTAATTCTTTGCAGTAAGTGTTTGTATCTATATTATTAATTCATTTTCAAAAGAGAAATGCAGCCCAGGGTTCCATATGCATTTATCACTATAGAAGAGGAAGTTTACAGCTTGTAGAACTATCTATCTTGAATGCAAAAATGGTTTAAAGTAAGGCATGGATAAACTGTTGGAGAATGAGATTTGTGGATTTGGTGGATCTGTCGCCAAAGGCCTGGTTGGATTGATCTTTAATGCTAGGGTGGTACATGAATTTTGGAGGCCTTCTGCATTTTGAGGTTATTGGTCATGTTACAAAATTTTAAACTAGGCCATCAGGTGATGTAGTTTTTCAAAATAATCAAATTTCCCTTATGAAGTTTAGTAATCTAAGAGGGAAAATATGATTCTTGCTATTAAAATGGCTAGCCTTTCCTTTATTGAACTATATTTTTTACGGTGCTTGTATAGTAAAGTTTTGTGCCCCCTCTTCTCTCTCTACTCTTTTTTTTTAAATGAATAAATTGATCTGTCTTTGGGATTCGCTTGAACCTCCTACTTTTCTTATGTTCTTGCTTTTGAATTTTGATCAGTGCTATTATGGTTGCCATGTCAAGAGTAATAACTAGAAAAATCTAGAGCACTTTGTTCTATCAATTGACACTTCATCTAAGCATGTGTTTCTTTGATTAATTGCTTAGTTAGGTACCCATTTGATGTGCCATAGCATGTTTTTAGCTATTTGTATTGTACCCGTCTCTGTAGCAGTGTGTGTGGATACTACTACTTGATGTTGATATGATGATGTGATATTAGCTCCAATACTACTGCACAAATTATGATGCACTAGATATTCAGAGAAAAATGTGAAACCTTCCAAAAAATGGAATTAAAAATTGGAAATATTAATAAAGCACAAATTATTACACGTATTTGGAATATATTACTTGCTGTTGTATATGGTATCAGTTGTTATGCTTTTATGAAGTATGAGGCAGGGAACATTCTGGAAAATATGTGAAATCGTCTGATAATGGAAAAGACATATCGGAAGATGCACAAGAAAAACACACGTTACTGAAGGAATATACACAAACTAAAGAAAAAAGATTAAAAAAGAAAACTAGAGACTCATGCCTTTACACCAATTTTCTTCAAATAGTCTTTTTTTTTTCTTTTTTCTTTTTTACTGCATACTATTCTTTTACCTTCAATATTCCTCTTCAATTTGGACTCAAATGTTATGAACGAGAAAATGCTCCATTTTGTGAATTCTAAGTAGAATGAAATAGAACCATTAAAAAATCTGGATAGCTTGACACATTTATATAATACAAAAGTTAAGTAGTTATATCACTATTATCTTGAAAATGTTGATTTGGAACTTGAGCTCAGTAATGTTGTGGAGTTGTGTCATCACCTGGTCAATCTAACTTTTATATACTAAATGCTATGAAAATAGAGCATGTCCTCTCTCTTAGCTTATGAAACAAATGTTTTTTATTTAGCATGTACTGCACTTATCTTTTTATTCAGCATGTCTCTCTTAGCTTATGAAACAAATGTTTTTATTCTAAACTCTGCTTAGCTTTATTTGTGAGTTCAATTAGTGATGTGAGTATCAATTTAAATGCTTGAAAGAAATCAATTGGTAGTACGGGACTTCCGGTTTGAAAACTAAGTCGAAAAAGGCACTCTTTTCACACTTAAGCTTGAAAATAGGCCATCGGGGGCTAAAATAGTGTATAGTCATTAGGTGGACTGAGGAACACCTCAACACCTCGGGCGAGATGAATGTAAGTTGCAGAACTTACAGAACTAGCACGGGACTCCCGGTTTAAAAACTAACTCAAAAAATACACTTTTCTCACACTTAAGATTCAAAATAGGCTATCAAGGGCCAAAATCGTGTAACAGCCACGAGAAGGCGTGGGGAACACTTCCAACACCTCGGGAGGGACCAATGTAATTTGTGAAAACTTACAGAAGTAGCATGGAACTCCCGGTTTGAAAACTAAGTTAAAAAATACACTTTTCTAACACTTAAGTTTGAAAATAGGCTTTCGGGGGCCAAAATCGTGCAACAGCCACAAGACGGCCCGGGAAACACCTCAAACACCTCGGGATGGACCAATGTGAGTTGTGGAAACTTACGGAACTAGCACGAGACTCCCGGTTTGAAAACTAAGTCCAAAAATACACTTTTCCACACTTAAGCTTGAAAATAGGTCTTCGGGGGCCAAAATCGTGCAACAGCCACGAGACGGCCCGGGAAACACCTCAAACACCTCGGGAGGGACCAATGTGAGTTGTGGAAACTTACGGAACTAGCACGGGACTCTCGGTTTGAAAACTAAGTGCAAAAATGCACTTTTCCACACTTAAGCTTGAAAATAGGCCTTCGAGGGCCAAAATCGTGCAACAGCCACGACATGGCCCGGGAAACACCACAAACACCTCGGGAGGGACCAATGTGAGTTGTGGAAACTTACGGAACTAGCATGGGACTCTCGGTTTGAAAACTAAGTCAAAAAATGCACTTTTCCACACTTAAGCTTGAAAATAGGCTTTCGGGTGCCAAAATCGTGCAACAGCCACGAGACGGCCCGGGAAACACCACAAACACCTCGGGACGGACCAATGTGAGTTGTGGAAACTAACGGAACTAGCACGGGACTCCCGGTTTGAAAACTAAATCTAAAAATGTACTTTTTTACACTTAAGCTTGAAAATAGGCATTCGAGGGCCAAAATCGTGCAACAGCCACGAGACGGCCCGGGAAACACCTCAAACACCTCGGGATACACCAATGTGAGTTGTGGAAACTTACGGAACTAGCACGGGACTCCCGGTTTGAAAACTAAGTCTAAAAATGCACTTTTTCACACTTAAGCTTGAAAATAGGCATTCGGGGACCAAAATCGTGCAACAGCCACGAGACGGCCCGGGAAACGCCTCAAACACCTCGGGATGGACCAATGTGAGTTGTGGAAACTTACGGAACTAGCACGGGACTCCCGGTTTGAAAACTAAGTCAAAAAATGCATGTTAAATTGTATATGTTATGGATAAGATAATAATTGTCTAACTGATATTTTTTTTTTTTTGTGTTTCATTTTTTTGCAGATTCGAGATTTGATATGGACGTGTTTGGTAATTTGGAGGGCCGATGGTAGAATATGGACGTGTTTAATCCGCCCTTGATATTTTATTTTTGTTAATATTAGTAGACATGTTTTTTGTTGGATATTAGGAGATGTGTTTGGTACTCTGCATACGGTTGATATTATATTTTTGTGGATATTAGTAGACATTTTTTTTGTGGATATTAGGAGACATGTTTATAATCCACATGCACTTCATATTATATTTTTGTGGATAGTGCTAAAATTCGATTGTGATGTTTATGAAAATGAACAGATTTTTGTAATAGATATTTTATTGAACATGTTATTGAAATGCGCAGGGAATTGTTACTGAAAAGAAAAAATTTCGGAAGAAAATAGTACCTTCATTTTCAAAATTTTTAATTTTTATTAGTGACGAAATAAAAAATGTCACTATTAGTTTTCAAAAAACATGACGAATAATTTTGTCACTAATGATATAGTACGAAACAAATAATTTCGTCACATTTGCTGAATATTTCTTCGCTAAATTGAAATATTTGGTGACAAAATGTTTTTTGTCATTGAATAATTTTCTTTTTTGCTCATTTTAGTGACGAATTTTTTTGTCACCTTAATCCATATCATTGGTGAGGAAAACTTTCGTCACTAAAATATATTTGGTGACGAAATATTTCGTCGCAAAAAACAATTAAAATAAAATATTATTTAGTTTTGGTGACAAAATTGGTGTTTTAGAGGACGAAAAATTCAACATTTGGAGACGAAACATTTCGTCGCCAAAAATGAATAATAGGTGACGAAACTGTTTTTCGTCACCAGGTACTTTCTGTGACGACCTATAGGCCACGAACGTGGTGACAAATTTTTTTCGTCAATATTTAGTGACGAAATTTTGATATTTGGAGACAAAATCAGTCTGTCACCAAAGACCTTTTTTGTTGTAGTGTTACTTGTGCTTCCACTCACATCCGACACTAATTTCATATTGGGCCACAATCACATTCATTAACTGTACAACACATAACACCAAAATGTGGCACCATTCACATTCAACAACTGGTTTTAAAAAGTTAAGGTGCAAACCAAACGACATCGTACCACAACGAGAAGCCCCCAAAATAGTCTACCAAACCCAATACTATGCTCGGATCGAAAAAAAAAAAAATCAATTAATGAATGTGACTGTGGCCCCCAAAATAGTCTACCAAACCTAATACAACAACGAATCAAGCATTCATTCGGAAACTGTTAAATAGTCTACCAAACGACATCGTACAACCCCAACATACATACTATTTCCAATTCGAAAACTGTAAAATCAATTATTTATCACAATTCTCACAAAACATACAAACAACAAAGCAGATTACGACTGAAGGTCACATAAACCCTAGTTTGTACTTGTTAATAAAAATCAAAGAAATTAACATTGCAAAACAGGGGCAAATCCACACTTACGTTTCAGAGTCATCATTCCTCCTTCTCACCGTAAACGCTAACCGTTATCACCTTCCTCATGAACGTCTTCGTCGAATCGCGCCCCTTCTGCTGTTCGTGGTGAGTTTCGAAATGTTAACAACTGAATCAGGCGTTTACATTAGCATAGAGGCACAAACAACGTGTTTTTTGAATTTCAAAATTAATGTATATGGATATGATATTAACATCTACTATTAAGGGTAAATGTGTCAAGTTACTTTCCATAGGACTTATGAGAATATAAGTTTTTACTTAGGACTTAACCTGCCATAAGTACCTGAAAAAGGACTTATAAATAAGTCTTCCTATTTTATATTTATGATACAATAATAACGTTACGGTTTGATTTTTGACCTGACGATTGAACTAGTGACCTATTCACAAGATCTCTTTTTAGTTCACTCACCAATTCAGTTTTTAAAATATTGATAAAAACGTTTATAAGCTTGCATTTTAATGTTTGTAAAATTTACTAATCATTTAAAAATATTTTTCTTAACCTACTCTAAATTGATATTTTCCCAAATGTTAATGACTGCTATTTTTGTTAGACTTTATATACACCTAACATAAATACATCAAAATAAAAGGTTTTAGAAATATTAGAAATGTTTTAATTAAATATATAAAACATTCAATATATATATAGAAGGCTTTATTCACCCTAATAGATATACGTAATCAATGTCTTTACATTATATAAAGGTTTTAAGAACTAATTTTTTTTGGTTTCCAAATGTAAACATTTAGGGATTAATTTTTTTATCATGAGAACCGTCATTAAAAAGTCATCTAAAAAAAAAAAAAAAAAGACTTTTAGCCACAAAATTTTTAAAATGTCCCTTTTAAATGTTATTTTAGCAAGAAAATAATTTGGTGTAAAAAGATTTACATTTTGAGACAAGACTTTCAGTCCAAAAACAATAGTGATTCATCACTAAAGTTCAATTTGTTGCTACAAATACAACAATAACATTTTTGAGAACTAAAATATTTTGTCCCTAATTTTTTATGTCAAAAAATTTAAATATGTTGTAGTGTTTGCAATGACCCTTTAAAATTTATAATTAACACATAGCATGGATACTCCAAGCATAGAGACTTTTAAAATATACAAAAATATCTTATTCTATCAATATTTTCAAAACTTATTTTTGTATATTTACATTTTGAGACAAGACTTTTAGTCCAAAAACAATAGTGAGTCATCACTAAAGTTCAATTTGTTGCTACAAATACAACAATAACATTGTTGGCTACATATTTTGTAAAAGCCAATTACAATTCAACACGTAGCAGAGTAAGGGTTATACTGGAAGAATGTTTAAGTCTTCGATCATGATCGTACACGTGGCAGTTAATATTGTTTATTGCGTGGTCCGAGTAGCATTGGATCAGCAAAGAGATGCAAGGTGGCGTGGCTTCAACAGTTACTCACATTCAAATTCAAATATAAGAGGGAAGCCTAACTACAAATAATGGCGTAGTGGAGCTAATCCTGGGGCAACATGATCAGCGATCATGGATGAGCAGTTCGACGGTTGGAAATGCAGTTCGATGGTCATCTTTGAGTAGTATAAATAGCAGAGAAGGCCCCAGAAAAAAGGACCCAGACTCAGATGCAAAAACCAGTCTTACTTTACTTATTTTACATTTCCAGTCTTTACATTTCCTGTACTTTAAATTCCTACACCACACTTCATTCATAGGAGTAGTTTTAAGTAGATTGTTGTTGTAAACCTTTACGAGGCTGAGTTTGGATCATTGTAAGTTTTTCATCTTAATGAAATACTTCAGTTGTTCGCCATTTGATTGTTATTTTGCGTAAAATTCTCCTAATCAAGCCACCAGTAAAAGTCCTCTTCATTGAGGCTGAAAGAACTACAACACAATCGTCTGATAATTGGTTGGCAATTAAAATTCTGTAAGGACTAATTGATCCTTGCTGGCACGCTCACAATTACAAATATAACCTTCGAAAGTCAAAAAGCCAACATATATTTTTGGCACGCCCGGTGGGACACATATAAATGGTTAGACGTAGGAGACAATGAGAAAATGAACGTTTGGAAGAAGGCGTGGAAGGAGGTAGAGATACCTAATCCAGGGGATAATGTGATAACACATCCTGTGGAAACTCCTATTTTATCAGAACCTATGGTCGAACAGACCAGCACTTCGGAGCAAGAACCACATGTTCATAGTATTGGACGAAACCAAGGAATTGAACCATCCACTCTTCCATCTACTCGACCAATAAATCCATGGGATGGTCTAGTAGATGCCATGGGACAGTAATTAATGAACATAATGGAAATGTGGGCAACATTCTTTTTGGATCGAATGAATAACCATCAACCAACAAATGCAAGACACATGGAGGAAGTAAATGTCCCTCAGCAAAGATTGGCTAGAGATAAACAGCCTATGCAAGTTAATGGACATTCTAATGGTCAAACTAGTAATCAGAATTATGAAAGACCACCACCTCAGTCTTGGTACGAACCCATTTCGAGGCCTATAGCAGGCCAAAATGCCTCAATGTTTAACAGTGAAGCCATGCAAGTTGGTGGATCTGGCCCAGTACAAGAAAATGGCATAAGAATGGTTCCAAATCCCACGTTCAAAGCCATACCTGGCACTAAGGGGTACACTAATCCCTTACTCGAATTTATACCCGGGGGGTTGGAAGGTTTTCCTGCAAATGGAAGGGACACAACACCTGTTCCAGCACCTTTTGCAGGTCCCTTCGCAGTACAGGCTCAAAGGGGTTACCCACACCCCCAACAGCAACCTACACCACAGGGACAACCAGTCCCAAATGTACCACCTTATGGACCAAGAGGACCACAAGTACAAGTTTGTCCACCGAATCTTGTGTTCGTTCATCCAGTAATGGTTCAGCAGGCACAAAATATGGTCCACAGGGACCAAATTGCTGATATTGTTAGGGAGATGTGTGGACCAAATGGCTCGGGGGGTCCAGACTCCTGTGTACAGGAAACCAAACCCAGAATGGGTGGACATGGTACATGAATACCCAAGAGGTTTCAGGATACCAGATTTTGCCCTTTTTTATGGGAATGAGAATCAATCAACAGTGGAGCATATTGCTAGGTTTGTTGCTCAATGTGGTGAATTTACTAATAATGACTATATGAAATTGAGGTTATTCCCAAATTCTCTAACTGGGGGAGCATTTGTATGGTACATCAACCTTACACCTGGCTCCATCCAAACTTGGCAACAAATGGAAGAGGCATTTCATGCCCAATTCTTCCAATCGGAGCCAGAGGTTTCCATGGCAGACTTGGCAAGATTGAGTCAAAGGCCTGAAGAGAAGGCTACTCAATTTATTGCCAGATTTAAAAGGGCTCGAAATAAATGTAGAGTCATCCTGCCAGAGTCAGAATTCGTAAGATTGGCTCAAAATGGATTAAAATTCAAGCTTCGAAAGAAGTTTGACTCAACTGAATTCAGAGACCTGGTGGAACTAACCTATAAGGTGTCTAAGTATGAAGCATTACTAGAGGAGGAACAAGATCGAAATAATGCATCATACAAGACATACTACAGAGATCCTAACTATGAGATTGATGCAGCAGAAATTGTAGGGAAAGAACCTGTGATCTGTGAGGCATTAGTTCATAAGGACACAACAATTGACCAGCAGTTTAAAAAGAAAGACTTTCATAAGAAATACTCTTTCGATTTAACCAAGGCAGATGACATTTTTTATCATTTGCTTGCGGCCAACTTCCTTAATTTACCAAAATGAGTAAAACTTCCATCTCCAGATGAACTTAAAGGAAAAGTATATTGTAAATGGCATAACTCTTGGTCTCACTCGACTAAGAACTGCATTGTTTTTCGAGACAGGATCCAAGAACAAATTCGGAAAGGAAGTTTGAAATTCCCAGTCAAAGCAGAAAAGGCCATGGGGATCGACAGTAATCAATTTCCAGAAGTTGGAGAAAGTGCAGCCAATGTTGTTGTACCAAACTTCCAGAATTTATCTCTGCAGGAATTGGAAGAGGTCAATGTGCAGATGCATATTGCCAATCAGACAACTACCAAGAAGGACACTGGAAATCTACCAACTATTGGACAAGGTTTCTCACGCCAGAGGGAAGATTCTGATGAAGAAGCACTGGATGATGACTCATTCGAGGCAACTGTAATGCAGAGGATGTATCCCAGGTGCAGACTGAGTTATAAGTGGTTGAAAGGCCTTCCAGTTGATGGGAAGCAATATTACAGGGATGTGTAGAGGCGTCCCAAACCAACCAATACTTATAATAAAAGCCCGTATCCGGCTAGTGTTAGGCAGCAGCCATTAGTGGTTGAGCCTGTAGCCGACAGATTGCATTCTAAAGGCAAGAGCCCTTTATATGAATCCAGGCCACCTAATTACTACAGAATGAAGAGCAGTCATTTTGAAAGGAGATTGGAGAAAGGCTCAGTTCACGAGCTCAAAGCCAGAGATTGGCCGCCTAGACCAGCCTTACGCAGGACAGAAAATGGCCATCTTCATCGAAGGCCTGAATCAGGTCTAAGGCATGAAGTCAGAACCAAGCAATTGCTTTCACAGCCAGCTTCGAAGATGGCTTCGAAGGAGGAAAGGAACAGTTCAACCTCTAGGTCAGTAAGTTCGTGGGTACCTGGAGTTCCAGATTGGTTTGTGATGCAGAACAAACCTAGGGAAGTACCCACCCAGAGGGATGTTGGAAACCAAGGCAGGATGGTCAAGCCTCCTTTGGTAGCCCCAAACAATTGGGTATTGCTTAAACACCCAAAGAGGAAGGAACCAAATATGGTCCCAGTCATTTCGAGATCACAAAGGAGAAAGATTCAACGCAGGTACACTCAGTACCAGAAAGATATGAAAGAAAGTAGAGAGAGTTCCTCATTGGTTCAAACTGAAGGAAAGTGGAATCCAAAGACAGACCATACTCCGAAACCAACTCTCCAAGGCAAAATGGATTGCAACAGAGAACAATTGGCCAAGGTTCATTCTAAACTAAAAGCCAGAGAAAAGTCTAGCTTAGCAGGATTGGAGAAAGCCCTGATGGAGAGCGATAACGAGATAGAGGAAGAAATTGGCGTAGACCAAAAGAAAGAAATGGTGGAGGAAGAAATGTTCGAAGCCTTTATGGCTGAGCAAACATTTTTGGTTGAAAAGCCAGTCGAGAGAAACCATTCGAAGGAGTCTGTTAGCAATGAAATGCCAGAATGCAGCATGGAGGATGCTTCTGAGGTAACTGATCAAGGTAACCAAGAAGGGAAACAGGTACAACCAGCCATCCAATTTGGCTCGTTTCCTCCAGTATCAGTAAATATGGTACATATACTACCTCATGAGTTCCAAGCTGGAGATGAAGACCAAGATGGTCAAGGAATTGATCCAATTCCAATCTCTAGTGAAGACTCACAAGTGAGTATGGTACAAGATAATTTTGGGATGGCCGCCCCAATGGAAACTGAATATGAGAGTGAAGAAGAGGTGAGCATTAACCTCTCGTATCCTTTTGAGTATCCCTCGAATTCTATGACACAACATGTTAAGCCTTTGTATATCAAGGCTTTCTGCGATAGGATACAATTGAACCGAGTCCTGATAGATAATGGGGCAGCAGTTAACCTACTACCGAAATCTTCCTTGAAGAAACCAGGAAAAAGGAACCCCAGGTTAATCCCAACCAGCACAACCATTGCTGGCTTCGCTGGAGACAAACAGATGGCTCAGGGAATTCTGCCCATCAACCTGAGTGTGGGAACTAGGGACTGCATGATAGCATTCTTCGTGATCGACAGCAATGCTAAGTACAATGCTTTACTTGGTAGAGATTGGATCCACACTAACAAATGTGTGCCTTCCTCTTTGCATGAGAAACTGATGATGGCCTTGGGAAATGGAGAGACAGAGGAAATTGATGCAGATCCTCAACCCTTCATAGCCTGTGCAGACTTCGCAGAGGCCAAATTGTATATTGAGGGAGTAACACCACTCAGTATACTAAGGAAACCTGATGGCTCAGCCAAAGTGACGGCTGATGAGGAAGTGACACACCTGAAGGGCTTAGTCCAGGAGAATACTAATGAAGAAGTTAACGTTAAGGATGACCATGATACCTGGTTGTAGGCAAAGAGATGAAGTACAGGGAGCCAAGTCTTTGGCTCTAATTAAATTCTCAACTTTGGATGTAAAGTCAATAGTCCAGAAAGTACAAGAGTAAGAGAAAGAAGCCATGATAATTGGCTGTAACCAGTAACAGGTCAGAGTTTTGGGCTTTGACAAATACTGTGCATTGGACATTGAAACAAAAGTCCAGGAGATATAGGAAGAAGAAGCCTTATGGACAGACTTTGTCTATGAGGAGGAGGGCAAAGATGTTGAAGCTAAGAACCTGAGAACAGAACAAAGCAAGAAGATTGCTTCGAAGCTAGAAGGAATCAAAGGAGAAGCTCCAGTAAGTTCTCAGATTCAAGACCCCTTAGAAGAAATAAATTTAGGGGAAGGGTCTATACAATAGCCCACCCATGTAAGCGCTTGTTTGAATGTTCTGGACAGGGACCAGTTGTTAGTTGTTCTGAAAAAATATAAAGATTGTTTCGCATGGTCTTATAATGAACTACCAGGATTGGATAGGTCATTGGTAGAACATAGGCTCCCTATGAAGCCTAATTTCAAGCCATACAAGCAAAAACCAAGAAGAATGAGTCCAGAGGTGATTCAGAAAGTTAAAGAAGAGATTCTTAGACTACTCAAGGCAGGCTTTATTAAGACAGCCAGGTATGTTGAATGGCTGTCTAATATTGTCCCTGTAGTTAAGAAAAATGGTAAAAT
The DNA here is from genome assembly GCA_030407325.1 of Camellia japonica. Lineage (NCBI taxonomy): Eukaryota > Viridiplantae > Streptophyta > Magnoliopsida > Ericales > Theaceae > Camellia > Camellia japonica. Next base: position 98,802,986 of record JAPPVO010000003.1, read on the forward strand.
GAGGGTATGCATCGATTTCAGAAACTTAAATCTAGCAACTCCAAAAGATGAGTACCCCATGCCTATAGTAGATTTGCTGGTAGACAGTTCGGCAAGGCATCAAATTTTATCAATGATGGATGGGCACTCTGGTTACAACCAAATCTGCATTGCAGAGGAGGATGTTCACAAGACAGTATTCAGATGTTCTGGGAATATTGGCACCTTCGAATGGGTTAAAATGCCATTTGGTCTGAAGAATGCTGGGGTTACATATCAGAGGGCTATGAACACTATCTTTCACGACCTCATTAGAGGGTATTTAGAATGTTATATTGATGACATTGTAGTTAAATCCCAATCCATGGAGGAGCATCTGTTTCACTTAAAAGCAGTCTTTGAAAGAATGAGAAAGTTTAAGTTGAAACTCAATCCTCTTAAGTGTGCTTTTGGTGTATTGGGCTATGTAGTACACAAGAGGGGAATACAGATTGACTAGAATAAAGCCAAAGCCATCATTGAAGCCAGACCCCCATCAAGTAAGAAAGAATTACAAAGTTCCTTGGACTGGTTAATTTTCTTCGAAGATTCATTTCTAACACTGCAGGAAAAACTAAAGTATTTTTTTCCTTATTAAGGCTAAAAGATGAAGAGGAATTTGTATGGATAGCAGAGCATCAAATTGATTTTGAAGGTATTAAAGTCTACTTGGCCAACCCTCCAGTGCTGATGCCACCAAAGGGTGATAAGCCCTTAAAGTTATACATAGCTGCAGTAGAAGATTCATTGGGAGCTTTCTTAGCCCAAGACAATGAAGAAGGCAAGGAGCAAGCTGTTTATTATCTTAGTAGGTTTTTAAATTCTTGTGAATGTAAATACTCAGCTGTAGAAAAGCTATGTCTTGCTTTGTATTTTGCTGCAATGAAATTAAGATACTATCTTTTACCTACAACTGTCTTGGTAATTGCAACCACAGATTTGGTCAAGTACATGTTATCTAGACCTATGTTGAGGGGAAGAATTGGTAAATGGATCCTAGCCTTATCAGAATTTCATTTTGAATATGTTCCCCAAAAGGGAGTAAAAGGCCAAGTTTTAGCCATTTTTTTGGCAGACCATCCATTTCAAACAGAAAACCAAGAGATAATGAAACTTGGTACAACTAGTGTTGAGCCATGGCAAATGTGGTTCGATGGATCAAAAGCCAATGGCTTAACTAGAATTGGTATTTTGATTAGGTCACCACAAGAGGTAAAAACCACACATGGTTTCAGAGTGGATGAAGCTACTTGTTCCAATAACCAAGCTGAATATGAGGCCTTAATAATGAGACTGGAAATTCTTATTAGATTACAAGTTCATACAGTTGACATATTTGGAGATTCTCAATTGGTGATTAATCAAGTGAAAGGGATTTTCAAATATCAAAGTATAAGCATTTTGCCATACTATGTCGTTGCATTACATCTGCTTTCTCAATTTCAAATAGCAAATGTAACTCATGTTCCAAGATTCTTGAATAATAGAGCTAATGATGTAGCCCAGAAAGCTTCGAATTTCAAGAGAAGGGATAATGCCCAAAGGGACATAAGCCAAACAACATATCAGAAATTAGTACCACCTTTGAATAAAAGGAGTGTGGTCTTGGAAGTCAATCATAAGGACTTACAGGGTCAAGATTGGAGGCATCCAATAATGCAATACTTGGTTGGCCCATCTTTGAAAGCCAGCAGGAAAGTTAAATTGCAATCTATGCAATATATAATGTATGGTAATACTCTCTACAAGAGAGGGGGAGATGGTTTATTGCTGGAATGTTTGGGCCTAAAAGAGGCATTAACAGCTATGACTGAGGTTCATGAAGGCATCTGTGGTGCTCATCAGCCTGGTGTGAAAATGAGGTGGTTGCTTCGAAGGCATTCCTATTATTGGCCAACTATCCTTAAAGATTGCATAGAATATGCAAAGGGTTGCCAAGCATGGCACAGTAAGGCATGTGCCCATAACTGACCTGCATGCAGTAGTGAAACCTTGGCCATTCAGAGGATGGGCCATGCATATGATAGGGAAAATACACCCACCCTCTTCGAGGCATCATTGTTTCATCTTAGTGGCCACTGATTACTTCACTAAGTGGGTCGAAGCTAAGCCATACAAAGCTGTAGACCAGACTGAGGTCATTGGATTTATCAAGGATTTAATCCATAGATTTGGCATCCCACAAACTATAACTGTTGATAATGGGACTGTGTTCGATGGGAAACTGGTGAAATCTTTTGTGGCAGAGTTTGGGATTAGCCTTGTTAATTCCACCCCATATTATGCGCAAGCCAATGGTCAAGCTGAATCATCCAATAAGTCCTTGAAAAAAGGAATACAAAAGGTTATGGAAGACAATCCTAGGGATTGGCATAACCTATTGTTGGATGTATTGTGGGCTTATAGAACTTCCCCAAGGTCAAACACAGGAGTCACTCCTTATGCATTAGTATATGGGCATGATGCAGTGTTACCTGTGGAAATTAATGTTAAATCTTTGAGGGTAAGATGCCAAGATCAGTTAGATCCTGAGCAGTACCATCAAAATATGTGCCTGGAGTTAGAAAGCATAAATAAAGCTAGAATTCTGGCATTAAATAACATTCTTTTCCAAAAGAAGAAAACAGCCAAAAACTATAATAAGAAGGTCAAACACATTGGCTTTGATGAAGGTGATTTGGTATGGAAGACAATACTCCCAATAGGAATTAAAAGCCATAAGTTTGGCAAATGGTCACCTAACTGGGAAGGACCATATCAAGTCCACAAAGTCATGTCTTTTGGAGCATATCATTTGAGAAATTTGAATGGTTATGTACATCCCAAAAAAGATTAATGGCAGATATTTGAAGCCTTATTTTCCAACCATTTGGGAAACACAAGGAATAAAATAAACACTAAGAAAAGAACACAAGACTGCTTAAATGATAAACAAGAATTTGTTTTTTCATAAAGAGTTAAGTACATTTTGCCACAAATTGGCCCAAAAATCATTACAATGTCTTAATTGTTCTTTTACAATAGATTTCCTATTATTAAATGATGAAAACAGTTGAATAGCTACAGTCATTTCTTCCTTTCGATCGGCCAATCGTTGGTTGGTAATTTGCAGTTTAGTATCAGTTCGGATTAAGGCCTAGTTCACTGCAGATAGCTCCTCCTCAAGTTGAGCTTTCTTCTCCAGTAGCTGAATTCGAAACTGGGAGACAGAGGAATGTTGTTCCTTTAGCTCGGAGACTTCAGTGTGCACTTTGGAAACAAAACTCTGGTCTCTAGCCAATTTCTCCTCCGTAGCCTTGGCAGCATGGCATATGTTGATGTAGAAATCGATAGTAGCTGCTACTTGGGATAGATGACTGGAGACATTCATGCCGAATTGCTCAGAAACTCTGCAGTACTAAAGGAACCCATTTCTTATTATTGCCCTTTGTAGAGCCTCAAAAGGGATCCTCGAAAAAGAGATTAATATTTCCAGGCAAGTGTCTAAGTCTATTATAGGTGCAAAAGGCTTGCTACTAGAGGAAGAGGAACTTTCAAGAATTTCTAACAAGGAGTGAGCCAAGACCAATGGCTCAGCTTTATCATTGACTGTTGGAGAGGTAGAAGGTATGCCGAAGAGACTGGCTAGTCTTGCTTCGAAGATATCCACCTCATCTGTAGACATGAGGGACGCAGAGAGAGTTGTGGTGGAAGGCACAGAGAACTGCATGGGGATAGAAGAAATGGGTAGAGCCTCTTTGGCAGTATCTATGGTCCTAGCCACTAATGAATCAAGGGAAGAAGGGCTAGAGCAAGGTAGAGGTAATGAACCATGGGATGGGGAGCTGTCAGCACCCTCTGTAGGGGAATCAACTGCCATCAGAGATGGAGTAGCAGTTGGAATTTCCTTGGAAGGAGAAGGAGGAGCAGGGCCCGAAGGATAAGTAAATTGAGGCAGGTCAAGGGTCAAATGGGGAAGATATGGAGTCAGACCAAGAGAGAGAAATTTAGGAATGCTTGGCCTCAAAGGTGGTACATCGAGTGTAGGCCTGGGAAGTGGAAGTATGATTTGAATAATCTTCACATTCTGCATCTGATCAACTGAGATTGAAACCGAGGGAGCCCTCATTAGAAGAATAGGCTCAGTAGTTGTTGCTGCAAAGGGAAGACATATAAAGTAATGTCAAGCTTCAACACTAAAATTTGACAAGGAAAGAACAGTAGAAGCATGAACGAAATTACTTGTTCCAGAAGTGCTGACAATGATGGGAGAGCTACGAAGGGAGTAATATTCAGCAGTTTGTTGCCTTCTTGTAGTCTCCCTTTGTAGGTCATCAGCAGCGGCAGCTTCATCTCTTAGAAATTGTTGTTGACGCCTCTTCTCAGCTCTTTGGAAGACAATCAGGGCCTTGGAATGTTCTTGCTCCACTGCCTTGGCAGCTGCTTCATAAATAGGATCTGCGACCAAGTCAGCAGCAGAAACAGTCACCTTCCTTGTCGGTAATTGCACTACCGGCTCTTTCTCAGCCTTCCTCTCTTCAATTTGGGGTTCAGATTTTTCAGAAGGAGGTTCTTTTTCCACTACTTCGGTAGTTGCCTCGTGAGTAGGGTCTTCGACTGAATCAGCAAAGGAGACAGTTGTCTGCTTTCTCTTTTTCCTTTGCAATGGTTTCTCCTGTTCTTTCTCAATCTCCCTCTCTTCGGTTTGGGATTCAGATTCCTCAGGGGTGAGTACCAGCTTCCTTTTCTTCTTTTGTTGCTACTTTTCTTTGAGAGCAGTTAGAGTTTTAGCTCTTTTAGGGGATTCTTCTTAGGGAGACCCTGCACTAAGATGTTTTAGTGTAAAGGAAACAGACAAAAGAATCTAAAAGAAAAAGAAACCAGAAAATACTTACCCTTCTTTGAGGCGGCCTGAGTAACTCTAGGAGGAGTTGAAGCAGCAGGAGCAGATTGTGTGGTGGCAGGCACAGAAACTGAAGTGGTCAGAACAGTGGAAGAAGTAGCAACTCCAGCTCCTTTAGGCTTGGGCATATCCAACACCACCAGTAGGTCTTGAGGTGAAATGGCCAAGTATACTTCCATGTTGCTCACCCACCAGTTTTGGCATCTCTTCAAAATATTGCCTTGAGGAAGGAAGGGGATATACTCAAAATCGATCAAGTCCTGTATATATTTAGAAGTTGCCTCTTCTAGTCTGGACCTTCGAACTTTCAAATCCCTGGTGGTAAGACTTAGATTGGTGTTACTGCAGAGAGGTATTGGGACCCCTTGAGAGAAGCCAAATTGTCTAGCAAATTGTGCAGGACAGTAGGGCTCAACAATGCATTTGTAAGCTCGGGGGTTCAAGGTCCCGATGAATAATTCTCTAGGGATTAAAATGGAGGCCCATATATCTTTGTGAGCAGGTGAAGCACAGAGCCTATCACTTAAGAAATTCTTCAACCAAAGTGGGCAAATAGTAATGGGTTCAAAGCAGTAGAAGCAGTAGGAAGAAGGAGAAGCTGGAAGTTGGTCGAAGAAAGAAAAGTAAAAAGCAAAGGTGGAAGGATAAAGTGATGCATTGACTAGCCTCATGCCATGAGTAGGAGGGTTTGACTCAAAAAATTTAAGGCATTTGGATTATAATTCAGTGAAGTAAGCAAAAAGCCAAAGCTGAAGAATTCAAAATGGCCCCCCTTGATTGGCATCTAAAGGTTTCTCACAAAAAAGAGAACATGCTCTATATAAATGGCCTAAAACGTACGGAGCTAAAGCCACCCTCTTTTGTAAGACAAGGGCTTTGGCAAGAGGGGCAAATTCAGGCATGATTCTTTGGGAAGAGGTGCAGAAAAGAAACTTGCAAAGCCAATATAATAAGAAAGAAAAGAATTCCCTATCAGTCACAAGGCCCTCCATTTTATTCTCAGCCTTGACAAAATCGCTGTAAGATGAGTTAAGGGAGGGAAGGGAAAAAGGGACTGCTAGGTTAGGGTAATCTGGTCCAATAGGGGACCCAATGGGAGATAATCCTAATAGATGGCAAATGTCGAGAATAGTAGGGGCCATCATCCCACATCTGAATTGGAAGAAATTAAAAACAGAATTCCAAAAACATAGGGCAGCAGGAATCAAAAAAGGGTCCTCTGAGATAGTTGACCTGGATAACCGAAGGGCATCGAAAAGGCAGAGTTCTTGAAGATCCAGAGTCCTATCAGGGACAACCCGATCATACAATTCTTGCCACTCCGGTCTCACTATGGGCCAGCATCGGTGGGGGCAATTCATCCTCCAGTTCCTCCAGTCAAGGCCACCTTCGTAAAGGAGACAATGGTCATCTAGGCGAGGATATAGAGCTGGAAGCTCTGTAAGAATCTCCTTGAATATAGGCCCCATCACATAGTCTTGTTGCTCGTGACGACGGGGAATAAAAATATGACCGTCGATGGCACTCTTCGCCCCAGCCTTGTACTTTTCACACTTAGCATCAATGATCCTCTTCAGAACTACAGACGGGCTCGCACATTCTACGACTGGCACTTTCGATGAAGGGGAAGCCATTGATCGAACATTTTCTCAGAAAACGAAGCTAGGAAAAGGAATAGAGAGAAGTGGAAGATTGGTGGAGAGGAGGGTTTGTGTGTTGAGCGAGCAAGTGATTTTAGAGCACGAAATAAAAGGGTTTTTAAAAAGCCTTTGGGTCTGAAAAATATATTGCGTAATTCGTTAAGTACTAAAAGTACGGATATGAAGAGCTTCCTTCTATATTGATACTTTTGGAGGGAAAAACACATCCCAGATGTTGAAACCAGCTTCGAAGTACAGTATTTGGCTTTGAAACCATGTTTTGGCGCCAAGAGTCGAATAATAAACGGCTTCGAAACTAAGAAGCCAGCTTCGAAGTACATTTCATACATATGGATGTAAGAATGCTCAAGTATTCATTTATTTCAAAGGGACTAAAGACCTGTTTTAGGTTTCTCAATGAAAGTAATGTTCTTCGAAGCAAAATTAGAGATCTCTTAAGAATGGAAATTGGTATTCGAAACATCGAAACCAATAGGGGGTTTATATATTCAGAAATTTTTTTTTGTCTTTTCAAACTAAAACAGTGCAGCCTTCAAAAAGAGCTTCCATATTTCTGAGAGGATGGGCTTTTGTTCAAGGCAAAAAGATCAATTTAAACTAATTGATCACACTTAGTCATGACCACATGTTGGTTATAATTCAAACGAGTTTTCAAAGATAAGGTTGTTAGATTCGAAGCATGAATCCTAAATAAAAATCATCAAAAAACTATCAGCTGCATTCCATAAATTGGAAAATTTCATGGTCGTTTTGTTAATGTTCATGTAAAATCCAGGTTCGAAGGATAAGATTGCTCAGTTCGAAGCTCTGAAATTGTTTTCAAAGACAAATGGAGATAAGCTCAGATAATGCCAAATAAAGAGGAAAGCTTTAGTTGTATTAAAGAAAAACAATTACATCGAATGGCCCTATTTGGATACAAACTCAAGCTCATAAAAATAGGGAATGGAATAAATAACAAGATCATGAAATTTAGTCCAACTATGATCAATGAATTTCTGTTCTTTCTTCATTCTATCCTCTATTTCTTCTAACATTGGCTGCGCTCTCACTTCGTAGTAGAGCTCTTCAGCCTTTATTTTGAAGGCCGCTTCTCTCAATCTTTGTTCAAATTCGTCTATATCCAAGTCATCCCAGTACACAGAATCTTTATTCTTGAAATCATCGAATTCTTCAATAAAGTTCTCTGCTTCGTACTGGGCATGAACTCGAAGGGACGAGAGTTGGTCTAAAGATTGTGTGGTGGCCATAGAGGTTCGATGCCAGTGGAGGAGCAACGGAAGTTGGTCCAAAAACATGTGAAGCTCTGCTTGGGCAAGGGGATTGAGGACATGACCTCGAGTCAAGATGTCACAAGCCTATCGAAGGTTCTTGACAGAGACTTCATCCTTAAGAACATCGAAGGGCAAGTGAGAGAAAGCCGCAAGAAGAAGTTGAGCTTGCTTCCGCTTAGCTGGAGTGGGGAAAGGCGGAGGCTTGTAAGGTGGAAAGACCTTATCCATAGAGAGGGCAAACCTCAGTCTCTCTATCCAGCAAGGATTTGGCAGAGGAGAAAGAGTGGATGCTTCTATTATATGGGGCAAAGGAGAAGGCGTGGATGCTTCCATTTCAAGGAGTGGAGCAAGGGTAGAAGGAACAAAGGCATTAATATAATCAAGCCAGTCAGAAGAACAAAAATCGCCTTCTGAGCTAAGAATGATGGATTGTACCCTTGTGCCTCTTCTGGGCGTCGGGCGGCGTGCACTATCCTTGTAGGCATGGAAGATGTGTACCATGCTACAAGCAGATTCTCCTCCAAACTACGTCGATGGTCAATGGGCACGTAGGGGTAGACCACTGAGCTTCGAGCGTAGGAAGGAAACTCTAAAGGGTCAGTGAACTCAACCAAATAATGGTTGATTCGTTCCCTCAAATCACAGGTCTCAGGTATTGACCAGCTTGTCCAGTCAGAAACCCCAGAAGAGGAAGAAGTTGCAGCTTTATCCTATGCAGAGATTTGTGAAGAAGAGTTTTCCAAGCCCATATTTGCAACTTTCTGAATCAAAGGTTTGAGAGCAGTTTGTTCGAAGTACAAGGGTGAGTCAGAGGAAGAACTTCTTATATCTATATTCGCAAGTTTCTGAATCGAAAGATTAAGGGCAATGTGTTCGTAATCCAAAGGTCGATAATTTGCAAAGGCATCCATGACCTGAATATGGAAAGGTGGGTAAAGGTGGCTAATTAATGCATTGAAATTCTTTCGAGGAGGAACAACATCATCATATGACTCTTCGTGTGCTCGATTAGTGGAGGAGAAGATTGATTCAGCCATAGAAAATGTATCAGCCTGTTCGAATACTAAGATGGCGGGGGTGTTCAAGAGGTTGAAGAAGGGTTTAATGCAGGTAATGAATGACAGTTGCATTTCTGGAAGAATGTGAAAGCCCATGCACGTTCTAAGACGTGGGAAAAGGGGCATGATTCACTAATATCACCAAGTATTGGGTATATTAGTGTGAGGGGTAATGTTGGCTACATATTTGTAAAAGCCAATTACAATTCAACACATGGCAAAGTAAGGGTTATACTGGAAGAATGTTTAAGTCTTCAATCATGATCGTACACGTGGCAGTTAATATTGTTTATTGCGTGGTCCGAGTAGCATTGGATCAGCAAAGAGATGCAAGGTAACGTGGCTTCAACGGTTACTCACATTCAAATTCAAATATAGGAGGGAAGCCTAACTACAAATAATGGCGTAGTGGAGCTAATCCTGGGGCAACATGATCAGCGATCATGGAGGAGCAGTTCGACGGTTGGAAATGCAGTTCGATGGTCATCTTTGAGTAGTATAAATAGCAGAGAAGGCCCCAGAAAAAAGGACCTAGACTCAGATACAAAAACCAGTCTTACTTTGCTTATTTTACATTTCCAGTCTTTACATTTCCTGTACTTTAAATTCCTGCACCGCACTTCATTCATAGGAGTAGTTTTAAGTAGATTGTTGCTGTAAACCTCTACGAGGCTGAGTTTGGATCATTGTAAGTTTTTCATCTTAATGAAATACTTCAGTTGTTCGTTATTTGATTGTTATTTTGCTTAAAATTCTCCTAATCAAGCCACCAGTAAAAGCACTCTTCATTGAGGCTGAAAAAACTATAACACAATCGTCTGATAATTAGTTGGCAATTAAAATTCTGTAAGGACTAATTGATCCTTACTGGCACGCTCGCAATTACAAATATAACCTTCGAAAGCCAAAAAGCCAACAAACATTTTTGAGAACTAAAATATTTTGTCCCTAATTTTTTATGTCAAAAAATTTAAATATGTTGTAGTGTTTGCAATGACCCTTTAAAATTTATAATTAACACATAGCATGGATACTCCAAGCACAGAGACTTTTAAAATATACAAAAATATATTATTCTACGAATATTTTCAAAACTTATATAAAAATATGTACTAAAAGTTTAATCCGTGAAAACTAAGCCAAAAAAAATCCCTATTCCCCCCCCCCCCCCCCCCCTATTTATTGACCCATGGTTTCTGCAATATGTGTTGAAAACGAAGAAAACATTTTTCAACAAAATCTTTTGTGTTTGGTCACATTTTCATTTCTAAATTTAAGTAGGAAACATTTCATATTACAAAATGATGTTTTAAAAACAAATAAAAATAAAATTAAGAAAACATGTTTAGTCAAAGAGAGTGGAGTTTCCCCCCCCCCCCCCCTATTTATTGACCCATGGTTTCTGCAATATGTGTTGAAAACGAAGAAAACATTTTTCAACAAAATCTTTTGTGTTTGGTCACATTTTCATTTCTAAATTTAAGTAGGAAACATTTCATATTACAAAATGATGTTTTAAAAACAAATAAAAATAAAATTAAGAAAACATGTTTAGTCAAAAGAGAGTGGAGTTTGCCTGAGAGGGAGAGGGGGAGGGGGAGTGGCTTAAAAGTGTGGTGCAATTTATTGTTAGTGTTTGACACTTAAAAAGTAAAAACTATTCCTTTTCACATATTCATATTTTATTTAGCTCATATTATTTTTTTATATTTCGATAAGTCATATATGTGACATAATTATCAAAATAACATTTATAATATGAATATTTTGTAATGTAAATGTTTATACTGTTAATGTAAATAGTCACAAGTCAATGTAAATATTCACATCGTAAAATATGAATGTTCACATCACTAAATTTTTAACCGTTCAAAAAATATTTATAAGGGTAAAAATATCCATAAAATACTTTAAATATGAGAATTATGATTTGATGGACCAAATGTTTAAATAATAAGACTTATGAAAATAGACGAATATCTTATTAACTAATTAAAATACAAACACTTTAAAAAAAAATTCTAATAAATCTCTCATTTATTTTTTAATTCTTAGATAATTAATTAATTTTTTTTTTAACTTATTTAAATTACTTCTATTATAAATGGAGATTGCACCAAATAATATGACATTGTCTCCCAAATTAATATGAGTTGTAATCAACTCTTTTAAGTTATAGCAAACATCAATATAGGTTTTTTTTTTTTTTTCTTTATTTTTTTTTCGATAAAAAATAAAAAATAAATAGATAAATACTTACTGGGATCAAGCTCTGCACTAACAAGCTCCAACTGGAGTGATTTACCAAGCATATCAGCAATGTCGTCAAGCCCACGGCTCAATCCGAGGTTCGACAAGAAACCACCGGCCGTTAATTTCACACAAACAACAGCCTTAACCATCGTAGTCTGCTCGGTAGTAGTGGTTGCTATGGCTTTAATGGTGCTAGGAACACACCGAACACGACCTTTATCCTTTTGGTTTCGACAAAACCCTGGTTTCAGCAGGTGTAGTGACGACGAAGGGCTAGCTGTTCCGGAGGGGAATGGCTTGTGCCATGGAATTAGGATTTGGACAGTATGAGCCTGGTGAGCTTGACTGTTCAACAATTTTTTTTTTTTTTTTTTTGGAGATTATTTTTTTCTTGATCTGGGTTTGGAATAAGTTAAATTTGGTGGTGTGGAAGGTAAAGCAAGTTTGAGTGGCTCTTATAAAAAGGATGTGTTTAGCAGTAGGCTAGATGTGAATTGGTACGAGGGGTATTTCCCTAAATAAGCCAAAATAATAAAGGAATTTCTAAACTAAGCCTAGTTTTGAAAGAATTTTCAAAATAAGCTAACTCACGGTTCACAATCGCGAGTTCAACACTTTTCCACCCCTCCCGCGTGAAAGCTGGTAAATGTTAAACTCGTTGTTACGAAAAGCGAGTTTGATTAAGAACTCGCGGTTACGAAACGCGAGTTTAATTAATTTTTTTTTCTTTTGAACTCGCTTTTACAAACCACGATTTCATCAAAAAAATTTTCCTCTGAACTCGCTGTTTGTAACCACGAGTTATCAAAAATCATTTTTCTTCTGAACTCGTGGTTTGTAACCACGATTTCAACACCGCCTCACAAACAATCTCACTTTGACTCACTCCCACTTTGACTCTGACACCATACACAAACACACACCAAACACAAACAAACACAGTCACACTCAATATATAATATATATATATATAATATAAAATTTCATAAAATTGATCAATATTAAATATATATAATAATTTATAATAACAAATAATAATCAACTATATAAAATGATTACTTTTTATTTTAATTCTTAATTTTTTTTATTTTACTGTTTAGAGAAAAAATTTATTTTTTTTATTTTAGAGTTTAAGGTTTAATTCTTAAAATTTATTTTTTTTTATTTTAGGGTTTAGGATTTATAAAAAAAATAAATTTAATTGGAACAAAATGTTTAAAAAAATCTTAAAACATAAACTAAAAAATATTGTTGTTCAAGGCTAAAATATTTATATTTATATTTATTATTTATGACAATGGGATCCCACATATTATAATTGAAAAAAATTAATTAAAAAAAATATTTGAAAAAAATTTAATTGGAAAAAACGTGGTTTGTAAAAATTATTGAAATTTTTACTATCTTAAGATCTGGTTATATAGAGGTGCAGTGGAGTGAGCAAGTATTCTCTCCTTCGCTTTTTATTTGGTGAGTTATTGGATTTATTTTTTTTGATCCAATTTCGATAATTTAAATTGTTCATATTTTAGAATTTGTCATGTATATTATACTTGTAAAAAATCAAGTCGATCAGATATCAAAAATTATGTGAACGAAAAATTTTATTAAACAATAAAATTGTTTATTAAATTTTTTTTAATAAACGATTTTTAATTCTTCTGATATCTTATCAATTTAATTTTTTACAAATATGATATACATGCAAATCTTCAAATGTCAACGATTCAGATTATCAAAATTAAACTCAAAAGTGAACTTCATGACCCACCAAATAAAAAGTCAAGGAGAGGATCTTACCTCTCGCACTGGAGGACATTTTTTTTTTTTTTTTTTTTTTTTTTCATGAGCTCATTTTTCTGGCTAGCTTACTTCACCTGGAAAGTATTTTTAAATTCTAAAAATTAACACATATTGAAATTTATAAATTTTTCTGCGATTATATAATATGAGAGATAGGTCTATTATCATTAAATATATAACACATTAAAAATTACATATATTCTGTTAAATTATTATAGATAGAATTGTGAGAGATAGGTCTATTATCATTAAATATATAACATATTAAAAATTACATATATTCTGTTAAATTATTATAGATAGAATTGTGAGTACCTTTTAAATGTCTCAAATATTTTTCTTTAAATTATTGGTTTCTAAAAAGCGAAGAGAAAATTACAAGCCATACTTTTAAAAAAAAAATATAAAAATATGAAAAATTTACGACTTTAATCATTAAACTTGGTAAAATTTACCATCAGTTTGTAATTTTTTTTTTTTTAAATATACTATTAATTCCCAAATGATGAAAGTCATGTTTGCGGGGTAGGGGTCCCAGATGATGAAGGGGATCTACATGCGAAACAATTGAATTGTATGTGCCATAAGCTACCTTTTATGTATCTTGGGTTATCTCTTGGTGCAAGTCCAAGGAGGAAAAGTTCTTGGAAGCCTGTGATTGACCAATTCAAGGCAAAACTAACCTCTTGGAAAAGGAAGCTTTTATCTTTTGGAGGTAGACTAACACTGGTGAAGGCAGTGTTGTCATCTCTACCTATTTATTACCTATCAGTCTTTAAAATGCCGATGAGTGTAGCAAGAATGCTAGACAGGATCCAGGCTAGATTTTTGTGGAGAGGATTAGAGGTTAAGAAGAAGCTGCACTTGGTAAATTGGGAGGAGGTTACAAAGAACAAAGGCAATGGGGGTTTGGGAATTAGGAAGATGAGGATGGTTAATGATTGCTTATTAGCTAAATGGTGGTAGAGGTTGGGCATGAAGACCGGGCGTTGTGGAAATCAGTTTTAATTAGCAAATATGGCAGCACAGGTGGGCAATGGTTACCGTTTGCTACGGCAGGAGAGCAAAGATCGAAACTTTGGGGTGATATTCTTAATACGGTTGATAGTTACCCTCAGTTGTTCAGTTTTTATGTGGGTAACTGTGTTGTTGAAGTGGGAAATGGTATTAGAATCCGATTCTGGGAGGACCATTGGATTGGTGAAAAATGTTTTAAGGAGGAGTTTCCCAGAATTTTTGAGCTGTCAATGGAGAAAGAGGTCTCTCTAGATCATATAGTTGAAAGGAAAAGGACTACGTTAAGTTGGGACCTAAGGTTTAGGAGAAGACTGTGGGCCTGGGAGGAATTAGAAGTAGATAGACTCATTGAGCTCTTGAATAGCAGTCCCCCGACTTTGGTAGACAAAGCAGATACTTTGGTTTGGAAGGCTTCACAATCTGGTTTGTTTAAGGTTGCTGTAGCATACAACAGGATTACATCTGGGTAGTATGTTGATGTTTCTGGGTTCATTTGGAAGAATATCTCTCCCCCTAAAGTAAAATTTTTTTGTTGGCTTGTTTGGAAAGGTAGAATTAAATCAAGAGCATATCTACAAAGATTGGGGATCTTGAATCACAATGCTAGATCTGAGTGTGTTTTTTGTACTGGGGAAGTAGAAACTATAAATCATGTGATGTTATTGTGCCATGTTATTTGGAAATTATGGTCCATTTTATTGGAGTGGTGGGGTATGTAGTGGGTATCTCCTCAAAATGTTGAGGCTTTACTGGTTTGGTGGCATGGGTTTAAATGGGGGAAGGTTGAAGATAATCTTTGGAAGGCTATCCCATTAGCCACTTTCTGGTCGATTTGGAAGATGCGGAGTAAGTGTGTTTTTAATGGAAAACAGCCTATGTTGGACGAGCTGACAGAACTGATAAAGACAAGAGTTGTATTATGGTTTAAAGCTGTGTCTAGAGGTTGTTTATATTCAGCGCATGAGCTGATGACCAATTTGCAGCAAGTTAGGAAGTGTCTCCGCTGAGGATGGCTGGTTTCCTGGTGCTGTTTGAGGATGGCTGGTTATTGCTCAAACATCAATGTTTAGTGCTGTTGGTGATAGGTCTGATGCTGGATTGGAGGATGGCTGGTTATTGCTCAAACATCAATGTTTAGTGCTGTTGGTGATAGGTTTGATGTTGCTAGATACTAGATGCTGCTATTCTTTGCTGCTGCAGAGTTACTGTTAGGGTTGTTCTTGTTAGGGAAAATCGATGATTCCCCCACAAGTAAATCAATCAATGGGAATAAAAACTAATGCGGAAAAATTAAATCAAAGGCAACACAAGAATTTTACGTGGTTCCCTCAATGTGAGGTACGTCCACGGGATCGAAATCCGATTCCACTATCAACCAAATAAGTTCCAAACGATTACAAACGAGACACTAATGGTCTCACAAAACCACCCTTAGGTGAATTCCAAATAATCACAAATAAACAAGAGGAAAGACTTCACCAAATAGATGAACCAAAATCTTCAGAACCAGAGTTGTAGAAGATCCAAAATAACGAATCAAACACCAACCGAAGTTGCCCCCAAAAACCGAGCTTCAAAACCGAAATTAAACAAATATATGAATCTTCGGCACTGACACCGACGCCCTGTTTTCTATGGCAGCTGCCGGACCTTTTCTTGTGTATGTATGGAACCAAAAATAATATATATATTAGATATATATATTATTAAATCTTAGGTTTTGTAATCAAACACTAATTGTACCCAAATTGAATTGGGCCTCCACAAATATAATATATAAAAATATATTATACTAAACCAAGCCAAATTAAAATTCTTTTTCCAAAACCAATTGTTCCCACACTCCAATAAGGAGGTATACCCAACAATTCTCCCCTACCGACTTAGGTGGAGATCAACCATACCCGCCAAAGTTCGACACTTTAAATGTTTGTCCCTCGACAAAGTCTTTGTCAACATATCTGAAATATTATCATCTGTGTGAACCTTTTCGAGTTGTAACAATTTCGAATCTAAACATCACGAATCCAATGGTATCTCACATCAATGTGTTTCGATCTCGAATGAAAAGTAGAATTTTTACTCAAGTGAATAGCACTTTGACTATCACAATAAAGCACATACTTTTCTTGCTTTAAACCCAACTCTTGCAAAAATTTCTTCAACCATAACTCTTCTTTGCAAGCTTCTGTAATGGCAATAAATTCAGCTTCGGTAGTTGAGAGAGCAACACATTTTTGTAATTTAGATTGCCATGCCACACTCCCCCTGCAAAAGTCATCAAATACCCCGAAGTAGATTTCCTAGAATCAACATCACCAGCCATGTCAGAATCTGTGAACCCATCAAGCATCGGCTTACCATCCCCAAAACACAAACACACCTTCGAAGTCCCTCGAAGATACTTTAGAATCCATTTTACCGCTGCCCAATGTTCTTTACCCGGATTAGAGAGAAAACGACTCACCACACCAACGGCGTGAGCAATATCCGGCCTTGTACAAACCATGGCGTACATCAAAGAACCAACTGCTGAAGCATAAGGAACTTTCAACATCTCTTCTTTGTCTTTCTCACTTGTAGGACATTGATTCGAACTAAGTTTGAAGTGACCCGCAAGTGGACAACCAACCGGCTTTGCTTTATTCATGTTGAACCTCTCAAGAACTTTCTCAATGTAGCTTTCTTGAGAACCAAATCAGCCCCTCTTTGCGATCACGAACAATTTTCATACCAAGTATTTGCTTTGCCGGTCCCAATCTTTCATAGCAAAAGATTTACTCAACTCAACTTCAACCTGTTTCATGGTAGAATCTTGACCCACAATTAACATGTCATCAACATAAAGCAAAAGAATAATAAATTTGCCATCCGGGAAATTTTTCACAAACACACAATGGTCCGAAGTGGTTTTAGAAAAACCATTATTCATCATGAAAGAGTCAAATTTTTTGTACCATTGCCGTGGAGCTTGCTTGAGGCCATACAAACTTTTCTTCAATTTGCAAACAAATTTCTCTTTCCCTTTTTCCACAAAACCTTCTGGTTGCTCCATGTAAATTTCTTCTTCAAGATCACCGTGAAGAAATGCGGTCTTCACATCAAGTTGTTCAACTTCAAGGTTCATACTTGCAGCCATGCCAAGTACAACCCGAATAGAAGACATCTTCACAACCGGCGAGAAAATCTCGTCAAAGTCAATACCTTTCTTTTGCCCAAAGCCTTTCACAACAAGACGTGCTTTGTACCTCAGATTCTTCCTATCATTCTTCAATTTGAAAACCCACTTATTTTTCAGAATTTTCCTCCCTTAGGCAACTTCACTAAGTCATAGTGTGATTTTCAAGTTAGGAGTTCATCTCCTCTTCCATGGCCTTTTTCCAATCACCTTTCTTTGCATGCTCAATTGCTTCTTGGTAGCTCTCCGGCTCCCTTTGATCAGAAATCAACACAAACTCATTGGGAGGATACTTTCTTGAAGGTTGTCGGTCCCTTGTAGATTTCCTCAACTCAAGTTGTGGTGGCGGTTCTTGAGTTGGATGCTCTTCCTCAATTTCTGGCTCAACTTCATTAGGATTAGCATCATCCTCCACATCTTCAATATGTGGCTGCACATCTCCCCCATTTTCATCATCAATTGAAGATGAAGGAGATGGATCCATTTCAATGAGATCACTAGTTTTTGGCTCCGGTTGATCACCTTTACCAAAGTCTTCAATTGTTTGGTCTTCAAGAAACACAACATCACGGCTTCGAATGACTTTCTTGTCGACCGGATCCCATAATCTATACCCGAATTCATCACGCCTATAGCCAAGAAAAATACATTGTCTTGACTTACTATCAAGCTTGGACCTCTCATCCTTTGGAATGTGAACAAAAGCTCGGCAACCAAACACTCTCAAGTGCTCATAAGACACATCTTTGCCAGTCCAAACTCTTTCAGGAACATCACCATTCAAAGGATAGCAAGGAGACAAATTGATCACATCAACCGCTGTACTCATTGCCTCACCCCAAAAGGAACTTGACAATTTAGCTTGTGAAAGAAAACACCTTGTTCTTTCTACAATGGTGCGGTTCATCCTCTCGGCAACGCCATTTTGTTGAGGAGTCTTCTTAACTGTCTTTTGGTGCCGAATACCTTGGCTGCGACAATACTCATCAAATGGCCCAATGTATTCACCACCATTGTCTGTTCGGATGCACTTCAATTTCTGCCCTGTTCTCTTTCAACCATGGCCTGAAAAAGCTTAAATACTTCTAGAACTTGATCTTTAGTTTTTAGCAGATAAGCCAAGCCCAAACTTTCCTTGAATAATCATCAATGAAAGTAACAAAATAAAGTGCACCACCATGTGTTCTAACTTTTAAAGGACCACAAACATCCGAATGAATCAACTCCAAAACATTTTCTTTTCTAGAAGCAACATTTTTATGAAAGAAACTCTATGTTGTTTACCCGCCAAACAATGAACACAAGTTTTAAGATGTGTACCTTTCAAACCGGGTAGAAGCTCTTTCTTGAACAAAACTTGTAGCCCCTTTTCACTCATATGGCCAAGCCGCTTGTGCACAGTCGAGTAGAAGTATCATCTTCAAGTGCATTGACAACACCTTTACAAATTTTTCCTTGCATCGAATAAAGTGTATGAGTCTTCTTGCACTTAGCCACCACCAAAGAACCCTTTGTGAGCTTCCATATTCCATCACCAAATCTGTTGTTGAAGCCTTCATCATCTAGCTTCCCAGTAGAGATCAAATTGAGGCGAATGTCGGGAACATGCCTCACATTTTTAAGCAACAACTTGTAGCCCAAATTTGTTTCCAAGCAAACATCACCCATACCAATAATCTTGGACAAACCTTCATTACCCATTCGAACAGAACCATAATCTCCTTCGGTGTAGGTAGTGAAGAAATCAACTCGAGAAGTCACATGAAAAGAAGCACCGGAATCAATCACCCAACTGCTCTCTTGGCCCACAAAATTGATACAATTATCTTCACAAATGACCATGAGATCATCGGTAGTAACTGCCGTTGTGTCTTCTTGCTTTTTATCCACACTTTTGTCACGTATTTTCTCCTTATTCTTGAGCTTTCGGCATTCCCGCTTCATGTGCCCTTTCTCATGGCAATAGTAGCACTCAACGTCTTTCTTTGAAAAAGAACCATCTTTTGATTTGTCACGGCTTTGATCACGCCCATGAGGAGTCTTACTCCTCCCTCTTGTTTTGCTTCGGCCTCTCACAACAAATGCTTCTGAATGAGAGGAACCCGCTGATTTTCTTCTAGTTTCTTCATTCAACAAGCTACTAGTGACTTGGCCCATAGTGACAACTCCATCGGGCGCCGAATTACTAACTGTCACAACCAAAGTCTCCAACTTTCGGGCAAAGAACTAAGTACCATCAAAGCCTGTAACTCATCATCAAAACAATTTTCATAGAAAGCAAGTTGGTTAACAATACTCTTTATTTCATTCAGATGTTCCGGAATAGGGCTGCCCTCTTTATATTTTAAATTAACCAACTTACGAAACAGAAAGGCTTTATTTGTGGCTGATTTTCTATCATAAAGACTCTCTAATTTTTTCCATAAATCATGTGCTGAAGTTTCAGTAGCAACATGATGAAACACACTGTCATCAATCCATTGACGGATAACACCAACGGTTTTCGATTAAGCCCTTCCACTCATCATCTTTCATATCAGCAGGTTTGCCACTATCACCCTCAATGGGTCCATACAAGTCTTTACAAAATAATAGGTCATCCATTTTAGTTTTCCAAGTTACCCAATTGCTTCCATTGAAGCTAGACATACGACCCACATTCCCCTCCATTGATTTACACAAATAAATAGATCCAAATAAACCGCAAGCTCTGATACTAGTTGTTAGGGAAAATCGATGATTCCCCCACAAGTAAATCAATCAATGGGAATAAAAACTAATGCGGAAAAATTAAATCAAAGGCAACACAAGAATTTTACGTGGTTCCCTCAATGTAAGGTACGTCCACAAGATCGAAATCCGATTCCACTATCAACCAAATAAGTTCCAAACGATTACAAACGAGACACTAATGGTCTCACAAAATCACCCTTAGGTGAATTCCAAATAATCACAAATAAACAAGAGGGAAGACCTCACCAAATAGATGAACCAAAATCTTAAGAACCAGAGTTGTAGAAGATCCAAAATAACGAATCAAACACCAACCGAAGTTGCCCCCAAAAACCGAGCTTCAAAACCGAAATTAAACAAATATATGAATCTTCGGCACTGACACCGAAGCCCTGTTTTCTATGGCAGCTGCCGGACCTTTTCTTGTGTATGTATGGAACCAAAAGTAATATATATATTGATATATATATTATTAAATCTTAGGTTTTGTAATCAAACCCTAATTGTACCTAAATTGAATTGGGCCTCCACAAATATAATATATAAAAATATATTATACTAAACCAAGCCAAATTAAAATTCTTTTTCCAAAACCAATTGGGTCCCACACTCCAATAAGGAGGTATACCCAACAGTTCTGTTCTGTTTATTGGTTGTTCTGTTCTATTTGTTGGGGTTGTTCTGCTGTGGGTATGTTCATTGTTGGCTGATTGAGCTGTTGCTGCTGTGTGTTGTCTTGTTCCAGTATGGGAAGATTGCTCCAATTGTATGCTGTTGGTTGGATGCTAGTTTGTTGCATGGCATTGGACGTCTGTTGGTGTATGAGGATGAGTGAAGGTTGCAAATAGATAGCCTGTTTGCTGTAGTTCAGAGGTCAGCTGATGTAGTGTTCTGCTGTGGCACTGCTGGGCAGCATGAGCTGGTTTTGCAGTCAGTCCTATTGCTGCTGTGTGTTGTCTTGTTTGTGCAGTTGCTGAGTAGTGTTCTGCTTCGGTTGGTGACTTATCAACCGAGGTTTGTGCTAGCATTTGTTTACGCCTGTGTGTGAGTGCCAACCTCTTTGGGATTTTCACATTGGTTAGGATGCTTGAGCACTATTTCCTCTCTTTATTGATGTATCACTATGTATCTCCTTGTTTTTCTTTGTGATTATTAATAAAGTTTTTTTCCTGACAAAAAAAAAAAAAAAAAAAAATTTCCCAAAAATGAAAGTAGTACGTCATCTTTACAAGTGATTGGATTATTTTCTCTCTCTCTCTTTCTTTCTTTTGATTCGTGGACGGTGAAGATCTGAAAATGAGATTCAAATAAATAACTTTATTGAAGATAGTAATGTTATACATATTCTTAATTGTTATTTTTGTTCTCTACCCTAAGACACAAAGTAATAACGCCTACATTATTAAATATACATGATCTTATTTACTTCTGTCTCGAAGGTAAGAAAATGAGATAAACAATAACATTATAGATAGCATTTTGCGAGAATTTCAATATAGTGAGATAGACCACTACTACAAAAATAGTTAAAGATTACACTTTAATAAATAAAAATATTTCACCTTTTATTAGAAGTGTGATAAAAAAAAATTAATTGATATTTTAATCACACTTGATTTAATTGAGTGTAATAAAATTTATTTTTTATGTCACTTTTCAATTAAGTGTGATTATATATATATATATATTTTAACCACACATTCTAATTAAAGTGTGATTATATATATATATATATTTTAATCACACCTTCAATTAAAGTGTGATTATATATACACTACTATAATAATACTTAATAATATTTATTTTTAACCACACTCCCTAAATAGATGTGATTGTATAAAATATTTCAATTTAAATTTTATATAAAATATTTCCAAATTCGCTCCTCTATTCTACCCATAAATGTGAGAGGACAACTCTTTCCATTCCCAAGTTTGTTTTATCTGCTGAAACAATTCATACTCTTCCTATCTGATGTGTTTGGTTATGAAAGAGATTTAGAGATGGAGATTTGGAGTTGCCAAAGATCTGGAGATGGGCTTAGCTCCGAATCTATCTCAACCACCTCTCTCGCCGAACCACCACCATCATACAGATACACTGATGCACGCAATAATCGCTAACCGTTCTGAGGCGTCCCTTACTGGTCTGCCTCGACCCCCCAAGCACAATCTCTCTTTCATATCGTGGTCCCTGACCATATGGATCTTGGATGGAATTTGAGCTTCGACGAGAGGCTAAGAGAGATCGATGGCCTTGACACTGGTGAAATTGTTGAAGTCGTTTTTGAGTTTTTGTTGAGACTCTTGGGGTGCGTCATTGGAATCGATGAGGGAGAGGTCGATGGCACCCTAATCAGCGACGCAGAGGACAGAGGTGTAAAAGACATGGAGGCAGTGGCGACTCTAGAAATTTTTGTCAGTGGTGTCAATTAAAAACTTAAATATCATATATCTTACAGAAAATTTACATTAATCGTTATATCACCTATGGAGAAAAAAATCAACAAATTAATTTAAATTCTAAAATTATAAACAAAAATATTTCAATATATTGATACTATTGTTTAAGCAAAAAGACATGCTAATATCTAATAT
Organism: Camellia japonica; assembly: GCA_030407325.1. Lineage (NCBI taxonomy): Eukaryota > Viridiplantae > Streptophyta > Magnoliopsida > Ericales > Theaceae > Camellia > Camellia japonica. The sequence goes on from JAPPVO010000003.1 coordinate 98,825,460, forward strand.
GGGTTCAAAATTGGTGGGTTCAAAAAAGTAAGACTTAAAACTATGGGTTCAAAATTGTATTTTAGTGGGTTCAATTATTAATTTTTTTCCTAAAATCTAATAGTTATATAATAAATAAATAAATAAATTCAGTCAGGGGGTTCGGGTGACACCCCTGACCAAGCTTTGGAGCCGCCCCTGCATGGAGGAGGACAAAGTGATTAGTTTAGTTAGCACAGTGAGTCATTTGGTGCGTTTTCACTCTCTCTCTCTCTCTCTCTCTCCGCCTACACATACACATATACGTGTATCTAAGAAGAACACAGTGATTAGTTCAAGTTTTTGTTCGATTGAACAAATTTTATTTGTTTATTGTTTGTGATGCTATTTTTTACTTACAATTTAGGGAAAACAAAATTTTTAGAATTTCTGGGGAGGCTGGTGTATAGGATTACCTAATACTACAACAAAAAGATGAAATAGGCTTTTACTATTAATGAGGATTTAAGTTTGATTAATTTGAAATTGAGTTCTGTTCAATTCAAGCTTGCTTTAATGCTATTGTGGTTTTAATACAAACAAAATTACAAAAATATGTGGGATGCAAATGGTTTTGTGTTGCGGTGTAAGTGAAAGATTATGAGGTGTAAGTATAATTTACACCCTTCCATATTTGTGTAAATTTTTTTCAACAATGCGTGGTAATTTGAATTTTTATTGCCCGAATGGTTTGAATGTCTCAAAATGATGTCGTTTTGGGATAAAACGACGTCATTTTAGTGATAAAACAATGTCGTTTTGATACCTTCGAGTCATTCAGATCCCACAAATTCAAACTACCAAGCATTTTTCATTTTTTTTTCTTTCATTGAGATGTAATTACCCCTAGCATTTTCCTATTGAAAATGTTATTCACTCATTCCTATTGAAAATGTTATTCACTCATGAAATGTCATACTGCTAAAATGTATCCATCACTTATTGAGAATGGTGAAATTATTATTATTATTATTACTGTAAATTATGTTGATAGTTTCTATATTTTGGTTCTTGTATAATTTTAGCCTATATAATTTTAATTTGCTCGATTTTGACCATAAATTTATAACTTTATCACAATTTAATCCAATTGCTTACAATTGGTACAATTTTTTAAAGAAAAATATGCATATAAATGACATGCTTAATACTTTTAGAGGCAAAAATTTAAACTTGTTCAATTTAATGAGTAAACTCCAAAATATTCAGTGATTTTTTCCATCAAAAACACTAACAGCGTTATCGATTGGATCAAATTGACACCAAATTTAAAATTCAGAGTCAAAATTGAGCAAATTAAAAGTGTTGGGATCAAAATGACATAAGAGATAAAATCTTAGAACTATTGGTGTAATTTACCCCCCTCCTCCTCCTTATTATTATTATTATAATTATTATTAGAGAACACATGATTTAATACATTATAATAAACCATTTAATAAAATATATTAGATTTTAGATTATAAGACGAATTTTGAAAGCAAAAAAGAGAGCCTCCACACAAAAAACAAAAAAATAAAACAAAAAAATAAAAATAAAACATAAATTATAATAAACTCCTAAAACTATGACTTATTTATATTTTACCCGCATGAATGTCAAAATTCAATAATTAACTACATCAAAATATTATCTTCTTAGAGTTAACCTCTCTTATTAGGATTCTGTTAGGGATTTATACAAAATCAAATCATATCACTACAGGAAATTTGAGTTTTAGCAGCGTTTAGCATGAAAAACGCCGTAAAAAGTTAAAGCGACATTTAAAATTTTCGTCGCTGATACGGCCGTCGCAATAGCTTTACAACATTTAAAAAATGTCGCTAAAAATATTAGACGACATTTTTCAAACGCCGCAAAATCTTTGACGTCTGTTTGAACTTCCATCTCAAACGAACATGTGACATCATAATGACGTTATTTAATGGCATTTTTAAAAAACGCTATTTTTTGTTTTTGTTTTTGAAACATAGTATAAGCCAAAGAATTTAACGAATTTCTCAAGAGAGAGAGAGAGAGAGAGAGAGAGAGATAATTTAACTAAGAATGCAACTTCAGAATTTAACTAAGAATACAAATGGCTCAAATTTACATATCCATACGCCAGCCATGCATTGGGTTGATCACAATTTTTATATATCCAACATAATTGCACATTTCATGAGATTTTTACTACGCAAAATATATATACTCTTCAATCCAAAAATTAAAAATTAAAAATTAAAAAATCACCAACTTCTCACAGAGCTCAAATGCTTGAAACAGGAGAGACATATTTTTCAAGTTGAACATTGAGCAAATTTAACTGCAACTTATCAATAGAAACACCATCAGTGCCATAATCAAGGCATCACTCTGAAGCTTACATATATATATACACATGAGTACAGAGAGACACTTTGGTAATGACTTCCCTCAAGGCATCACTCTGAAGCTTACTGTAAAAGAGGAAAAAGCAACCGCGTTAGAAAGGATAAAACGGAAAGTAACAATAGAGACATCTGCATTTCTAAAATGTAAAAAGAGTAAATGAATGCATACTAGTTGTTCGAATTAGATGACTAGAAAGTGTAAATTCATTGACTTTGATACAACATTGAGAAAAAAAAAAAATTTAAAAAAAAAAAATTCTAGTGCCTAGAATACAAGAAAACTAATAAAATGTGTTAATTTGGATACAAACTGAAGCATAGCCTAAAAATCTACAAATAAAATAAAATAAAATTAAACAAGGTAACAAAACACATCCAAATTCTAAAGATTACAACAGTAATAAACTAACAAGTTCCACTTTCAAAGAAAGATCAATGAAAACTTTAAATCCCAGTCTCAATCATAAAGAAAGATCATTTTTTTTTTGTTTTTTTTTTTTTCGTTTTTTTAGTTGATGGTAAAAATCTCAGTCATACCCACATCACCCAACTTCATATTAAATGCATTCAAACCATGAGTAGCAAAATAGACCTTAAGATTAATAAAGTTACAAAATTTATACAAAAAATTTAGAAAAACAAATACACTTTATTACAATTTTTCGAGTGAATTGGACACCATAAATAGAACCAAAGAAACTCCAGTTAACAAAATCAGAAATTGGCATACCTTACGGCTGAAACTTTTTCCTTTCTTCAAATTTATGTGCTATCACCACAATAGAAACCACAATAAAAAAAGAATCAATTTTTATTCAATAAGAAGAACATTTTCCTTCTTATTCAACCAATTTAAGACAAAATTTAATATTTCATCTATAACGATTAAACGAAGAAGCCAAAAACAAAACACAACAAAACAAAGATCCGAAGGTAAAACACACACACACACACACACACACATATATATATATAGAGAGAGAGAGAAAGAGAGAGGGGTACTTGAGATGAAAACCCTAGACTAGGGTTTGTGTGTTTGAGATGGGCGACGAATGAACTAGCTGCAAAGAGAGGTAGCTAGGTTTAGTAGTGAGAGATACATAACAATGTGGCTTTCTAGCCTAAAAGTCTAAGAGTCAGATTTTCAAGTTGAACATTGGGCCAAGTTAACTGCAACTTATCAATAGAAACACCGATAGTGCCATAATCACAGTCATACTAAAATGCAAACAATTATAAGCATAAATATATATACACAAGTATTGCCATATAAAAAAAATATATTATACATAACAATGTGGCTTTCTAGCCTAAAAGTATCAGAGTCGGATTACAAAAGAGCCATTGAAGTCACAGCTCAAGCCATGAAATTGATGTTATAAATCTACACATCAAATAGCAACTAAACTACCCTAATAAGCTAAACTACTAAACTACCCTTAATGAATAATATAAAATACAATAAAATACATAATTCACACCATGTTCACTCTCACAGGCATTTTTTTTTTTACTCCCTACACTCATTTTTAGCATGGAACCGACAAAGAAAGTTGTGCCATTACCATTACCCATTCAAAAACCATTACACAATATTCAATTGAAATATGGTAATTGTTATCACTACTGTATACTGACCATCATTTGCTTCCTCTTTTGTTTCATCTCTTGATTTCCAAACAATATCTTTCAAACTAGTTGCAAGGTTCTTGTAGAACTGTAATAAAGAATGTGTAATGTTGAGCTTAAAAATTATAGTTAACAGGATACAAAAGCAACAAATGTGTACGAAGGGGATTCCATAACATGGGACAATTGTGCACAAAAAGGTTGCAATTTGGTTGAACTTCCAATAAGGACAAGCCACAGAGCCTACAGTTAAAATTTCTGGAAGCAAAACAGGTGGATGACAAGGATATGTCACCGTCCAATAGAAAATCACTTGCTTTTGCTAATTGTAAAATCCAAGACATTTTAGGCAGAGCTTCATTAGGTGCCATTAGCATGAATAGTAGGGTGCATAAAACCAATAAATAAACAATTGCATAAGCATTAAAACCAAGTGTATGTGTGTAACCATTACAACGAGATTTCAGAACCATACCTTATGAAATTCTAAGGTGTCCCCTCCAGCCTCGCGAAGCTCAACTATACAAAGTGAGGAAGCCATCTCATAAATCTGTAGGACATTATTTTCAAACCCAGTTTTAAACACTGCTTCACATGATAGTCTAGTGATTTTTCAGTCAATAGGTGACCCCTAAAAGATCATACCTCTGTTGCAACAGATAAATGACCATTGCAGCCAGTTTTCTCCCCTTGAAGCTTCAGTTGAGATTGATAACAAAAAGGCATTTTTAGAAGTGGGAGAATAGTAAAAACTTGATCAAAATTGTTGGGAGTTCATAATTTAGTCTTTGTCTCATTATAACCAAAATATATCAGCGTCACCATCAGTATCAGTCAGCAAGCGAACTTGACACACAAGTATCTATTACCAAAGTCCACTTCTGACAGCAAGATTCCATTACCTGCAGATCCAATGTAATTACAAGCTTGCTAAACAGACCAAGCAAATATAGTAACCAAGTACACATTTTCCTTAGATTTATTCAAATTAATCAAGAAAATTATTTTGTTGTTTAGGGTGCTAAACAAAGTAATTGACTTCTAAATTGCTTTAGAAATAATATGCAAGCATAATAATTGCGGACAGAGGGAGACAAAGAAATAGAATGCTCACTGTACCTTGTAATTGTTTTTCTTTACATCAAAACCCAAAGGCACAGCAGCTTCCTCAATTTTGGAGATTATCTCATTGGCAGGACATTTCGATATAAATCTTGTTTCCCGCTTAACAAGCCCCTGGTCATCAGAGCAGATGTCAGCCCTAAGATTCAAGAATATGAACAAGCTTGACTATGCTAATGAACAAGCTCAGGGTCTGTCCAATATAATAGAGATAGTTATTAGTTATTCAACTATTAACTATTGGCAACATACATCATCAAACAAGTTAAAAAAACTAAATATCAGCTGGTTCATTTATGACATGAGATAGGAACTTTGACTTAATTGACATAAATGTATGGAATGCTCAGATTCTAAAGATCTCTACATCTGATAGCTCGACTACCAAAACATAACAATCAAAAAGCTATAAGCCTTCGACATACCATTTGCTTTTCAAACAGAGAACTGAGGTTGAGACCCTAAGATTTAGAGATAAGCTCAAAAGCATTCATGGAGACAGGATTCACAGGTCGTTCTTTCGTCTTTCCATGACAAGGTTTTGAGTGTCCTGCACATCAAAACAAAAATCACAATTAAAGTCACCCCAATGTCCTATTCCTTAATACTAACCGAAAGGGTAGATAATCAAATGTTTTTTGGTTGAAATTATAAACAAGATATAGTTACCCCTGATTCATTGAAAATAGCATCCACATCGTTGAGACTAACATCCTCGTTTTCAAAATAGGAGGCCTATATACCTTCTTAAGCCACTCATTCTCAATGGCCTCGGCAATGGTAATGCGTTGTTTATACAATGAAATAACATTTGCAAAGCATTGGATACTCTCCTCACAGATAAGTCCCACCAACTATAGTAGTGGTAAGAGTGGTTATAAAATTTGTTTCAAATTGGATGTCTAACACCATAATTACCAAATTTCATCTCAACCCAATTTCTACAAAAGGCATAATCAATTGCATTAAATTGTAATATGGTAAGAAATTCATACATATATATATATATATATATATATTTTGGTTGAGGAAAATAGAACTAAATGGCCAAATTATCAACATAAGAGTGAAATTATCTTGATGCTCACCTCACAGATAAGTCCCACCAACTAAATGACCTTGACAATGGTAATGCACTGTTTATACAATTAAATAAAATTTGCAAAGCATTGGATACTCACCTCACAGATAAGTCCCACCAACTATGGTAGTGGTAAGAGTGGTTATAAAATTTGTTTCAAATTAGATGTCTAACAACATAACCACCAAATTTCATCTCAACCCAAATTCTACAAAAGGCATAATCAATTGCATTAAATTGTAACATGGCAAGAAATTCAGATTTTTTTTTTTTTTTTTTTTTTTCGGTTAAGGAAAATAGAACTAAATGACCAAATTATCAAACATAAGAGTGAAATTCATTTAGTGAACTAGCAAACTTCATTACTTTTTGGCACAACTTCCCTATTAGCATCTATACTATACTTGAGATTCTATCTCTCTCCTCTTCCAAAACACTCACAATCAGTGGATATATTTTAAATTCTTATACACCTGAGATTCTCATGTAATCCACTAATTATGAGTGTTTTTAAGGACAAATAACAAACATTTGAGAACAGAGGATCTTTCACCACTACAACTCAGGTTGGAGAAAGGAGAAGAACAGCACAACAATTGTTACGCCCCAAACTCGCCCCTAAAAGTTTGGGCATGACCCACTCAAAAACGGACACTTAACCTGGTATACATTACATACGGGGCCTGAACGGAAGCGTTAAGTAATAATAAAATAACATGAAATAAAAAGAACTATATCCATTGAGCGACCACTATCATGCCAGGATCACCAACAGTGCATCAAATGATAAATATTTACATACACATATACAAACCCCGCCCCTTGTTGTGCGTATAACAAAAACATTGAAAACTTAACATATAATAGACAATCAGAGTGCAAGCTAAAACTTAGCAAAATTCCAAAGAAATGATCAGGCTTCACCCAAATGCCTGGACACACAAAGATTGGTGAAAGGTAGGTGAGCATCGAGGGTTAAGGCTGACCTCCAGACTTGCTACCTACAGAAACAAACAACATACAGAGTGAGACAATCTCAGTGAATAATAGTACTTAAACAATTCAATGCTTAACTTGAATTATGATACGTATCAATGCTTATATAAATAAAGAGAGCATATGATTAATTTGATTCTGTCTTAAGTTCAGAATGGTCTTGTCGATTCACAAATTCACAGATTGGCCCTCGGCCCAATGGTTCACACATTCACACATTGGCCCTCGGCCTAATAGATTCTTAACTTCACAAATTGGCCCTCGGCCTCATAGGTTCATAACTTCACAAATATTCATAATTTCACAAATTGGCCCTTAAACAGAATGGCATTAAGCCCAGAATGGCATATAGCCCTTTTCATGTACGTTCGAACTCAAGAGGTGGCTTGTACGGATTCTAGAGGTGGCTCCCACCAAAGTGTAGCACTTAGCTCCGTACAACACTTTGTTTCATACTAACAGATCAGACAGAATGGCCATAGGCCTCATAACTTTCACAGAACGGCCATAGGCTTCATAACTTTCACAGAACGGCCATAGGCCTCATAACTTTCACATCGGCTTTAAGCCCAGTTTACATATGTATGGACTCAAGAGGTGGCTCGTACGGATTCTAGAGGTGGCTCCCATCAAAGTGTAGCACTTAGCTCCGTACAACACTTTGCTCCATATCAGAAATACATAATGGCCTCTGGCCTAATAGTTCATACAGAAGCACATAGTTCCTTCTCATTATTCACATGAGTTAACATAGTTACGTTACGTTCAACAGAGTGCTAATAGCAGCTATTAACAGATTAGACTTCATAATGCACTCACATCCCATTTGTTTGTCGTGAATTCATGCCACTGGTTCATAGATAACAGAATGTTTGTATTAACTAGTAACATGGTTGTCTCGTAAATAGCAATGCATAACATTAATAAGGATCAAAGGCGAATGTACCATTAACAGAGGCATATATGTCATTCCATTACATTTAATAAGGATAGACCAATTTACATTCTAACGTGGTCACATTGTAACATTAAACCTTTGCATACATGTCCTAGGATCTAAACGATCTAGGTTTCATAGGCGACATATTCGTTATTGACAGAATAGAATGATTGCAAAGTCATACCGATATGTGCCAATCTTTCAACATTCACATTGATTTCCAATCGTCATAACTATTCGTGTAACACTTACGAGGAATAGAGCATTAGTGACAATAATTATCAATGGTAGATAAAATGTACATTTCCATACTATTACTCAGTGTTGAGATGACGTGTTACTTCCTCCCGAAGTGTGTCCTGCATATATTCAAAACTTGCACATTATTTCCCTTTTCTTTCTTAAGTCATTTCCTGCATCATTACACTTCGCATGAATTTACAACCATCTTAAAATCATCAGAAAATATTCTAAAAATACCAGAGAGTCAAGCATGCAAAACTAAGTGAACCACTTTTCCAGCCCGGGCCGCACGTGCGGCTGGACCCTCCGCTCGAGCGGCCATGCACCGCACGTGCGGTCCTCCCCCTCCGCTCGAGCGGCCGTAGATAGTATGCCTTCCTAGTTTTTTCTTCTTTGGCCGCACGTGCGGCCATGACCTCCACACGTGCGGTGGTGACCCCTGTTTTGGGGCAGCTCGGTTCCAAACCAAATTTGAACATCACCAAGTTAATTTACATGCAAACCAAGATGAAATTCATGCAATATATTAACCTAATATCACCATAGCATGAATTGGAACTTGAGCAACACAAAATACACATGATTAGAAGCTTAATCGAGTCACAACTTTTTCAATTTCCATCCTTGAATTCAAGTTCAAATAAAATCTACCTTGTCCAATACATAGAAATGATTCCACTTAGATGAATTTCACACAAGAATAAAGCTTAAAAATCACCTACAAACATAATCACAATCCATGTGGACATGAACTAGATCTTTACTTCATAACCCATAAACAAAACTTGATTTTACATACATAGCCATGTTCATATCTTGTTGTTCAAGTATATCAAGGAGGAATAAAATATAATTTCCCTTACAAGGTTCAAAGCAACACATCAACAACATGAAGAAACACTTCTTCGATTCTTTGGGTGCCATACACACACATACACAACCTTAATTTGTTTGAACATCCAAGAAATTCTTTACCCCTTAACAAGGGAGGAGTTAATGAAAGTAAATCACCCATACCTTGAGCTTCAATTTCTCTCCAAACCCTTCTAATTTTGCCTCAACTCACCTCCTTGTTGCTTTCCCCTTTTCTTCATTCTTCTTTTATTTTCTTACCCTCTCCAGGAGATAGCCACGAAATGAATCCCCAAATCAAATATATAGTTAAATATAAAGGTGAATAGGACGAAATCCAATCGTTTAATCATTCTGAAATTGAAATTTCGTAAACATGCTTAATATTACTTAAAAATTATGCTGATCACAGATATATAATCAATTTCAGATAATTAAGCCGTTAAGGCCTCCAATTTCTGATTCAAATGTGTTAATAGTGACAGATAATGTTCTTGTGAAACAGATAGACACCCTAAAACATGGAGTTCGTTTACTTAATCTTAATTTCTCGTCAGATTTCACAGCAAGCATTTAAAAGCACAAAATAAGGACGAAACATATATCAGAAAACATGTGCGAGGGTCGGGTTATTACAACAATACCCAAAACAAAGATATTAAAATATTTGGAAAAAAATACTACTAGTAGTAGAGAAGTGGCATAAATGAAATCAAACTAGTAGCTAGCAAGGATTCGCATGAGCACATCACCTCTCTTGGGAGGCAAGGTGGGTCTCTGGCTAGGCTGGAGGAGGGATATGTAATTTTACATGTTTAGTATTCTAATAACCTATCAGAAAACTCAATCTATATAAAGTAAGAGGGATGAACAAACTTGTGTCTTACAAAACCAGTTCTTTTTTCTCAAAAGAGTAAACAATCTTTTCAACAAACTCAAAGGAGTCATTTTCATCTTCTTCTGTTGCAGAATATATATATATATATATCTTAAAATTCTTTCTAAACTATTTCAAAACACATTTCTGTATACTTGCTACTACTAAATGGACTATCAACAAATAAAATTCTATGTCAAAAACTAAAATAAAACACATTTTCCAACTTCTCAAAATTGTAATGCCCCCAAAATTTATAACATCAAACAAGTACCCTAACCAACGTTCATTATAAGAAAAGATGTAATTCATCAACATTTACATCATTGATCATTAAGGTTTGTACAAAATAGTTCCACATGCGAATTATACATTCAATGATATCAAATACATGAATCTATAGCATGTAGAACGTTAGGTCCAAAAATAAAATAAATAAATGCGCTCAAGGCTTACAAATTCTAAGGCTTAAGCCCGGTTACACAAAACTGGTCTCTCGGACCCATACGACTATAGCCCTCAGCTAGCAAAAATACATCACAACAAAGAGGAGCCATATGCCCTCAACAAATATGTCCACGCCCTAATTCGGCGGAATTGCCACATTCTTTCTTGCACCAAAATCCCACAGGAGTGAGCATAAAGCCCAGTAGAAATTCCTTAACAAAGTATATACATTTTGTACAAGTTCCGCAATATGATATGCACATGCCATGCTATGCTTTTAAAGGAAAAATCACATTTTTTTTTTTACATCTTTTGAAAATTATCATGCTCAATGATAACTTGAAATCTCAACAATTCGAAATTTATAATTTAATTCAAAGGGGTGGTAAATACGACTCAAGCAATCCCTAGGTTGGTGTCTGCAAGTAGGCATAACTAACACTACCAAAATCCCACTTTACCGGTTGCTAACCGAAAGGGAAGTGGTACCTCCTCCGCGCATGTTTTCGGCCTTTCACCCCGGACACTCAGGCCAACTTAATCAATTTTATCTACACCTACTATCCGGACTTACCAACGTATTTACCCCAAAACCATTTCATGAAAACTTATTTCACAACATTCATTTCTCAATGCAAAAGTTTTCAAGTTTAAATTCAAAGCTTAACATAATCAAATGAATCAATATAACAATGTGTTAATTAAAAATGCAATGCAACATTCCTTCCATTTTCCATCCTTCCACACAATATTACCATTCTGATCAAAATTCCCTATCCTCTTCTCAATGCAATTTCACAAGATGAATATATATATATACTTTTATTCCAATTCATCCAAAGAATAGCATGTTTCCCACATTTTGAGCATTTTCAACTATTTAGTCGATTCAAGACTATATCACTATTTTGAACATCAACTTCCAAAATCACAATTCTCATATTTCATGAAACTCAACATTTATATAAACATAAAGAAGAATTTTCTAAAAACATTCATTCATTTTGGCACCCAAAGAAAATATGGCCATTTCATCCATGAATTCTCAATGTCTTTTAAAAACCCCCAAATTTCCTAGGTTTTCTCACCACAACCGTACATCTCCAAAACATTTGAAAGAATCGCACCAAAGACATCTTTCTTTTATCAATAAATTTAAAAAAAACCCTCATGTGATTATTTTAAAAGGAAAAGAGATAACCCACTTTCAAATCACTCATCTTTTTGAGCCAAAAACAAAAATTCAAGCTATCAAAGGGGATTTCAAAAATCCTCTAGATCTTGCAAATATATATATATACATACATATATAACTCAAGGAAAATCCCTACCTCAACCTTGTTGAAAGAAAAGTGATGAAAGCCCTAAATTTGGTGGTGTTGAAATTCAATCTCCACCGCACAAGATGAAGCCCTTGGTTAGCTCTCCAAGATTTGTGAAGGATGTTGGGTCAAAACTCCAACGGATCTAAGGAAATCAAGGTTTTGATCTTGTTTGGTGTAGGAAATGTAGAGAGAAGGAGTAAAAAAGGATTTTTGGAGAGAGAGAGAGGCATACAAAGTGATATACACACAGCCCAAGAAGAGAGAAAAGCTGGATTTTTCGGACTCAGCCCGTCCCGCGCGTGCGGCACTCATTTCCGCATGTGCGGAGCATGCCTCCTGCACATGCGGCACTCACTCCCGCATGTGCGGAGCGTGCCTCCTACATGTGCGACACTGTCCGGCGATTCCAAACTGCCGCACGTGCGGCGATTCCAAACCGCACCTCCGCCCGCACCTACATATAATGTTGTGTGCACCCTTGGGTCTCCCCTGCTTCCCACACGTGCGCCCCCTCTCCCGTACGTGCGGCCAAGGCCCCCTCACATGTGGCTCTCTGCCCTCAGCCTAAAGCCTCCCGAAACAAGTGAAACTCAGAATAGAAATAAATAGGGATGAAAATTTGAGAAAGAGATTTTCAAAGGCGATGAACCCAACAGTTGATAAGACTTCAAGTTAGACCCCGACACTCTAACACGGTGAATGCCAACGCGCACAAGGAAGGTAAGACGGGTTATGCACTCGCTCATCACAAAAATAGTGTTGTGGTTTAAACAAAAATCCAATCAAAACTAGAAGAGAGTAACAAATAGAATTTAGACTTGATATTTGCAGATCTGATCAGATAGATAGCAGATTTGAGAATAAGATCTAGGTCTCCAGATCTTTAACTTCTACTTATGACCCATCTCGATTATATTAGCCGTTGCTTGTCTGAAGACACTGACACTGACACTGACACTGCACTCAAAACCCAGACAAAATCCATTGCCATGAATGACAAGAGCTTTCCATGTATCCCATTGCATGGGCTAGAAAGAGCAAGAAACCACAAACGAAGAGAAAGAACACAAAACAAAAGAAAAAATTCCAGAAATAAGCTAGATCGGGAGAAAAATGCATATGAATTTCCAAACATGAACTTAAATATACTCCGAATTGTTGTTTTAGCCATGAGATTTTATAGATCTTGAGTGAACTTAGCAAATCTAGATCAGAAAACCCTTATCTTGAGCCCTAGATCAATTTAGATCTGAGGCATTCGAACAATCTCGATGATATATGCTCAAGTCAAGAGGGAGAACAAGATTTCCAGATCAAAATCATCAAAAATCGATGGAAATCAAAGAATTAGCCCTCAATCTCTCTCTCTCTCTCTCTCTCTCTCTCTCTCTCTCAAGTCGTGTCTCTGCTCAATCGACATAAATCGAAAAATATCTCTAGATTGATTTGGATTTCCAAGGTATAGATGCCTTTATAAAAAGGGGAAAAAAGAAACTCTTATTTAACATACAAAACTGTGTCGTTTTACACGTATAAATGTCAATCACCGTTTCGTACACGTTTATCCCACCGTCTTCAGAAATTTAAAAGATTGGTTAACAGATTTAGCAGCATTTACAAAAAAATGCCATAATAAGAACGTGGTTATGTCTACATTTTCCAGTAGTGTATGCAAAACACATAACACGTTTATTGAATTTTTAAGACAATAATGCCCTTATCTGGTTATCATGTTTGTACTTTGCCACTAAGATAGGGGACACAAAATGGATTTCGAGAATTGAATAATACTAGGGATCATGAAATGTATCATGAAGATTTTTCATCCTTTGATTAGTGTGTGGTATTTTATTGTGTGTGTAATCCAAAGGTGGAGAATCATTCATGATCATCTTCATGATATTTTTTTCATGATCCCTAGCATTACTCTTTGGGATTAGTAGATTAAGGTAAAATTATTCTAAAAAATATCAATGACGGATATTATTGTCCTAAAAAGTCAGTAACAGTGTCATATATTTCACACATGACCTGATTTTGTTTAAATCTTGAGACAAAATTTTAATAAAAACTATTAAACATAACAAAATAATAATTCAAGATAGTTAACTGTTGTGTTTTATAGTTCGGGAAGATAAAGTACAAATGAGTTTAAAGAGGTTTACTATCTATAACCTATATATAAAAGAACGAAAGCAAGCACTTCTTTTTGAATCTAACGTTGGTGAATTACCAGAAATGCCTATCAAGTGTTCACAATATTACCTTGGGCCTTAAGAATTCACTTACGTGTCATTTGCAACTCCTTTTCCCAATTTTCTGGTTTATGTGTCTTCTTGGCCATGCGCCGTTTGAGTGAGGTAGGTGTACGTGTCTTCCGCTAAGTATTGCAACAAAATCGAGTGCAATCATCTCTCCCTCCTAGAATTTTCTTGTGTTCGTTGGATCAAATTTGCAATCAAACGATTCTCTCTCAGTCGAAGACAAACGCATATATATATATATATATATATTGTTATGTTTCACTTCCTATCTTGTTTAGCTTCATTGTTTCTAGGTTCACAGATTACAGCCCAAACTCCACAATCTGGTATGTAATTTAGTGGTGTTTTACTCGTTTTTCTGCTATCTACGGATATATTGATATCTGATTTGCATGCCTCTATTCTCATGGGTGCTTATTAGTGCATACACAAATTAGGCACACCACCTGTTTGACAATATGCCTGCCTATACAAACCAAAAAATTAGAGGCTTCCTTAATTGAAAACTTGCATTGAAAATGGGTGAATGCTCATAAAAGTTAGAGAACTTACGAGGAGTTGTTGCAACGAAGATATAGATAGATATACAGCACGTAATTCTAAGAGAGGTTGTCCTACAAAGTGGTGGAATTTATCTTTCAATATGTGGCTCTTACATGTTATGTGCCTTCTACCTCGTATGAAAGAAATTACACCGATATATCTATTCCATTTGATTGTAAGAGAAGAGGCAAAGTTCATCTCTAATATGTGGTTATGGTTTTCTATTAAAATTTGCAGATAAAGATTCCAGATGTTGAGAATTGGTTGGAACTCCAATTTGGACAAACGATGTTTTCATGTACTTTGTATCAGATCTTAAGAAGTAGAGGATCCTATATATATATGGCTTTTGCTTCTATCATTGGTGCCATCTGCAACAAACAAAATACTTGGGATGTTCTTCTTCTTTGTCTGATCCTATCCTCAATGCAATATTTTGTTTGGTTTTTTTCCATACATTCATGCTCTTGTTTTATTCACTGTGTGTTCCCTTCAAAATTTGTCTACTATGTGTTTGACAATATGTCTACACAAGATATTCACGTCTTTGTCTCCATAAATTGTCCATCAAGTGCTTGTGAATATGTCTAAACCAAAAATTCAATTGTTTGCCATATCTCATCTCTCCGCATAGATACAAATGCAAAACCACAAAATAAAATAAAAAATTCCAGTCCTTGGGTATTTATAGTAGGTAAAACAATACTGTAATGCTAGAAAAAAAAAAAAATTGCTTTTGTTCTGATGTCCATACACTTGAAAGATGTTCAAGTATCTTCAGAACAAGAAAACACACACACACACACACACACACACACACACACACACACAAAAGAGGCTTCAATTTATTTTATTCGGAGTTTATATAGAAAGTTACTATTGTGATTGGGCCTTCAAATCCACTAGGAATTCCAAATAGATTCTTAGACATTCAAAAGCTTTCATTAATATTCTTGATTTATGATCCACTTGACAATAAATAAACCAAACAAAGAACCAAAGATCCAAAATATGATGAATTTTCTAACACTTTTGAACAAAAAATTCAATTGTTTGGCCATATCACATTCCATGAGGACAAATACAAATTAGAAAAGAATAAAAAAAAAAAAACATAATAAATCATCCCTTTTGTATTTATAGTAGGCAAAACATATTATGCTAAAAAAAAAAAGTTGTTATGATCTTCATACATTTGCAAGATGTTCAAGTATTTTCAAAAAAAAAGAAAGAAAAGGCTCCAATTTATTTTATTGGGTGTGTAAGTAGAAATTAAGTATTGACATTGGGTCTTCAAATCCACCAAGAATTCCAAACAGATTCTTAAAATTGAAAAGCTTCCATTAATACTTAGGTTGATCACTAAGGTTGTGGATGACATTCAAATAGTTGAATTCCAATTAGTTAAAGAAACACTTGAGATGTTTGTTTGATCAATAAAAGAAATTTAAAATAAAAAAAAAAAGAAAAAGAAAGAAATTGAGAATTCTGAAATCAAAGAGAGTTTTCAAGAAAAAATTGACCTGGATGAATTTACCAATGAATCAATCTATTCATTGTATTTGACAAATAAATCATTAAGATTTAGTAAGTCCAACAGTATTGTCTAGCAATAATTTTGAATACCCAATGACACATAACATGTCACAAATGCCACCATAATGAAGTTTTGTAGTAGTTTTTCTAAGAAACTTCCCTAAGCATTCTGAGAGGGGATTTGAAATAAAAATTTCATATCAAACTTCTTGCCTAAAAGGCACAAGATAAATGTAGAACAGTAGAAAATTAAACAAAAGAAAATAGGCTTTTGATCATGATTCGGGAAGACCTAATGTTGACATCTCCTATATAATAAAGAAAATACACATCATGGAGAAAAGCAAGACATTGAACTTCACATATCGTACAGTCATGTCTTCTCAATTAATTCACTCAAAACTATTTATTTGAACTTCACATATCATGAACTCTCAATATGGTGGACGCATGATAATTTGATGAGATTTACCTTTGGCTACACAGGTAGATGTTGTGTAGATTCAATTGCCAATTCAAATGTTAATTAATAATTTTATTTTTGTCTTTCTTTTGTTAAAAAAATAAAATAAGTTAGAATTCAAGATGATATAAATTGTGGATTTAAAAATGAATGGGTGGTTGTTTAGCTTGAAACAACAGCGTGGGAGTTTTCATTGTCTTTCACATTTAGGAATGTACATAGCAATGAGTGGATAGACTGCAATAGAATGATTTACAATAGCCCTTTTTCTCTGTCTTTTTAAAGGCAAAAAGTAATTTCTTGAGTAGCATTCAATCATTATCATATGGTCTTTTTGAGTTATCCATTTAAATGGGATCTTAGTCACTTCCAATTTTGATATTATATAGCTAATGTATCAATCATTCATAGTCGATTTATGATTTTCATAGCTTTTGAGTTCTCTTCTAGAGGAATAGCCATATAGTTGCAATTGTCATATCGTAATTAGTTATGTACATAATTTTGTGGCCTTTTGGGATGGTACCTTCCAGTTTGATGAAGGGATTCTGAATTATCTCTTCGCCGGTAGTGATTGAAGATGCAAAGCAATGAAGAGAGGCTACCTATGGATAAAGTGGAGTAAGTATGGCAATTTGAACAATTCATTTCCTTTTGCTCATTGAGATGTGAAGTAATTCAATTTAAAAAGAATGTAAATCTGAAGATGTGATAATCAAATCAATTGTTCAAATAGTTAAGGGTAGAATCTTGTCTATCACCAATCTACCTAGATCTACAGGTGATCAGTGGTATCTTACTCAATGGAATCTACCAGAATCAATTTTGAAGCCTCATACTCTCAGCAATGGGAGGGCTGCTAAGTGATGTGAGTTCCTAAAATGGTGTGTTGAGTGGAGTGAGCCTGATATTGTGTTATCTAATGTTTGTTACATGTGTAGCTGTCATCTTATGGAGCATACAGGAAATTTGTGGGCTGACTGTGGCAAGCCTCACAGTCATATGACAAATACAAAGAAAGAAGAGTGTTTTGTGGATCGAGTGACCTAAGCCATTACATGGGTGATATTCTGATTGTTATATATTATATATCTCTATGTGCAGGCTAAGGATGCAGTTACAGAGTGTTGTGAGTTTCTATATTGTGGGTTGAGTGTTGTAAGCCCATATACTGAGTGTGTTCTCTTGGTGTTACTTTGTGGTTTGTATTACCTAATAGCTAGGAAAACTTATATTTTTAAACACTGCTAGCAGGACCTTTTGAGTACCAACAGATGGTCATTGTCTCTTGAAGGTGCATGGTGGTAGACTACTTTCAAGAGTGTGGTTGCGCTGATGAAGATCAAATGCGGTCCTAGTTTGTACCCGTCTACAGAGTGGTGTTGTGATAATATCTTTGAAGGTTTGGACTGATGAAATGGTTGCTCAATGCGCCTTCCGAAATCAAAATGGCTACCAATTGTCTTTCATTTTGTGTTTTTTTATTGAGCTGTGAAAACCTTGATATGGTTTTCTTTTGTTTAGCTGGCTAGTGGATTGTACTAGGGATATGTGGAGTCTTAGTATTATGTTTTGTACATGCAACTGTTGCCCACAGATATGGGAATACAAATCTGCTGTGGTTTAATTTTTGGTTATTTTGTTGATCTAACTACATAGTTTTATTTGTCCTTGGTTTTTGTTCAGTTCTCCTTTCCTTCCACTTGGATATGGGTTTTGAACAATTTCCATTGTTTCTAGGCGTTAGCTCTTTTTCTTGGTTTAGTTGATTGTATAGTTTTGTTTGGGCTTGGGGCATGCCCCTTGTAGTCTTGTATATTTTGCTGTTTTATTTATGTCTTATTCACCTAAAAAAAAATTTTCAATTTAGAAAGATTGACTAGAGTAGGTTTGTAGCATCATTGGTGGTAATAGAATCACTGTTGAATCCACTCTAAAGTAGGTCATGTTGGACCTTTCACCATGGATATTTGTTAATTCTATAACTTTTAATAATTCTTCTGGTTGAATCCCTGGATTTTACCTCGTTTGATGCAGCTTACATTGCCATAATTGGTTATGCTAGCTATGATTCATCTCTTTTGTATCTTAAAATTATTCTAAATTGTCCACCAAGTGCTTGTGAATATATCTAAACCAAAAATTCAATTGTGTTGCCATATCTCATCTCTCCGCATAGATACAAATACAAAACCATAAAAAATAAATAAATAAAGTCCAATCCTTAGGTATTTATAGGAGGCAAAACCATAATGTCATGCTAGAAGAAGGAAAAAAAAAAAATTCTTTTGTTCTGATGTCCATACACTTGCAAGATGTTCAAATATCTTCAGAACAAGAAAACACACACACACGCGCGCACACACATACACAAAAGGCTTCAATTTATTTTATTTGGAGTTTATGTAGAAAGTTACTATTGTGATTGGGCCTTCAAATCCACCAAGAATTCCAAACAGATTCTTAGACATTAAAAAGCTTTCATTAATATTCTTGATTTATGATCCACTTGACAATAAATAAACCAAACAAAGAACCAAAGATCCAAAATATGATGAATTTTCTAACACTTTTGAACCATAAATTCAATTATTTGGCCATATCACATTCTATGAGAACAAACACAAATACAAAAAGATTTAAAAAAACATAATAAATAAGCCCTTGTGTATTTATAGTAGGCAAAACATATTATGCAAAAAAGAAAAAAGAAAAAAAGGGAAAGTTGTTCTGATCTTCATACACTTACAAGATGTTCAAGTATTTTCAAAAAAAAAAAAAAAAAAAAAAGGCTCCAATTTATTTTATTGGGTGTGTAAGTAGAAATTAAGTATTGACATTAGGTCTTCAAATCCACTAGGAATTCCAAACAGATTCTTAAAATCGAAAAGCCTCCATTAATACTTTGGTTGATCACTAAAGTTGTGGATGACATTCAAATAGTTGAATTCCAATTAGTCAAAGAAGCACTTGAGAAGTTTGTCTGATCAATAAAAGAAATATTTATAAACAAAAAAGGGAAAAGAAAGAAATTGAGAATTCTAAAATCAAAGAGAGTTTTCAAGGAAAAATTGACTTGGATGAATTTACCAATGAATCAATCTATTCATTGTATTTGACAAATAAATCATTGCAATTTAATAGGGTCAACAATATTGTCTAACGATCATTTTGAATACCCAATGACACATAACATGTCACATATGACACCATAATGAAATTTTCATAGCAGTTTTGCTAAGTAACTTCCCTAATCATTCTGAGAGGGGATTTGAAATAAAAACATCATATCAAACTTCTTGCTTAAAGGCACAAGATAAATGTAGAACAATGAAAAATTAAACAAAAGGAAACATCATGATTCATGAAGACCTAATGTTGACATCTCCTATATAATAAAGAAAACACACATCCTATAGAAAAGCGAGACAATGAACTTCACATATCATACAGTCATGTCTTCTCAATTAATTCACTCAAAACTATTTATTTGAACTTCACAAATCATGAACTCTCAATATGGTGGATGCATGATAATTTGATGAGATTTACCTTTGGCTACATGGGTGGATAACTCAAAATGAGATCTCATTTTTGAGTTATCCATTTGGCTACATGAGATTTACCATTTGGCAAAATGAGATTTACCTTTGGCTACATGCATGATAAGTTCAAATAAATCTCATTTTTGAGTTATCCATTTAAATGAGATCTCAGTCACTTCCAAATTTGATATTATATAGCCAGAGTATCAATCATTCATATCTGACTTATGATTTTCATAGCATTTGAGTTGTCTTCCAAAGGAATAGCCATGTGGTTGTAATTGTCATTCTACAATTTGATATGTACATAATTTTGGGACCTTTTGGGATGCTACCTTCCAGTTTGATAGAGGGATTTTGAATTATTTCTTCGCCAGTAGTGATTAAAGATGCAAAGCAATGAGAAGAGGCCGCATATGGATAAAGTGGAGTAAGTATGGAAACATGAACAATTTATTTCCTTTTGCTCATTGAGATATGAAGTAATTCAATTTAGAAAGATTAACTAGAGTAGGTTTGCAGCATCATTGGTGGTAATAGAATCACCGTTGAACCCCCTCTTAAAGTAAGTCATGTTGGACCTCTCACCATGAATGTTTGTTAATTCCGTAACTTTTAGTAATTCTTCTGGTTGAATCCCTAGATTTTACCTCGTTTGATGTAGCATACATTGCCATAATTGGTTATGTTAGCTATGATTCATCTCTTTTGCATATTAAAATTATTCTAATACATAATGACTATGGAAAATTGGCAGTTATTGGCAAGTTTTTAGGACACTGCTCACTAGATACTGGTAGCATCAATTTTTCATTTTATTCTTTATGAGTTGGATATAAGATATTTAGTATCTTAAGGCACCTTAATTATATTCTTAAAGCATCTTATTCTCGGCTAACAATTGTGTAGTAATTATAAAAGAGGAAAAACTCAACTAATGGGTGTAGACACCCCATTTTTGACCGCCCTTATGACTTGGGCACCACTGCTTGCGCACCCAATGATGAATTTGTATATGCTTGTCAAGTGCTCGAAGTCCTCAGCAGAATGCCATAGCTTTGAGCCTTCAAACCCTACACACCTTTTGCTTTGTTTTGGACCAAAACAGCAGTTTTCAAGCCTAAAAACCCTGTAGGCCCACTAGTGTGGGTTGTCGGCCACCAATGTGGGCTGTCGGCCAACATTAGTGGCCTGCGGGCCACTTGTGTGTTTTTGTAAATATTTATGCCAACTGTGCCAGCTGTCTCCACAGGTGCATACATCTGCCCACACGTGTATGTATGGATATTTCTAAGGGAGTTTCATGTTTTTCTATAAATAGAAGACCTCCCCTTCTATTTTTGAGGGTTGGAAATTTTGGAGCAAAAATATTTCTCTCTCTCTACAATTTCCTCTCTCTCTTGCAAATTCTTAAGCCTTGCCTATACACTCTAAACCAAATCTTGTGGTATTTGAGCTGAGGTACTTTTGAGCTTGCTTTGAGCTCTTGAGGGTGTGTAAGTGTTGGTTTGTCACTTGGAAAGGGTTCTCCTCTTCAAGAGGTATAAGTTTTGGCTTGTTTCTTTGATTTATTTGCTATTTTTCCTATTGTTTTTGGAATTTTTTTGGACTGTTTATACTCTATAATTTTGGGCTGAAACTTGTGGTTTAAGGCCATTAGGGGTGGAGGGATGGATCACCCTTCTTTGCACCTCACTTCTCAAGCCTTTGCCCTTGTATTTCCCAACTTTTTGTCAATTTTTTTTGAGCTTCTTAGTACTAAATCTCAGAGGTTTTTCAGAGGCTAAAACCATGTTTTGAAATCCTAAAAATGGAGGGGGTAGCCTCCCATCCTTGTTCTTGTTTACTAGCTTAACTTGCTCCACGTTGTAGCTTATTGTTTTAGCTATTTTTGTCTTAATTCTATCATGTTTTAGGACTATTTTTAGTTGTTCATTGCATTTGAGCTTTGTATAGCATACTTGTAATGTAATAGTCCTCATAGGTTTGATGGTTTAGGCTTTAGCCACCAACCTATTTGAGTTGATAGCATTTATTTCTTGCTTCCATACTTGTGATCACCTCTAATCACTTCTACAACCTCCCTCCTTTCTTGGTTTTTTTTCTTTGTTTTGAAAGTTGTTTCAAACCAAGTGTTTGTTTAAGCATGAGATTGAGGTATTGTGCTTAATGGTTTAATCCATTTGGGGGTTCATTACCAAAGGCATGGTGTGTCTCTCATGTCCAAAACAACTTTTTGTTTGATAATTCTTTCCATTAGAGGACTTAAAGATCACTATTGGACTTAATGAACTAAGGAATGGTTGGTAATTAAAATAAAGTAATAAAATTCGAACTAAAAATGATGCTAGATAATAAGCATTTTGGTGTTCAATTGGACGTTAATTGAACACATGGAAACTTGAGGCATTTCATACTTGCTAGTGATGAAATGGTTCAACTTTCCAAGGTCAACCACTTCCCTTGATCAATCTATGATAGGGAAGAGGTTTGAGAGTCTTTTATTGTGCATTTATTGAAATTGTACACCTTGGTTCATAGGCTATTATGCAATGAAATTGCATCAATTGATGGCTTGCAAATTGAGCTTGCCACTCCTTTAAGTTGTTTGATGATAAGAATGGGTAAGGTGTACAAACATACCTTGAGAATACCCTATTTGTGCTCTGTATGCTTTTTGTTGCAGCAGGAGGAACCAAGCTTTAGTGGCCAGCATGCCACTTTTTCTGACCAGCAGGCCATTTCTTTTAGATGGCAGGCTACCATTTGTGGCCCGCCATCCACTACTTCTGGGCTGCCGACCACTTTTGTCAAATTGAGCAACAACTTTTTGGAACAGAACAGAGCAAAGGCTGAGATAAAAAGATATTCTAACTGTGCAACAGGGGCAGTCTGGCAGCAGAACAGTGGGCTTTTCGGGTGGAAATCCGCGTATGCATGAGCATTCCTTGCTTCTCGGGGCTGATTAGTTATCATAGTTACTTTTTTCATATTGTATTCATGTTGTAATTAATTAGTTAGTTCCATAGAATAGTTAGTTAATTAACTGGTTTTGTAATAACTAGCTAGCATAGTTAGTTTATTCGGTTTGTAATAATTAGATAATTCGTAGAAATTAGCTTAGCTAGTTAAGCTTATTCGGACCCTCTGCGCGAGGGCACAATTGTAATAATGTGTATGTCTTCCAACCTCATGTCTTTCTCCCTTTTATTTACCTGCTTATGATGGTTAATTTAGGACATCATGTTTTGTTTAGCATCTCTCATGCCTTGCGTCCATTGTCTTGCATGCATTGAGCTCGGTGCATCATTTTAACTTGCATTGTTAGTTAATACATTCTTTGAATATGTGTTTAGACCGCATGCTATCAAATTGATTCATATGCCGTATTAGTAGTCGAGCCTAGTAATTGTATATCGCATATGTTGCATTAGTCACATTGCATAGTTAGGATCATGCATTTTTCTAACTCTATCATCTTTTTTTTTTTTTTTTTGCTTGGAGTACTAGGTGAGCTTTTATTTGTTTTAGCATATTGCATGAGTGTGGTTGTTACCATGTCAAAGCATGTTCACCATGAGACTAAGTTCTTAAGTGATAAATTGTTTGAATGCTTATGGATGAAGGCTAGTTGCTTGAATTGGGATAGTTTGATTAAATGTACATTTGAGCCCATTTTTTCAAGTGGCACATTTACAAACTCTTTTAAAAAACAAACATGAAATCAAATCTTCCAATTTTTGCAAATTAGTCTATATTTGTGTGCGCATCACATAGTAATGTTAGCCTAATAACTGGAACAAGAGTATATAATGTAAATAAGATTGACATCATGATTAGTAGAAGTCGATCTTTGATCAAGAGATTAGGGGTGCTAAATTCATGACCTTCCCCTCTCATACCTAAGTTTCCGAGCTGAGACAATCTTGGTGATAGCGAACACGTGGCCTTCGGCATGAGTCATGGGTTTCCTAAATTTCTCAAAAATATTTAGGTGGTGACTTTATATCTGGCAAAGCAGTCAATTTTTGGCATTTTGATTTAAAATCGATTTTTCGAAAGATTTGCTGAATTTGGACTCTTTTGTGTTTTCTATTTCACATTGCACTTGCGGAATCAGATTCAGAACCACGGGAGTCCGAACTATAGGGCTTATCATCTTTCGAAAGGAGCACGAAAAGTTGAGCTACAATGGGTCTCACGCTTCAACTACCCAAACACCCCAAATATGTTCTCTTTATTTCTAAATTGCCCTTTGAATCAATTTTTTATTGCAATCCTCCACCCAGGTGGTGGCCATTCATATATGTACCCTTTATTGCGACAGACGCCATTGACGTGTGCTCCAGGTGAGCAATTGACGTGTCTTTCAATAATCACTCTAGGCGTTTTCATGAGAAATAGTATTCAACATGTCGACTCTTAGAACCATCCTTCATTTGGTGCACCGCTTACACGATTTCCATTTTATGCCATGTATTTTTCAAAAGAATTCTTGTGGTGGTGGCTGAGTGTACAAAATCATAAGATTTTGAGTTCACTAGATCGTAACTAGACAATTTGGTATGTGATTTTATTTTATTTTTTGCATGTTTTTTTGGTTTGTAAATGTTGATGTTGGCTTGGTATGATTAATACATATTAACAGTTTTGTATTTTGATGATGATGATGTGCCTATCACCTATTTGGTGTTTTGTAGAAGAGAGAGATGTGCCTACATTTATTCCCCTTCCTACCCTTCATGAACACAACACTGCTAGGAAAATAACAGAGTTAAAATTATTGGAGTTGAACTATGGGATGCCCATTATGTGTTTGGTGTGTTGTGTGATTGAAAAGGTTCCTTGTTTCTCATGTATGTTACTTTCCGATCATTGATTGAGACTAAGCCAATTGTTACTTTGTTTATGTGCAAGTTTTTGTTCTCTTTGTTTTTTGCTTTAAATATGTTTATTTGCTTTTTTAATTTGATATATTTTTCTTGATTTCCCCACAATTGCTTTGAGGTTGAGAGAAAGATGTTCTTTCTTGTTGCTATTATATGTTGTTAATATGCTGGTTATCAAATAAGCTATGTAGATAGTAGATGTTCTTGTTTTTATTTGTTTTAATTATTCAGAAATTCTTCCTTCGGATTTTCGAAACGATGTGGATTAGATTAATGCAGCCAACTAAGTTCCATTTTCTGTTAAGGTCCTAATCAGAAGAGTTGTTGAAGTTAAGGGACTTCTGTACACTTATGTGTCTTCGGACAACTTTCCCGGTTATTTTCTCCTTACATGAGCAACCATAAAGTAATCATGCCAAAGGATAAAAATCCAAAATTATGGTTCTCTCTTGTAACTTATCTTTGTAGTTGAGTTATGAAGTTTTTCACATTTATTTTCTTTGTTGGGATTGTTCTACAAATGGAAGGTGTGGAAAAGGAAAATGAAGGTTAAAATATGAGTGTATGAGATGAGCAAGGAGTTCTTTGAGAGTGAGGAAGCCAAAGAGGCATTTATGGATAAGAAAAATTGATAATATTCGAGCTCCAAGTGCAAAGTTGATGGCTACTACCCTATCCATTCTTAGAAGTTATTCTCTTTAGAAGTTGTATTGATTTACCATGATTCGCATTCTATCTTATCACTCATGTATGCTCATATGCATGAATCCGTTTTCTTTTTCCTTTATTTATTTATTATTATTTATTGATGATACTATTGATTTTATGCATTGGTCTTGGTTATTTCCAAACTCTACTTCAGAATGAGAATAAGATCTCATTCATCTTTAATGCACACAATAGTATTATGAATATTGATCATGTATGTTGCAAATATTGCTCTGTTTCTATGTCTAGCTAGATTGGGAAATGAGAAACGGGAAACTGCTAAGAGGTTGGAAAAATTTGCTAAAATACAAATTAGTCAAAGCTTTTTTACACATGAAGATCAATGCCGAGAATGAGATATTGGTTAGTTCAATTATATGTTATTGATTATTTTTCTTGTGATTGGTTTGTTGATTTGTATTTTCTTTTTAATAGATTGGATGGTTTGTATTATTTATATTTATATAAATCTTCTAAAACTGTTTTCATCATACTTTGAATGATTTCCTTTTTCCCTGTATGGTATTTAGCATTCCATAATTCTTTTTTATCGAGAGAAAGGAAGAAAATGAAAAAATTGAACTTATATGTCATTTACATTTGCTTTTCTTTTTCCTTTGATATTCATAAAAATTCAAGGTGTGATTTTTATCTATTTATTTAGATGCAAATGTTTACATTTGTTATTGTCAAAAATTTTTATTTTTATTATTATAAAAATGTATTTGTTATTTTATCTATCAATGTTGCCGTGGACTTTGCAGATTTGTATGATTAATGTCGCTTTTACGCTTCCTTTTGTCACTAGTTCTTTGTGAGTTTTCTCTTTATCTCTCTCTCTCTATCTCTCTTTTTTTCTTTTCTTTATTTTTTTTGCCCCCTAAATGACAGAGTTAGGAATGAGCATATTCAAGAATGGATAGGAGTAGTACCTATTGGAAAAAATGGTTTTATGGTGACTTTAATGTGAAATTAAAGTAGGTCCCAACCATCGGTTGAGGTGGGATCAAATGAGTTTAGATTCTTTGTAACAAGATCTTTACACCACAAAAAGAATGACAAAAAATCATTAAGAATTTAATGAGAATTGTCTCATAAAATTGGCCTCATGAATGAGATATTAGGAATAGTGTATAACTACTTATCCCACGTTGATTGTAGAGGGAAAGCATTGGTGGGTATTTAAATCCCAAGTTTTTTACAAAGGCATAAGCCCTTTGGGGCATCCAATTTTTTTGAAGGAAAGGAGTTATGGATGCTTCAATGATGGGTTTGGGTTAAAACTATGGTCCAAGTTGGTTATACAAAAAATTGCCACGCGCGCGTGCGCTGCTGGCTTGGACCAGTCCGAGTCTTGGTCCGGGTCCACGATCCATGGGTCATGGATCTTGGATTTTGAGGCTGGAGGTTTGAGGCTTGCTGGAATGGGTTAGGTTTGGGTTGGGCCAAATTGGTGGTCCATCAACCTAATCTTTTTTGAACTAGGCTTGTTTGGTAATTGCAGATATATACACGTGTATATAGAGTGTGTAACTTACACACTTATGTTCCATTAGGTTTGGTGCATTACACCATTAGTTTTGCAGGAGTATTGGGTAGTTTTGGCTACATTATGAAATTTCAGTACTTCAGTTTTAACACTATACCTCGGTCTCGGATTCACTTCAAATTCATCAATTAACTTCTTAAGGAAGTCATCCACTCTTTGTCTTTGCTTGATTTCATAAATACTCACTGGCTGGGCTGTAATAACAGCTATCAATCCACCTTGCTCATGTAAGGTTACGTCAATCTTGGATTTCTCAGAATCTTGTAGGATTTTATTATGTTCAGTGAGCAAGCAAACCAAATTCCCGTTGATTTTCTACTTAAAGAATCGACAACTGTGTTGGCTTTCCCCGGGTGATACTAAATCTGGAGATCATTATCTTTAATCAACTCTAGCCACCTTTGCTACCGCATATTTAGTTCTATTTGGGTAAAGAAGTATTTTAGGCCCTTGTGATCGGTATAAACCTCACATTTTGACCCATACAAGTAATGGTGCCAGATTTTGTGAGCAAACACAACTGCGGCCAATTCCAGGTCATGCATTGGGTAGTTCTTTTCATGCGGTCTCAATTGTTTGGAGGCATAGGCAATTACCCTTCCGTTCTGTATCAACACATAACCCATACCCTTGTAAGAAGTATCACTAAATATCACAAAATTTTTCATACCTGAAGGCAGTGTCAACACTAGTGCAGTAGTCAATCTTGTTTTCAATTCTTGGAAGGCGAATTCTCTTTCATCACTCCATTCAAACAGTTATCCTTTGCATGTAAGTTGGGCAAGAGGTACAGTTATTTTGGAGAAATCTTTTACAAACTATCTATAATACCCTGCTAAGCCCATGAAGCTTCGGACTTTCGTTACATTCGTCGGTGTAGGCCAATTTACAATTGCCTCAATCTTCTGTGGGTCTACAGAAATCCCATCTCTATTGATGAGATGCCCTAAGAAGACAACCTCATCTAACCAAAATTCACATTTCTTTAGTTTGGCATATAACTTCTTTTCTCTTAGTGTTTGCAAAATAGCCCTCAGATGTTGTTCATGATCAATACTATTTTTTGAATAAATCAAAATATCATCAATGAAAACCACAACAAATTCATCAAGGTAAGTTTTGAAAATCCAGTTCATAAGGTCCATAAATGTTGCAGGTGTGTTAGTCACTCCAAATGGCATAACAAGAAATTCGTAGTGACCATACCTTGTTTTGAATCCGATTTTCTCGACATCTTCTGCTTTCACCTTCAACTGGTGGTATCTGGATCTCAAATCGATTTTTGAAAACACTTAAGAACCTTGTAACTGATCAAATAAATTATCAATTCGGGGCAATGGATATTTTTTTTTATTGTTACCTTGTTCAACTCCCGGTAGTCAATACATAAACGCAAGGTCCCATCTTTCTTCTTTACGAATAATACTGGCTCACCCCAGGGCGAAGTACTCGGTCTAATGAAGCCTTTATCAAGAAAGTCTTGCAACTGTTCTTTCAATTCTTTCATTTCAACAATAGACATTCTGTAAGGAGTTTTTGAGATAGGTAGGGTGCCTAGCACAATATCAATGGTAAACTCTATTTCTTTGTCAACCAAGTCCCTTGGCAGTTCATCAAGACATACATCCGGAAAGTTTCTAATAACAGGAATACTTTCTAATTTAACATTCATAGATTGCTGAGTCAAGATACTACACAAGTAATCTCGACACCCCTTCCTAAGCTATTTGCATGCTTTCATTGCTAAAATTAGAAAAGGTGGAGGTACTACACCATTACCAATAAACTCAAATTCATCATGTCTCGGTGGTTTAAACATAACCCGTTTTGTTACACAGTCAATAGTAGCACAATACTTAGACAACCAAAATTCCATTCCCAGAATTACATCAAAGTCCCTAATACCCAAAGGTAACAAATCTACACATAAGGTAACACTGCCAATATGCATATCACAAACACGGTACACAGACTTCCCAGATGGAGCAGATACACACAACAGGTATAGCAATGATTCTAGAGGCCTATTCAATCTAGATGCAAATGTAGTAGACACAAAGGAATGTGTGGATCCAAAATCAATTAACATAAAAGCATCTTGATTACATATAGAGATAGCACCTGACACAATGACTTCAGTATTCCATCTGTCACCTGGTACGAGTGCAAAGACTATCCCTTGCCTTAATGTCTCTGGTAGAGGTAGGTCTTACAGTGTTCCTTGGTGCAAGGATAGATCTAGTTGAGCTAGTGGATAGCCTTGCACCTTTTTAGTCATTCTGAGGACAGTCTTTAACCATATGCCTAGTTTTACCACATCATCATGCATCAATATCTACCACCTTCTTGCTTCATCCTCCAGTGTAAACGTGGCCAACTGTACTTTCTATGTTTCAAGACATGGGAATACTTCAAACAACTTTTCAATATCGAGGATCCAAGCTTCTGCCTTCAATGGGTCCACACCCCGGTGAAACAGTGGTGGCCTCATTTTCTTGAACTCTTTGGTGAGAGCTATTGTTCGGTTATCATTTTGTAAGTCATGCACAAGTTGTATCGGAAGAGGGGGGTGGCAATTGTTTCCATTGTTGTTGTTGCCTCAGTGTTTCTGCCATGTCCTGTATCAATCTTTCCATTTTGTCTAGTCTGGTAGTAGAATATTCCTTTATTTCGTCGGATCTTGTTCTCACCATTATCTGATGAGACTTGCATTATATTTTATACAAAAAACAACGTACATGATATATATAGACAGAAAGAGCACCCATATACTGATAGGCAACAGCTCACATAATTTAGAACACTTAAACAAATCTTAATGCATTCAAGCAGATATTTATCATATGAATGCAACTTAAGTTTTTCTAGACGCTCTATTGTTCATTTGGACAAGCGTCTGAGTTATTAACTCGTGCTTTGATACCACTCTATCATGACCCCGAACCCGTCCCTATAGGTTAGGATCAAAATCGGCCAGTAATCATGAGATTACCTACGGCCCCAGATAGAAAGCAGTCATATATGATATTAATAGGGGGCTAGAAGTGGATGCAAAATTAAAAAAAAATTTCCAATGAGCTGTGCATATATGATATTACAAAAACTTTACACATTTTATTAATAACTCACACCATTCAGTCATTAAAGACGTACATATATCCAAGATCATTAAAAAGAAGTCATATACAGACTTGGTCCTATAGGACCTCAAAAGTAAACAAAAGAAAATCATAATCGAAGCCTCACATGTGAGGCATCCATAGAAGAGTCCATGGTATCTAATATCCTTAGCCAGTTCATTAGGGTTGTGATTGGACATCCCGTTGCTCACCTACATATATATAAATAAATAGTGAGCTAATGCCTAGTTAATAATACCAAAGTAAAAGGGTTGAGTGAATGAGCCCCCTTTTTATACAGATAAGCATATCTAATCAAATCAGTAAGTATTTACATTGGAACGAGCTTGTGTCCAACAATTAGCAGAGTATATAGTACGAGTGTAGACACCCCATTTTTGACCGCCCTTAAGACTTGGGCGCTACTGATGGCTTCTTTGGTGATGAAAGTTGTGCAGTGTAAAGGTTCGATTTCTTTGGCAAGAGGAGAGTCAAACCCTAACCTCACACCTCATTTTTAGACTAAAACTATTTTGAATGGTTTTTAGACTTTAAAACCCTCTCTTTCAAAATATTTTTGAAAAGAAGTTTCTACGATATTCCGAGGCTCGTATTTTGTCAAATGTTGCGCTTTTCGGTAAACCGAGTAAGGACAAAGTGGAAATGAATGAAAGAGAGATGAAACCTTTGGAAAATCTTTCAAAACACCTTGTTTAGGGGTTTGGAGTTGAAGAAAAGAGGAGAAGAGGGAAGAAACCAAGTTGAAGAAGATGGTGGGTATGAATCGCTAAGAGAGAGTCGAGTGGTCCTCGCTAAATCAAGTCTATCTTTCTATACACTTGGATTTAAGCTATGAGGCCACTGCTATTGGAAAGAAGACTTCCGGGGCTTCATTTTGCACTCAAGAATCTCCTAAAGCCAAGTCCGGATGAAGGAGATATGGTTATTGGAAGTTGGGCATTAATCCGGGTAGGATCAAAACTGAGCGGCTTCAGCAAAACAAGCATAACTTTTTGCATAGTTGGAATTTTGATGCAAGGCTGCCACCATTGGAAAGCTTACTTTCGGGGCTTCAATTTGGACACAAGAATGACCTAAAAAGGTGTGAAACCCCGAATTTTTGAGGTATTAATATTTTAGTAAGAGATATTAGTAGTAGTTTGGTGGTGAGATTCTTAGATAAGCATCTAACTTATTTTTCTCTATTTATTTTATCTCTTTTTCTCTCCACCTCATTATTATTCATCTCCTTTGTTTTCTAATATTTTTTTTTTTTAATTATTCTTGGGCACCAAGTAAATTTCCTTTCTTTGACCCCAAGTTAGTAACCATTGTATATATATATAATATATTTGTACCTCTTATTCATCAAATCTTTTTGTACACAATATCTATGGAATTTGTACACATAATAAATAGGAAAATCTTTCCAAATCTTGAGCACATGGCTAGCCATTATACCTCCTAGGCCATAATCATTGTACTTTAGTACAAACAAATCCCTTGAAATCTTGGAGCAATGATGACCTTGGTACGAATTCTATACATTCATTGGGAATATGTCCATAGTACATATATATTGAATAAAATATTCTCCTTTTTCCTTCCCCATAGCCAGCCAACCTAGGAGAGCGTGAGGGATCAATTCTCAAGGCTTGTAATCATGGCATTCTAGAAGCATGAGTACCAAGTACACCCCTTTCTTGTCCACCAAGTAAACTTTATTTTATTATTTTTCTTTTTCTTTTTTCCCAAGCATCCTTGCCTATAAATTGAGCTCACCTCTCAACCATTTCTATCATTCTTCTTCTTGGTGCATCCATATCTCTATCTCTCTCTGTAGACCGCCCGGAGAACTCCCGAGAAAATCTCGTTTTGTTCTCTAGCTACTACAGTTCGGACTCAATGTCACGGTTCTAAATCTAATCTCGCAAAGTGCAATGCAAGACCGATAAATCACCAAAGAGTCCAAATCCGGCAAATCGTTTTCGAAAACTGATTTTTATAAAGAAGTGCCAAACATGGACTGTTTTGCCAGATACAGAGTCGCCACCTAAATATTTTATTTTGGGGAAATTTAGGAAACCCTGACTCATGCCTAAGGCCACGTGTCCGTCATCACCAAAGTTGCCTCAGTTCGGGAACTTGGGTACGAAAGGGGAAGGTCATGCAATGAGCACCCCCGCTCGCCCGATCAAAGATCGGCCTGTTAATTAGCTAGAATTACTATGTGATGCGTACAACACACAAGTATAGACTAGATTGCCTAATTTGGAACAAAGCATCGCATATCCGTTTGTTTGGAAATGGTTTGAAGTTTGCTACTCGCAAGTAGGCTAAAACACAGATTTCAATGAATTGTTTCAATTCAAGTAATCCAACCTTCACCCACAAGCATTCAGGCAGTTATATCACATAAGCAATTAGCCTCATAGCAAGCATGCTGTCATGGCAACACTTACACACATGCAAGTTGCTAAAGCATAAACACTCACAGTGTATTTCGAGCCAAAATAAAGAACTAGTTAGTAATCAATGCATGATCCTAATTTCATGTTAAGATGGCTAATGCAGCACATGCAAAATGTAACTAGAAATAGGCTCGGTTATTCTAAGATGGCATACAAGATGTGGCAACTCGATATATGTATTCAAGTAGAAATTGAAATACGATGTAGTTAGTATGATACGCCGAGCCCGGTGCGTGTAGTACAGATGAATGATGCAAACATGCATAGCATAAGGATGCTAAATGAAAGATGCCCTAAAACTAACCATCGTAAGCGGTTAAGTAAAAGGGAGAAAGACGTGGGGTTGGAAAACATGCATCACACACATGCACGCTTATTACACCAATTGGCTCTCTTGAGGGAGAGACCGAAAGAATATTACAAACCATCTAATTAACTAACTAACAAGCTAATTAATTATTACATAATCAAATGAATAACTAGCTACAACTAATTATTACAACACTTAAATAATTAACAAATTAATTAAGCTACGAAAAACAGTAAAGAGGCCTCGAGAAGAGGGACAAATGCATGCTCGGTCGGCTTCGCTCGAAAATCTGTTGCCATGCCTTATGTTGCCTATATTTGCACTGTTTTACACTTCTGAAAACTGCACGAGTCTCTGTGATGCTTCTAAACCACTTTGAGGACACTGTGAGGGACCATCAGCCAAATGGTGAAGCCATCGGCCAAGAAATGAGGGCCATCGACCAAAAATATGTCTATTGGCTAGACACTTTTAGCCGATCGGCATACCAGATAGCCGATCGGCCATCTTTTCCTGTAAAATGCTCTTTTGCTGGAGCAGAGGACAAACAGAGCATGGCAATACATTTGCAAGACAATGTTTGCAACTACACCCCTTATCATGTTTAAGGCTCAAAGGTGTGTAGTTCTCGACCCTCGGGCCACCAATCACGCATTTCAATGCGTGATGGCCAAAGGAGCCAAGTGTGCAATTCAATATCAAATGAAATGCACAAAAACACATAAGGGACCTCAACC
Source organism: Camellia japonica (assembly GCA_030407325.1). Classification (NCBI taxonomy): domain Eukaryota; kingdom Viridiplantae; phylum Streptophyta; class Magnoliopsida; order Ericales; family Theaceae; genus Camellia; species Camellia japonica. Next base: position 98,859,496 of record JAPPVO010000003.1, read on the forward strand.
TCTATCATGCTTGATCAAGAGGCAAGGCAATGCACACACAATGTAATGCAACCTAAGCATGTAAGCAAAGCTAATGCAACATGAGTATGTTAACAACATTGCCATGCAATGCAACTAGCATATAACAACATGCCAAGGGATAAACATGCAACAACATGTAACAACATACCAAGCATGCAAAAATGCAACCTAAGCATGCAAACATGCAAGGCATGTAACAATATGCAAGGATGGGCAAGCATGTAATAACATGTAATGCGACAAGCATGCAACAACACACAAACCGCATGAGCCATGGACTTATACCGAAAATGGGCAAGCCTCAGCCATGCCAAAAACAATGGCCAAAATGCTAAGAAATGATAGACAAAAGCACATACAAACATGCACATGTGATGGCCCAACACCTAGGCATATGAGGGCAACTTTCAAGAGCACTTAAAAGGGGACAAATATGGACATGTGACAAACATTGTAAGCTCTAAAATCATGCATGGAAAGGTGCCAAACCAACCAAATAAAGCAAGCAAAGCATGCAAGAAGGCCCGAAACTTGAAACTAGCCGAGGCACTCAAACCATGGCCATGCGAGGAAAGCCCCAAAGGGCCAAGGGCTATCAAAATAGTCCCAAGGAAGGTCAATACAAGACCAAAAACAAGATTGAAATTAGCCAACACAAGCTAGAACAAAACACCAAAAGCATGAGGCATGCAAGGCTACAAAAGGGGTGTTACACTACACCTATCAAAACCAAATATGGCATGACTTAACCAATAAAAAACAGAGTTATGGCATGGTAAAACAAGACCAAAAACCCACTTAGATGGCATCCAAAAGACCTAAGCATGGAGGCATACACAATGGTCCATTTATGAGGCATAAAACATCAACTCTTTAAAGCATTAAAGGAGTGATATGTGCAAGTGTGTAAGCATGAAATATGGACTGAAATAACATAACAAATGATGCCAAATCATTGAAATAAGCCAAATAATGCATACATGTGACTTATACCCTCAAAGCTAACAAGCTAGAATGCCTTATGGTTATACAAAGCATGGCATATATGATCAAAACAACATGAAACAGAGCTGAAGCATGGTAAAACATGACTAAAAGCTCCTTTGAGTTGAGCCAAAATATGCAAGCATGATGGTCTAAACACAAGATGTATGTTAAGGCAATAGAGAGGATTACAAGACAAGTACATCATGCATGCAAGAAGCCAACTAAACCCCCCCAAAACAGAGTCATGGCATGCTAAAACAACACCAAAAACCCACTGAAATGGAGTCAACATAAGCTAGAAAAACATGCTCAAACATGAAGCATATAAGACTAGCTTGTGCGATTTACACTACAAGTGTATTGGGCATGCATGGAGTGACAAAACCAAGCAAAAACAGTGTTGTATCATGGAAAAACAAAGCCTAATACATACTGAAATGAAGCTAAAACAAGCTAAGCCAACATGCTACCAATATAAGCCACTTATGCAAGCATACAAGACAACAAGGAGAAGGGATGGCCCTCTCCTATTTAAGACCTCAAAACTATATTTCCACCACTGAAATTCCTTTGGATTTCAGTGGTAGAAAGGTCATGCAAAGCCAAGAACAAGAGCTAAAAGGGGTGGTCTAAAACAAGGCCTAAGAAGGGGTAAACAACCCCAAACCAAAAAGTGATCTTAAACAAAGATCTAAAGCATAAAAAATCAGAACTTTTATCAGTTAAGAGTTAAGCTTAAAACAATAAGCAAGTAGGTCTAAAAGCTTAAGCAAGAATGGGGGTTTAAAAGCAAAAAGCTCACCCTTAAAGACCACCTTCAAGAACACAACTCCAACAGCCTCCTCTGACCAAAACCAGCTCAAGAACACTAAAAATAACTCCTAAGGGCCTCAGCAACCAAAGGATGGTGTTCTACTAGGTGCTCTAGTGCAAAAGTATGAACAAAATACACTTTTGAGCACAAATACACACACAAATATAGAGAGAGGGAGATATATAGAGAGAGTGATATATATTTTCTTCTCTCAACTATCTGAACCTCTGAGAAGGGAGGAGGGGCTCCCTTCTTATAGAATTCAATTTCAAAGCTTCTTGGAGAAGTTAAGCCAAGGGGCAAATCCCTCCATACACGTGTATGGAGGGGGGAATTGTGCATGCCAGCTGTGACAGTTGGCATAAAATATCTGCAAAAAGCAAATGAACTAGGTTCGGCCAGAAAATATGGCTGATCGACCAACATAAGGGCTGACTGACCAAAAAGAGTGCCGATTGGCCAACACTTTTGGCCGATGGCAAGAAAACCAGGCCGATGGCATCATGCCCTAGCCGATGGGTTGAGGGGATGGCCAACAAGCCACCCTCTTCCCTCCGAAACAGAAACACAAGTCCTTGGTGCACAACCAAGCACAAAACAGATAAGTTCAGAGATCTTGAGGCAAGGCGCGTGGCCGAGACCTCCGAGAACTCAAAACGAACACGAGCATGGATGATTATCGAGTGTTCAAACGATGACGTCCAAGTCTTGAGGACAGTCAAAAATGGGGTGTCTACACTCTCATATTGTTCTCTTTTAAATTATAGAAATTTTGAGTTTAGGTTAAGAGTGTATAGAGTGAGTGTAAGCATTTTCGTAAAGGAAGAGAGTTGTAGAATCTTACATACCTTATGCCACTTTGGAGATTTATGGAGAAAGATCGAGATTCGAGTGTTGGAGACGGAGGAGATTAATTTGAGGTAATTCGGTGGTATACAATATGCTTCCCTAAATTCTCTTTGCAAAGAGTTTTATTTTTTATTCCCATAAATTTGTACTCCTCTTGATTATTCTGATCGTTTGATAAATTCTGTGGAATTATTCGTTGTTGATTCATTTGATTACTCTAGTCATTTGATGAACTTGTGTAGTTATTCTGTGTTGGAAATGTTGATTTGTCTGGCTAAATGACGTGGAAATGCTCCGTACATGGATCGAGTGGACTTTGCCAATATGCTCTGTACCAATAGCCCAGATAAGCGGTTGTGCTTGGGTGAGGGGGGTGAGGCCAGTCACTGGTCATGTACTGAGTAGGACCGGGTATTTGGTTCTGGATAAATTATCATATGTGGAGTTGACTTGTTTGTGCAATTTGATAAATTGCTTGATTATCGAATCTAATCGGTTGAGTAATTGTTGGATCTCTGTTGATTTATTTTCTGTCCGAGCCTTGTTATTCCTATTGTATTGTATACTTCCCGAATTAATTTATTTTTCAGGCGTGGAGCAAATTTAGTGGCGATTGGAGTTGAAGCATCTAAAGAGATTATTTGAGTTGGAGTTTTTTTTTTTTAGTCCACAACTATATATTATTTTGGAGATTTGTATAATTTATGTTTTGGAGACATTTGAGTTAATTATTTATGGAGACGATTTGTATATTTGGGGTTATGAGCTATCTGCGATTATAAATTTGAGGTTGATTTGATTTATTAACGACCCGGAAGTTGGGCCGTTACAAAAGGAGTCCATATGAAGGAGTCCATTTGAAGTTAGACCTGCAGAACAAAATTTGTTATCGGCCACAAATGTGTGCAGTCGGCCAATAAAGTAGCAGATCGGCCATCACAAGTAGCAGATCGGCACTAAAGATGGCCGATCGGCCAAGAGTGACCCAAATTCATTTTTTTTTGAAGATATTTCTCCTCCAGCTGTTTCCAGCTTATGCCAGTTATCCCAAATCAGATATTTTCGACCAAACTTGATATTTTGCTATATATGAGAGCCTTATATCTCATATTGAAGGGTTAGAACATAAGAGAACATTGAAGCAAGTTTTGGGGAGTCTCTCTCTCTAAAAAGTCTCTCTCTCTCTCTCTCTCTATAATTTTGTGAGCAAAATTCCAGCCTCCTCCCTCTAGAAGCCTCCTTCTCCTCTTGTTTTTGAGCCTTAAGCTTAGAATTCTCTACACTTTTGCAAAGAGACCCTTAACCAAACTTAACCACCATTGGGCTGAGGTTCTTTGAGGATCATTTGGAGCTCCTAAGGTGGTTTTAGCTCAGAATTTTGGCTATTTTGCAGCTGTGCTTCAAGGGTAAGCATCTCCCTCTTTTACGCTCATTTTTGTACACTATCTTGGCCAACTTTGCATGCTTGTTTTGCCACCCTTTAAAACTATTTTTGGCTTGGTTTTGAGCTGAAAAAAACTCTGTTTTTCAGTCCTCAAAGTGTTGGTTTGTGCCTTGTTTGGCTAGGGGGTTGTCTCTCCCTTTGCTCTTTGGCTTATAAAGCCTTTAGAGCCAACTTCCTAAGCTTTTGAAACCATCTTTGTTTGGCCTTTTAACCACTAAAATCCAGTGGATTTTTAGTGGTAAAAATGTGGTTTTGAGGTTCAAAATGAGAGGGGGTGGTCCTCTCTCCTCTTGTCTTGGTTGTATGCCTTGTTGGCCTAATTATTGAGCATGTTTTTCTAGCATGTGTTGGCTTGTTCTTAGCTTATTTTTGGGCTTATTTCAGCATGGCATGACTCTATTTTTGGCTTGTTTGATCATGGGTTGCATGCTTCATGCACTTGTAGTGCAAATCCTCTTTGCTAGCCTTGGTAGCCTTACAAAGTAGCATACTCTTGTGGTTTGAATTAGCTTAGTTCAAACATGTTTTTGGTGTTATTTTGGCATGTTATAACTCTGATTTTGATTGGTGGATTCACCTCTTGCATGCTTTATACACTTGTAGTGTAATCCTTGCTAGCTAGCCTTGCGTGCTTGTCTCTTTAGCTTGTTATTCTAGCTCATTTTGGCTATACTGCAACATGATTTTATTCATATTTTGGGCTTTTTTAGGACTATTTTGGGCTTCCTTGGTCATTGACTCATGTTTTGTATAGCTATAGTGCAAATGCCTTTACTAGTCTTGAGTTTTGAGGCCCCTACTATGCTATACTTGTAATGTTTGCATGCCTTGGCATCATTTGGCATGAAATTTCAGAGCTTATATCTTCGCCATACTCTCATGTTTATCACTCTTTAATTGTGTTTAAGAGTTGTGCCATTATGCCTTGTTTGTGAGCTAATACATGAGCATATCTTTCTTGCCATCTTTGTTGCAAGTCTAGCATGTTTTTGCTACCATTTTGACCTGCCTTAGGTTGTTTTGAGTTCTTAAGGTCATTTGAGCATTGCTTTGTATAGCTATGGTGTTAATGCCTTGACTAGCTTTGAGTTTTGAGGTATCTTACATGCTTGATTTGAGGTATTTGCATGTTTTGGCATCATTTGGAATGATATTTCAGAGCATATAGTGTTGTCACACTTCCATGTTTTTCACTCCTTCAATGTGTTTGAGAGTTACACCTTTATGCCTTGTTTGTGGGCCAATGCATGTGCATGCATTTTCTTGCTTTCATGCCATCATTTCATAGCATTTTGGCCACTGTTTTGGGCATGATTGAGGTCTGTCCATATTCGGTTTAAGTCCATTGAGCATTGTTTCACATGCCTCTTGTATGTTGCTCTTTACTAGCTTTGATGCCTTAAGCTTCTAACTTGCCATGCATGCATTTTTTGTGTTAGAATCTTGTGCATGCCATTCTAGCATTGGTAGGCTAGCATGTTGCTTGCATGCTTATGTTGCATTGCATTGTGTATGCATGCCATTAGCATTGATAGGTTGATCATGTTGCATTGCATTGTGTGTGAATGCATTACATTGTGTTTAGAATGTTGTATGCTTTGCATTGTGTTTGGAGTTGGACGTTAATCCAAACACGAGGAATGTCGCACATTTCATATTCAAAGTGATAGAATGTGTGTCATTTCTCGGTCGCCGACCCTCTTGATCATGCATGATAGAGGCGGAGGCTTTTATGTGTTATTTGTGCATTCATTGACATTGATTTGTGCAACTTGGCCTCTTTGGCCATCATGCATTGAGATGCGTGATTGATGGCTCAAGAGCCGAGCATTACACTCCTTTGAGCTTTAAACATGATAAGGAGTGTGGTTGCGCACACATTTTCTTGCAAATACACTGCCATGCCTCTGTTAGTGCTCTGTTGCAGCAATAGGAGAGTTTGTAGGAAGCAGTGGCCGACCGGCCACCAAGTCTGTCGATCGGCTACCAAAATTGGCCGATGACCATTAGCCTTAGCCGATGGCCATCCCTCTTGGCCGACCATCCCTCAGAATGTTCATGAGGTGGACCAGAAGTATCTTGGAAGTTGGCACAATTTTCAGAAGTCCAAAAGAATGCAAACAGAGGCATCTTGAGGCACGGTAGTGGATTTCTGAGTGAAGCCAACCGAGCATGCATCATTTTCTTCCTCAAATAGAGCTGGAATAGCTTAGTTTAATTATTTACTTGTTAGTTAGCATTTACTTTTGGTAACTTAAGTAATTTGTTAATTAGTTAAAGTAATGTAATAATTAGTTGCAGCTAGTTATTTAATTTGATTTGTAATAATTAGTCTAATTAGCTTAATTAGATTAGTTAAGTAGCTTAGCTTAGATTAGCTTAGCTTATTATTCGGACCCTTCGTCGAGAGGGCCAACTATTGTAATAAGTGTGCGTGTGTGTGATGCATGTCTTCCAACCACCATTTCTTTCTCCCTTTTACTTATCAGCTTTTGATGGTTAGTTTAGGGTCATATTTAAATTAGCATCCTTATGCTAGCATGTTTGCATCCATTCATCTGTCTTGTATGCACCGGGCTCGGCGCATCATTCAAATTGCATTGTATTTCAATTCCAATTCGAATACATGCATCAATTGTTGCATTTCATATGCCATCTTAGAATAGCCGAGCCTGTCTAGTTGCATTTTTGCATGTGTTGCATTAGGCATCTTAACATAGCTAGGGTCATGCATTGATTACTAACTAGCTTTTGTTTTGGCTCGGAGTACTAGGTAAGCTTTTACGCTTTAGCATACTGCATGAGATGTGTATGTTGCCATGTTAGCATGCTTGCCATGAGGCTATTTGCTTAACTGATATAACTGCATGAGTGCTTGTGGATGAAGGTTGGATTGTTTGAATTGGAACAATTCATCAAAATGAGAGTTTTAGGCCCACTTGAAGTGGGCAAATCACCATGTTTTCTAAGCCCACTTGAGGGTGGCAAAATCCACGACTTAGCCTTTCAAACAAACAAACATGAGATGTTTTGTTCCAATTTAGGCGATCTAGTCTATGCTTGCATGCTGTGCGCATCACATAGTAAGCTAGCTAATAAACCAGAATAAGAATGCATGTGTCTTCAAAAAACAACATATCATGTTAGTAAAGGCCAATCTTTGATCGGGCGAGCGGGGGTGCTCATTGCATGACCTTCCCTTCTCGTACCCAAGTTCCCGAGCCGAGGCAACTTTGGTGAAGACGGACACGTGGCCTTAGGCACGAGTCAAGATTTCCTAAATTTCCCCCAAATAAAATATTTAGGTGGCGACTCTAAAATCTGGCAAAGCAGTCCATGTTTGGTGCTTTTTGATTAAAATTGATTTTCCAAAACGATTTGCTAGATTTGGACTCTTTGGTGATTTATTAGTCTCACATTGCACTTTGTGAGATTAGATTTAGAACTGTGACTTGAGTCCGAACTGTAGTAGCTAAGAACAACGATTCGTGCCCTTGCACGCGGAGTGGAGTTCTGGGCGGTCTACAACGAGTTCAATTATTAATCAATAGAATAGCCTTAGGCCCAACAGTGTACAAAATGACCTCAAGTCCAACAGTTGACAAACTCGCCGATCAGATTCAGTCATCTCTTATCAGAATGACCTTGGGTCCAATCATTTCCAGTAGCATAATGGCCATTCAATTATTGCAATTGCATATCAGTCATTCACAGTCAGAGATTCAATCATATCTTATCAGTCATTCAGTCTTATCAGAGATCCAGAACGACCTTGGGTCCACTTTGTTAGACACACAGACAGCTTCAGGCCTAATTTAGATATATCGAGCAATCTTTTTCTACGATTCAATTGTACAAATAGTATATCGTTCAGTCGGTTGGTAACTCATTTACATGTACCGAGTGGTTGATTTAGAAAAACTTACCATATAAAGATAATCAGAAAATAAAGTATAAGTAAAATATCTTTACTAAGATATTACTCATAGTGTTCGGTTGATTGATTTGTCCTCACGATTGACCCTACAAAATTTATAACACATACAGAAATTGGGTCACAATATTATTCAGTCCGTTACTTAATTCGTTTATCTTTCTTAGGCTTCTAACTAGCTCTTTAGTTCATTTAGAATGCTCATTGTATGCCTAAGAATGCTTAGAAATGAAAGAGAACGGAATTTGGAACATAAAACTACTTTTCAAAGTTTCCTAAAACAGGGCACTTCGCTCGAGCACAACATTGGTCGCTCAAGTGAACCCTTCAGTCTGCAGAAGTATTGGATGCTCTCATTTTATGCTCGAGGCAACTTTTTGGTCTCTCAAGCCAAGATTGAAAGTAAAGATTGGTCGCTCGAGTGGTCGCTTGAGCGGTCTTTTGGTCGCTCGAGCCAACCCCCAGGGTCGCTCGAGCCAACCCCTAATGTTTGCAAGAGTACTGGGGGCTCGAAATGTACGCTTAAGTGACACTTCCATCGCTTGAGTGAATTGCTTGAATTATGGAATTTCCATAATTTTGTTTGAGTTTCAAACACAACTTCAAGGCTCCAAATTCATGCATGACTCACCCAAACATGCAAGAACACTCCCAAACACATATATTTGAAGGTAGTTTCAATCCATTGCTCAAAATTCCATGAATTCACCAAGGTTCAAACCATAAACTTCATATATGTAAAACCCATGTTTTATATCTTGCATTTACAAGCTTCAAGACTTAAAATTGGGCTTCAAAACATGACAATTCATGCATGCATGTGTCAAACAACTCTTAGTTCAACATGATCATGATGGTTTATGCTCAATTATAAGAAATCACAATAAATTCATGCACGGGTGCCCAAGTTGATTTCAAATTCAACACATTTAGCTCAATTCTTGTATTTATCAATATGTACTTCTTGAATTCACATAGTTATAAACTTAAATTCGTAAATTATAGTTCAAATACACACCTAGAGTCCTTAATTAGCTTGAATTAGCAAGAATCTTGAGTTATTCTACCCAATTCTTCAATCCTCCAAGCAATTTTCCAATTCTTCAATCCTCCAAGCAATTTTCCAAGTTTGAGCCTTTTCTCTCTCTAAATTGACTGACTCTCTCTCTAGAGTTCTCTTTTTCAGATTTCTAGAGCTCAAAATATGAGTTAAGCACTTTAATTAACATATATATATATATATATATATAGGCTTCATTAACTTAATTCACTAATCCAAACTTAAGCTAATTAATCAAGGTTTATTTTAATTGAATTAATCTAATTATTTTAATCCGAATCAATTTTTAATTATATTTCACCATAGGCTCTAAAACTTATGCTAATCACAATGGTATAGTCAATTTTGGTTTCTATCACCTCTACGGCCTTCAATTTCAGTTTATTATAGAACACAGAACATATTTTCCTATAATAAACAAATATGAATTCAAAAACATACACAAACACATGATTAGCATCCAAATTCATATTAAGCACATAATCGCGAGTGTAATTAAAGGTTAACAACATAACACATAATGGGGTTGTCATATGAAGGATAAGATAATGCTTTTAATGACGTAAGTGATGTGAATAATCAACCGTGGTATAATGAGATACCTTATATAGATCACCTATATGAGTATGAAGTGTGGCCACTTCTATAAGAATCAAATTCTTTAAAATCACTCACTGAACCAGGCTAGTGTTCCAAGACCATACCAGATACACTAGTGAGAACAAGAACAATGGTTGGATTAACTCCTATATGAGGTTGATTGTCTCGGTTTACACAAACGCCAGAACAGTTGAAGATAGCACGTTCATTGGTTAGCCAGTAAATCCGATAGGCTTTCACTACAAAAGGCTCAAGGCCAACAGCTACCTTTTCTGATCTAGGGTTAGTTTGTGTGCTCTTTCTTTGAGTATTTGTTGTTAAATGTTGTCCGTTTTCTTTATTCGGTCAATTTTTATTCATGTGGGAGATTTTTAAAAAATTGGTTTTATGATGACTTTAATGTGCAATTAAAGTAGGTCCTAACCACCGGTTGAGGTGGAATCAAATGTGTTCAGATTCGTTGTAATAAGATCTTTACACCATAAAAGAATGATAAAAAATCATTAAGAATTGAATGAGAAATTGTCTCATAAAGTTGGCCTCATGAATGAGGTATTGGGAATAGTGTATAACTACCTATCCCACATTGATTGTAGAGGAAAGCATTGATGAGTTTAAAATCCCAAATTTTTGAGAAGGGCATGAGCCCTTTGAGGCCATTCAAATTTTTTGAAGGAAGGGAGTTATGGATGCTTCACGATGGGCTTGGGCCAAAACTAATGTCGAAGTTGGTTATGCAAAAATTGCCACACGCATGCGCACAAGCGGGTCGCTAGCCTAGACCGGATTGGATTGGGTCCGGGTCTGTGGTCCCTAGGTCGCGAGTCGTGGATCTTGGGGTTGGGTTTGGGCTAGCTCGAATTGGTGGCCTATCAACCTAATGTTTTTTGGACTAGGTTTGTTCGGTGGCTGTAGATATACACACATGTGTATATAGAGTGTGTAACTTACACACTTATGTCCCATCAATTTTGGTGCATTACTCCATCAACTTTGTAGGAGTAATTGGGCAATTTTGGCTATATTTGTTGCCAGCCTTCATGGCTGGGAGGGCTCCTTCTCTCTACCTCATTGTGTATAAAAATGAGGCCTTCCTCTTTTATTTTAGGTACAGAAATTCTTTGCTCTCAAGTGATAGTTAATTTGCAATAATATGTTCTTCCTGTGTGAGAGAATGCTGCCATTGTCAGTTCGCCAGAGCTAAATAGAAGGTGCTTCTGCGTTAGCCGGTTCTAAATTGGTCGTATCCTTTGAGACAGATGCCGATATACCTCCAGCACCCACAGTGAAGAGGTGAATCTGTTTTAAGGAGACTGTGGTATCACACAAGCTTCGGTTTGCTTTCTTTTAATATTTTATTTCAGTATCCTCTGTTGTTCAATGTCTATGTTCATCAAGTTGTATGATGTAGTCCCATGATTTTTATTCTGTAATTTCAATTTAGTTAACTATGAATCTATTTATTTTTATTTAAATACACAGTTTGTGCAACAATACCGATAGACGATAAGTAGACAAAGAATAGATTAAGATGGTTTGGTCATATACAATGGAGACCAATAGAGGTAATACTGAAGATATGTGATATAGTGATAGTATATGGAAGTGTTAGGGGAAGGGTCAAGCTTAGATTGACGGGGGCTAATGTAGTAAATATAGATATGAGTCTTTTTAATTTGACTGACGATATGACCTTCGATAGAGTCGAATAGAGAAGAAGGATTCATATAGTTGACCCCATTTGACGGGACTTAAGATTTGGTTTGATTTATTTGAGAAGATCTGTAGTTTTCTTTTAATTTTGTTTCTGGTTTTCATTTGTGGTTGTCCAATTTATTTATTTATTTTTATGTTTATATGATGTTATTATGAGAAATGCCCTGAGGGTTTGGTTGGCTTTGATTTGTATGTTTATGATATCCGTTAATGTGGGTTTCTTTTATTTGCTTTTTCTCCCTCATTTTTTATCAAGGTATTCCTCTTGTTTGGCCTTTTATTTTTTCTTAGTTCTGTTGCATTTTGGTTCCTTGACTGTTTGTTTGTACACTTTGCTTATTTCTTAGTTGATTGTCAAGACTCTTTTCAAAGAGAGTTTGCGTACTTGATTATTTTTTTTATGCTCTATTTAACATTATGTGTTCTTGAATAAAGATATTTTTCAAATGTTTGAATACTTATAGTTCTTAGGATATCTTTATAGCGATCCCGGTTTTCCCTTTCTGTATTTGTCGTATTCCGGACGTTGGTTCCGTGGAGTTGGTGGTTGTATACCTTGTTGTCATCCTTTAATTCCTTATGTTTAGGTTTTAGGATGTATTGGTCTTGTTTTGAGCAGGTGGGTTGAGCCTTGGTCTAAAATATTGTTGCCAGGTTTTTGGTCGTTCCGCTCGAGTGGGTCGTATAGCGCTCAAGCAGAGATTGCATACTCCCAGTATTTTCGTGGTCTGCAAAACTTCTGCAGGTGTGATTTCTATGCTCGAGCGGATTTCCTGCACTCGAGCGGGTCGCGCTCGAGCGGGCTTGTTGGCGCTCGAGCGGGTAGTACATTCTTGGTGTAAGTTCTGGGAGGGGGAAATCTACGCTCAAGCGGACTGGTTTTCGCGCTCGAGCGGATGTACTTTATGCTTGTGTCTTGGCGCTCGAGCGTTCCTTAATGCACTCGAGCGGACCTAGTTTTTTGTTCTTGAAGCTCGAGCGTTGTGTTTTCTGCTCGAACGGGAATGTCGTATAACAGAGGGCAGCTGAGCATTTTTGAATCATTTTTCTACACTTCCTTTCTCTCTCTTACTTTCCCAAAGACGTTTTTGAGGGCCTCTCTCTCTAGAAACTCCCTTCTCTCTAGGGTTTGATCTAGTTAGAGTGTTTTTCTTTCCTTCGGCCTTTGTAAAAGTTGTGTTGATCGTCGAGGGCGTCGTTTTGAAAGACGTTTTTGAGAGCCTCTCTCTCTAGAAACTCCCTTCTCTCTAGGGTTTGATCTAGTTAGAGTGTTTTCCTTTCCTTCGGCCTTTGTAAAAGTTGTGTTGATCGTCGAGGGCGTCGTTTTGATCTGAAAAGTTTGGAATTTGGAGCACTTTGAGTTTGGTCTCCTTCTTCCCTTGGGCTCCAAATTTGAGGTAGGGATTCCTACTCACTCTTATGGTCTTTGACATAGATTTTTGATTGTTTTGATAAAGTGTTGAAGTTGGGTAATTTTGGGACTTAGGGTTTCAAAATGTTAAAAGAGGGTTTTTTTATTTTGATTCTAAAATATGTAATTTGGGTTTCAAAATAAAGATATGGTTGTTGTTTGTTGATGTATAGACCATTGGGTCAATATTGGGAAATGGGGTAGAAAACCCTAATTGGTTGTATAAATTAATTGGTATGATTAATTTGGGAAAATTGTGGTTATATGGAATTGAGTTGGAAAATAATGAAATTGGCTCATTATATTATAAAATGGTGGAGTTGGATTTATTAATCGCTCACTTTCAAAAACATTGATATTTTATCTGTTGGAGCTTTTATTATCTGTTTAGAAATAATTGCTTGGGCTACCGGTGGAGGGTAGTTTTGATTGTTGTAGACAATGCATGATGATTAGGCAAACTAAAACTAATCAATTGGATATGTCATAGAGTATGACGGTTGATAGAATACATTAACGTTATGTATTGATTGATTGTGTATATGACTTATATGTATATACATTGTGTGTGTGAGAGGAGATAGGGGATGTACTCCACGGTTTAGGGGAAGATAGGGGATGGACCTCTAAACCGGATGTTGTTTGGGAGGAGATGGGGGATGGACTCCACTGATACAGCTCATATGCTTGTCAGTTAATGTGTTGATATAGCTAATATGCTTATCTATGGAAGTGTTGATATAGCTCATATGCTTATCTTTGGAAGTGTCAATGTAGCTAATATGCTTATCTGTTGAAATGTGGATACAGCTGGTATGCTTATCTATTGAGATGTTGATACAACTAGTATGTTTATCTATTGTAAAATGGGAAACGTTTGATATGAGTCACTGTCTCATATAAGTGGTTGGCCAGGTTCTGAGCCGTTGATGTAAATTGTGAAAATGATAAGAAATGGAAAATGAAATGAAACATGAACACAGTTGTCATGTAATGAAAATGGTGTATGAATTGATTTATGGGAATTAGACATTTATCAATTGCTAATGTCTTAGTTATTGCTCATACTGTGTTTAGCATATCTCTACTGGGCGTTGGCTCACCCTTTATGGGACATCATTTTCAGGTACAGGTAGCATGCCACCTCCAAGGACATAGCTTGGATGATGATGAGAGTCGAGGACTCTTTTTGTTTATTTTGTTTGTATTACATGTATATCAGGCCGAGGGCTTATTTTGTATAGAGTTAGTACTCTTCTTTTGTGTAACCAAGTGTTGACTTGGAAAGTTCATTAGGACATGAGTGTTTAGTTTCGGCACATTTATGAATGTGCTAACATCTTCGTTACCTTTAATAGGATGTTAGGACGTGGACGAGGTGGTAGGCGTGGTAGGCCTACGAGGCAGGAAGTACCTTTACCGGAGGTTGTTCCAACAGTGCAGGAGGGAGTTGGTCAGGCCAATGTGGCCGAGCCGATGGGTCAGCAGGCTATGGGTGCCTTGGCCCGAGAGATAGCAGGAGCCTTGGGTATTCTCAGAGCTAAGAATCAGGTTGTTGAGGCAGGACCTTCTTTCTTGAAGAGGGAATTCTTCCGGTCTAACCCGGACGAATTTGTTAGAGATCCGAAAGAGCCACTTAAGGCTGACGAGTGGTTGGAACAGATGGAGAAGGCATTCGAGATGCTTGGCATCGAGGATGGGGCTCTAAAGGTGACCTTGGCATCCTTCCAACTGAAGGGAGATGTGGGTCAATGGTGGAAGTACGAGAAAGGCCGTGTTGGTGGTGCATGGGAGGTCTTTGTGAATGCCTTTTAGGAGAAGTTCTTATCTTCAGCTGCTAGGGAGAAGCTGAGGGAGCAGTTTTGCCAGCTTAAACAGCAGGGTTTGTCAGTGGCCTAGTTTGAGGCCTCTTTTACTAGTCTGTCCAGGTTTGCACCTGAACTTGTGGCGTTCGAGGAACGTCGTTGCTTTGAGTTTGAGCGGAAGTTGAAGCGTAGACTCAAGTTGAGGGTTGGAGGGGCTTTTATCCGAGAGTATAGACGCCTGGTAGATGCTGCAGCTCATATAGAGCTTATGATGCAGGAGGAGGATGATGAGAAGCATAGAGGCTCCAAGAGGAGCCAAGATGGCTAGAGTGATGGCAGGAGACAGAGGGGTTTTAACCCTCAGCAGTCTCAGGGAGGTTTGGCTAGATTGACTTTTCCAGTGCCAAGTGCAGGCTCCGGGAGAGGTAGTTAGGGAGGCTTAACTTGTTTTGTATGTGGCTAGTTGGGTCACAAGTCTACCGTTTGCCTGCAGAAGGGAGGGGGTCAGCAAGCTGCTTCTTCTTTAGCTAGACCTCAGGGCCAGAGTCAGGGCGGGGGCCAGCCTTTGTCTTGCTATCAGTGTGGTCAGCCTGGGCACCTGAAGAGGTTTTGCCCACAGTTGAGTGCCACTTCGGGAGCGTCTGGTTCTAGGCAGACGTAGAGTTATCAGCCAGCTTAGTCTGTGCAGGCCTCGAGGGCCAATCCGGGAGCTTCGTCATCCCAGTCTGTGCAGCAGTCTTTTGCTCCTAGAGGTGAGTAGGTGGATCAAGGGCCTACAGGGCGCGTGTATGCTGTTACCGCGCAGGACTTAGTACCGGCTCCATCAGTAGTGAGAGGTACCTTTCTGTTTTGCAACTCGGTTGCTAGTGTGTTGATTGATACGGGTGCGTCTCATTCTTTTGTATCTGCTACATTTGCATCTGTGTTGGAGTTGGAGTTGGCATTGTTAGCATCTCCTATATGTGTTGTATCGCCTGTTGGGGGTGAATTGATTTTGAAACATGGATGTAGAGGTTGTGATATAGAGGTCGCCGACCATAGGCTTCCTTTTCCCTTTGTTGTTATGCCAATGAAAGGTTTTGATGTCATTTTGGGTATGGACTGGCTATCCTCATACCGGGCAGTTATCGATTGCTACCGCCAAAGGGTTATAGTTTGTACCTTGAGCGGGGAGTGTTACCATTTCTTGGGGGATCAGGTTGGTAGTATGATCCGCGAGGGCAGAGTGAGCTTAGTGGTCTACTTGCTAGCTTTATGAGTGGTGAGTGTGATGAGACCCAGATTGTATTACCGAGGGTAGTTTGTGAGTATTCGGATGTTTTTCCCGAGGATCTCGTTAGTTTGCCACCTCACCGAGAGATAGAGTTCTCTATTGATTTAGTGCCCGGCACAGCGCCGATTTCTATGGCACCTTATCATTTTGCCCCAGGCAAGTTGAGTGAGTTGAAGATTCAGCTCCAGGAATTGCTAGATAAGGGTTTTGTTCGCCCTAGTGTTTCGCCGTGGGGAGCACCGGCCCTCTTTGCTAAGAAGAAAGATGGTGCCTTGAGATTGTGTATCGACTACCAAAAGTTGAATCAGGCTACGGTTAAGAATAAGTACCCTATGCCCCGTATAGATGATCTGTTTGACCAGTTGAAGGGTTCCCGTTGTTTCTCTAAGATAGATTTGAGATCGGGTTACCACCAGTGGAGGGTCAGGAAGGAGGATATTCCGAAGACGGCATTCCGTACGCGGTATGGCTACTACGAGTTTCTGGTGATGCCGTTTGGGCTCACCAATGCACCGGAAGTATTTATAGACTTGATGAACCGGATCTTCTAGGAATTCTTAGATCAATTTGTAGTCGTCTTCGTGGACGACATTCTTATCTATTCGCCTTCTGAGGAGGAGCACGAGGAACACTTGAGAGTGGTGCTTGAATTGCTTAGAGCCCATAGGCTGTATGCCAAGTTTGGGAAGTGTGAGTTCTGGCTAGGAGAAGTCAAGTTCTTAGGCCATGTGGTGTCCGGGGAAGGGGTGTCAGTTGATACATCCAAGACTGAGGCAGTGCAAGACTGGGCACAGCCTAAGAGCATTTTTGAGATCCGCAGTTTTCTGGGATTAGATGGGTATTACCGCCGGTTTGTGAAGGATTTCTCCAGGCTAGCTTCACCGTTGACTAGATTGATGCGGAAAGGGGTCAAGTTTTTGTGGAGTGAGACTTGTGAAAAATCGTTCCAGGAGTTGCAAGTTAGATTGACCACCACTCCGGTTTTGATTATTCCGGAGAGAGGTTTAGGTTATACGGTTTACTGTGATGCCTCACGAGAGGGCTTGGGTTGTGTGTTGATGCAAGAGGGGAAAGTGGTAGCTTATGGCTCACGTCAGTTGAAAATACACGAGAAGAATTACCCTACACACGACCTAGAGTTAGCGGCAGTGATCTTTGCCTTGAAGATTTGGAGACACTACCTTTATGGTGAGAGGTTCGAGGTGTTCTCGGACCACAAGAGTTTGAAATATCTGTTTACACAGAGAGACCTAAATTTGAGGCAGAGAATGTGGATGGAGTTCATTGAGGACTATGATTTCGAATTGTACTATCACCCGGGAAAGGCCAATGTTGTGGCCGATGCCCTTAGTAGGAAATCCATTAGTGATGTAGCTTGTATAGCCATCCGGGAATGGGAGATGTTGGGTGCACTGGGTGAGTTTGATTTGCTTCTGGGCGAATCCGTTGAGGTTGTGGCCTTGTTTTCTGTGGTTGCGCAGCCTACACTTGTGACTAGAGTGTTAGAGGCACAGAGAAGTGACCTTGAGGTAGATTCCCTCCGAGAGAAGATCTCCAGTGGGAAGGTTGAGAAGGGTTTGGCTGAGTATCCCGACCAGAATGTGAGATACCGAGACCGTTTGTTTGTGCTGGAGTCTTGCCGAGAGGAAGTACTCCGAGAGTTTCATCATTCACGCCTTGCGGTGCATCCGGGAGGCACTAAGATGTATCGGGATTTGGGTCGCCAGTTTTGGTGGCAGGGTATGAAGAGAGATGTGGCAGTCTTCGTGTCTAAGTGCCTTACTTGTCAGCAAGTGAAGGCCGAGCATCAGAGGCCAGCGGGTTTGTTGCAACCCTTGCCTATTGCCGAGTGGAAGTGGGAGCATGTCACTATGGACTTCGTTGTAGGTCTTCCGAGGACTCAGCGGGGTAGTGATGCTATTTGGGTGGTTGTAGACCGGTAGACTAAGTCGGCGCACTTTATCTCTATACGCGTGAGAGATTCGATAGATCATCTTGCCGACTTATATATTCGGGACACAGTGAGGTTGCACGGGGTCCCAGTGATGATCGTCTCAGATAGAGATCCTCGTTTTACTGCTAGGTTGTGGCAGAGTTTGCAGAGTGCCTTGGGCACTAAGTTGACCTTTAGTACGGCTTATCATCCTCAGACTGACGGCCAGTCCGAGCGTACTATTCAGATCCTTGAGGATATGCTTCGGGGTTGTGTCCTTGACTTTAGTGGGACGTGGGAGAGGCACTTGCCCTTGGTGGAGTTTGCCTATAACAACAGTTTTCAGTCGAGTATCAGTATGGCACCGTTTGAGGCCTTGTATGGCCGACCGTGTAGGTCACCAGTGTGTTGGGCCGAGGTGGGAGATGCACCTTTGTTGGGTCCGGAGTTGGTTAGAGAGACGACGGAAAAAGTTGAGCTTATTCGTAGGAGGCTTGTTACAGCCAGAGTCGCCAAAAGAGTTATGCCGACCGTAGGAGGAGGCCTTTGGCATTTGAGGTAGGTGATCATGTCTTTCTGAAGATATCACCTAGGCGAGGTTTGATGAGGTTTGGGAAAAGTGGGAAGTTATCCCCTCGGTTTATTGGTCCCTTTGAGATCCTTGAGAGGATTGGGGAAGTTGCTTATCGTTTGGCTTTGCCACCGCAGTTGTCCGGGGTGCATGACGTATTTCATGTTAGTATGCTTCGGAAATATGAGCCGGATCCGTCCCATGTGTTAGATTGGACCGACTTAGAGGTAGATGAGGATGCTTCGTATGAGGAGAGACCGGTTCGGGTCTTAGACAGGCGGGATCAAGTCCTGCGTGGCAAGACCATTCCCTTGGTAAAGGTTTTGTGGAAACATCATGAGTGGAGGAAGCCACTTGGGAACATGAGTTGGAGGTCCGCGAGAAATATCCGAACTTGTTTGTTGATGTGTAACCATGCATTGGTAATTTTGTAATATCGTTGAACTTTAAGAGCATTATGTATGTCTTAAGTTGTAAAACATTGTGAATGTTTTGGTTAATGGAAGTTTGTTATAACATTGTATATGCTGAATGTATTGTAGAAATGGAGATATATCATGAATGTTGAATATGATATAGAATTATGAAACATGTATGTAGAAATTGTTGAATTTCAAGGAAAGCATGTTGTTAATGCATATTAAGATATGTGGTGAATTGCCTCTTGAATAGAGATGGAATGACCGATAGTGGGTCGAGTTGTTTAATTTCACATTGTAATAATGTTGGGAATTGAGAAAAATCTTGTTTTTCAAAAACTTGTATTTAATTTCGGGGACGAAATTCTTTAAGGGGGGAGGTTATAGCGATCCCGGTTTTCCCTTTCTGTATTTGTCGTATTCCGGACGTTAGTTCCGTGGAGTTGGTGGTTGTACACCTTGTTGTCATCCTTTAATTCCTTATGTTTGAGTTTTAGGATGTGTTGGTCTTGTTTTGAGCAGGTGGGTTGAGCCTTGGTCTAAAATTTTGTTGCCAGGTTTTTGGTCGTTCTGCTCGAGGGGGTCGTATAGCACTGGAGCGGAGATTGCCCACTCCCAGTATTTTCGTGGTCTGCAAAACTTCTGCAGGTGTGATTTCTACGCTCAAGCAGATTTCCTGCGCTCGAGCGGGTCGCGCTTGAGAGGGCTTATTGGCGCTCGAGCGGGTAGTACATTCTTGGTGTAAGTTCTGGGAGGGAGAAATCTACGCTCGAGTGGACTGGTTTTCGCGCTCGAGCGGATGTACTTTATTCTTGTGTCTTGGCGCTCGAGCGTTCCTTAATGCGCTTGAGCGGACCTAGTTTTTTGTTCTTGACGCTCGAGCGTTGTGTTTTCTGCTCGAGCGGGAATGTCGTATAATAGAGGGCAGCTGGGCATTTTTGAATCATTTTTCTGCACTTCCTTTCTCTCTCTTACTTTCCCAAAGACGTTTTTGAGAGCCTCTCTCTCTAGAAACTCCCTTCTCTCTAGGGTTTGATCTAGTTAGAGTGTTTTCCTTTCCTTCGGCCTTTGTAAAAGTTGTGTTGATCGTCGAGGGCGTCGTTTTGATCTGAAAAGTTTGGAATTTGGAGCACTTTGAGTTTGGTCTCCTTCTTCCCTTGGGCTCCGAATTTGAGGTAGGGATTCCTACTCACTCTTATGGTCTTTGACATAGATTTTTGGTTGTTTTGATAAAGTGTTGAAGTTGGGTAATTTTGGGACTTAGGGTTTCAAAATGTTAAAAGAGGGTTTTTTTATTTTGATTCTAAAATGTGTAATTTGGGTTTCAAAATAAAGATATGGTTGTTGTTTGTTGATGTATAGACCATTGGGTCAATATTGGGAAATGGGGTAGAAAACCCTAATTGGTTGTATAAATTAATTGGTATGATTAATTTGGGAAAATTGTGGTTATATGGAATTGAGTTGGAAAATAATGAAATTGGCTCATTATATTGTAAAATGGTGGAGTTGGATTTATTAATCGCTCACTTTCGAAAACATTGATATTTTATCTGTTGGAGCTTTTATTATCTGTTTAGAAATAATTGCTTGGGCTACCGGTGGAGGGTAGTTTTGATTGTTGTAGACAATGCATGATGATTAGGCAAACTAAAACTAATCAATTGGATATGTCATAGAGTATGACGGTTGATAGAATACATTAACGTTATGTATTGATTGATTGTGTATATGACTTATATGTATATACATTGTGTGTGTGAGAGGAGATAGGGGATGTACTCCACGGTTTAGGGGAAAATAGGGGATGGACCTCTAAACCGGATGTTGTTTGGAAGGAGATGGGGGATGGACTCCACTGATACAGCTCATATGCTTGTCAGTTAATGTGTTGATATAGCTAATATGCTTATCTATGGAAGTGTTGATACAGCTCATATGCTTATCTTTGGAAGTGTCAATATAGCTAATATGCTTATCTGTTGAAATGTGGATACAGCTTGTATGCTTATCTGTTGAGATGTTGATACAACTAGTATGTTTATCTATTGTAAAATGGGAAACGTTTGATATGAGTCACTGTCTCATATAAGTGGTTGGCCAGGTTCTGAGCCTTGATGTAAATTGTGAAAATGATAAGAAATGGAAAATGAAATGAAACATGAACACAGTTGTCATGTAATGAAAATGGTGTATGAATTGATTTATGGGAATTAGACATTTATCAATTGCTAATGTCTTAGTTATTGCTCATACTGTGTTTAGCATATCTCTACTGGGCGTTGGCTCACCCTTTATGGGACATCATTTTCAGGTACAGGTAGCATGCCACCTCCAATGACATAGCTTGGATGATGATGAGAGTCGAGGACTCTTTTTGTTTATTTTGTTTGTATTACATGTATATCAGGCCGAGGGCTTATTTTGTATAGAGTTAGTACTCTTCTTTTGTGTAACCAAGTGTTGACTTGGAAAGTTGTAAGCCCGTAGGGCATTTGCTTTTGTTGTTAACATGTAATACTGTTGTAAAAACTGCTCTGATGAATAGAATTGGTTGATTTCTTTTATATCAATGCATATCTAAAGTGATGGGTTTTATGTAATATTTTTGAGGGCGTTACAATCTTTCTCTCAGTTATGCTATCCAATAATTAGATTGATTGACACTTGCTTACAACGAAAATTCAAACTTTTGCATAGCTCAACTTTTTAGTCGTTTTGCTTTTATAAAAGTTTATATGTGGGAATGTTTTATGTAAAATTCTTTTTGGTCAATTGATTTTCCTCAAATGCACACCCTCCACTCTCTGACGGAACTTTTCAGCATTTACACCTTTAAACCATTCACATTTCACGTTATTCCATTCCCTTTATTTTTACACGTTCCCAATCAATTGTGTTTGAACTTTTTTTTCTTTTAATCATTCAAATTTCAATAAATTCAACGCCTTATTTTTTTCCAGCACCTCCTAAACTAATCTTGCTTTATGTTCTCTTTAATGTATGTGGGTAGTGGTTGCTGCTATTTCTGGTCTGAACATGCTCAAGGATTTCAGGTGATTGGGGTTTGTAATGCTTCTGATGTTGGGAATGTGCTTGTTGCTCTGTTCCTTGTTGTTTTTGAGTTGCTTTTGGGGTACTGTTAGAAATAGGGGCTATTTGCCTGCTGCAGATTTCAGTCTGGAGATGCTCATGCTGCTGTGAATGTAGGCAGAACGCTCATGGAAACTGCTGTCTTGAGGGGATGATCTGTGATTACTGTGGGTTTGATGTTTGCTTTGGGGTGCTGTTAGAAATAGGAGCTATTTGGCTGTTGCAGATTTTGGTCTGGAGATGCTCATGCCGCTGCGAATGTAAGCAGAGCACTCATGGAAACTGATGATACGGTTCGTTCACAATATATGGACCGGACTGATCCAAGCCCCTCAAGCCCACGTCCGAGTGATGAAGCCCACTAGAAGACCTGCAAACAAGTCCAGCGGGGAACGGGATAGTCCCCCGGCGGACCCTCCGATGTGTGAATTAGAAAGAGGAAGTAGACAAATGTAAAGGGAGAGAGAGAGAGAGGGATTAGAGATAGAAAAGCTTAACCTTCTTCTTGTCTTCCATGCTTGCTTATATTCTTTGGTAATCATTTCACTGTCCCTTCCGATGTGCCCCTCATGCCGAAAGTCTGTGTTGTAGCTTGTCTTATACAGGGTAAGGTGGCGCTGTTCCGACGGGGAGGTGTTGTCGTAATAAATGCTGTGATGGGCTGCATTAGTGGTGATGTATTGTGGCAATAACTTTGTAGATCTTTGTCTGCTGACGTGGCCTGTTCTGCACTTGCCATGTGTTCGAGTGTCATTGGCCTTCCCTGCTCAGTTGGCCTCTAGCTGTCCTGGGTTTTGCTACTCGGGTTACGAAATGGAGTCTAGATGGTGGGCTTGGGTTTGTTCACTGTGGGCTGTGGTCCTTGTGGGCCTATCCATGTCAGTAGTCCCCCATTCCTGAGTGCAGCTTCAGTCCAACGAAGGGAATAGTAATGAGGAAGATGACTCCGACCGGCAGGGAGAGGTCGACCGCGAGGGTGCCGAGCCGAGGAGTCCGACCGTGAGGGTGGCCGAGCAGGAGAGGCCAACTAGGAGGGTGGCCAAGCGGGAGAGGCCGACCGTGAGGGATGCCGACCGCGTGAAGGACGAGCGGAGGGGCGCGGGGCTCAAGAGGCGGCGTGCGCAATGAGGATTTGAAGTGGAAAAGACAGGGGAAGTTGTTGGGGCAGTGCATCGCGGCCATACACGTGGCGCTATCGTGGAGGGTAAGTGAGGCGTTGGAGCAAAAATGAAACGATAGGTCATTATAGGTTTGAAAAGACAGTTTTGGCGGATGATTTGAAAAGTTTTCAAATTGGCGAACATTAATTGGGATCCATGGAATACGGGTAAACCGTGGCCTTTTGGCATTATTCGATTCACCTACCTGTGTTCAAAGAACCAAAACATTCCAAGTCTTACCCCGTTTGTTGCTCGCGATACACCATTGGAGCATTTCTTCAACTTCCTAGCGCCTGCATCAGAAGCGATTCGCAGACATACCTCAGAGATGGCACGAGAAGGAAACGAGGGTATGAGGGGGGATCCACTGGGAGATGACGATGCAGTGGAGTTAGCAACGCAGTACAGAACAGGGAGGTTGGGAGGGACCATGATTGTAGCTCCGAAACCTATCAGTCAGGCGGAGCCTAAGCACTGGCATACGAAACCAGACAAGTCGACAATAACTAGGGCGGAGTTGGAGGCTATTCGCGAGAAATACCAGATTCCGGTGGAGGTGGAGCTGTTGCTGCCAACATCGACAGAAAGGCCATCCGACATCAAGCCAGGGGAGTTCTCCCTCTACGAGGAAGCGTTGAAGGGTGGTCTGAGGCTGCCACTCCCGCCAAATAGTGGTGGATTGTGCTCAACTATCTAGAGGTGCGCCAGGGCAACTAATGCCCAATGCGTGTGGAAGATCTTGTTGGCTTGTGCAAGTGCATGGCCGAAGGCAATGGAGGGGAGGCCATGTCGGTGGAAGAGTTCTTGCCTGTTACAAGCTGCAGGGGCAGCAAGAAACATGGGTCACCTTGCAAGCAGTAATGGGGAAGGGGTTGGTGGCGGGGCTGCCAACGTCGATCAAGGGATGGCGAGCACGGTGGTTTTACGTTTATGCCAATGGGGGGCTTGGCGCGCGGACCATCTGGAAGGTGCCCACCAGGTCGATGGAGGCCAGACTGGGGGCGGAGGCTGGTGAGAGGGTGAAGAGGGTGAAGGAGTGGAGAGAGAAAGAGAATGCCAAATGGGACGACCTTGTTCAGCCATCTGCGTTGTTTCAGGCAGGGCTGGGCCCACAGCCAAGCGGTGAGGATGTTGACCAGCTGAGCTGGAAGCTAGGAGAAAGGCACAAGAGGTGGAGGATCAAGCCATCCTTGCCAAAGCCATACAATTTAAGAAAGCACAGGATGACCGAGCGGCGCAACCGATTGCGAAGGAGAGGATCCGACCACGTCCAAAGCCGCTGAGAGGGAAGGACTTGAGCACTTTTGAGCCACAAAGGCCCCCCGTGGATCCCGTGAAGGAGAAGGCCAGAAAAGAGGGAGAAGCTCTGAAGAGGAAGAAAAAGAAGAGAAGTGCCTCAGAAGGGGCTGCAGAGGAGTCTGAGCCCAAGAAGATGAAGGAGACCCCAGTTGTGGTGGAGACCCCTGTGGTCAAGGACACCCCAGAAGTGGTAGGGGTCGCCCCCACACTGGAGGCTATGGAGGTCGCCCCAACGATGCAAGTAGGAGTTGGGTCGATTGAGGCGAGCCAGTGGAGAGAGTAAATCCAAAGGGGCTTGCACCCCGGAAGGAGGAGTGGTCTGGGTGCAGCCATTTATCACGCGCGCGCTGTGGCTGGAAGGCTGGAGGGGGAAGAGATCCCAGCCAGGGCGGGGGCAGACCGTCTAGTGAAGATCGTGGAAGAGACGACTCTGCGCTCGGCCTCTGGGTTCAACGAGGCCGACCTGTTCAGGGGGATATGCTCCGCCCAAATGGAGGTAACTACCCTAGCAGGGGCCCTGCTGAGAAAAGCTGGGGCTGCCAAGATGAAGACTGAACAGGCCAAGGCAGAGTTGGCCAAGTTGAAGAAGGAGAGTGCTGAGTGGAAGACTGCCCACGCTGAGCTGCAAACAGTCAAAGTGGATCTAGAGAACACCCATCGCCAGGTGGTGTCGCTGGAGTTCCAACTTTCTGGAGAGCAGAAGAAGGTGGAGGGCCCAGAGCTTGCGCCGTTGCAGTCGATCGGCATGAGGAGGCCATGAGCAATAATGAAGAGCTCGTTAGGCAAAAGATGAGGCATATGCAAATTGAGGCTCTGCAAAAAGAGTTAGAGGCCGAGCGCGCCAAGGTGGAGGAGGAGAAAGAGAAGTTTCGTAAGGAGTTAGAAGCGGGGAGGGCCAAGGCGACCGCTGAGAGGAGGTTCTCCAGAAGGAGTTGGAGGTGGAGAGGGCAAGGCAACGGCTTGAGAGGGAGGCCCTGCAAAGGAATTGGAAGCTGAGAGGGCCACAGCTTCTGCTGAAAGCGACCCTGCAGAAAGAGCTGGATGATGAAAGGGCGAATGCAGCCTCTGAGAGGGCTGCCTACCCCGATCTATACATTGCAGCAGTCGACAATTCAAAGGGTCGCCTGAATTTCAGATGGCAGTCGATGCTGCGGTGGCCACCAGCTTACAAGGGAGGAATCTGGGGGGCTTGGCCCATCAAGGGCGACTGCTGGGGGAAGAACGGAATCTGAAGCCATCGCAAGCTTCCAGTAGTCAGATTTCTATAAACACGAAATGGCAGGTACTGGGACAGTGGGTGGAAATGTTCAACGGAGGGCTGAAGAGCTGTTCCCAGAACTCGACCTTAGTGTGACTATGGGGAAGATGATGGCCCAGACCCCCCTGGATGAGGGTGTTGAAGAAACAGACCTGGTCTCCAGCGAGGATGAGGAGTGACTGCAGTAGTGTTTTGGTTTTGTCTTTGTGTGCACATTGTAATTGTTTTGTTGTTGTTGTTTTTTTTCTTTTTTTAAATACTGTAGTGGACTTATGTGCATATTGTTGAATGAATAAAAATTGCCTTTGAGTGTCTATGGTTCAATTGTGTTTGCACATGTATGAGTCAGCGTGAATGAGGTTTGGGAATGGCGTAAAAATGTAATATTGAACAAAGTTAAAAACTGCCTTATGCATAGTAAAACTGAACCTGTATAAAATTGAAAAACTCAATGCAGAGCCAGACTGGAGTGGTATGAAAATTCAGTGAAGTTGAAGGGGGTGCTGAAATAGGACTTGTCTAAAAATGCAATGTAAAGTAAAGTAAAGAACTCCTTAATGCTGAGTAAAATTGGACTTGGATAAATCTTAAATGCAAAGTGAAGTAAAGAACTCCTTAATGGGACTTGTATTGATGTTTTGATGGATGAGAGTGGTTGATTGAAATTGGAAAATTGGATTATGAAATTGTGCAACATGATGTTTGAGTGGGATTAATACTTGCAATTGAATAAGTAGGTTCCCAGTTAGTGGGAGAAATAAGCTAGGTGGTGGGGGAGATGAAATATGTAACGCCCTCAAAATTAACACAATATACATATAACAATGACTTGCATTATTAAAAGAAAAATTGCATTATCTCAATCATCAGAGTATTACGAAAGAAAACATTACATGTAACATATAATAAATGCCCTACAGGCTTACATCTTGCCAAGCAAACACTTGGACACAAAATATGAGTTCTAACTCAAATACAAATAAAGCCCTAGGCTTGAATGTTTACATGTAATTTAATAAAAACAGAAAACTAATCTAATCTTCAAATCCAAGTCCTTCCAAGCTAAGTCCTTGGAGGTAGCTTATCACCTGAACCTGAAAATGATGTTCCCATAAAGGGTGAGCCACAGCCCAGTAGAAAATACTAAACCAAATATAAGCATTGAATAAAGTCCTAGCATTCAATAGATGGTTAACCATGATAATCAATTATATCAACATACAGTCTTAAGACACTAATGTCTATGACACTTATCAATTTCCATTATCAATATGGTTCAGAACCTGGCCAAACTTACAACTGTGATATATATAGCATATTCACATTACGTCCAATATCAACAACATAAATGAGACATAGGCTCATATCAAAACACTTCCATACTTCCAATATGATACACATTTTAGTGTTGTATCAATAATATGCAAAATCACTTCAATATCAATAAGCACACATAATAGTGATGCTAATGGAGTCCATCCCCTATCTCCTCCCAAACAAAATACGGTTAAGAGGTCCATCCCCTATCTTCCCCTAACCGTGGAGTACATCCCCTATCTCTCCCACACAATATGCATATGCAATGCTCAACTAATACATGTATGTAAACACATAACATATACATCTCACAATCAATACATAATGTCTGTATTAATTCAACAGTCAAATTAATGACTAACCAATGTGATTAGTTCCAGTTATCCCTAATCCACATGCAATGTCTACAACAATCATGACTATCCTCCACCGATAGCCCAAACAGTTATTTCTAACTGGAAATAAATAAATCAACAATTCAATAGGCAATGATTTAAATTAATCAACTACCCCATTTAATCAATAATTTCCTCAGTCTCATGAATTCAACTAATTTCCCCATTTTCTTAAATTAAACATACAATTCAATTTAATACAACAACTAGGGTTTTTCCCAAAATTACCAAACTACCCCCAACATATTAAAATGCTAAAACTTAGAACAAACGTATACATTGGAGTAGGAGATCCCTACCTCGAAGAAATAACCAAAAGAGAAGACGAAGATGCTGACCCAAACTCCAAAGTGCTCCAAAACTCAAATTATTCAGATTAAACTGAAGCCCTCGACCCCTCTACTTTTTAATAAAGGATCTAGGGTAGAAACACTCTAATACTAGATGAAACCTAGGGTAGAAGGTGTGTAGGGAGAGAGAAGGTCGGACCTAGGGTTTGGAAACAAAAAGAGATAGAAAACTGATTAAAAACCCGCTGCTGCCTATTTAAACTGAACAGGCTCGCTCGAGCGAAGACATGGTCGCTCGAGCGACCAGACACAAAAATCCACGCTCGAGCGAAGAAAAGCTCGCTCGAGCCAAAAACTCGATGCTTCAGGTCTGCAACCCAGAAGCTCGCTCGAGCGACGAAATGCTCGCTCGAGCGAAGAACTCGAAAACATACACCTCGCTCGCTCGAGCGAAGAAATGCTCGCTCGAGCCAAGAAACACATCTCTCAGGTCCTAAGCCCAGACGCAGACTCTCGCTCGAGCGACCAAACCCTGGCTCGAGCGAAGAACAAAAACAACAGCTCGCTCGAGCGACCAACTCCTCGCTCGAGCGAAGGTCCAAAATCTGGACAGCAACACTTGGTTTCCAACCCAACCAACCTGTAACAAACCTGCCCAACTCAACCCATAACTCAAAATAAAGAATTAAAGGACAACAACAACAATACACAATGCCTGGATCCACGGAACTTAAGTCCGGATACAACAATCTAAAGGAAAAAGACCGGGGTCGCTATAACCTCCCCCCCTTAAAAGAATTTCGTCCCCGAAATTAAGCATAAGTTTTTGAAAACAAGTTTTTCTCAAATTCTATCAATATGACATTCAATAATGAACAACTTGACCCAATACTGGTCATCTCATCTCTTATCAAGAGGCATCTCACAACACATATAATAAAATGACATATATTACAACCTGCGTAATATTATGCATTTTTCCTTTCAATCTTAACAATTTCAATATACGTGATTTCCATTCCATATCATATTAAATTCCATGATATATAAAACACATTCAATCTATAAATGTGACATTCCACTTCCATTATGAAGCAAGTTTCAAACTACTAATATTAAACCAAAACATTCTCAATGTTTTCCAACTTAAGACATAAGTAAAGCTCTTAAGTTCAACAATATTACAAAATCTAAATACAAGATTACAAATCAACAAACATGTCCGGATATTTCTCGCGGACTTCCAACTCACGTTCCCAAGTGGCTTCTTCCACCCCGTGATGTTTCCAAAGAACCTTTACCAAAGGGATGGTTTTGCCTCGCAAAACTTGATCCCGCCTATCCAAAACCCGAACCGGTCTCTCCTCATATGAGACATCCTCGTCAACCACTAAATCAGTCCAATCCAACACATGTGATGGATCCGGCTCATACTTCCGAAGCATACTCACATGAAACACGTCATGTACTCCGGACAACTGCGGTGGCAAAGCTAAACGATAAGCAGCCTCGCCAATCCTCTCAAGGATCTCAAAAGGACCTATGAACCGAGGGGACAACTTCCCGCTCTTCCCAAACCTCATCAATCCCGTCTAGGTGATATCTTCAGAAAGACATGATCACCCACCTCAAACTAAAGGTCTCCTCCTACGGTCGGCATAAGATTTCTGACGACTCTGGGCTGTAACAAGTCTCTTACGGATAAGCTCAACTTTCTCCGTCGTTTCCCTCACCAACTCCGGACCCAATAGAGGTGCATCACCCACCTCAGCCCAACAAACTGGAGATCTACACGGTCGGCCATACAAGGCCTCAAACGGTGCCATACCAATACTAGACTGGAAACTGTTGTTGTAGGCAAACTCCACCAAAGGCAAGTGCCTCTCCCACGACCCACTGAAATCAAGAACACAACCCCGAAGCATATCCTCAAGGATCTGAATAGTACGCTCGGACTGCCCGTCAGTCTGAGGATGATAAGCCGTGCTAAAGGTCAACTTAGTGCCTAAGGCACTCTGCAAACTCTGCCACAACCTAGCAGTAAAACGAGGATCTCTATCTGAGACGATCGTCACTGGGACCCCGTGCAACCTCACTATGTCCCGAATGTACAAGTCGGCAAGGTGATCTACCGAATCTCTCACGCGCATAGGAATGAAGTGCGCCGTCTTAGTCAACCGATCTACAACCCCAAATAGCATCACTACCCCGCTGAGTCCTCGGAAGACCCACAACGAAGTCCATAGTGACATGCTCCCACTTCCACTCGGCAATAGGCAAGGGTTGCAACAAACCCGCTGGCCTCTGATGTTCGGCCTTCACTTGCTGACAAGTAAGGCACTTAGACACGAATGCTGCCACATCTCTCTTCATACCCCGCCACCAAAACTGGCGACCCAAATCCCGATACATCTTAGTGCCTCCCGGATGCACCGCAAGGCGTGAATGATGAAACTCTCGGAGTACCTCCTCTCGGCAAGACTCCGGCACAAACAGACGGTCTCGGTATCTCACACCCAGGTCGGGATACACCGTCAAACCCTTCTCAACCTTCCCACTGGAGATCTTCTCTCGAAGGGATTCTACCTCAAGGTCACCCCTCTGAGCCTCTAACACTCGAGTCACAAGTGTAGGCTGCGCAACAACAGAAAACAAGGCGCAGCCTCAACGGATTCCCAGAAGCAAATCAAACTCCCAAGTGCACCCAACATCTCCCACTCCCGAATGGCTATACTAGCTATGTCACCAACAGGTTTCCTGCTAAGGGCGTCGGCCACCACATTGGCCTTCCCCGGATGATAATGCAACTCAAAGTCATAATCCTCAATGAACTCCATCCACCTCCTCTGCCTCAAATTCAAGTCTTTCTGTGTAAACAGATATTTCAGACTCTTATGATCCGAGAATACCTCGAATTTCTCACCATAAAGATAATGCCTCCAAATCTTCAAGGCAAATATCACAGCTGCTAACTCTAAATCATGCGTAGGGTAATTCTTCTCATGAATTTTCAACTGACGTGAACCATAGGCAACCACTTTCCCCTCTTGCATTAACACACAACCCAGACCCTCTCGTGAGGCGTCACAATAGACTGCATAACCCAACCCTCTCTCCGGAATAATCAAGACTGGAGCGGTGGTCAGTCTAACTTTCAACTCCTGAAACGACTTTTCACAAGTCTCACTCCATACAAATTTGACTCCCTTCCGAGTCAATCTAGTCAAAGGTGAAGCTAACCTGGAGAAATCCTTCACAAACGGCGATAATACCCAGCTAATCCCAGAAAACTGCGGATCTCAAACACACTCTTAGGCTGTGCCCAATCTTGCACTGCTCTGTCTTGGATGTATCAACAGACACCCCTTCCCGAAACCACATGGCCTAAGAATTTCACCTCTTCTAGCCAGAACTCACACTTCCCAAACTTAGCATAAAGCTTATGGGCTCTAAGTAACTCAAGCACCACTCTCAAGTGTTCCTCATGCTCCTCCTCGAAGGTGAATAAATCAGAATGTCGTCCACGAAGACAACTACAAAACGATCTAAGAATTCCCGGAAGATCCGGTTCATCAAATCCATAAACACTGCCGGTGCATTGGTGAGCCCGAATGGCATCACCAGAAACTCATAGTGGCCATACCGCGTACGGAATGCCGTCTTCGGAATATCCTCCTCCCTGACCCTCAACTGGTGGTAACCCGATCTCAAATCTATCTTAGAGAAACAACGGGAACCCTTCAACTGGTCGAACAGATCATCTATACGAGGCATAGGGTACTTATTCTTAACCGTAGCCCGATTCAATTTCCGGTAATCTATACATAGTCTCAAAGCACCACCTTTCTTTTTAACAAAGAGGGCCGGTGCTCCCCACGGCGAAACACTAGGACGGATATAGCCCTTATCTAGCAACTCCTGGAGCTGAATCTTCAACTCAACTAACTCGGCTGGGGCAAAACGATAAGGTGCCATAGAAATTGGCGCCGTGCCGGGCACTAGGTCAATAGAGAACTCAATCTCTCGATGCGGTGGCAACCCAACAAGATCCTCGGGAAAGACGTCCGAGTACTCACAAACCACCCTTGGCAACACAATCTGGGTCTCATCCACCTCACTAATCGATAGATTAGCAAGTAGACCACTAAGCTCACTCCGCCCTCGCGAACCATACCCCGGTGGAAAACACTACCAACCCGGTCCCCCAGAAAATGAAAACACTCTCCGCCCACGGTACAACAAGTGACCCTCTGGCGATAGCAATCAATAACTGCCCGGTATGACGATAACCAGTCCATACCCAAAATAACATCGAAGCCTTTCATAGGCATAACTACAAAGGAAAATGGGATTCTATGATCATCGACCTCTATATCACAACCCCTAACACCTTGTTTCAAGATCAATTCACCCCCAAGAGGTGACACTACACAAATAGGAGACGCTAACTGAGCTAACTCCAACTCCAAAACAGATGCAAATGCAGCAGACACAAAGGAATGAGATGCACCCGTATCGATCAAAACACTAGCAACTGAATTGCAAAACAAGAAGGTACCTCTCACGACAGATGGAGCCGGTACAAGATCCTGCGGTAACAGCATACACGCGCCCAGATGGCCTCTGATCAACCTGCTCACCCCTAGACTGCTGCACAGACTGGGACGAAGAAGCCCCCTGATTGGCCCTCGAGGCCTGACCCGACTGAGCTGGCTGCTGACCCTGAGTCTGCCTCAAACCAGATGCACCAGGTGTGCCACTCAACTGCGGGCAATACCTCTTCATGTGCCCTGGCTGACCACACTGATACACGAGAGTGGCTGGCCTCTACCCTGACTCTGGCTCTGAGATCGAGCCGAAGAAGATGCTGCTCTCTGTACTCCTCCCCTCTGAGGACAAACTGGAGACTTGTGGCCCAGCTGGCCACACTTGAAACAGGTGATGTCTCCCTGACTGCCCTTCCCAGAACTAGCACTCGGTACTGGAAAAGTCGATCTAGAAAAGCTACCCTGAGACTGCTGAGGAGTGAAACCTCTCTGTCTCCTACCATCACTCTGCCCATCCTGACTCCTCTTGGAGCCTTTCTGCCCTTCCTCCTCCTCCTGCATCATAATCTCAGTATGGGCTGCAGCA
This sequence comes from Camellia japonica, assembly GCA_030407325.1. NCBI lineage: Eukaryota > Viridiplantae > Streptophyta > Magnoliopsida > Ericales > Theaceae > Camellia > Camellia japonica. The sequence continues at coordinate 98,892,278 of JAPPVO010000003.1, forward strand.
TCAACCAGACGCCCATAATCCCGAATCAAAGACCCTACTACTCTCAACTTGAGGCCACGCCTCAACCTCTTCTCAAACTCAATGCAACGGCGTTCCTCAGACGCCACCAACTCAGGTGCAAACCTGGACAAGCTAGTAAACGATGCCTCAACTCGGCCACTGAAGAACTGTTCTGCTTAAGCTGGCAAAACTGCTCCCTCAACCTCTCCTTAACTGCTGAAGACAGGAACTTCTCCTGGAAAGCATCTACGAAAGCCTCCCAAGTCCCTCCTATACGGCCCTTAGTGAACTTCCACCACTGACCCGCATCCCCTTAAGCTGGAAAGATGCCAAGGTCACCTTCAGTGCCCCGTCTTCGATGCCTAGCATCTCAAACGTCTTCGTTGTCTGTTCGAGCCATTCATCTGCCTTAAGCGGCTCTTTAGGATCACCTAAAAATTCGTCCGGGTTGGACCGGAAGAACTCCCTCTTCAGAAAAGAAGGACCCGTATCTGCAACATGAACCTGAGCCTGATCTCAGCTCTGAGAATGCCTACAGACTCCCTGAATGCCCCTGCTATCTCTGGGCTAAAGCGCCCATAGCCTGCTGGCCTACGGCTCGGCCACATTGGCCTGGCCTACTCCCTCCTGCACTGCCGGAATCTGAACTGCCGGAATTCCTGTACTACTGGAACCTCCTCTGGCACAGGCACTTCCTGCCTACCCTGCCTACCACGCCTACCGCGACCTCGTCCTCGTCCTGACATCCTAATAAGAAACAAAGACGTTAGCACATTAATAAATGTGCCGAAGCTAAACACTCGCGTCCTAATGCATTGGACAACAATAATTCATTCCACGTAAGCACATAATCACATAAGCACCTACGAATTTCATTCCTGGATGATAATGGTCCCAAAGCGTTACCATAGTTCCGGTTGGAAGCAGCAGTGATCAATTGCCTTTCCAACAAGACTACTAGCAACTCAAGGGTCCAATCAACATCCTAGAAACTACATTCCATACCCACATAATCACATAAACATGTTATCATGCAAACATATAACACTACACTAAGTCTCTATCAAACGAGACGAACCCATTGTGATACTAATCACTTCCCACGTACCCAAAGTATTCAAACCCGGTACGCTCTGATACCAAGTTGTAACGCCCTCAAAATTAACCCAATATACATATAACAATGACTTGCATTATTAAAAGAAAACATTGCATTATCTCAATCATCAGAGTATTACGAAAAGAAAACATTACATGTAACATCATAATAAATGCCCTACAGGCTTACATCTTGCCAAGCAAACACTTGGACACAAAATATGAGTTCTAACTCAAATACAAATAAAGCCCTAGGCTTGAATGTTTACATGTAATTCAAATAAAAACAGAAAACTAATCTAATCTTCAAATCCAAGTCCTTCCAAGCTAAGTCCTTGGAGGTAGCTTATCACCTGAACCTGAAAATGATGTTCCCATAAAGGGTGAGCCACAGCCCAGTAGAAAATACTAAACCAAATATAAGCATTGAATAAAGTCCTAGCATTCAATAGATGGTTAAGCATGATAATCAATTATATCAACATACAGTCTTAAGACACTAATGTCTATGACACTTTCAATTATTATCAATATGGCTCAGAACCTGCCAAACTTACAACTGTGATCTATATAGCATATTCACATTACGTCCAATATCAACAACACAAATGAGACATAGGCTCATATCAAAACACTTCCATACTTCCAATATGATACACATTTTAGTGTTGTATCAATAATATGCAAAAACACTTCAATATCAATAAGCACACATAATAGTGATGCTAATGGAGTCCATCCCCTATCTCCTCCCAAACAAAATACGGTTAAGAGGTCCATCCCCTATCTTCCCCTAACCGTGGAGTACATCCCCTATCTCCTCCCACACAATATGCATATGCAATGCTCAACTAATACATGTATGTAAACACATAACATATACATCTCACAATCAATACACATAATGTCTGTATTAATTCAACAGTCAACATTAATGACTAACCAATGTGATTAGTTCCAGTTATCCCTAATCCACATGCAATGTCTACAACAATCATGACTATCCTCCACCGATAGCCCAAAACAGTTATTTCTAGACTGGAAATAAATAAATCAACAATTCAATAGGCAATGATTTAAATTAATCAACTACCCCATTTAATCAATAATTTCCTCATCTCATGAATTCAACTAATTTCCCCATTTTCTTAAATTAAACATACAATTCAATTTAATACAACAACTAGGGTTTTTCCCAAAATTACCAAACTACCCCCAACATATTAAAATGCTAAAACTTAGAAAAACGTATACATTGGAGTAGGAGATCCCTACCTCGAAGAAATAACCCAAAAGAGAAGACGAAGATGCTGACCCAAACTCCAAAGTGCTCCAAAACTCAAATTATTCAGATTAAACTGAAGCCCTCGACCCCTCTACTTTTTAATAAAGGATCTAGGGTAGAAACACCTAATACTAGATGAAACCTAGGGTAGAAGGTGTGTAGGGAGAGAGAAGGTCGGACCTAGGGTTTGGAAACAAAAAGAGATAGAAAACTGATTAAAAAATCCGCTGCTACCTATTTAAACTGAACAGGCTCGCTCGAGCGAAGACATGGTCGCTTGAGCGACCAGACACAAAAATCCACGCTCGAGCGAAGAAAAGCTCGCTCGAGCCAAAAACTCGATGCTTCAGGTCTGCAACCCAGAAGCTCGCTCGAGCGACGAAATGCTCGCTCGAGCGAAGAACTCGAAAACATACACCTCGCTCGCTCGAGCGAAGAAATGCTCGCTCGAGCCAAGAAACACATCTCTCAGGTCCTAAGCCCAGACGCAGACTCTCGCTCGAGCGACCAAACCCTGGCTCGAGCGAAGAACAAAAACAACAGCTCGCTCGAGCGACCAACTCCTCGCTCGAGCGAAGGTCCAAAAATCTGGACAGCAACACTTGGTTTCCAACCCAACCAACCTTAACAAACCTGCCCAACTCAACCCATAACTCAAAATAAAGAATTAAAGGACAACAACAACAATACACAATGCCTGGATCCACGGAACTTAAGTCCGGATACAACAATCTAAAGGAAAAAGACCGGGGTCGCTATAACCTCCCCCCTTAAAAGAATTTCGTCCCCGAAATTAAGCATAAGTTTTTGAAAACAAGTTTTTCTCAAATTCTATCAATATGACATTTCAATAATGAACAACTTGACCCAATACTGGTCATCTCATCTCTTATCAAGAGGCATCTCACAACATATAATAAAATGACATATATTACAACCTGCGTAATATTATGCATTTTTCCTTTCAATCTTAACAATTTCAATATACGTGATTTCCATTTCCATATCATATTAAATTCCATGATATATAAAACACATTCAATCTATAAATGTGACATTCCACTTCCATTATGAAGCAAGTTTCAAACTACTAATATTAAACCAAAACATTCTCAATGTTTTCCAACTTAAGACATAAGTAAAGCTCTTAAGTTCAACAATATTACAAAATCTAAATACAAGATTACAAATCAACAAACATGTCCGGATATTTCTCGCGGACTTCCAACTCACGTTCCCAAGTGGCTTCTTCCACCCCGTGATGTTTCCAAAGAACCTTTACCAAAGGGATGGTTTTGCCTCGCAAAACTTGATCCCGCCTATCCAAAACCCGAACCGGTCTCTCCTCATATGAGATCCTCGTCAACCACTAAATCAGTCCAATCCAACACATGTGATGGATCCGGCTCATACTTCCGAAGCATACTCACATGAAACACGTCATGTACTCCGGACAACTGCGGTGGCAAAGCTAAACGATAAGCAGCCTCGCCAATCCTCTCAAGGATCTCAAAAGGACCTATGAACCGAGGGGACAACTTCCCGCTCTTCCCAAACCTCATCAATCCCCGTCTAGGTGATATCTTCAGAAAGACATGATCACCCACCTCAAACACTAAAGGTCTCCTCCTACGGTCGGCATAAGATTTCTGACGACTCTGGGCTGTAACAAGTCTCTTACGGATAAGCTCAACTTTCTCCGTCGTTTCCCTCACCAACTCCGGACCCAATAGAGGTGCATCACCCACCTCAGCCCAACAAACTGGAGATCTACACGGTCGGCCATACAAGGCCTCAAACGGTGCCATACCAATACTAGACTGGAAACTGTTGTTGTAGGCAAACTCCACCAAAGGCAAGTGCCTCTCCCACGACCCACTGAAATCAAGAACACAACCCCGAAGCATATCCTCAAGGATCTGAATAGTACGCTCGGACTGCCCGTCAGTCTGAGGATGATAAGCCGTGCTAAAGGTCAACTTAGTGCCTAAGGCACTCTGCAAACTCTGCCACAACCTAGCAGTAAAACGAGGATCTCTATCTGAGACGATCGTCACTGGGACCCCGTGCAACCTCACTATGTCCCGAATGTACAAGTCGGCAAGGTGATCTACCGAATCTCTCACGCGCATAGGAATGAAGTGCGCCGTCTTAGTCAACCGTCTACAACCACCCAAATAGCATCACTACCCCGCTGAGTCCTCGGAAGACCCACAACGAAGTCCATAGTGACATGCTCCCACTTCCACTCGGCAATAGGCAAGGGTTGCAACAAACCCGCTGGCCTCTGATGTTCGGCCTTCACTTGCTGACAAGTAAGGCACTTAGACACGAACGCTGCCACATCTCTCTTCATACCCCGCCACCAAAACTGGCGACCCAAATCCCGATACATCTTAGTGCCTCCCGGATGCACCGCAAGGCGTGAATGATGAAACTCTCGGAGTACCTCCTCTCGGCAAGACTCCGGCACAAACAGACGGTCTCGGTATCTCACACTCAGGTCGGGATACACCGTCAAACCCTTCTCAACCTTCCCACTGGAGATCTTCTCTCGAAGGGATTCTACCTCAAGGTCACCCCTCTGAGCCTCTAACACTCGAGTCACAAGTGTAGGCTGCGCAACAACAGAAAACAAGGCCGCAGCCTCAACGGATTCGCCCAGAAGCAAATCAAACTCCCAAGTGCACCCAACATCTCCCACTCCCGAATGGCTATACTAGCTATGTCACCAACAGGTTTCCTGCTAAGGGCGTCGGCCACCACATTGGCCTTCCCCGGATGATAATGCAACTCAAAGTCATAATCCTCAATGAACTCCATCCACCTCCTCTGCCTCAAATTCAAGTCTTTCTGTGTAAACAGATATTTCAGACTCTTATGATCCGAGAATACCTCGAACTTCTCACCATAAAGATAATGCCTCCAAATCTTCAAGGCAAATATCACAGCTGCTAACTCTAAATCATGCGTAGGGTAATTCTTCTCATGAATTTTCAACTGACGTGAACCATAGGCAACCACTTTCCCCTCTTGCATAACACACAACCCAGACCCTCTCGTGAGGCGTCACAATAGACTGCATAACCCAACCCTCTCTCCGGAATAATCAAGACTGGAGCGGTGGTCAGTCTAACTTTCAACTCCTGAAACGACTTTTCACAAGTCTCACTCCATACAAATTTGACTCCCTTCCGAGTCAATCTAGTCAAAGGTGAAGCTAACCTGGAGAAATCCTTCAAAACGGCGATAATACCCAGCTAATCCCAAAAACTGCGGATCTCAAACACACTCTTAGGCTGTGCCCAATCTTGCACTGCCTCTGTCTTGGATGTATCAACAGACACCCCTTCCCCGAAACCACATGGCCTAAGAATTTCACCTCTTCTAGCCAGAACTCACACTTCCCAAACTTAGCATAAAGCTTATGGGCTCTAAGTAACTCAAGCACCACTCTCAAGTGTTCCTCATGCTCCTCCTCCGAAGGTGAATAAATCAGAATGTCGTCCACGAAGACAACTACAAAACGATCTAAGAATTCCCGGAAGATCCGGTTCATCAAATCCATAAACACTGCCGGTGCATTGGTGAGCCCGAATGGCATCACCAGAAACTCATAGTGGCCATACCGCGTACGGAATGCCGTCTTCGGAATATCCTCCTCCCTGACCCTCAACTGGTGGTAACCCGATCTCAAATCTATCTTAGAGAAACAACGGGAACCCTTCAACTGGTCGAACAGATCATCTATACGAGGCATAGGGTACTTATTCTTAACCGTAGCCCGATTCAATTTCCGGTAATCTATACATAGTCTCAAAGCACCACCTTTCTTTTTAACAAAGAGGGCCGGTGCTCCCCACGGCGAAACACTAGGACGGATATAGCCCTTATCTAGCAACTCCTGGAGCTGAATCTTCAACTCAACTAACTCGGCTGGGGCAAAACGATAAGGTGCCATAGAAATTGGCGCCGTGCCGGGCACTAGGTCAATAGAGAACTCAATCTCTCGATGCGGTGGCAACCCAACAAGATCCTCGGGAAAGACGTCCGAGTACTCACAAACCACCCTTGGCAACACAATCTGGGTCTCATCCACCTCACTAATCGAAGATTAGCAAGTAGACCACTAAGCTCACTCCGCCCTCGCGAACCATACCCCGGTGGCAAAACACTACCAACCCGGTCCCCCAGAAAATGAAAACACTCTCCGCCCACGGTACAACAAGTGACCCTCTGGCGATAGCAATCAATAACTGCCCGGTATGACGATAACCAGTCCATACCCAAAATAACATCGAAGCCTTTCATAGGCATAACTACAAAGGAAAATGGGATTCTATGATCATCGACCTCTATATCACAACCCCTAACACCTTGTTTCAAGATCAATTCACCCCCAAGAGGTGACACTACACAAATAGGAGACGCTAACTGAGCTAACTCCAACTCCAAAACAGATGCAAATGCAGCAGACACAAAGGAATGAGATGCACCCGTATCGATCAAAACACTAGCAACTGAATTGCAAAACAAGAAGGTACCTCTCACGACAGATGGAGCCGGTACAAGATCCTGCGCGGTAACAGCATACACGCGCCCAGATGGCCTCTGATCAACCTGCTCACCCCTAGACTGCTGCACAGACTGGGACGAAGAAGCCCCCTGATTGGCCCTCGAGGCCTGACCCGACTGAGCTGGCTGCTGACCCTGAGTCTGCCTCAAACCAGATGCACCAGGTGTGCCACTCAACTGCGGGCAATACCTCTTCATGTGCCCTGGCTGACCACACTGATAGCACGAGAGTGGCTGGCCTCTACCCTGACTTTGGCTCTGAGATCGAGCCGAAGAAGATGCTGCTCTCTGTACTCCTCCCCTCTGAGGACAAACTGGAGACTTGTGGCCCAGCTGGCCACACTTGAAACAGGTGATGTCTCCCTGACTGCCCTTCCCAGAACTAGCACTCGGTACTAGAAAAGTCGATCTAGAAAAGCTACCCTGAGACTGCTGAGGAGTGAAACCTCTCTGTCTCCTACCATCACTCTGCCCATCCTGACTCCTCTTGGAGCCCTTCTGCCCTTCCTCCTCCTCCTGTATCATAATCTCAGTATGGGTTGCAGCATCAACCAGACGCCCATAATCCCGAATCAAAGACCGTACTACTCTCAACTTGAGGCCACACCTCAACCTCTTCTCAAACTCAATGCAACGGCGTTCCTCAGACGCCACCAACGCAGGTGCAAACCTGGACAAGCTAGTAAACGATGCCTCAAATTCGGCCACTGAAGAACTGTTCTGGTTAAGCTGGCAAAACTGCTCCCTCAACCTCTCCTTAACTGCTGAAGACAGGAACTTCTCCTGGAAAGCATCTACGAAAGCCTCCCAAGTCCCTCCTATACGGCCCTTAGTGAACTTCCACCACTGACCCGCATCTCCCTTAAGCTGGAAAGATGCCAAGGTCACCTTCAGTGCCCCGTCTTCGATGCCTAGCATCTCAAACGTCTTCGTTGTCTGTTCGAGCCATTCATCTGCCTTAAGCGGCTCTTTAGGATCACCTAAAAATTCGTCCGGGTTGGGGAAGAACTCCCTCTTCAGAAAAGAAGGACCCGTATCTGCAACATGAACCTGAGCCTGATTCTCAGCTCTGAGAATGCCTACAGACTCCCTGAACGCCCCTGCTATCTCTCGGGCTAAAGCGCCCATAGCCTGCTGGCCTACCGGCTCGGCCACATTGGCCTGGCCTACTCCCTCCTGCACTGCCGGAATCTGAACTGCCGGAATTTCCTGTACTACTGGAACCTCCTCTGGCACAGGCACTTCCTGCCTACCCTGCCTACCACGCCTACCGCGACCTCGTCCTCGTCCTGACATCCTAAGACAAGAAACAAAGACGTTAGCACATTAATAAATGTGCCGAAGCTAAACACTCGCGTCCTAATGCATTGGACAACAATAATTCACTCCACGTAAACACATAATCACATAAGCATCTACGAATTTCATTCCTGGATGATAATGGTCCCAAAGCGTTACCATAGTTCCGGTTGGAAGCAGCAGTGATCAATTGCCTTTCCAACAAGACTACTAGCAACTCAAGGGTCCAATCAACATCCTCGAAACTACATTCCATACCCACATAATCACATAAACATGTTATCATGCAAACATATAACACTACACTAAGTCTCTATCAAACGAGACGAACCCATTGTGATACTAATCACTTCCCACGTACCCAAAGTATTCAAACCCGGTACGCTCTGATATCAAGTTGTAACGCCCTCAAAATTAACACAATATACATATAACAATGACCTGCATTATTAAAAGAAAACATTGCATTATCTCAATCATCAGAGTATTACGAAAAGAAAACATTACATGTAACATTATAATAAATGCCCTACAGGCTTACATCTTGCCAAGCAAACACTTGGACACAAAAATATGAGTTCTAACTCAAATACAAATAAAGCCCTAGGCTTGAATGTTTACATGTAGTTTCTAATAAAAATAGAAAACTAATCTAATCTTCAAATCCAAGTCCTTCCAAGCTAAGTCCTTGGAGGTAGCTTATCACCTGAACCTGAAAATGATGTTCCCATAAAGGGTGAGCCACAGCCCAGTAGAAAAATACTAAACCAAATATAAGCTTTGAATAAAGTCCTAGCATTCAATAGATGGTTAACCATGATAATCAATTATATCAACATACAGTCTTAAGACACTAATGTCTATGACACTTATCAATTTCCATTTTGATCAATATGGCTCAGAACCTGGCCAAACTTACAACTGTGATCTATATAGCATATTCACATTACGTCCAATATCAACAACACACAATGAGACATAGGCTCATATCAAAACACTTCCATACTTCCAATATGATACACATTTTAGTGTTGTATCAATAATATGCAAAAACACTTCAATATCAATAAGCACACATAATAGTGATGCTAATGGAGTCCATCCCCTATCTCCTCCCAAACAAAATACGGTTAAGAGGTCCATCCCCTATCTCCCCCCTAACCGTGGAGTACATCCGTATCTATCTCCCCACACAATATGCATATGCAATGCTCAACTAATACATGTATGTAAACACATAACATATACATCTCACAATCAATACACATAATGTCTGTATTAATTCAACAGTCAACATTAATGACTTAACCAATGTGATTAGTTCCAGTTATCCCTAGTCCACATGCAACGTCTACAACAATCATGACTATCCTCCACCGATAGACCAAACAGTTATTTCTAGACTGGAAATAAATAAATCAACAATTCAATAAGCAAGTGATTTAAATTAATCAACTACCCCCTTTAATCAATAATTTCCTCAGTCTCATGAATTCAACTAATTTCCCCAGTTTTCTTTAAATTAAACATACAATTCAATTTAATACAACAACTAGGGTTTTTCCCAAAATTACCAAACTACCCCCAACATATTAAAATGCTAAAACTTAGAACAGAACGTATACGTTGGAGTAGGAGATCCCTACCTCGAAGAAATAACCCAAAAGGGAAGACGAAGATGCTGACCCAAACTCCAAAGTGCTCCAAAACTCAAATTATTCAGATTAAACTGAAGCCCTCGACCCCCTCTACCTTTTTAATAAAGGATCTAGGGTAGAAACACTCTAATACTAGATGAAACCTAGGGTAGAAGGTGTGTAGGGAGAGAGAATGGTCGGACCTAGGGTTTAGAAACAAAAAGAGATAGAAAACTGATTAAAAAACCCGCTGCTGCCTATTTAAACTGAACAGGCTCGCTCGAGCGAAGACATGGTCGCTCGAGCGACCAGACACAAAAATCCACGCTCGAGCGAAGATAAGCTCGCTCGAGCCAAAAACTCGATGCTTTAGGTCTGCAACCCAGAAGCTCGCTCGAGCGACGAACTCGAAAACATACACCTCGCTCGCTCGAGCGAAGAAATGCTCGCTCGAGCCAAGAAACACATCTCTCAGGTCCTAAGCCCAGACGCAGACTCTCGCTCGAGCGACCAAACCCTGGCTCGAGCGAAGAACAAAAACAACAGCTCGCTCGAGCGACCAACTCCTCGCTCGAGCGAAGGTCCAAAATTCTGGACAGCAACACTTGGTTTCCAACCCAACCAACCTATAACAAACCTGCCCAACTCAACCCATAACTCAAAATCAAAGAATTAAAGAACAACAACAACAATACACAATGCCTGGATCCACGGAACTTAAGTCCGGATACAACAATCTAAAGGAAAAAGACCGGGGTCGCTATAAAATACGTGAGAACACCTTTGGAATTCGGCTAAGTAAGAAAGTGGTTCTGAAATTGTGACTAAGCGTCAGATTGTGACTGAGTGTTTTACTTTATGGAATTTCATTCAAAGGAGGATTCCAGCAATGGTGGCACTCAGTCTAGTTGAGGCTTTGAGGGCTCAGCCTGGCTGAGGCAGTTAGTGCTCAATTCGACGGAGGCTTTGGAAGTGCTCAGTCTGGCTGAGGCCTTGAGTGCTCGGTCTGGCCGAGGCTTTGAGTGCTCAGTCTGGACGAGGCTTTGGAAATGCTCGGTCTGGCCGAGGCTTTGAGTGCTCGGTCTGGACGAGGCTTTGGAAGTGCTCGGTCTGGCCGAGGCTTTGAGTGCTCGGTCTGGCCGAGGCTTTTAGTGCTCGCTCTGGACGAGGCTTTGGAAGTGCTCGGTCTGGCTGAGGCTTGAGTGCTCGGTCTGGCCGAGGCTTTGAGTGCTCAGTCTGGACGAGGCTTTGAAGTGCTCGGTCTGGCCGAGGCTTTGAGTGCTCGGTCTGGCAGGCTTTAGTGCTCTCTGACGGCTTTGAAGTGCTCGGTCTGGCTGAGGCTTTGACTGCTCGGTCTGGCCGAGGCTTTTAGTGCTCGCTCTGGACGAGGCTTTGGAAGTGTTCGGTCTGGCCGAGGCTTTGAGTGCTCAGTCTGACTGAGGCTTGAGTGCTCGGTCTGGCCGAGGCTTTTAGTGCTCGCTCTGGACGAGGCTTTGGAAGTGCTCGGTCTGGCCGAGGCTTTGAGTGCTCAGTCTGGACGAGGCTTTGGAAGTGCTCGGTCTGGCCGAGGCTTTGAGTGCTCGGTCTGGCCGAGGCTTTTAGTGCTCGCTCTGGACGAGGCTTTGGAAGTGCTCGGTCTGGCCGAGGCTTTGAGTGCTCAGTCTGGACGAGGCTTTGGAAGTGCTCGGTCTGACTGAGGCCTTGAGTGCTTGGTCTGGCCGAGGCTTTTGATGAGTGCTGCAAGCTAAAATTTGATTGGGACGATGAAGATAGCTGGGAGACAAAACTGTTGTTATGAGAAATGTAGTACAATGATCAAGAATTACATCATGCGTCAAAATGAAAGTACAACAATTGAGTAATACAAAAGTAACAGCTTATTGAAAGTAGCGTTTCAAGTGTTCAGCGTTCCATGGGTGGGGAAGGTCGCGACCCTCCATATCTTGAAGTCGGTAAGTGCCTGGACGTGGTCTGGCTTTCACAATATAGGGTCCCTCCCATTTGGCGGCCAATTTACCCTCAGTCGGATTCTTGGTGGCAAGGGTGGCTTCTCTCAACACTAAGTCCCCCACAGCAAATTCCCTTGGTCGGACCTTGCGATTGTAATGTGTTCTCATTTTTTGTTGGTATGAGGCTAATCTGACCGCAGTGGTCTCCCTGAGTTCTTCAATCAGGTCTAGGTCCGCGCGACGGAGCTCTTCAGTCAGTGTTGGGTCGGGATGTAGAACCCTGGGGGTTGGCAGACCGACTTCTACTGGGATGACCGCCTCAGCGCCGTATGTTAGGCGGAAAGGGGTTTCCCCGGTAGGAGTCCGAGCTGTGGTTCGGTAGGCCCAGAGTACATTTGGTAGTTCCTCAGCCCAGAGTCCCTTAGCAGCCTCCAGCTTAGCCTTGATGATCTTCAAAAGAGACCGATTGGTGACCTCAACCTGGCCATTGGCTTGGGGATGACCGGGGGAGGAGAAACATGGTTGAATCTGGAGGTCTGCACAGAACTTTCTGTACTTAGCGTTGTCGAATTGCTTGCCGTTGTCTGACACAATGGCCTGAGGGATACCAAACCTGCAAACGATGGATTGCCAGATGAACTTGGTGGTGTTCCGCTCGGTAATGGTGGCTAAGGGTTCAGCCTCTACCCACTTGGTGAAGTAGTCAATGGCGACGACTGCGAACTTGGTCTGGCCTCGGCCAGTGGGAAGTGGACCGATCAGGTCGATCCCCCATTTGGCGAATGGATAGGGGCTGCAAAGTGTGATCAACTCTGTAGGGCGCATGGGGGATGTTGGCAAAGCGCTGACACTTATCGCACTTGAGGACAAAATCAGTCGCGTCTTGGTTAAGAGTTGGCCAAAAGTAACCAGTACGGAGTATTTTGTGTGCTAGGGACCTGCCGCCCGAGTGGTTGCCACAAATTCCCTCATGGATTTCCTGCATGACGTAGGTTGCTTGTGTGGGTTGAGGCATCGCAAGTATGGTCGTGAAAAACCACGTTTGTACAGGATGCCATCATTGAGAAGATAATTGGACGACCGAGCCCTTACTTTGGCGGCCTGCTGTTTATCTTCTGGGAGAGCCCCTGTCGTCAGAAATAGGATGATGTCGGACGCCCAAGGGATGGGTTCAATCTGGAGGAACTGTACTTCGTGCGGTCGGGTGTGATGGCAGGATGAGTTAGGTATTCGAGGCGGACTCCGTGGCTGAGGTCAGACTGGTCGGCAGAGGCCAACTGAGCCATCTCATCTGCTTTAGAATTTTCTGCCCGAGGTATGTGTTTGATCTGGAAAGTATTGAAGAGGCGGACAAGGGGGAGTGCCATGTCCCTGTAAGCCCGCATTGTGCCATCCTTGGCGTCGAATTCCCCGTGATCTGACCGACGATGTGCTGGGAGTCACTGAAGACGCGGATGTGGCTAACACCAATGTCTTTGGCCAGGCGGAGGCCTGCTATCAACGCTTCATATTCGGCCTCATTATTGCTGGCCTCAAACAGAGAGACGGAGAGCGCATTTGAAGTAACCACCCTCAGGGGAGGTGAGGATGAGGCCCGCCCCACTACCTTCCCTCCGAGATGAGCCGTCGGCGTTGAGAGTCCAAGAATGGGGGTCTTCTGGTTCAATAGGGGCTGGGGGAGGTGGAGGAGTAGTGGTTTGGGTGGTGTTGGTGAATTCCAGGATGAAGTCGGCTACAGCTTGCCCCTTGATTGCTGTGCGAGGGCGGTAGGAGATGTTAAACTGGCTGAGTTCCACTGACCATTGCATAAGTCGGCCAGAAAGCTCTGGCTGCTGGATGATCTTCTTCAGGGGATGGTCAGTGAGGACCACTATGGAATGGGCCTGGAAGTAAGGACGAAGTCGTCCGGAGGCGGTGACCAGGGCCAGGGAGAGTTTTTCCAGCAGTGGATAATTCTGCTCTGCCCCCCTGAGGGTCGCTGATGTAGTAGACTGGCCGCTGGACTGAGCCGTCTTCCCTGATGAGAGCTGCACTGACGGCGGTGTTTGATACTACTAAGTAGAGGAAGAGGGGCTCGCCTGTGATTGCTTGTGAAAGGAGGGGGGGATTGGCCATACATTGCTTTAACTGCTGAAAGGCCTCTTTGGATTCAGTCGTCCATTGAAAAGTCTGTCGGAGGACTTTGAAGAACGGTAGGCACTTGTCTGTTGCGCGGGAAATGAAACGGTTGAGAGCCGTCACTCTGCCAGTGAGTCTTTGAACTTCTTTGACAGTTTTGGGTGACTGCATCTCGATCAAGGCCTTGATTTTCTCAGGGTTGGCTTCGATGCCGCGTTGACTAACCATAAAACCCAAGAACTTTCCCGATCCTACGCCGAAGGCGCACTTCTCGGGGTTGAGCTTCATCTGATACTTGCGAAGGGTGGCAAAGGTCTCTCGTAGGTCGGTCAGATGGTCAGTGGAAAGTTTGCTCTTGACTAGCATGTCGTCCACATATACTTCCATGTTTCGACCGATCTGATCGTGGAAAACAACATTGACCAACCGTTGATAGGTGGCCCCAGCGTTCTTTAGTCCGAACGGCATCACACAGTAGTGGTAGGTACCTCGGTCGGTAATGAAGGATGTGTGTTCTCGATCGGACGGGTGCATCATGATTTGGTTGTACCCAGAGAAAGCATCCATGAAGCTGAGCATTTGGTGACCGGCCGTGGCGTCGTCCAGCAGATCAATGCGGGGGAGTGGGTAGCTATCTTTGGGGCAAGCTCGGTTTAGGTCGGAGTAATCGACGCAGAGTCGCCACTTGCCATTGTTCTTGCGGACCAGAACCACATTGGACAGCCACTTAGGATAGTCTACATTTCGGATGAACTGGGCCGCAAGGAGTTTGTCAACTTCTGCGGCTATGAGATTGTTGCGCTCTGGGTGGAAAATACGCTGTTTTTGTCGGTAAGGTCGGAAATGAGGTTCGATGCTGAGGCGGTGAGTTATGAAGGAGGGATCAATGCCGGGCATGTCTGCATGGGTCCAGGCGAATACGTCATTGTGCTCGGTCAGAAGGGCAGTGAGGTCGGCTTTTGCCTGGGGGGATAGTTGGCTGCCAACCTTAGCGGTCTTTAGTGGATTGGTGGGGTCGATAGGGACCTCGAGGAGCTCCTCCACGGGTTCTCCTCTGACCAGCTCATCTTCATCTCGGACATCAAGTCCTTCGATGATCATTGCCTCCTTCAGCTTGGCTTCTTTGAGCGAGGCAACATAGCACTCTCGGGCCATGGTCTGCTCCCCTGACTGTTCCGACCCTAGATCAGTGGGAAATTTGAGGAGATGATAAGTGGATGTGATGGCTTGGAAGGTGTTGAGGGCGGTTCGGCCAAGGATGATGTTGTAGGCAGATGGGCAATCACTACAAGGAAGGTGAACAACTTCGTGGTCTGCCGCGGGTATTCGCCGATTGTGATGGGGAGGTCTATGGAACCAATGGAGGTCACACGGTCACTAGTGAAACCGACCAGGGGGGTTTGGAGTGGAGACAAGCTTTCTTCCCCAATCTTGAGCTGGCGGAAGCAGTTGAGAGAGATGATGTCTGAGGAGCTGCCATTATCGATGAGAACCCGTCTGACCTTGTAGTTGGAGAGGATGGCGGAAATGATAAGGGGGTCATCATGAGGGTAATGGATACCTGTACAGTCGGCGTCTGTAAAGGTGATGGGCTCTGTCCACTGTCTAGGCTGTTTGGGGGGTCGGTCCACTGTGGCGACTATTTTGTCTGAGCCTTGCCGTATCTTTCTAAGCTCTGCCCTCTGAGCCGAGCGGGATGGGCCTCCGCAAGCAAGGCCACCTGCAATAACTCGGATTTCACCAACTGGCGGGAGGGGGTGACCTGGTGGTCGGGGTTGTTGCGGAGGTCGATCATGGCCTTGGTTATGTTGGGATGGCGGCCGGGGTGGGGTGCGTCGGCGGTCATCTCTGCGGGGCTCGGTCCTTTGTCTCTGCTGGGGGCGGGTATCTGTGAACCGGCTAAGGCACCCCTGACGTATGAGGGCCTCCACCTGATCCTTGAGGTTGATACAGTCATCAGTGTTATGGCCGTGATCCTGGTGAAAACGGCAGTATTTGGACTGGTCTTTCCGATTGGAGGGGGTCCTGGAAGGTAGTGGCCACTTGAGAGGGTAGTCCCGTTGGATCTGATGAAGGACATGTTCCATGGGGGAATTAAGGGGCGTGTACCGCTCGAATCGACCGGTCGGTCGGGTTTGTGCCGAACGGTTGGCACGGGGGGGGGGGGGTCGGTCGGTATGGTGGGGTGTTTGGTTAGTGTACTGGGTGTTTCGGGGTTCCGAGTCCTTTCGTTTGTCTCTGGGGGTCGGTTGTTTAGTGAGCGGATCCTGCCGGGCAGCTAGGGAATCCTCAGCATTCATGTATTTTTGGGCTTTGGAGAGTAAGACTGCCATGGAGGTCGGGGGGTTCTTGGAGAGGGAGAAAAGGAAATCAGATGACCGCAGACCGGCCATGAAGGCTGTGAGGATGACCTTGTCGTCATTTTCGACGACTTGCAAGGCTTCGGTGTTGAAGCGAGTGACGAAGTTGCGCAGTGATTCCCCCTCGGTTTGACGGATGTTGAGTAGCTGTGTGGCCGGGCGTCGTTGGTGCTGGGCGCCGATAAAATGGCTCAAGAAAGAGTCACTGAGATGCTGGAAAGTGGAGACCGAGTCCGGTGGTAACTGGCTAAACCACAGCCGAGCCGACCCCTTCAGTGTCACAGGAAAGGCTCGGCATTATGATTTCGTCAGGGAAGGCATGGAGGATCATGAGGGTTCGGTAGGTCTCCAGATGGTCGACCGGGTCGGTTGTGCCATCGAAGGAGTCAATGGTGGGCATTTTGAATTTGGCAGGCAGGGGTTTGTCTCGGATGGAGGCGATAAATGGCGAATTTGCGGTGGTGGAGGGCTTATGCTGAATATTCTGCATAACCCCTTGGAGCTGGAGCTTCATGGCTCGGAGTTCAGCGTCCCAAAGGGGAATGTTGTCACCACCAGAGGGAGACAGGTGTTGGATGCTGCTGGCCTCTCCCTCGGGGGTTGGTGCTATGACCGATGGGTGTGGGGGTGGAGGTGGTGGATTTATGTGTGGGTGAGGAGGCTGCAAACCCCCCGAGTTGAGACGGTTGGGTTGTGGGACAGTATGGCCCGGAGTTCGCACCGGATGGGGTGGAATATCTGGAGGTGGCGGTGGAGGAATAGGGAAGTTTCTTTGTAGCAAAGCATTGTTCGGCCATGCGATTGATGCTGTTGGTAAGCTCTATGAAGTACTGTGGTGGGTTGTTTGGATTGGGAGGGTCGGTTTGGTGATCGGTAGCATTATGGTGGGAAGCCATGGATCTAGTCGTGACCATACACTTGACGGGTGAGGTAAAAGGTTACTACTGGAACAGGGTCTCCGGCGGCAATGAACACAACTGGCGCACGGACAACCAGGGTTCCCACAGACGGCGCCAACTGATGATACGGTTCGTTCACAGTATATGGACCGACTGTCCAAGCCCCTCAAAGCCCACGTCCGAGTGACGAAGCCCCACTAGAGACCTGCAAACAAGTCCAGCGGGAACGGGTAGTCCCCCGGCGACCCTCCGGTTGTGTGAATTAGAAAGAGAAGTAGACAAATGTAAAGGGAGAGAGAGAGAGAGAGTAGAAGATAGAAAAGCTTAACCTTCTTCTTGTCTTCCATGCTTGCTTATATCTTTGGTAATCATTTCACTGTCCCTTCCGACGTGCCCCTCACGCCGAAAGTCTGTGTTGTAGCTTGTCTGTACAGGTAAGGTGCGCTGTTCCGACGGGGAGGTGTTGTCGTAATAAATGCTGTGATGGGCTGCATTAATGGTGATGTATTGTGGCAACAACTTTGCAGATCTTTGTCTGCTGACGTGGCCTGTTCTGCACCTGCCATGTGTTCGAGTGTCATTGGCCTTCCCTGCTCAGTTGCCTCTAGCTGTCCTGGGTTTGCTACTCGGGTTACGAAATGGAGTCTAGATGGTGGCTTGGTTTGTTCACTGTGGGCTGTGGTCCTTGTGGGCCTATCCATGTCAGAAACTGCTGTCTTGAGGGAATGATATGTGGCTGCTGGGGGTTTGGTGTTGTTTCTTAGCTTGGTTTTCTTTGTTTTCTTCTCTTTAATGAATGAGTAATTTTTCCAACGCATTGTCATTGTTATTTTACCCCATTCTCTACTTTGCATCCCTTATGAAATGTTCCATTCTTTCTTTTGTTTGGTTTTTTGTTTTTGTTTTTAAGTTAACTCTTGTTTTATCTTTTGACTACTAATTTTTTTTACATCAAAAACCCTAGGTTGCACCATTAAAAAAAAAAAAAGAAAAAAGAAAACTAGGTTGCTATTTTTTTTTTTTTCTTTTTATTTTGTGAAACAGTGGTGGTGTGATTCTCCCTTCCTGTTATCTGCCACTTTTCTTCTTCTAACCTTCTTGTTTTTTTCCCAATTTCGCCCCGTTTGGTTAGTTGGCTATTTTAGTAGGTTATTTTAGTTTTTGATTATTTTAGTAGGCTAAAATAGTTGTGTTTGGGAAGAGAATTGATTTTTTTTTTATAGTTGGATGTGATATTTGTGAGAGAAAAAATAAAATGATTATTGATTTGATGTGACATTTTATCTTATTAGTTGTTTTAGCTTATTTTGTTTTTTTAGTGCTATTTTAGCCCAAAATGCCAAAAAAATCTTTTCCCTGTTATTTTTCTTTGCTTTGGTTTTCTTGTTTTTCCATATGTTGTTGCTAATATTTCTCTCTCAAGAAAAGCAGAAAAAGGGAGGAAAAAAAAAAAAAAAAAAAGAAACTGTTATTTATATTTTTTTGAGAAGAGAAACTGTTATTTAGAAGTAACTAACTCGTTTACGTTAATTTATTTATAATGTTGTGAAGAAAATCTTCTTATCTACTTGACTTAAAAGGTTCATTGTTGCCTATTTAGTTACATTAAATTGGGAAAGAACCAGAAAACTGAGATAGCTGGTTTTCCATTTGTCTTTCTTATATTCATTCTTGCAGATTATGAGACTTTCAATTCAAGCCGTCAGGTGTTCTAAAGTGGGCGTTGAGCTAAGCATTTTATTGTTTGCTGCAGTCATGTATGGAAATTCAAGTATTAAGTTGTCCTCATAGTCTGATGTATGTGATTCTTTTAAGTGGTTCTTTTTTTTTTCTCAAACAAGGATTTTAGATATTACTTTTACTGATAAAATAATTATGCTCAAGCCACCGAGTCTATATGGCAAACAAATTTATTCATTCACCTTAGGTAGTGTTTGGTTCATTATAGTGTGATTATTCTATTAAAATATTCATTCATATATTTAGTTGGATTTGAAAAAGAAAATTATCAATGCATTACAAATGTAATCATCTTTCATTATTTCAAGGTAATGGTTATTCTATAAAAAATCAACATTCTATTCTATTTCATCTCATAGATCAAAAAGAGCATCTGAGTGTATTCTGAAATGTTTTTGACTTGCCACAAAGGAAGAGATGTTTTTGTGTGCATGTTTTCTATCTACAACATTACCAAGGCAATTAGAGAGTAAAATTAATGAAGTATTGTATTGCTTTCAATAAATCAATAGTTTTTTACTTTAAAAAAAAAAAAAAAAAAAAAAGTCAATAGTTTGGTTGGACATTCAAAGTGACTGACAAGGATACATATATTCCAGATAATTACTACCATTCATTTCATCGCTCTTAATAAAAATGTAATTACAATTACATGTTTCTCTATTCATAATTTTACATATATATTTCAATTATCGACGCATTTAACTAGTAAAAAAAAGAGCTCAAAACAATCACTACCAGACAACCACCATCGAAAATATTTACGATTCATTCATTGTTATAACCAATATAGTATTGTAATCCCTATATCTATGTTACAAAATAAATTATTTTGAATCTAAGGTATAAAAATACATTTTAGCAGCGTTGAATCATGATCACAGGTTACATTCATCCAAGATATTAAAGTTTTCTCGATGTCAAACCGATGATAGAGACAACAAAGAGTAGTAGCATTTAACATCGTGATGAACATGAAAGAAAAATCAAATCTTAAAAAAAAAAAAAATAGTAATGAAAAAATAGTCAAAATATAAATAAAAGGAGACGAAGACTAATGTGTCGCATTCTCTTCTACAGAGTAGATTTCAAAGAAAAAGTAAACAGAAAAAGCAGCTAGGTTTCATCAATGCTGTGTGCATTATAGAGTAGTTAATTTTGAAATTGTTTGGTAATAAATCTCCCTATTTTTTTTCATTGTATAGTTGTATCGAAAAGGTTTCATACACCATTTAATAGGGAGTTAATGGTCTTTTTTTTAATTTAAATTAATTATAAACTAACATAAAACATGTGCTATGCACAGATTAAAATAAATAAACTAAATATGAAAGTTTTATGAAAATAAATAAATTATTTTATATGATTAAATTTTATATTAATAATATGGTTTATTTTAGAACCATATTAATAACACCCGTGCTAGCATAATACCTGTGCAGGTATAAATAGATAATGAAAATTAGTCTTTAAAAAATAATAATAATATAAAATTTATTTAAAATATGTAGTAAAAATAATTTAAAATCAATTAAATTTTATTCATTTTTTTTTCAGAGTTACACTAGAGGATGCTCTTGGGGTTATTGAGAGCGTCCGACAGTTCAGGCTCCCGATCTCTTGATCTAGCCTCACGAGTAGAATGTGAAACAGAAAATGATAGGCCAGATTCGATAATTTTTTTTTATATAAAATCTATTTTATTGTAAACATTTACCAGAAATGGACTACATCACCAGATCTCAAAATCGCCATCTAATTTTTTGAGAAAACTAGGAAACCCGTGACTAATGCCAAAGGCCACCGATCGTCATAACCAAATTATCTCGGTTTGAGAACTTAGGTATGAAGGTAGAAGGTCATTAATTGTGCATCCCCGTTCACCCGATCAAAATATCGACCTCTATTAAGTTAGGATATGAGTTTTATATTTAATATATGCTCATGTTCCAGTTATTTAATAATGCTAACATTAACATGTGAAACAATAAGTATAGATTGTGTTACTGTAGGTGTCCCGAGGGTACCCGAGCACGTCCAACTGTTTAGATTCCTTATTTTTGATATGATATCACTAGTGTAATGTGAAATAGAAAATTAGAGTCCAAATTTGACAACTTTTTTTTTATTTTTTTTTTATTTTTTATTTATAGGAAATCCATTTATTGCCAAATATGCTACAAATGGACTACATCACTAGATCTCAGAGTTGACACCCAATCTTTTAGAAAAATTAGAAAATTTGTGACTCGTGCCAAATGCCACTATTCATCATAACTAAAGATGCCTCGATTCGGAATCTTAGGTATGAGGGGAGAAGGTCATGAATTAAGTACCCTTGTTCACCCGATCAAAAGATCGGTTTCTATTAAATCATGATATGAGTTTTATAAACAATATATGCTCATGTTCTAATTATTTTAATAATGCTAACATTATTATGTGAAGCAAACAAGTATAGATCATGTCACTTATTTTGATATGTTTTGATTTTATGCATTTTGAAAGGTTTTTGAATAAATGTACAATTCATAGAGAAAATGAGCCTACATGCATATCAATCAACGTTATTCCAACCTAAGCAACTCAATCTTCATCCACTGGTATTCAAGCTAAAATGGTAAATGCTCATCTAACATTCATCTATGGCAGGCCAAAAATAACATGCTATATACATATGTATGATCCTATATGTAAATACCTAATGCAATACATACACAAAATGCAACAAAAGATCTGACTACTAATATTGGATACATGAATCATCTCCAGACAAAAATTAGTGCACAAAGGCACACAAGAATTGATAAAGACCCACAGATGCAAATTGGCCGAATCCTAATGCATGAAAAAAAAAAAAAAAGAAGAAGAAGATGCAAATCATGAATATGATAAATAAAACATGATGCTATATAGACAGAAAACATATAAATAAAAGGGATAAAAAGACATGGGATTAGAAGAATTATTACAACAATTCAAATGAGAAGAGAGGAAGACAGAGGGGAAGGGGAAGGGGAAGGGGAAAAATTATTACAACAATTGAATAAAATAGTAAAAGAAAGAAAAGACATGGGGTTGGAGGAATTATTACAATAATGAATAAATTCAGCCAAATGACTGCTGAATCTAACAAATCATAGTAAATAAATAAAAGAACTTGATCGCAGCTCCAGAACTACCTAGGAGAACACTTTCTAGAAACTATCTTGTTTTGCTCTAGAAAATTTATTTGGCCATACATAAATTTGTCTGGCCGACTGAAAGGATGTTCGGCTAAACATAACTTCCAGGAAAAACTCTATTTGGTGTAGAAGGTCCAGAACAGAAACAAAATACACCTTCTAAGGGGTGCTCATCCTTTCTACCGCTCCCTCTTGTAAAAAAATATCCAAGGAAGAGGTACATGGGCCTCAACCTTCATTTAACAACACAAGAAGCTATATACAACATGTGACGCCCCGAATCTACACTATTGGTTGCAGTCAAGGGAAAGTCACTAATGAGTCCTATGGTCAATAACCAAGTAAGATCCCATATCACCGGAGGAGTCAAATTAGCCTCTCTTCTAAGTCCAACTTTCTTAGGCAGCGCACTACCCTTTTGACAGATCTTAAAAGGTATTGACACAAGGTCTCATAAGCAACAATAAGGTTTATATCTATGTATATATTAGAATATGAGTACATAATAACCACGAATATCCTTAATTTCAAAAGCTTGTTCCATTACATTACATCCCAAAAGAAAATTTAAATCTTCATATGAGCCTTACAAAATATCAAAAGGGAAATTTCTAACTTTTCTAAGATAGCCAAAAGTCTTCGAAGGTTTCAGGCTCGTTGTCTCCAGCTATAAGCTACTCTTCGGCACCTGGCATGGCACGCCGTGAGCTTTGAATGCCCAGTAAACGCACACACACCCTGTCCCATTTTCCCAGTCCAATACACAAACACAAATATGACAGCAAGTAATAAAGCATGATACTCAACTAAATAAATAAAGGGTTACAAGGTTAGATGTTAGTAAACTAGAAATCCCCTAAAGACACTTCGTCCTCCCAACCACAAAAATCGGACGCAGATTATTCGATATGCCCCATCTTTTGCTGCTTTGTTGCAGAACTAATCTCGGATGCCTACCAACGGTTATATACCGTGTAGCGCCAACCGTAGGGCCTCAAAAGAGACGGTAATAATGGGCCTTGCCCAAATCCCTCCTTACACCAAATACCTAGGGTCCAAATACAACCGCTCCGTTCAAGGGTTCCGAAAATCACTTGCGCAAGACTTTAACTTCCAAATAGGGAACGCATCCCAACAATCCATACATCACATATTATCATCTTTTCATTACTCAAGTGATCGAAAACCCAATACCATCCCAATTAATTTTTCCGTTGAGTAAAATGTTTTAAATCAAGGTTAGACCAACTTAACAAGATAATAATATTCACGTAAGCATGCATCATTAGAATGAAGAAGATAAGGAACATAACCATAACACATGCAATATCATGCCAAGACATGATCATAAGCTAATAAGCATATTCATGAACACAAGAGCATAAAACACCCATGCACAACAAAATTTCCAGATTCAATACCCTTTAAAGATTAAAATAAAAAGGGCAATTTTAGATTTTTACCAGACTCGGCCTTCTTATGGTTCGTAGAGAATTTAATCTAGTTTCTAGAACATATTTCAGAAATGGGATAGCATTTCTAGATTTTTAGTTATTTAAGGAACACTCCAGCGTTATCCAGATTCGTCAACCGTTACGAAAATTTGATTTTCTTACAAACCGCTCGCTATTTTTCAATGAAACCAATTTTAGTTGAAAGCTAACTCCTTAAGGAACATTTTGACATAAAATGGAGGTCCAGAATAATGTTTTACATGTTTCTCGAAATTTTGAAAGTTGGCTGTGAAAACAGATTTTTAAGGCACAATGCCCAAAACAAGAAGATTTGTGAGAAAGGGATCCACTAAGGGAAATTTTTCATTTCTTTTGTGATGAAAACATGCTAAATAATATATATTAAACTCAAAAAATTATCTTGAAGGTGTGCCTTTGGAAAGTTTGAGAGATTGGTATGAAAAAGATAGTTTTGTACCGAAATGAAGGGAACTACAAGAGGAGTAGAATCATGGCTCAACTCTTATCATTTTTAACACAAGGAAATCATTAATAATACATCTGAAAACAATGGGTAGAACCCTTAAGAACATGTATTTGAAAAAGGAAAATAAAAGAGAGAGTTGTCTTGTGGCTTACTTGCTAGGCTGGGCCAAGTTGAACAAGATTGCTCCCCTCTTCTTTCCTCTTTCTCTCAAGAATTTTCTCTTGCTCTCATTTCTCTCCTTTAGGCCAAATGTAGGTGTGTGTATGTGTTGTTTGTGTATGCTTTGCTAAGAGGGTGGTTGTATTTATAGGCAATTTTGGTGTGAAAAGACATACAGGGCCACTAGTTGGAATTGGATTGAGAAGCTTGGATTTACTTGGAGTCTAATGGAATAGGGAGTGATTAGGGGGTCTAATTATGTGATTAGACAAGATTTAGTTAGCCTCTAGTTGGGATGGAACTAGGTTGGAAACACAACCCTTGTACTTGGTACTTGAGCTTCTAGAATGTCATAATTACAAATCTTGAAAATTGGTCCCTCACACTCTCCAAGGTTGGCTGGCCATGGGGAAGGGAAATGGGGAATATTTTATTCATTATATGAGTACTATGGACACATTTCCCAATGTATATATATATAGATCTCAAATTTATTTATTTGGTACCTATATATAAAGTACATGTATATTTTTGGGGCATTCTGAAATTAATAAAGAAGGGAGGGCTTGGAATTAAACTCATGTAGTGAATCTTATTTATTAGATTAAATTAAATTGACTAAGGAACCTAATTTGGCTAGGATATTCTTGTTTTCGAAAAATTTAAAAAATGCTAACCGACAAGATTCGAAATAATTTAAGAAACTAGAGCTTTAAGGAAATATTCAAACATAAGGGTTTTTAAAGAAATACATTTTTCAGGGGCTTCACACCTATCCCCCTTAAACAAATTTTGTCCCCGAAATTCAACTATATACTGTCTTCGAAAAGTTCAAGGTAGTTTGTCTTCACCCAATCCTGGCGTTCCCAAGTAGATTCCTCAATTCCCCGATGACGCCAAAGCACTTTTACCAAGTGAACCGTTTTGCCTGTAAGGTTCTTCTCTTGACTATCTTGTATCGCTACTGGTTCTTCTTCAAAGGTAACATCTTTGTCAAGATTGACTTCTTCCCATTTGAGGACGTGTGACGGGTCGGTGATGTATTTCCTTAACATAGATACGTGGAAAACGTTGTATATCCCTGCTACTGCGGGGGTAGAGCTAGTCTATATGCCATTTCGCCCACCCTTTCCAATACCTCAAAAGGCCCAATATATCGTGGTGATAGCTTCCCCTTTCTTCCAAAACTTACGACTCCACGCCTAGGTTGGACCTTTAGGAACACGTGGCTGCCTATTTCAAACATCAATGGCCTTCTCCTCCTGTTTGCATAATTCTTTTGACGGTCTTGAGTAGTCTTTAACCGTTGTTGGATCAATTTGACCTTCTCAGTAGTTTCTAGAACAAGTTCGGGTCCTATTAGACTCACCTCACCTATTTCCGTCCAACAAATTGGTGATCTACAAGGTCGCCCATATCATGCTTCAAAGGGCGCCATACCGATGATAGCTTGAAAGCTGTTGTTATAGGTGAATTCAATTAAAGGTAGGTGTCGTTCCCAACTTCCTTGAAAATCCATTGCACAAGCTCTCAACATATCTTCGAGTGTCTGGATGGTGCGTTCAGATTGTCCATCTGTTTGCGGGTGAAAAGCGGTGCTAAAACATAACTCAGTACCAAGAGCTTCTTACAGACTCCCCCAAAATTGGGAGGTGAACCGTGGATCACGATCTGACACAATAGATACTAGAATTCCATGTAGTCGAATGATCTCTCCAATGTAGAGCCTGCACATATGTGACGCCCCAAATTTTTTTTTTTTTTTTCTTTGAGACATCATAAGACTTTAACTAACAATAACTTGCTAGATAAAATTTTAACTACTAATTAGAAAATTTTAAATTCTTACATAGTCAAAGTCCAACCACCAAATAAAACTACAAGTTCACACACAACATCACAACATAGTTAAATACTAACACAAGAAATAACATGCTTTTATTTTCATAAGATCTTGGCTCTAAGTTAGCCAAGGCTCGATATTAGCAGCAACTCCCATTTCAGCTTCGGTTCCTTCTTCGGCATAATCTGCCATAAAACGCCAGGGCAACAAAATATATGCCATGAGCTTTGCAACACAGTAAGAAAACATAACCAACCTACCATTCTTTTTAAGAGAAAAATAATAAGATTCTAAACATGAGATAACAATATAATTGTACACATAAATTACAACCATTAGGATAATTTTCAGTAATTTTAATAAATTAGGTGACACTCGAAATCTCACCAAAGAGACTTAACTTACCAATCACCAAGCATGGCAACGGTTAATTTGAAACCCTCCCTTGGTCAAATATTTAAGTGTTACCAATCGTAACTACCAGGGATGCCCACGTCCGGAGTTATATACCCAAGTAGTGGCATCCGTGGTCTGCCCCAAGGAACCGGTCTGCCAGGGGTACGTAACCTCCCTGTGTGCCACCTGCACATCCATCCATATTCCAAAACTGAATACCAAAAAGGGTTCAAATAAGTCCCGTGCCATCTTAGGATTTCGTGACACAATTTACACGAGAATTCTCAAAACGAGGGCTCACCCTGAATGCCCGGTATTAACCCTTCATCAGTAACTCATTATATACCGTTAATCCTTTTGGTTAATTTATATACTAAACACAAATTATTCAAATCTCAATCACCAATAACGTTATACCAACTAAAGAAAAACTCCCAACATAAAATATTATGCATGTCACCCAATAATAGTTCAATGTACAAAATTTAGTAAACAATTACTTAAAACCATGGTATGAACATAATAACTTAAATACAAGAAATAAAACATAAATGCACACCTGCACAAATTTTTGATTTACTAAATTAGACTAGTATAATATGAAAGTGGTGATTTTATCCTGTCCAGAAAAATTTTCAGAATATATGTCTTGCAAGTAAAATTTTAAATACATTACTTATACAACTCTAAAATTCATATCAATCTACAGAATAATCCATAAACATGTTATGGTCATTTTTCAGAAAGCATTTTCCAAAAATAAATTATAAATAATTCTTAAACATTCCAAGGGTGTTTATGACACAGATTTGTCACATTTCCTTATATTAATTCCATGATTAAATTTATAGATCAAACCCATAATCTAAAAATTTATCATGAAACTAGACTTCTCAAATTTCATCTTTTAGTTAGAAATTACCAGATTTGGCTTAGTATAGAATTTTAAATAAATTTTCAAATACAAGGTAAAATCTGTCACACAATTTCAGATTTAGTTAAAAATTTGTATAAATTCGTAGAAAGAACAAAAATTGTTTTCAAAAATTTTTGGATAAACTAGACATCATTATCAACAACTTTGTAGAAGAAATCATGTCGAAATTTTGAGTAGAAAAGTTTCTAAAAATTCGGGTAAACATGCTGGCAGATTCAAAACAAATTATTCATCACACAGTTTCAGATTTAGTTAAAAATTTGTATAAATTCGTAGAAAGCACAAAAATTATTTTCAAAAATTTCTAGACAAACTAGACATCATTATCAACAACTTTGTAGAAGAAATCATCTCGAAATTTTGAGTATAAAATTTTCTAAAAATTCGGGTAAACATGCTGGCAGATTCAAAACAAATTATTCTCAACACAGTTTCAGATTTAGTTAAAAATTTATATAAATTCGTAGAAAGCTCAAAAATTATTTCTAAAAATTTCTAGACAAACTAGACATCATTATCATAGGAATAAAATCTGAAGATTCCAACAATAAAAAAAAATGAGAGGGTTGGAAGGGTTTTCTTACTTAGTAGTAGGGTGACAAAATGGTTGAGAACTTTGGTTTCCTTAACCTCCTACTCTTCTTCCTCTCCTACTACTAAACTTGGTTGCTTAAGAGATTTCTCTCCTCTCTTTTTTTTTTTCTTCTACCGAATGCTTGCATGCACAAGGAAGGCTTGCATGCATATATATATAAATTGCTAGTTGAAGACATCTCTCTCTCCCTCTCATTCTTTCCATTATTTTATCTTGCTCACTTTCTCAAAGTTCCAAGAATGAAAGCTTTCCCTAAATTCCAAGAGGGATGGTGGTTTATGGTTCCTATACCACCATGCAAACAAGCAGGTGGCATAGCTACGAACATCTCTTTTTTTTTTTTTTTTTTTTTGTGTGTGTGTATTTGTATGGGTTCTGAAAATTGATACCCTAAGATTTTTTATCTAAGGTATTTAGTAAGAATAATTTTTATATTGAATCCTAATTAAACTAATTTATAAACAACAAATATTGAACACCCACAAAATTATTATTCTGAATAGGGTCTTTGTTAGTGATAGGATTTGGTTAATTTAAAACTAATTAATTAATTAATTAATTTATTTTCTTTCAAGAATAATTTAAATATGGGTTTTCACAATCTACCCTCCTAAAAAGAATTTCGTCCTCGAAATTAATTCGTACCTTTAGACTCGAAAAGTTGAGGATAATTGACACGTATCATATCTTCTCGCTCCCACGTTGACTCTTCCGTCCCACAATGTCTCCAGAGAACTCGAACCAATGGTATAGTTTTACCTCGTAATTTCTTCTCGCGACGATCTAAAATCTTGACAGGCTTTTCTTCAATTGTCACGTCTTCATCAAGATTAATCTCCTCCCAATTGATGATGTGAGAAGGGTGTGGCTCGTATTTCCGTAGCATAGAGACGTGGAAAACATTATGTACTCCAGCCAGTTGAGGCGGTAGAGCCAAACGGTACGCCACTTCTCCTATTTTGTCCAAAATTTCGAAAGGTCCAATGAAGCGAGGTGACAACTTTCCCTTCTTTCCGAAACGAACAACTCCTCGACGAGGCTGTATTTTCAGAAACACATGATCTCCAACTTTAAATGCTAAAGGTCTTCTCCTTTGATCTGCATAGCTTTTCTGCCTACTCTGAGCGGTCTCGAGCCTTTGCCTAATTAGTTTCACCTTCTCGGTAGTTTCTTGAACTAACTCTGGCCCTAAAAGAGGTGCTTCTCCGACTTCTGTCCAACATATCGGTGATCGGCAAGGCCGTCCGTACAAAGCTTCATACGGTGCCATACCAATACTTGCTTGAAAACTGTTATTGTAAGAGAATTCGACTAGTGGTAAATGTTTCTCCCAATACCTTTAAAGTCCATCACACAAGCTCGAAGCATGTCTTCTAAAGTCTGAATTGTTCTTTCTGATTGACCGTCAGTTTGAGGGTGAAAAGCTGTACTAAAACACAACTCTGTACCCAAGGCCCTTTGCAGACTTTGCCAGAACTGTGACGTAAAAAGAATCACGATCTGACACTATTGAGACTGGTACTCCATGCAACTAATGATTTCTCGAATGAATATCGGCTTAAAGATTCGAGTGTGCCTCCTGGTCCTATTGGTAGGAAATGTGCCGTCTTAGTTAATCGATCAACCACCACCCAAATGGCATCATGGCCTTGTGGCGATCGGGGTAATCCCGTTACAAAATCCATTGTTATGTGTTCCCATTTCCACTTAGGTATTGGTAAAGGTTGGAGTTTCCCTGCCGGCCTTTGATGTTCTGCCTTCACTTGCTGACACGTCAAGCACTTAGATACGAATTGAGCAACGTCCTTCTTCATTCCACTCCACCAATACTGTCGCTTAAGATCCTGGTACATCTTATTTCCTCCCGGATGAACCGCAAAAACCGAATGGTGAAATTCTTTAAGTACTTCCTCTCTTAATTGTTCGATGTTTGGCACAAAAATTCTACCTAAATACCTTAAACTACCATCTTGATGGAGCGTCCAATCCGGTGAAGATTCCCCGGACACTAATCGGGCCTTGATGGAGTCGATCTCCTGATCAAATCTTTGGGCTTCCAACACTTTGGTAAGAAGTTGGGGTGTTGTAACTATTGTAAACAACCTACCCTTCCCATTCTGAGTCTCTGGTTGTAACTTAAACTCATTCACAGTGCTTACCATTTCCCATTCTTTAATTGATATGTTGGCTACAATCTCTCTTGTCTTTCGACTTAGTGCATCTGCTACAACATTAGCCTTCCGGGATGATAAGACAAGGTGAATTGGTAATCTTCAAGGTACTCCATCCAGCGTCTCTGCCTCATGTTCAAATCTCTTTGTGTGAACAAGTACTTCAAGCTTTTGTGATCGGTAAATATCTCAAATTTTTCGCCATAAAGGTAATGTCGCCAAGTCTTAAGTGCATAGACCACAGCTGCCAACTCCAGATCGTGAGTAGGATAATTTTTCTCATGATTCTTCAATTGTCTTGATCCGTAAGCTACTACCTTCCCGTTTTGCATTAACACACTACCTAACCCTTCTTTAGAGGCATCACAATAAACAGTGTACCCAACGTCACGTTCGGGTATGATTAATATGGGAGCGCTTGTCAGTCTCTTCTTGAGTTCTTGAAATGACTGCTCACACGCTTCGTTCCATTCAAACTTTACTCCTTTTTGCGTTAGGCGTGTCATCGGCTTGGCTAATTTGGAGAAATCCTGAATGAATCTCCTATAATAACCTGCTAATCCCAAGAAACTACGAATCTCAAACGTATTCTTAGGTTGTTTCCACCCCATTACTGCTTCTACTTTAGCAGGATCCACTGATATCCCTGATTCAGATACAACATGACCTAAGAACTTTACTTCCTTCAGCCAAAATTCACATTTGCTAGCTTTAGCATACAATTGGTTTTCTCTTAGAATTTGCAAAACGGTCCTCAGATGTTGCTCGTGATCTTCCTCCGATCGTGAGTATATCAAAATATCGTCAATGAATACTACCACAAATTGGTCCAAATAGGGGGTAAAAATTTTGTTCATTAAACTCATGAATACCCCAGGAGCATTCGTCAAACCAAATGGCATTACCACAAACTCATAGTGGCCATAACGGGTTCGAAACGCGTTTTGGGTATATCTTCTCCTCTGACACGAAGTTGGTGATATCCCGACCTAAGGTCAATTTTGGAAAAACATTTGAACCTCTTAATTGATCAAACAAGTCATCAATTCTGGGTAAGGGATATCGATTTTTAATGGTGGCTCGATTTAGTTGTCGATAATCGATGCACAATCTTAAGGTTCCATCCTTCTTCTTTGCGAATAATGCTGGCGCTCCCCAAGGGACGTACTTGGTCTGATGAACTTCTTACTCAACAGTTCTTGCAACTGCTCCTTCAATTCTCGAAGTTCAGCTGGCGCCATACGATGTGGTGCTATTGAAATCGGTGAAGTCCCGGGTTGAAGCTCAATCGTGAAATCTACATCTCGTTTTGGGGGTAATCCTGGTAATTCATCAGGGAAAACGTCAGCGTACTCACACACCACATGGGGTAATCCTGGATCCTCTCGATTTTCGCCTTCCAAAATTAGGCTTGCCAACCATCCGGTTAGTTGATCATGCCGTCCCGACTTGCGACACGTTGGAGTTAGAGAATCTTGTCTATCTCCTTTAAATTGACTTTCGTGCCGTTAAGGGAGGATGCTGTCACTGTCTTATGGTAACAATCAATAATGGCTTGATGAACTGACAACCAGTCCATTCCTAGGATGATGTCAAAATCAGACATATCCATAACTCTTAGATCACAGATCAAATATGAACCGGAGATTTCTAGCTCACAAGATTTACATACTAGATTTACTCGGGTTTGACCTCCTAAGGTGAAGCGACACTCATAGCTATCTCTAGCGCTCTGGCTTTAAACCCAAACTTGTCATACATGCAGTGGATATAAAAGAATGCGAAGCCCCAGAATCAAACAATACTTTAACCCAAGAATTCATAAGGATTAACATACCTTGAATTACTGATGGGTTATCAACATCTTCTTCTTCTTGGAGAGCATACATTCTTCCTACTGCCTGTTGGTTAGTCTCTCCTGTTTCTTTCCATTTCCAGCTCCTTGTGGTTGTGTTCTTGGTCGGCCTGCATTCTTAGAGGCTTGAGGCTGCCCCTTGTTGGTCTGGTATTTTGAGTAGGCTTAGAACCTTGCCCTGGTTGGCATTTGTTGTATGGTTGTGCCCCTCGCTGATCCATAAAATACTTCCCACCTTGAGGACACTCACTTCGACGATGCCCCTGTTGACCACATCAAACATCTTCCTTTCCACTCACTTACAAAGTTTCCTCCTTGCTGGTTTCCTCGATTCTGCCTTTGTTGCTGCTGCATCCCTCCGGCATAAGGTGCTGGCGCAGGATGGTTTCTGGTGTTGCGGACTGGGCCTCCTCCGCGTGGTTGGTTGTTGTTCCTTGATCGCTGATTTCGAATGCGTTCGGAATCTGCTAACTCTCGTTCCACAATTAAAGCTCGATCCACCATCTGGCATAGGTGGAGAGTTGCACTGCGATCAATCTTCCTCTAATGTCTGTGTCCAAACCCCATTCAAATCGCCTAACCTTATCCTCTTCATTTGCTACTATGGCTGAAGCGTACCGTGAAAGAGCTTCAAAACGGTTCGCATATTGAGCGACTGACATTTTTCCTTGTTTCAGTTGGAGGAACTCTTGAATCATTTCTTGTCTTAGCGAGTTAGGAAAATACTTTTCCATGAACAGGTCTTCGAACTGTCTCCAAGTTAATGTCTCTACTTGTCGAGTACTCTTGATCATTTCCCACCAATGATCTGCTTCCCCTTCCATTTGAAATGCTGCCATGGTCACTCTATCTTGTTCATTTCGAATGTCGGAGGTATCTAGCAACTTCTTAATTTGTCTTAACCAAGCTTCAGCTTCATGGGGGTTCGGTCCACCAAGGAATTTGTGGGGACGTAGCTTTTCAAATTTTGCTATCATTTCCGATTTGTTTTGATCTTGGTTTCGGGGTGGTATATTGCCTACCCTATCAGCAATCGCGCGTATAATTCGAGCGACATCGCCATTACCGTTGTTATTATTTCTTGTTCGTCCAGCCATTCTGCATGATGGGATTTTCTTGTGATTTATTCATTTATTTATTTATTTATTATTATTATAAGTTGCTATATTTATGTGCAAGGATAGTAAAAAAAAAAACTTCATTAATTAGCTTAGATAAGCTACAATTAGCAAAATACAAGTAAAACATAGAAAAGATTAAATAACATACTACGGCAAAAGATAGCCCCTACAATCCGAGTTAACTCCTACACTCACAATTCTAAACTAGGCAATTTTACATGTGAGCATACAAAATAATTGGTTAGCCTAGTTTATAATTCCCTTAAGACCCCTTAAAATAGCCAAGGAAAGTCTCTCCACACAAGGGCTTCCGGCTCCCATGTGGCTTGGAAAAGTCCAATGAATCGCCACAGCACCTTCACGAAGATAGCAGTTTCGCACACACGATGCCCTAGTAGCATCACCGGCTCCTCCCGATAGATCCTCCAGTCCCTGAAGTCCACTGACCCATCTCTCCTCATAATTCTGCTTGGGTCGGGCATGATATACTGAAGGCTCCAAAAGTCAAAAAGGTCGCCCACTCTTTCGGTGAAACCATCCGGAAATGGGCCTAGTTGATATACCCAGGGAGTCTCTTGTCTTAGAATCTGGATAGGTCCGATATAGGTGCCCACCCAACTCTCATTTTTCCAAGCACAACCTCCTAGGGGATAAAGTCTGACACATACAAAAGGGCCAATCTGTAACCCGTTTTGCACATCCCAACCCTCAAACGTGGCTCCTATATCTCCAGGGTTCCCCTCGGTATTGCCTTCCATAGACTCATCCTCAGTGTCTGACTCAATCACAATAACCTCCGGGGGGTTGTATATTGGTACAACTTCTTCAACTTCTTCAGACTCAGGTTCAGGCCAAGTTCAGGATCAGGTTCAGGGTCAAGCTCAGGCTCAGATTCATAGTCTTCTATAGGCACTTCCACTTCTTCACTTGGGTCGGATTCTATGGATTCATAGTCTTCTATAGGCATCTCCACCTCTTCACTTGGGTCAGATTCTATGTCATAGTTTTCCACCGAATTTTCCTCGTTAGAGTTAATGTCTGATGACCCTGGCATCCTACAAATAAAAAGGTTCTAACTTAGTTAGGTCACCGAGAATTACAAATTAACTTAAGGTTTTCTTAATTGTAAAAATAATAAACTACTACCCATGGCCCAAAGGTTCAAACCTAGGCTCTGATACCAAGCTGTGACGCCCCAAATTTTTTTTTTTTTTTTTTTAGACATCATAAGATTTAACTAACAATAACTTGCTAGATAAAATTTTAACTACTAATTAGGAAATTTTAAATTCTTACATAGTCAAAGTCCAACAACCAAATAAAACTACAAGTTCACACACAACATCACAACATAGTTAAATACTAATACAAGAAATAACATGCTTTTATTTTGATAAGATCTTGGCTCTAAGTTAGCCAAGGCTCGATATTAGCAACTCCCATTTCAGCTTCGGTTCCTTCTTCGGCATAATCTGGCATGAAACGCCAGGGCAACAAAATATATGCCATGAGTTTTGCAACACAGTAAGAAAACATAACCAACCTACCATTCTTTTTAAGAGAAAAATAATAATTCTAAACATGAGATAACAATATAATTGTACACATAAATTACAACCATTAGGATAATTTCAGTAATTTTAATAAATTAGGTGACACTCGAAATCTCACCAAAGAGATTTAACTTACCAATCACCAAGCATGGCAACGGTTAATTTGAAACCCTCCCTTGGTCAAATATTTAAGTGTTACCAATCGTAACTACCAGGGATGCCCACGTCCGAGTTATATACCCAAGTAGTGGCATCCGTGGTCTGCCCCAAGGAACCGGTCTGCCAGGGGTACGTAACCTCCCTGTGTGCCACCTGCACATCCATCCTTATTCCAAAACCGAATACCGAAAAGGGTTCAAATAAGTCCCGTGCCATCTTAGGATTTCGCGACACAATTTACACGAGAATTCTCAAAACGAGGGCTCACCCTGAATACCCGGTATTAACCCTTCATCAGTAACTCATTATATACCGTTAATCCTTTTGGTTAATTTATATACTAAACACAAATTATTCAAATCTCAATCACCAATAACGTTATACCAACTAAAGAAAAACTCCCAACATAAAATATTATGCATGTCACCCAATAATAGTTCAATGTACAAAATTTAGTAAACAATTACTTAAAACCATGGTATGAACATAATAACTTAAATACAAGAAATAAACATAAATGCACACCTGCACAAATTTTTGATTTACTAAATTAGACTAGTATAATATGAAAGTGGTGATTTTATCCTATCCAGAAAAATTTTCAGAATATATTCTTGCAAGTAAAATTTTAAATACATTACTTATACAACTCTAAAATTCATATCAATCTACAGAATAATCCATAAACATGTTATGGTCATTTTTCAGAAAGCATTTTCCAAAAATAAATTATAAATAATTCTTAAAAATTCCAAGGGTGTTTATGACACAGATTTGTCACATTTCCTTATATTAATTCCATGCTTAAATTTATAGATCAAACCCATAATCTAAAAATTTATCATGAAACTAGACTTCTCAAATTTCATCTTTTAGTTAGAAATTACCAGATTTGGCTTAGTATAGAATTTTAAATAAATTTTCAAATACATGGTAAAATCTGTCACACAGTTTCAGATTTAGTTAAAAATTTGTATAAATTCGTAGAAAGAACAAAAATTGTTTTCAAAATTTCTGGATAAACTAGACATCATTATCAAACAACTTTGTAGAAGAAATCATCTCGAAATTTTGAGTATAAAATTTCTAAAAATTCGGGTAAACATGCTGGCAGATTCAAAACAATTATTCTCAACACAGTTTCAGATTTAGTAAAAATTTATATAAATTCGTAGAAAGCTCAAAAATTATTTTCAAAATTTCTGGATAAACTAGACATCATTATCAACAACTTTGTAGAAGAAATCTCGAAATTTTGAGTATAAAATTTCTAAAAATTCGGGTAACATGCCGGTAGATTCAAAACAATTATTCTCAACACAGTTTCAGATTTAGTTAAAAATTTTATAAATTCGTAGAAGCTCAAAAATTATTTCCAAAAATTTCTAGACAAACTAGACATCATTATCAACAACTTTGTATAGAAATCATCTCAAAATTTTGAGTATAAAATTTCTAAAAATTCGGGGAACAGCTGGCAGATTCAAAACAAATTATTCTCAACACAGTTTCAGATTTAGTTAAAAATTTATATAAATTCGTAGAAAGCTGAAAAATTATTTCCAAAAATTTCTAGACAGACTAGACATCATTATCAACAACTTTGTAGAAGAAATCATTTCGAAATTTTGAGTATAAAAGTTTCTAAAAATTCGGGTAAACATGCTAGCAGATTCAAAACAAATTATTCTCAACATAGTTTCAGATTTAGTTAAAAATTTATATAAATTCGTAGAAAGCTCAAAAATTATTTCCAAAAATTTCTGGACAAACTAGACATCATTATCATAGGATTAAAATCTGAAGATTCCAACAATAAAAAAAAATGAGAGGGTTGGAAGGGTTTTCTTACTTAGTAGTAGGGTGACAAAATGGTTGAGAACTTTGGTTTCCTTAACCTCCTACTCTTCTTCCTCTCCGACTACTAAACTTGGTTGCTTAAGAGATTTCTCTCCTGTCTTTTTTTTTTTTTCTTCTACCGAATGCTTGCATGCACAAGGAAGGCTTGCATGCATATATATATAAATTGCTAGTTGAAGACATCTCTCTCTCCCTCTCATTCTTTCCATTATTTTATCTTGCACACTTTCTCAAAGTTCCAAGAATGAAAGCTTTCCCTAAATTCCAAGAGGGATGGTGGTTTCTTTCCCTAAATTCCAAGAGGGATGGTGGTTTATGGTTCCTATACTACCATGCAAACAAGCAGGTGGCATAGCTACGAACATCTCTTCTTCTTTTTTTTCTTTTTTTTCTTTTTTTTTTTTTTTTTCTTTTTGTGTGTGTATTTGTATGGGTTCTGAAAATTGATACCCTAAGATTTTTATCTAAGGTATTTAGTATGAATAATTATTATATTGAATCCTAATTAAACTAATTTATAAACAACAAATATTGAACACCCACAAAATTATTATTCTTAATAGGGTCTTTGTTAGTGATAGGATTTGGTTAATTTAAAACTAATTAATTAATTTATTTATTTATTTGCTTTCAAGAATAATTTAAATATGGGTTTTCACAACATGGACTCTAAAGTGTCGGTTATCTTATAGGGTAAGAAATGTGCTGACTTGGTGAGGTGATCCACTATTACCCATATAGCATTGCGCTTTCTAGGTGTCTTAGGCAACCCTGTCACAAAGTCCATCGTCACATACTCCCACTTCCATTCGGCTATTGGTAGAGGTTGCAACATTCCCCCTGGTTTTTTATGTTCCGTCTTCACTTGTTGGCATGTTAGACATTTTGCTACAAATTTAGCCACCTCATTCTTCATTCCATTCCACCAATACTGCCTCTTCAAATCATGGTACATTTTAGTCCCTCCTGGATGTACTGCAAATGCAGAATGATGACATTCCTTAAGTACCTTTTCTCTAAGCAACTCGTCACTTGGTACAAACAATCTACCTTGGTATCTTAAACTCCCATTGGGGTGAATTACCCAATCGAGCATTGGTTCTCCTGATTCCAGACGTCCCTTGATATAGGCTACTTCTTGATCGTGCTTCTGGGCCTCCATGATCTCATTCATCAACTTAGGCATCACCTTCTGTGCACTAAAATATGCTTTTGTATCTTGAGATTCTACTTGGATTCTAAATTCATTGAGTGTCTTAGCCATATCACATTCTTTGACAGAAATTCTAGCCATCACCCCCATGCTCTTGCGACTTTAGAGCATCTGCTACTACATTGGCTTTACCGGGATGATATGAGAGAGTGAACTGGAAATCCTCAAGATACTCCATCCATCGTCTCTGTCTCAAGTTAAGGTCCTTTTGTGTAAATAGATACTTCAAACTCTTGTGATCTGTGAAAATCTCAAATTGTTCCCCATACAAGTAATGTTGTCATTGTTTTAGGGCAAAAACTACGGCCGCTAATTCCAAGTCATGTGTTGGGTAGTTACGCTCATGTGGTCTCTGTCTCAAGTTAAGGTCCTTTTTTTAGCTCTTGGAAGGATTTTTCACAAGCTTCGTCCCACTCATACTTTACTCCTTTTTGTGTCAAATGAGTCATTGGTCTAGCTAGTTTGGAGAAATCTTGGATGAACCTCCGGTAATAACCGGCCAATCCTAAGAAACTGTGGATTTCTGACACGATTTTCGATTGTCTCCAATCTAATACTGCCTCCACCTTGGTTGGATCCACCTTAATCCCATTCTCCGACACTACATGCCCTAAGAATTTCACTTTATTCAACCACAACTCACATTTGCTTGCCTTGGCATATAACCGATTATCCCTAAGAACTTGAAGGACAATCCTGAAATGTTGCTCATGCTCTTCTTCAGACCTTGAATATACCAAGATGTCATCAATGAACACTACTACAAACTGGTCAAGATATGGTCTAAAAATCTTATTCATTAGGCTCATGAATACTGCCGGTGCATTGGTTAGTCCGAAGGGCATTATTACAAACTCATAGTGGCCATATCTAGTACGAAAGGCAATTTTTGGTATATCCTCCTCCTTGACTCGTAGTTGATGGTAACTTGACCTGAGATCGATCTTTGAATAGCACCTTGAGCCTCTAAGTTGGTCAAAAAGGTCATCAATCGTTGGGAGTGGGTATCGGTTCTTAATCGTGACTCGATTGAGTTGATGATAAACAATGCATAGCCTTAACGACCCATCCTTCTTTTTAGCAAACAACACAGGTGCTCCCCATGGTGAAGTACTTGGCCTAATGAATCCTTTCTCGAGCAACTCTTGTAGTTGTGCCTTTAATTCTAGTAATTCTGCGGGTGCCATACGATACGGGGCCATGGATATTGGGGTAGTTCCAGGTTATAGCTCAATACTAAAGTCTACCTCCCGGGTTGGTGGCAATCCTGGTAATTCCTTAGGAAATACATCTGTATATTCGCATACTACGCGCGGAAGTTCTAATTCTCC
This sequence comes from Camellia japonica, assembly GCA_030407325.1. NCBI lineage: Eukaryota > Viridiplantae > Streptophyta > Magnoliopsida > Ericales > Theaceae > Camellia > Camellia japonica. The sequence goes on from JAPPVO010000003.1 coordinate 98,931,557, forward strand.
TTGGCCCTCCTCCTTTAAAATCAAACTTGCTATCCTCCCCGCAAGTTGATTGCGCCACTGCGTCCTATGTTTCGTTGAAGTCATGGAGTCTTGTCTATCCCCCTTAAACTGGAAACGTGTTCCGTTAGGCGTGTGAGCTACTACTTTCTTCTGACGACAGTCGATCACCACTCGGTGGGCAGACAACCAGTCCATGCCCAAAATGATATCGAAGTCTAACATTTCCATGACATGGGGGTCGCAAGTTAAGCGTAGGTTCGACATTCCTATTTTACAGTCCTTACAGATCAATCTTACCCGAACGCATCCTCCCATAGGTGACATTACATTTAAGGCAATTTCTAAAGGTCAACATACAAGTTCTAATGACTTAGCACAAGCAAAGGATATAAAAGAATGTGATGCACTAGTATCAAATAAAACATGCACCCAAGAATTGTATAGCACTAAATTACCCTCAATTACAGACGGGTCTGCTTCTTCCTCTTGCAAGGCAAAGATTCTGTCGGTTGCCTTCTGGTTGCCACTGGTCCTGGCGTTCTGAATTCCCACACTCTTCTGGTACTGCTGCCCGGTAGATCCTGTCTTGTTTGTCCAATACTTCTACCCACCTAATGTTTGGGCATTTGCTCCGGAACCTCCTCCCTAGTATCCGAATGGAGGGAGTTGGGGGCATTCGCTCTTTTTGTGCCCTAATTGTTGGCAATGAAAGCACAGGAGTTGTCCTGCCGGCCTTGGTTGATAGCCTCTTCTCATTCTTAAGTCAATGTTGTGCCAACTATTTCCACAAAGATGGCAAGACTCCCCTAGAATTTGATTCTTAATAGGGTTCGGGATTTTTTGGTCGCGGCTACTAGTCAATTCTTAAGGTTTCAATTTCCTGGTACCGCACTCCTATCGTTGCTTGCGAGCTCACGTTATTACTTGTCTCGGAGTGTGGTCCACCATTTGTCGTTCTTTGAATGGGGTAAGGCATAAGTCGAGTTCTAACAACGTAGACAATTCCTTATGGGTAATCAACTAATCTTAAGTTAGAGTTTAATTATCCCAGGGGGTTCACACAACACAAGTTCATATATATATATAGGCAAAATAATAACTACAAGAGTTTTAGATTGGACTAACAGAAGGAACGAAAGGATATGAAGCGGTTATGGCATCAATTAACATAAGAATCAACTGAAATATGAATGAATGGTATTATGCTATGGTTTCCAACTTCAATATGATCAAGGTTATAGAGGTAGTGACTAAACTAGATATTTAACTTGAAACTGCGTTGGCCATCCGTGTTTCAAACTGAACATCCAAGATTCGTCACCGAGTAAAGAAAATGAAATTATTTACAAGAAGCCTTGGGCTAAATAAAATAATCAAGGGTCAAAGGAGGTCAATTTTACAAATAGTAGTATATAAAATAAGACTAGATGGATATGACTTAATCTTGGAGAAGGATGACATCGAATAAAGTTTATGAATACACGATGAGGGTATGATGATCGATAGAAGACGCGTAGAACTAATAGTACCCCTACTGTGCGATGTAAGGCATTGTCCAGAGTTAAAACCACCTCCCGATCCCGAAATACGTCCTCATGAATTGATATTACTATGCCCAGAATTCGAAGAAACGCCCTAAGGTAAGTCAAGAAAATTTCTATTTTTGATGTCTTTTAGATGATAGAATATATCGTGTTATGATAATATAACATGGTCGAGGCAAGGTAGTCTCTAACCGCAGGACGAAACGCGTGGGTAAGGGTTGAACCTAGGCTCTGATACCAAATTGTGACGCCCCAAATCTACACTATTGATTGCAGTCAAGAGAAAGTTACTAATGAGTCCTATGGTCAATAACCAAGTAAAATCCCAGATCGCCGAAGGAGTCAAATTAGCCTCCCTTCTAAGTCCAGCTTTCTTAGGCAGCGCACTACCCTTTTGACAAATCTTAAAAGGTATTGACACAAGGTCTCATAAGCAACGATAGGGTTTATATATATGTATTTATTAGAATATGAGTATATAATAACCACGAATATCCTTAATTTCAAAAGCTTGTTCCATTACATTACATCCAAAAAAAAAATTTAAATCTTCATATAAGCCTTACAAAATATTAAAAATGAAATTTCTAACTTTTCTAAGATAGCCAAAAGTTTTCGAAGGTTTCAGGCTCGTCGTCTCTAGCTATAAGCTCCTCTTCAGCGCCTAGCATGATACGCCATGAGCTTTGAAAGCCCAGTAAACGCACACACACCCCGTCTCTTTTTTCCAGTCCAATACACAATCACAAATATGACAGCAAGTAATAAAGCATGATACTCAACTAAATAAATAAAGGGTTACAAGGTTAGATGTTAGTAAACTAAAAATCCCCCAAAGAGACTTCGTCCTCCCAACCACAAGAATCAGACGCTGATTATTTGGTATGCCCCCTCTTTCGGATGCCTACCAACGGTTATATACTGCGTAGCGCCAACCGTAGGGCCTCAAAAGAGACGGTAATAATGGGCCTTGCCCAAATCCCTCCTCACACCATATACCTAGGGTTCGAATACAACCGCTCCGTTCAAGGGTTCCGAAAACCACTTGCGCAAGGCTTTAACTTCCAAATAGGGAACACATCCCAACAATCCATACATCACATATTATCATCTTTCCATTACTCAAGTGATTGAAAACCCAATACCATCCCAATTAAGTTTTCCGTTGAGTTAAATGTTTTAAATCAAGGTTAGACCAACTTAATAAGATAATAATATCCACGTAAGCATGCATCATTAGAATGCAGAAGATAAGGAACATAACCATAACACATGCAATATCATGCCAAGACATGATCATAAGCTAATAAGCATATTCATGAACACAAGAGCATAAAACACCCATGCACAACAAAATTTCCAGATTTAATACCCTTTAAAGATTAAAATAAAAAGGGCTATTTTAGATTTTTACCGAACTCGACCTTCCTATGGTTCGTAGAGAATTTAATCTAGTTTCTAGAACATATTTCAGAAATGGGATAGCGTTTCTACATTTTTAGTTTTTTAAGAAACACTCCAGCGCTATCTAGATTCGTCAACCGTTACGAAAATTTGATTTTCTTACAAACCGCTAGCTATTTTTCAATGAAACCAATTTTAGTTGAAAGCTAACTTCTTAAGGAACATTTTGACATAAAATGGAGGTCCAGAATGATGTTTTACATGTTTCTAGAAATTTTGAAAGTTGGCTGTGAAAACAGATTTTTAAGGCACAATGCCTAAAACAAGAAGATTTGTGAGAAAGGGATCCACTAAGGGAAATTTTTCATTTCTTTTGTGATGAAAACATGCTAAATAATATATATTAAAGTCAAAAAATTATCTTGAAGGTGTGCCTTTGGAAAGTTTGAGAGATTGGTATGAAAAAGATAGTTTTGTACCGAAATGAGGGGAACTACAAGAGGGGTAGAATCATGGCTCAACTCTTATCATTTTTAACACAAGGAAATCATTAATAATACATCTGAAAACAATGGGTAGAACCCTTAAGAACATGTATTTGAAAAAGGAAAATAAAAGAGAGAGTTGTGCTGTGTCTTACTTGCTAGGCTAGATGTCGCGGACCGACTCCTTTAGAGGCGCAGCAGATCAATTTTTCGCCCGTGTGGCGCTCAAACTCCACCAAGTTTAAGCCCGCCATAGCTCATTGACAAATCGAGTGTTGATGGTCTCACCCCTTTGAACATTAGGGCCCATTGCTTTGTCAAGCAAAACAACTTCACAAGGAAGCCCTGTCTTCTCTTGGACGCCACAAGTAGGCCTAACGCCTCAAGTGCACCAAGCACGGCATAAGTCACTTCATAGCGCCAAGCTTACCTCAAGCAAGGTGCTCGCCCAACTTAGATTTATGTCACCAAGGTGCCTAGCCACACAACAATGTGTTAGCGAAGGCCCTCGACTTAGTCGACAAGCCAACATTTCATGTTGGGTCTTTGATAGCATCTCGAAGTGTCGTAGGGTCTAGCATGCCTCAATAGATGCATATTGGATGGCCACTTGGTCATGCGAAGCCCACAAGCCACTGAGGGTCAATCTCTCGCCCACGGCGTAATCCTCGTACCAACACGTGTGTTAGATTCCGCCTAAGGCCATTGCGCACCTTAGCGTTGCACCAACATGTAGCATGAGTAAGGCAACGTCTCAGTCCGTAGCTTGCTTGTAGCATAATGTAGTCCCTCGATGGACTTAGTCAATACGTAGCTTGATGCCTTCATTCGATAGCCCACATATGCGGTGTCGCCTTCCAACCGCTTAGCTTAAGCCACGGGATCCCCTCGTGCAAGGTTGAACCCAAACCAAGCACTTGAGTTAGCACACGAGGCCTTTAGTGGTGCCTCGATAGCCCATTCGGTCCAAAACGAGCCCCAAAGATGCCATATTGCATGGCATAATGGAAGCAACGTAGTGAACCTCTCACTCGGGAGGACATGCGCAGTGCTTACATTATTGCACCGTCCACGGGGCTCCCAAACCCACGTGGAGACTCTAGAGACCCCTCTGGATGCCTAAAGCCCGCCCTTGAGTTGGCCCAAGGTTACTCACTTGAAGCCCAGTTTGGGCGGGGAGGTAGGTAAGTAGCATACCTTGCCGCCTTATATATGCTCGTTAAGCAATTTGCCCTCTGGCAGGAGGAAACATCATATATGTCTAAGGAGTCATAATGATTTTTCATAAATTCTACAAATTGAGAAAAATCACGAAACTTGGTCGGGAAAACACTTCCCTCAAGATCTCTTTCTAGTAAAAATTTCAGCCCGAAACTCCTTCGTTTGAATGCCGAAACAACGTGCCAAAATTCTGCACTGCTGGCTACCACTGCTGGCTGCTGCTGCTGTTGTATTTTACTGCTGCTGGCAGCACTGTTTGGCTGCTAGCATGGGCTGCGGCCTTGCCGTTTGCTGGCTATTGGTGGCCTACATGCCTTGGGCTGCTTGGGGCCAATGTTAGGCCACGTTGGGGCACTTCCAACGGCCACTCTTGAGCACTCAAATGGCCACACCACCGCGAGCAAAATGTTACGGAGTTAGCCTTGCAAGGAAACCCGTGACACTAGGCCAAGTTGAACAAGATTGCTCCCCTCTTCCTTCCTCTTTCTCTCAAGACTTTTCTCTTGCTCTCCTTTCTCTCCTTTAGGCCGAATGTAGGTGTGTGTATGTGTTGTTTGTGTATGCTTTGCTAAGAGGGTGGTTGTATTTATAGGCAATTTTGGTGTGAAAAGACATAAAGGCCCACTAGTTGGAATTGGATTAAGAAGTTTGGATTTACTTGGAGTCCAATGGAATAGGGAGTGATTAGGGGGCTTAATTATGTGATTAGACAAGATTTAGTTAGCCTCTAGTTGGGATGGAACTAGGTTGGAAACACAACCCTTGTACTTGGTATTTGAGCTTCTAGAATGTCATAATTACAAATCTTGAAAATTGGTCCCTCACACTCTCCAAGGTTGGCCAGCCATGGGAAAGGGAAATGAGGAATATTTTATTCATTACATGAGTACTATGGACACATTTCCCAATGTATATATATATAAATCTCAGATTGATTTGATGGTACCTATAGTATAAAAAGTACATGTACTAGTTTTGGGGCAATTCTTGAAATTAATAAAAGAAGTGAGGGCTTGGAATTAAACTCATACATTGGAACCTTATTTATGTAGAATTAAATTAAATTAGACTAAGGAACCTAATTCGGCTAGGATATTCCTGTTTCGATAAAAATTAAAAAAAAAATGCTAACTGACAAGATTCGAAATAATTTAAGAAACTGAGGGGCTTTAAGGAAATAATTTAAACATAAGGGTTTTTAAAGATAATACATTTTTTAGGGGCTTCACACAACATGATGTTTACAATAATTTATCAAATGAAATAGAAATTGAGGTTGGAAGAAGTCAAGCCCAAGAAATAGATGAAAACCTACATTTATCTCTATGTAGAAAAGAATAAATTAATGCCAAAGTCCATGCTATTAATTGGAGAGAATAGATTGCTACCATTTCAAAGAGGAAGTCTTACAAAACTTGTGAAAGTTCTATATGACTTCTAAGAAAATAGGAAAGAAAATTAGGAAGAAAGGAGGGAGGGAAGGAGGGAGGGAGGGGGAGGGGAATACATATAACTCATAAAAGTAGTTAAAGACTCCCCCTTACTCATAGGATATGGATGTGAAATCCATTTTAATGTTCAAAATTGGTCGAGAAGAGAATTTTTAACACTTTTAATGAGGAAGCCTTTATAGCTTCAATCACATATTTATTGTCACGTCTCAAAATTTAGACAATTAAATATTCAGTCAATATTCCATCATCTAAATCTTAGGGTTGAAACAAAATCTAAACGTTCACGTCTTCAAAGGATTTAAGTAAATTTTCATACTCAAAAGATAACAAGGGATTAAAAAATAATAATAATAATTAATAAACGCCAACCAAACTATTCATCATAGATTTATACCTATCCAATACCTCCAACATTAAAGTACCAACAACTAGTCAAAACAACTTAAATAATGTAACGTTATAAACCATGCCAAATTATCAAATATTAAGGTCATAAAAAAATAATAATAAATATATAAACTAATATCAACGATAAGCTCACGAAAACCAAAAGAAGTCCAAACGACATGTCCTACGATCATAGTTATTTATTGTCACCACCATAGTCCAAACTAATCCTGCAAAGGAAGCTCGACTGCGCTCAAATAGAACGCACCCGAGTTGCCAAGAGACAAAACGGGTTAGTATACAGGTATACTGGTATGAGTACAAGATTTAACACCCATGTATCCACCAGACACAAACAAAAATACATTTAATTCTTGTTACGGGACAAGACAAGTAGTTCCATCCGCACCGAGATGAATGGGTAGTTTCTCGAGATATGGTGGCATTTAGTTTCTTGCCCATACACAACGAAATATAAATTGAGTATGAAATAAACAAAGTAGAAACAAAAATATGGTGGGTCAGCCCTGCATAAAAAGTTAGTAAGACCCACCATCCTGCAAAAAAATAAAGTTAGTATAATTTCATCATAAGTAACTTGCTATAGAAGTATGAAAGTGCATCGTTTCATACTTAAATAATTCGAATTGACCAAAACTTAAAGAACAAAAGTTGAACAGAATCAAATTTGCTAAAGGTTATGTGGATGAATTTAGTAGAAACTGAACAGGTTGAGAGAAAAACTTAATAGAAAATCCTAATCGAAATTCGATCAAAAAATCCAGAACTGAAAACGAAAGAAACTGCTGTAACACAAAAAGTGTTCAGAATAATGTTCTACTTCAGTTTACGCGAAACCAATAAACATGAGCTCGTTTCGTGGATTAAAACAGCTTCTAAAATATGCATTGCTAAAATGAATCCAAACTACTATAACCAAGATCATCTGATTATAAGTTCTAATCGATCTTTTTGATAAAAGTTAAAACACAAAAGTTGTCTAGAATCACGTATACATGCATCCGCTCAAATTTCATAATTTATCGAGGTCGATTATTATTTTTCAAGATGTACAAATCAATACAATTCAAACTATACATATAAGTTCATATTTAATTCTTTGTACCTTAACTCCACTCCGGCCTCCACTTCCGGCCTATACATATATCCCATGTGCCTCCCGTATACCTAACACCGCTCCAAAGCCAAACATGCACAGAGATGTCGTCCCGAGTTTGACCCACACTCCTCGGATGGTTAGCATATACGTACGCGCGTAAATCAAATCACTCGTCTACTCATGAGAACGAGGCAATAATATATATACAATCTCTCATCTACTCATCTAAATCCATATAAAAACTCTAAACCTGACATACACAACTAATCAAAATAATTAAAATCAATCCATCATCTAAAAACCCTAAACCTTGCATACACAACTAATCAAAATAATTAAAATCGATCAATCATCTACATGCAAATACGAAATCAATTCAACATCAAATAAATAAAAATAAATAAATAAAAACAACGAATTAAACATAAATCAAGAGAAGTGGATTTTACACTTACAATAATTTTTTAAAGATCAAAAAAATATTTAAAAAATTAATAAAACCACCAAAACAAAACCCCAACCATTTTCTTCTTTTTTTCTCTACCTCTTCTGCCGTCTCTCTCTTACACAAACCCAGCGACACTTTTTTTTCTTTCTTCTTCTTTGGTTACTCTCTCTCTTTCTCTCTCTCTCTCTCTGTCTCTCGGCTGCTCTCTCCCTTTTTTGTTTTCTTTTCTTTGAGAGGCTCTAGCACTTGTAACCTAATAGACATTTATATAATATTATATAAATCCAAATAAAGATAACATATAGGGTGAACTACCAATAGGTCCTACTTTAGAGACTTATTACTTAATAGGTCCTACTTTGGAGACTTATTACCCATTAAGTCTTATTGATAAATTTATTAAGTGATAAAGATAAATTTATCAGTCTTTTATTTTTATGAATAAATTTATAGTGATAAATTTATCAGTCTCTTTATTTTTATGAATAAATTTTTAGTGATAAATTTATCACTCTCTTATTTTTATAGTGTTAAATTTATTAGTTAAGACCTGTAAATAAATAAGTATAGTTAATAGGACTAATTGGTAAGTACCCCTCACATATATAAATATAAATATAAGGTCAATATATATATAACACTTTATATATATATATATATATAAATATTTAAATTAATTATATTTAATTAAATATCACATTATATTAATTAAATAACATATTAAATTAATTAAATACCATATTAAATTCTCATGCAACCACATAATCAATAAAGTCAAAAATAAAATAAAGTAATAATAATAAATAATACTTACAAAAATCAGGGTCGCTACATTTATACCACTTTTTACATCACATTCATGAAAAAGGAAATATAAGGAACAGAGACTTAGCCTTGCACTTCCACAATCTAAATATCACATATTTATAATAGTAAGGAAAATACAAAAAAATAAATAAAAAGATTACAAAAATTCACCTTTGGAGGAAAGGATAAATTATTTGATTATCAAACTTTCTTCTTTACACCCTTACGATTATGGTGTATGTTTTGAAATCTCAACAAAATGGAGTAGTGGGTGATATATATTAATGTATAAAAGGAATGATAAAAAGCATTAATTTTTGAAAATCAATTCATTTTCCTCAAAATTTTTAAAAATAATTTCTTCCTCTTTTTTCCTTTTCTTTTCTTTTGATTATCTCTTTTCCCTCTCCTTTTGTTGAGCTTCTCCGTCACCTCCAAGCTGTCCACCACCCTTTGGCTTTTATAGCCTTTCACCAACAGAAACAAACAAAACAAAAAACTAATATAATAAAGAATAGTAGTAGATATTATATTATATTATATATATATATATATATATATATGAATGCATGTGTTTGATTGAGGTCGGCAAGGGGAGGTCGGTACTGACCTCTCTCTCATACTTTTTATTTAATTAATTTTATTGTATAATATAAAATAATTAAAATATATTATTTATATTAATTTACGTAAAAGCACCTACAATATGTAAAAATACCTAAAATCATGTAAAATTATAAAATATTACAAATTAATGAACTAATAAAATATATTTTAGTGGTCTAAAATAATTTGGCCAAAACGGGTAAAGGTTGGGATTAAAATTTAAATCCGATTTTTTTGCTGAGAAATTCATAAAATAACATATTTCAATTTTCATCATCGGGTGCTTGCAAGAAAGTGCCCAAGTCTTAGGGCCAGTCAAAACAGGGTGTCGACCCCTCTTTGACAAAGTTCAATGCGTCATTTCATGACGTGAGTGAATGTCAAAACCCGAAGACAATCCTTTTGATAAGGCCGTAAGACTTGGGTATACAAAAAAAATGTAGATGCAATTGGTTGAACTCGAAAATTGGCTACGTATCTTCTTGCAAAGAATCAAACCAACGTAGTTCAAGGGTAAGATACAAATAATATGCAATATAACAAAAGATGTGAGGGTGAAAACGCAACCTTTTTGTGTTTTCCATATAGCAAGGAGGTGAACAAAGTGATAAAAAAAAGTGCATCACATACAAATGTGCTTTCGTACAAATGAAAGAGAGTGTATGCATCGCATGCAAATGTATTAATGAAAGGGAGTGTGTGTATTGCATACAAATGTGTTTTCACACAAATGAAATAGAGGGTGTGCATCACATATGAAAATGTTTCAACACAAATGAAAGAGCGGGTGTGTATCACATTGTAGACGCGCCCTTGGGCTTCATGCTACAGTTCGGACTCAAATGTCACGGTTCTTAATCTGATCTCATAATGTGCGATGTGAGATTGATAAATCACCAAAGAGTCCAAATCCGACAAATCGTTTTGGAAAATTGATTTTTGTAAAGAAGTGCCAAACATGGACTATTTTGCCAGATACAGAGTCGCCACCTAAATATTTTGTTTTGAGAAATTTAGGAAACCCTGACTCGCGCCTAAGGCCATGTGTCCGTCATCACCAAAGTTGCCTCGGCTCGGGAACTTGGGTACGATTGGGGAAGGTCATCTATGAGCACCCCCGCTCGCTCGATCAAAGGATCGGCCTTTACTAACATGATATCTTATTTTTGAAAACACATGTGTTCTTATTCCGGTTATTAGCCTAGAATTACTATGTGATGCGCACAGCATACAAGTATAGACTAGATCGTCTAAGTTGGAACAAAATTTCTCATGTTTGTTTGAAAAATGATTTGAAGGTGCTACTCGCAAGTAGGCTAGACGTGGTTTTGCCACCCTCAAGTGGGCTTAAGAAAACATGATTTTGCCACTCTCAAGTAGACTTCAAACACACATTTTAATGAATTGTTCCAATTTAAGTAATCCAACCTTCACCCACAGACATTCGGGCAGTTATATCATTTAAGCAGTTAGTCTCATGGCAAGCATGCTAAACATGGCAACACTCACCGAGTACTCCGAGCCAAAACAGAAACTAGTTAGTAATCAATGCATGATCCTAGTTCATGTTAAGATGGCTAATGCAACACATGCAAAAATGCGACTAAGCTAGGCTCGGCTATTCTAAAATGTCATGTGAAATGCAACAATTGATACACGTATTCAAACAGGAATTGAAATACGATGCAATTAGTATGATGCGCCGAGCCCAATGCATGCAATACAGATGAATGAATGCAAACATGCGAGTATAAGTATGCTAATTAAAATATGACCTAAAACTAACCATCATAAGCAGGTAAGTAGAAGGGAGAAAGACGTGGGGTTGGAAGATATTCACACACACACGCATACTTATTACAAAATTGGCCCTCTCGACGAAGGGTCCGAATAAATAATACAAATGACCTAATTAACTACTTCGCAAGCTAATTAATTACAAAACCACTTAACTAATTAAATGAATCAATTAAGCTACTAAAGCAGTAAAGAGGCCTCGGGAGGAGAGACAAATGCATGCATGCTCGGCTTCGCTCGGAAATCTATCACCATGCTCATGCTGCCTCTGTTTACACTGCTCATCATCTCTGAAAACTGAGCCAGTCTCGAGGATGCTTCTGAACCATTCCCTGAGCACTGTGGGATGTCACTGGCCAAAAGGCAAGGCCACCGGCCAAGGGGAACTGGTCATCGACCATTTGTAAGGCTCTCGGCCATAAATTTGTAGTCGACCGGCACTGAAGATGGCCGACCGGCCATCTTTTCCTGCAGAATGTTGTTTTGCTGCAGCAGAGGACAAACAGAGCATGGCAATGCATTTACAAGACAATGTATGCACTACCACTCTCCCTATCATGTCATGAACTCAAGGGAGTATAGTCCTCGACCCTCGGGCCATCAATCACGCATTTCGATGCATGATGGCCAAAGGAGCCAAGTGTGCACATTAATGTGAAATGAAATGCACAGAAACACATAAGGGGCCCCAACCTCTATCATGATCAATCAAGAGGCAAGGGATGCAAACATGCAAGCAAAACTAATACAACATGAGCATGTTAAGGACAATGCCATACAAGGCTAATAGTAATAAGCAAGCCAAATACAAGGCAACATAGACAAGCATGCAAATATGCAAGGCATGTGACAACATTCAAGAATAGGCAAGCATGTAACAACATGTGGGGCAAGCATGCAACAACATGCGAGGGATAATACATGCAAACATGCAAAGCAACTTAACAAAAGGGGCATGCCAAATGCGATATAACTCAAGCATGCAACAAGATGCAATTGGCCAAGTATGTGACAACATGCAAGGCAAGCATGCAACAACATGCGGAGATGGTCTTAAACCAAAATGGGCAGCTCTCAAATAGGCCCAAATCGGTAGCCAAAATGATGCGACAAAGGCATGGAATACACATACAAACATGCATGCTAATTAACCTAACACTTAGGCATAAAAGGGCGACTTTTAAGCACGCTTAAAAGGGGACAAGTATGGACATATGATAGACATGATAAGCTTTGAAATCATGTTAGGGATGATGCCGAATCAACCAAATAATGCAAGTAAAGCATGGAATAAAGCCCAAGACTTGAAACTAGCCGAGGGACTCAAACCAAGGCTACATGAAGCAAGCCCCAAAGGGCCAAGGGGACCTAAAACAGTCCCAAGGCAGGTTTAAACAAGACCAAAAGTGAGCTCAAAACTAGCCAACAAAAGCTAGAACACAATGCCAAAACATGAGGCATGCAAGGTCATAAAAGAGGTGTTACACTACACCTAACATAACCAAACATGGCATGACTTAAGCAACCAAAATTAGAGCTATGGCATGTCAAAGTAAGCCTAAAAACCCACTTAGATGGCATCCCAAAGACCTAAGCATGATGGCATACACAATGGCACATTCATGAGGCATAAAACACAAACCCTTCAAAACATTAAAGGAGTGACAAATGCAAGTATATGAGCATACTATATGGACTGAAACAGCATAACAAGTGATTCCAAATCACTGAAATGAGCCAAGTAAAGCATGCTAGTGACTTGGACACTCAACGCTAACAAGCTAAAAACGCATGGTGGCTATACAAAGCATGGCATACATGGTCAAAACGACTCAACTCAGAGCTTAAGCATGTTACAACAAGACTAAAAGTTTCATGGAGTCGAGCCAAAATCATGCTAGAAACATGGCTTAAAGCATGATGCATGTTAAGGCAAATCATGGGATTACACGACAAGTACATGAAGCATGCATGGTATGTCTAAACCAACTTAAAACAGTGCTACATCATGGCAAAACAAAGCCTAATATATACTGAAACGAAGCTAAAACAAGCTAAGCATACAAGTTACCAACATGGCCATTTATGCAAACTTTCAAGACAACAAGGAGAGGGGATGACCCTCTCCTATTTAAGACACTAAAACCACCTTTCAACCACTAAAAATCCTCTGGATTTCAGTGGTAGAAAGTTCATGCAAAGCTCAAAGCAAGGGCCAAAAGGGATGGCCTAAAACAAGGCCTAACAAGGCCTAAGAGGGGGGAAACAACCCCAAACCTCAAAATGACCTTAAACAAAGATCTAAAGCACGCAAAATTAGAAATTTTATCAGTTATAAACTAAGGTTAAAACAATAAGGAAGAATGGCTAAAAGCTTAAGCAAGAAAGGGGTATCTAAAGCAAGGAACTCACCCTTGTAGAACCTCTTCAAGAACAAAGTTCCAGCAGGTTTTCTGAGTTCAAACCAACCCAAGAATTCTGAAATCAACCTCAAGAGACCTTAGCTCCAAGAGGATGGTCTTCTAGTGTGTGTTTGTGTGCAATAGTAAGACAATACTACACTTTGAGCACAAAAAAAAAAGGATCAAACAAGGGAGTATAGATACAAAACTATATCTAACTCTCCTAACCTAATTTTTCTGAACTCTTGAGGAGGGAGGAGATGGTTCTCTCTTATAGAGAACCCAAAGCAAAGCTTCTTGAGGAAGCTAATCAAAGGGGCAAATCCCTCCATACACGTGTATGGAGGGGGTCAATTGTGGATGCAGCTGTGCCAGCTGGCACAAAATATCTGCATAAAGCAGATGAACAGGGTTCGGCCAGCAAAAAATAGCCGATCGACCAATACAATGGCCGGCCGACCAAATAAAGTGCCGATCGGCCAAAACATTTGGCCGATGGAAGGAGAACAGGGCTGATGGCCTCAAGCCTTGGCTAGTGGGTTGAGGAAATGGCCAACAAGCCACCCTCTTCCCTCAGAAGCAAAAACACAAGTATTTGGTCTACAACCAAGCACAAAACAGGCAAGTTAAGAGGTCTTGAGGCAAGGCGCGCAGTCGAGGCCTCTAGGAACTCAAAACGAACACGAGTATGGATGATCATTGAGTCTTCAAACGACGACGTCCAAGTCTTGAGGATGGTCAAAAATGGGGTGTCTACACACATTCAAATGTGCAACAACACAAATGAAAGAGAGGGGGCACATCGCATACAGATATGCTTTCATACAACTGAAAGAAGGGGGTGGATCGCAAACGTATGTGTGTCAGCATAAATGAAAGAGAAGGGGTACGTCACAAACATATGTGCCTTAACACAAATGAAAGAGAGGGCGTGCATCACATAAAGATGTGTTGTTGCACATCTGAAAGAGGGGTGGTGTATTGCATATAGATGTGCCTCAACACATCTGAAAGATGGGGGGGTTTAAAGGCGGTACGAGGGGACGCACCTTATTTGGAAATCTTATAAGTAAAAAAAAAAAAAAGATGCATCATGCATTTCTCAAAACATAGATGACATAGAAAGCAGTTCATGATGAATGATGTCAGATATACATGGTATATGGAGTGATACATGATGCAACTCTATGAGATGAGCAAGATAGAGAGTGGTACATCACATATCTCATGAAATGAATGCAAGGCAGTGTGCAGGTCATACCATATTTATGCAACAAAAACATGACAACCTGTGCAACTTATTAAAGTAAAACCAATTCCATGGTTTAAACCTAAACACCAATCGAGGCAACTCAACGCAACTTAGCTGTTAGTATTTACAAGTACTAAACAAAGTTGGGAGATAGTGCAACCAATCATGTAGTTCAAATCCACCAGAGTGTGTGAGCATGCATACACAAGCCAACGCACGTATATCAATCCAAGGAAAGAAGGCAACCAAAGAGAGTCTTGAATTGGTGGGAGAAGATTGTCAAAATATTGAATCATATTAGAATCATCATGGGGTGAGCTCACTTCAACCCAGGGAAAAGCATCTGACAGGTAGCTTGAGCAGATTAGGAGAAAAGTATGGTTTATGCCCCTTGTTTACTTGATAGCCAAGTTAGATGTACTCTTGCCTTTGGTGTCCAATCACTCTTCACATTTTTTAGCATTATGTAGATGCCTGTGACGGAGATCATCATCTCATAGAACAACTGTCACCCCATTAGCTTATGCATCACTCGTGCCCCAGAGTATTGAGTGCTTATTCCAGTCCCCAAAGTAGTGATGGAATTCTCATATACACTTTGCAATGATCATGGACTTGATGCCCCTTCCGCAGGCACTCTCAGTTTGTTTATGACTTCCACACATGGACCTGTTTTGAATTTGGAGCGAAGATTTATGTATGGAATTTTGACCATGCCACTCTATTGAATTTTAAGCTATGCACACACTGATAGACACAAGAGAGACTCGATGAGTGCATACCGAGACATATTGTAGACACCCCATTTTTGACCGACCTGAAGACTCAGGCGTCATCGATTGAGCGCTCGGTGATAGTGCATGTCGTGCTCGTTCTAAGGTTTCGGAGTTTTGGCTGAGAGCCTTGCCTCCGGGCCTCTGAACTCTTTGTGCTTCGGCTCAGTTTGCGGACCAGGCCTTGTTTTCCTTGCCTGAGGGAGGGAGAGGTCTTGTAGAAGGGGATGAAGGGGATGAAGGGGAGAGGTCTTGTTTTCCTTTCCTAGCCGATCACCCAGTTGAAGGGGATGAAGTAGTTGAGTACTTATTCCCAGATGAGGCTATTCTGCATATCGAAGAAAAATTTTGGACGATGTACTTTGACGGAGCGTCAAACCAATACGGGTATGGGATAAGGGTGTTGCTGATAGCGCCCGACAATTCCCGTATCCCTCTAGCATTCAAACTCTGTTTCAAAGTATCGAACAACGAAGCAGAGTATGAGGCGTGTATTGCTGGATTGGAAGCGGCTCTAGAACTAGGGGCAGAACGGTTGGACGTCATCGGGGACACGAACCTTGTTGTATCTCAAGCTAAAGGAGATTGGAAAGTCAAAGAAGAAAAGATGAGAATCTACCACCAGACCTTGGACTTGTTGATTCCTCGGCTTGAGAAATTGAATTTCGCTCATCTGTTAAGAGAGAACAACAGGTTCGTAGATTCATTAGCGACTCTATCTTCTATGATAGACATCCCTTTTAGAGTCCGGATGCATCCAATCATCATTGAATAAAAATTTGCGCCGGCCTACGAGCTGTTTGCTGCACAAGATGAGGCACAAGATGAGAATCCCTGGTATTACGATGTCTTGAACTTCTTGGAGAAAGAAGCATATCCACCAGGGATAAATGCCAAAGACAAGAGGGCAATCCGAAGAATAGCTGCTTAGTTCATCGTCTGCGGGTGAAGACTGTATGAGAGAGGTCATCTCAGGATGCATAAACTGTGTGTTGATGCTGAAGAATCGAAGCGCCTGATGGAGGCCGTCCACGGAGGAGAGTGTGGAGCGCACATGAACGGGGTGATGTTAGCTCGGAAGATCCTCAGACAAGGTTATTACTGGTCTACCATGGAGGAGGATTGTATTAGTTTTGTTCAGCGATGCCACAAGTGCCAGATCCATGTGAACCCCATGAACATTCCGCCGTCGAAACTGTACAACATGACTTCGCCATGGCTATTTTCAGTTTGGGGGATTGATGTGATTGGGGCTGTCACTCCAAAGGGGTCTAATAGGCATGAGTTCATTCTGGTAGCGATAGACTATCTTACAAAGTGGGTTGAGGCCCAATCTTATATGGTGTTGAAGGCATCGCGCAAAGTTCATCAGGAACAACATCATTTGTCACTACGGGGTCCCGAACGAGATTATTTCAAATAACGGTTCCCACTTCAAAAAGGAAGTGATTGACTTGTTGGACATATACAACGTGGCTTTTCATAAGTCATCCACATAACGGCCGCAAACCAATGGAGCAGTTGAGGCCACCAACAAGAACATCAAGCACATACTGCAGAAGATGGTGGAAACCTACCGGGACTGGCTAGATAAGCTACCATTTGCTTTGTGGGGCTACCGGACTTCAATTAGAACTTCTACCAGGGCGACTCCGTATTCGTTGGTCTATGGAATGGAGGCCGTCCTACCGATCGAAATTGAGGTTCTGTCATTGAGAGTATTGGCTGAGTGTCAGATAGCTAAGGCAGATTGGCAGCAGAGCAGATTCGAAGAACTCATGCTCATTGATGAAAGAAGACTGAAAGCGCTGTACCATGTTCAGGGTTATCAACACAGAATTGCCAGGGCTTTTAACAAGAAGGTTAAGTCCAGGAATTTGAAAAAAGGAAATTTGGTGCTCAAAGACAACCGAGCTCCCATCCACGACCCTAGGGGCAAGTTCAAACCTAATTAGACTGGTCCTTACATCATCAAGTCTATCTGGTCTGGTGGAGCTATCGTTCTGATGGACCTAGATGGCCTAGAGTTCTCCCAACCGATCAACATGGACAAGTTGAAGAAATACTTTCACTGAGCGGCTCGCTAGGCCGACAACCTGAAAGGGCGACCTAGGCAAAAGTTAGGGTATGAAAAATTTGAAATTATAAAAACTTGAGCTCGCAAGGTTGAAAACCCGCAAAGGGCGGTCTTGGCAAAAGTTAGAGTGCAAAAGGAGAGTGAAAATACTCGAGTGAACCCCAGCCGAACTACGTAAGGCTTGATTTCCATCTTTGGGATACGTAGGCAACTTCACTCTGAAGTCCAGCCATAAAACTCTTCCCCGATCAACTTCGTCCATGTGATCATGTTTGGTCATCTTCGTTTATTCCGCATTCAAGAGCTTCGGTTGTGATCTCCGGTACAGTGCTATTCAGATTAGGGGCAACTTTCCAGTTGCTGGGATCCGGGGTTGTGCATCTCAGTGACAAATCTTAGGCGTGTCCAGTTGTGATCCATATCGAAAATGGTTTTGAGAAGTTTTAATAAAAGTTGATTTTGCTCAAATTAATCTTTTTACAACTTAGACCATTTTTGGACCAAATGGAAAATTTTCAATACCCACAACCTTCAATTTCATTGATTTCAATATAGAGTTCTCCTACTCTTGAATACAAATTGAAGTTGCTTTTTATTATATTTATGAGAAAACTAGAAAGTACTGATTAAAGCATTAACTCCGGGGCATAGTCAAGTCAGGTGTTCCTGCGTCCCCTCCCCGAGCTGGTGGCAGCCTCTGATGCCAAAGTGGGCCCTACTTGTGCCTCTTTATTGAGCCAATCTATGCACTCATTAGAAAGGGTGCAACTAAAAGTGGGAGCGGGGGCCAGAAGTTCTCTCGTCCTCCATGCTGTGGCATACCGAGCTAACTGTGCGCCTCGGACCGGAAATGCAGCAGGGTATTCTATCCCCTCTACTGGGCAAGTCTGATCATGTTCGAATTGACGCCGGAATCGAAATGGAAAGTAGAACACGCAGTGTGTCAGACCAATCAACTGAATCCCTTGTTGGCGAGACATACTATAGCTCATCGCCGGCAGATTGAGCCAGGGGCAGCGCCAAGCAATGTCGTTTGCGGACAAACTGCGCATCCAGTTGTACCACCATCCCTCATCCAGGGCATCGACTAGACGTCATCGGAAGAAATAACCGCGGGCTGAATATACTGGGCATGAGTCCACCACTCTTAATTTGTCCATCAACCATACTTGGGGAGGGATTGAAAAAAATGAGAGATTAAAAAATAGAGAGGTGTACGTTGAGAGAAAAGTAAGAAAAGGGTTTTGAGAGGGAAAAAAAAAAAGAGCTTGAGGGCCGAGTGATGTGAGCAATATATATGTAAGATGGGATGGGAAACATTACCTACAGTAGTAGTGGACTCCCCACGAATCTGGTCATCTCCGGATGATGGATAGCATCCAAGCCCATCAATGTCTTGGCCAGTGTCATGGCAATGCAGCTCTTGCCCTCTTTTAAGCCTTGGGCAATTTCGATCAAACGGACGCTAGACCCACTGAAGCCTGGGGCAAGCAAAAAGTAAGACAACATGCATAAACAAAGGGCATGTCGGCGAAAACCCTGCTAGTCGTGATCACCGCGGTCACCGACATCAGAAAAACGATGGATCAAGCTGAGGATGTCCAATTCTCCGTCGCAGATCAAAGACCGAGCGTCATGCATAGTGAGCCCACACATTCGTCCTAAAGCTTGGGCGTGGCCGAAGCGAAGCTGGGACAATATTTCTTCGTTGCGCTCAGACTCCATCAAAGCTTGGAAGTCTTCGAAGACACATCTCTTGCCCGCCAAAGCTGAAGATATGTGTTACCGGATTCCAAAACCTTGCCGTGGCATGGAGAAACGGAAAACGCAGCGGGGTGCGACTCAGTATGAATAGTACATTTATGCCGAAGCCCCAGAAGTTCAACTTCTCCGAGCCGTCTAAGGTAGCAATCCAAGTTATGAGATTTTGGACGAGAAATGCCTCCATTTTGATGAAAAACTGAGGTGGAATGAGAGAACCACGAAGCTGGAACCTTTATGGAGGATAAGGCACTGTTAGGAGGACAAGTGTCAAAAATCTAGAGGTCACCAGGCTAACTGGTCGTCCGACCACCTTTTCTGGTCGGCTAGCTAGTTTTTCTGGTCGGCCGGCCACATAACTGGTCTGCAGAGCAAAAAACTGGTCGGCCAGCCACTTTTGGTGGTCGACCATAGAGAAAAACTGGTTTTCATCCTTTTCCTAGTCTCTGGAAGAAAGCTCCTAGCCTTTCCATGTGTTGGGAGCGCCAAAGGTCCGAGTTTACCTCTGTTTCGGATGCGTTTTGTCGCTCCGTTTGTCCAAAATGCATTTGCTTATCGAGTTGTCGTTCTTTGTTCATCGAGTTGTTGAGTTTTGCTTGTCGAGTTGTTAAGTTTTGCTTATCGAGTTGTTAAGTTTGCTTATAGAGTTGTTGCTCTCCGTTTATCAAGATGTCAAGTTTTGCTTATCGAGTTGTGAACTTGCTAAGGTTTTGCTGTTTCCTAGTGAGTTAAGTTGTTTAGTTTGCTATGTTGGCTCACTACTTGAATTGGCAATGCACAATGCTCAATTTCCATTCAATCTTTTTTTTTTGTGCAAAATGATGCGATGCGATGCTAAGAATACAAAATACAACACTTTTTGAACGAAAAACTGTTTCATTCCATCATAGCTTCTTTTTACAACGTTTTACAACAGGGTACAAGTTTTGAAAGAAAAATAAAAACTGCCTAAAGCTGTATAATGTGCTACAAGTACATGTAAAAAGAAAAATAAAGCAGGAACATCTGCATCAGCGCTGTCAGGCTCAAGATCGGGAGGCTCTCTTCATCCTCTTCGGCTGAACAACCTCTGCACCACCTCCACCAGCACCACCATTCGAATCGGAGCTGCCGTCCTCGAAACCCTCATCGGCATCACCTTCACTCCCAAAACTAGAACCAGAGTCTTCCTCCCTGCCTGCGGATGTCTCTAACTGAGGATGCGCAAACTCCTTCTCCTCACTGGACTCCTTGTCATCTCTGATAGGCGCTCTATGTCTGCCTCGGCTGCAAGTCGAGCCCCCTCTCCCAGCTCCTCGAGAAGGCCTAGATGGCCCAGCCTGTAGCGATGGGACCTGAAAAAAGAGAAGGCAGTTTGAATACATCAGCCAAAGTATGAATATCAGATGCAGATGCGGGAATGCTGCGTAGAGTGTGTGCATGCAAATATAGTATGTGAATATGGTGTGTCAGATGTGCTCTACACATGCAGTCAACCAGTGTAATGGAATGTTCAATTTCAGTATGTCATCAGAAGTATGATAAATGCAAGGAAATTGAAAAGTACCGAAACGCCGGTGACGAACAGCAGCGTCTCCCTCCGCAGGACCATGCTCTCGAGTGAGGCCACCACTCCGAGTAGCCCCTCGGTATACTCTCTGAGAGGCTGCAGATGCAAGTGCAAGTCATCAGTAAGTGAATGAATGTCTAAATATCTGAGTGATAAATCAAAACTGTAAAGCATACCAGTGGCGAGTTAGGGTCGCTGACGTATCGATGATCGGCCAATGGAGCCTCCAATGGAATCGGGTAGGATGTCCTATACCGCCAGCCTGTCAGCTCGGTCGGAAGATCCGGCCACCCAGAATGCTGGTAAGTCGGGGAGATCTCTCTAGCCCCACTCCTCGATGTGCCGGCCCTGCTAGTTGAAGGGGTATCTGTAGCCCGGACTCGACTCGGTGATGGCATGCTAGTAGCTCTCCCCATGGGAGTACGGACACCTGTCAGTGGAGGCATCAAGTATGTATGGCAGTAGGTCGCGAACTCCTCCTCCTCCTGGAATAGAACTGCATCAGTACCCAACATAAGCTCATCGACCTCCTGGGGAGTGAGTCTCTCAGTGGATCGCATGTCTGATGGAGGTGCTGAGGGGATATCCTGATCAGGGTTGCCCATCGTCTGACGCATGAAACGATCCCCTAGAAACCAGGCTCTGCCAGATGGCCCCTCAAATAAAACCCTGTATCGAGAAGCGGCCCATGCCCCAGGGAACCGGAAGCGCGTATCTCCTGACAAGGGTGCCCATGGCTGCCAAGTGATCTGCAGATAGCAAATGCATAAATTGATTAGATGTCATAAATATGCAAAATGAATCAAGGCTGAAAACATGAAGAACTGAGAGTTCTGGATTACCTTCGTCAGCCGTACAGTATCGAAGAACTGCCGGAGGTACAGCAGAGTCTCCCGAGGCCTCGACCGGCACCGACCCTCAAATCTGCTAGAGTAGGGGATCTCCAGAGGTACCTCAACCTCAATCTCGGGAGCCAACGTCGGGAAGGAGGCGTAAACCCATAGCTGTGAGAGACAAGATAGTGGCCGTCAGAATACAGAATGTATAGAAAATACAGAATGCCTAGTGCAGGATACGAATACAGAATGTACAGAAAATGCAGGATGCTGAGTGCAGAATGTAGAGTACAAAATGTAATGTGTGCCGTTGTAGTGTACAGATAATGAAAAGCAGGAATGTAAATCAAAGAGGGCGGAACATACCTCCCAAGCTTGCCAGTAGCTACCTACTATGTTCCCCTGCCCGCGGGAGGTCGCGCTCATGTAGCAATAAAGGGTAGCGAGGCCAGCGCCACCCCAATCATACTGACGGACCTGTGATAGGTCTACCAAAGCATTGAGCAGATAAAGTCCAACTGTGTTTCCCCTGTCGGAAAACAGAGTGGTCCCGAGGAGGAACATCAAAAATCCCTGAGCATACTACTGTATGGTCTCGATGGTCTCAGGCAAAGTCCTCCTGAACCGCTCAGAAAACCAGGTGTACCTCACCCTACCTAATGATCTATCGATCGACGGGCGAGCTCCCAGCAGATAAATCCAAGCGGCCTCCCACTCGCCCATATTTGCATCATAGGGGATCGGTCGGCCTGCCACGTCAAGGGCCGTCAGCATGGAGAAATCATATGGGGTCATCGTCATGTCCCCAGTAGCTAAAAAATGGAACGAGTTGGTGGTGTCCCACCATCTCTCCACAAGTGCCCCCATGAGAGTCTTACTCGCCGGATGACGCGATAAGCCCACATAGAAAGGTCCAAATCCTGCCTCGTCCACGATATGGAGAACAGCATCTGGGAGCTCCATATACCACTCCATAGCAATAATCGATCCATAACCCCGTGTGGAACGGGAAGATACCTGCATTCAGAATGAACAGATGTATTCAGTTTCAGAATAGAAATGTGTGAGCTGCGTGTTCAAAGTGGAATGTCAGAGCTGCATGCAAACGAAGTGATTGAGCTGTGTGTTCAGAGATGAAACGTGTGAGCTGCGTGTTCAGAGTGAAATGTATGAACTGTGTGCCCGAAAATGAGTTGTGTGCCCGAAAGCGAGCTGTGTGCTTGGGAATGAGCTGTGTGCCCGAGAATGAGCTGTATGCCCGAAAAGGAGCTATATGCCCGAAAGCGAGTTGTATGCCCGAAAAGCGAGCTGTGTGCCTAAAAATGAGCTGTGTGCCCGAAAATGAGCCGTGTGCCCAAGAATGAGCCGTGTGCCCTAAGAACGAGCTGTGTGCCCAAAAATGTGCTGTGTGCCCGAAACGAACTGTGTGGTTAGAATGAATCGTGTGTTTAGAGTGAGCTGTGTGCCAAATTAACAGAATATTGTGGTGAACTGTGTGCCAAGTCAGCATCATATCCTAAATGAGCTGCGTGCCAAATTAGTATTGTGCTATGTGCAAGCCGTATGCCACAATAAGCAGAAGTACTGTGCATATGAATGTGTTCAAAACGGGCATAGCGAAAACATGAAATATGCAGGAAATGCATAATACATTGCAGACAATGTAAAAATGAAGTACTTGCCTCTCGCGCCTGGTGAGATAGGTGAGACTCTGGCTCCCGTAGCAGTAGGTCCACAGGTGCTCGCCGCGCGAAGTCGGTAAAGTGATAGAAGGTGCTAGGAGGAAAAATGTGCTCCTCCGGATGGTATACTGTAGGATCAAACGGTCGTATCCTCAGAGGCAATGACATGATATCTGGCTCTCCCTCAGCATGTGGGGAACCTCCGTCGTGGTGAAAGTGATTCGTCATTCGAAGAAATCTGCAAAAACGAGCAAAAATGAGCAAAATGAGCCAAAATTGGAAAAAGTCAACAAAAGTCAACTCTTGGGAAGAGAAAAAGTCAAGAAAAGTCAACGCCCGAGAAAAGGTGCCAAACTTCGAGAAAAACATACCTCAAGTGGTGAAAATGGAGATTGAAGCTCCGAAATCAAATTTTAATCTGTTCAAAACGAAGAGAATCGAAAGTTTTCGCGAAACAACTTCGCGTGGGGCGTTGGAAAATGCGTATTAAGTGCAGATCTAAGAGAGAAAAGGGTCTAAGGAGCAAGAGAAGTTGATTTCGGCCTTGGAGGTGTGATACAAAATGATTTGGAGCTATCCATTTAAAGATCTGAGCGTAAAAAGACAAAACTGCGCCGAATTATGTAAACTGGTCGGTGGCTCTCATGGGTGGTCTCCAAAGTCCATTTGTTCTTCCCATATATTTTGGTAGTGATTGGAGTCCTCGGCTCTCGAGAAAGCACAAGAAAAGTACACTTTTTGGCGCGAAATTATCTCCGTAGGAACTTCAAATTCGAATCTTCGATGCGTGGCTCATCATTACTCGTCATGGGCAAGGTGTACCCTTTTGGAATACGGTGTAACCCCTCCGAGAGGTAAATCGGAGGTCGCAGTTGAATTGCTCTCTTTAAGGCATGAACTTCTCTACTCGTCATTTTGCTCCAAACATGCTATTGAAGTTGCACTTTTCTTGCATTGTTATGCACACCTTGTTGCGTTGTTGCGCACGTTTCCTGCATTGTTATGCACTTTCTTTGCTTGCGTGATCTCTATTTGCGTTGTTACGCATCTTACTTGCTTTGTTATACGCGTCTGCCTTGCGTTGTTACACACGTTACTTTCATTGTCATGCACCCCTCCACTTGCGTTATCGCGCTTTACACTTGCCTTGCTATGCATGTTTCTAACAGTATTGTACCTGTTGAGTTTCTTTCCTTTGCAGGCACGATATTGTATGTACGGTTCATTTGAAGCTAGCGCGACCAGACAAGCTGGACGGTATTGTATTCTCCGCGTGAGACGTGGCGAGAATTGTATAATTCTCTCACATTCTTTCGGCATGAAATGTAGTTTGATTTGTATTCGTTCGCTTAAAATTGTCACTTTTATTGTGTATAATTGCTTCGTTACAGCTTTCTTTGCATGATCATAACTTATGTTTGGCTACGTGCATGTCATTTGTATCTTGCCCCAGCCTGCGGGCGCATCTCTTTATTATCTTGCGTGTTTGTCTAAGTCTTCGGCCTTGTCAAAAATGGGTCGTCTCTGGGCTTTGACATTCACTCCCGTCACTTATGACTTTCGAGTTCTATCAAAGAGGGGCAACTGTAGACACCCCATTTTTGACTGACCTTAAGACTTAGGCGTCATCGATTGAGCGCTTGGTGATAGTGCATGTTGTGCTCGTTCTGAGGTTTCAGAGTTTTGGCTGAGAGCCTTGCCTCCGGGCCTCTGAACTCTTTGTGCTTCGGCTCAGTTTGCGGACTAGGCCTTGTTTTCCTTGCCTAAGGGAGGGAGAGGTCTTGTAGACCATCTCTTTGTGGTCATAGACCACTTTTCGTGGTCGCAGACCACTTTTCCCGTTTGGAGACTAGTTTTCGATTTTTGGAGCCTTCGGCTGTGCGCCTTGTCTCGGGACCGCTTAACGTTCTCTGTTTGGCTTGGTTTTTGAACCACACTTGCTTCCACTCCCTAGAGGGACACTGTGGTCTGGGAGACCACTTTTGTGGTCGTGTACCACTTTTGGTGCTCGACAGCTAGTTTCCGAGGCTCCCGGCTGCGCGCTTTGCCTCCCGAACTCTCGTGCTGCATCCGTTTTGGTGTTTTTTGGTGCCAACTTTGTTTTCCTTGTTTGGGAGATGGTACGAGGGTGGGAGACCAGTTTTTCCCCTTGGAGACCACTTTCCTTCCTGCCAGCCGATTTTCTGGTCGGGAAACTGGTTTTCTTGGTCTTTGGGCCACCCTTTCTTGGTCGGCCACCCTACCTTTGCTTGCTTTTAGTGTGGAGACCACCATTTACCACCACCGACCACTTTTTTGCCTGGAAGACCACTTTGGGTGGTCGGCCGACCACTAAAAGTAACAGGCCGAGCACCTTTTCTGGTCGGCAGCTTTCCTTCTGTTTTGTCAGACTGAATGGATGTCAGCTGTGCCAGCTGGAGGGCACAGACTGTATCATCCATACATGTGTATGGAGGGATTGCATCCAAGTTTTAGCTTCTTGAGGAAGCTTTAACTTTGTTCCTCTATAAGAGAGGCTCTCCCTCTCTATTCCAAAGTTTCTGAAAATTTGTTTAAGGCAGAGGCATATATCCCTCTCTTTCTCACTCTATATTGGTTTTTTTGCTTCACACTTGTGCACACAACCTCATAGCCAAACACTCTTACGTTGTTACTGGGTTGCTGGGGGGTCTTGAGAGGGCTCAAGAGTTGTTTTTTGGTTCAAAAAATCTGCTGGTTTTGCTGAGCTTCAAGGGTAACCTCTTTTCTCCTTTTTAAGCTTTGTTTTGGTCACTCTCTTAGCCATACTTGCATGCTTATTTGAGTTTTGTTTTCAACTAAAAAAAGCTTCTTTTTTGAGCACTTAACATGTTTGTTTAAGACCTCTTGGGTGCTGAGGGTCTCCTACCCTCTTGCATGCCTTGTTTGGCCTTGTTTTGTGCCATGCCTTAGGGCTTTGAGCTAATCCTTGCTTGGCCTTTTAGCCACTGAAATCCAATGGATTTTCAGTGGTTTGCATGTGGTTTTGAGGTCCTAAATCAGAGAAGGGTGACCCTCTCTCTTTTTGTCTTGCTTACTTGCATTTTGGCCTATCAAAGGAGCATACATTTTCATATTTTCAAGGCTTGGTTCAGGCACTTTTTGGTGACTTTTAGGGCCTGCCTAGACTCTGTCCATGGTTGGTTTGGTCACCCCTGGCATGCTTCTCATATGTGTAGTGTATTCCCATTTATGGCTCATCAAGGTAGCATGTCAATCTAGCATGTTTCAGCTCCATTTCAGTGTTTTTTTGGTCATCATTGGACATGTCATGGCTCTGTTTTTGGCTGGTTTGGTAACCTCTCACATGCTCCATATGCTTGTAGTGTAAATCGTGTTTACTAGCTTGGTTCGCATGATGTTTTGGCTCTTTATTCTAGCACATTTTGGCTTTGCTCCAACATGGTTTTGTTTATATTTTGGGCTTCCTTAGCTTTGTTTTGAGGCCTCTTGGTCGAATGATGCTTGCCATGCATGCTTGTTGTGTAATAGCCTTGACTAGATTTAAGTTTTGAGGTCTTTTGCATGCTTAACTCAAGATATTTGCATGTTTTGGCATCATTGGGAATGTTATTTCAGAGCATGTAGGGCTGCTATACTTCCATATTTTTCCACTCTTTAAGTGCTCTTTAGACTTATGCTTTTATGCCCTATTTGTGAGCCATTGCATGAGCCCCATTTTTGTGCCTTTCAAAGCCATCATCCCAACTCATTTTGCTACTGTTTTGGCCTGCATAGGGTCTGTTTGGGGTTGGTTTGGTCACTTGAGCATCGCCTTGCATGTCTCTAGTGTAATATGCTTCACTAGCTTTCGATACTTGAGCCTTCAACATGCATTGCGTGAGTTGTTTGCATGATTCGAAGTTTTGTATACCATTTTAGTGCTGGAAACACAGCCATTGTACTCCATGTTTCATCTTTTCAATGCTCTTGAGAGTTGTTTTGTGCCTAAGGCTTGGGCCATTGCATTATACATTATGGTGTTGTTTTGGAGCCTTGATTTTCATCAATGGCGCTGATTTGGATATGGCTAAGGTCTAGTCATTTCAGTTTAAGTCCATTGCACATTGAGTATGTCATGTAGTTTCATAGCATTGAGCATGCCATGTTGTTACATGATTGATCATTGCACTTGTGCATGCATTTCATTGCATTATGTAGTTTGGTTACCACGTGCATGTGTGTATGTTGCGTCATGAGCATTGTGTATGCCATATAGTTCATAGCATCGTGTATGCTACTTTGCATGCTTGCATGATCATCCCTGGCATGCGTGCATGTCCAAGTTGTGTTGCATTAAATTGCATGATTGAGTCGCATTGTGTATGCCATGTTTGTTGCATTGTGTTTGGAATAGGCGTTAGTCTAAACACGGGAAACGAGGCACATTCCATACTCGAAGTGATGAAATGTACCTCGATTCCCGATCGCCGACACTCTTGACTGTACATGACGGAGTTTTAGGCTTTAGGTGTTTGTATGTGCATGCATTCCATATTGAGTTGCGCAATTCGGCTCCTCGGCCATCATGCATCAAGATGCGTGATTGGTGGCCCGAGGGTCGAGACCTACACTCCCTTGAGCTTATGTAATGATAGGGAGGGTGGTCGCGCATACATGTGTTGCAAATACTTTGTCATGCCCCTTTCTTACTCTCTGTTGCAGAAAACTAGAAACTAGTAGCAAAAACTGGTCGGCCGACCAGATAAAGTGGTTGGCCGACCACTTTTTCTGGTTTTCACCACAAAAAGTGGTCGGCAAGTGGTCTCTAAGGCCAATATCTAGTCAGCAGCATCCGTACAGATTCCCAAGGTGGAGTTTCATCTCTCTGGAGCTTGGTGCAAGTTTCTGAGATCAATTGCAAACAGAGGCAAATCGGGGCGTCGCGAGGGATTTTCGAACAAGGCGACTCGAGCATGCATGCATCCTTTGTCATCCAAAGCAGAGCTAAGGCAGCCTGCATCATATAGTTTATATGCTTATTTAATTGCTAACTTAGTTAATTTGTTAATTAGTTAGAGTTGTGTAATAATTAGTTGTAGCTTGTTATTCATTCTGTTGTGTAATAACTAGCTCAAATAGATTAGCTTAGATTAGCTAGTTGGTTCTGTATTATTCATTCGGACCCTCCGTCGAGAGGGCCAACAGTTGTAATAAGTGTGCGTGTGTGTGATGCATGTCTTCCAACCCCCATTTCATTCTCCCTTTTATTTACCAGCTTATGATGGTTAGTTTTAGGGCATGTTTCAATTAGCATCCTTATGCTCGCATGTTTGCCTCCATTCATTTGTCTTGCATGCACCGGACTCGGCGCATCATACTAACTTCATTATATTTCAATTCCTGTTTGAATACATGTATCAAATTGTATTTCACATGACATTTTAGAATAGCCGAGCCTATCTTAGTTGCATTTTGTATGTGTTGCATTAGGCATTCTCGACATAGCTAGGATTATGCATTGATTTCTAACATAGCTTTTGTTTTGGCTCGGAGTACTCGGTAAGTGTTTATGCTTTAGTATCCTTGCATGTGTGTGAGTGACTGCCATGATAGCATGCTTGCCATGAGGCTAACTGCTTATGTGATATAACTGCCTAAATGCCTTTGGGTGAAGATTGGGTTACTTGAATTGGAACAATTCATTGATTATGAGTTTTAAGCCCACTTGAGAGTGGCAAATCACCGTGTTTTCTAAGCTCACTTGAGGGTGGCAAAATCCGTATTTTAGCCTACTTGCGAGTAGCAAACCGCTTTTAAAAACAAACATGAGATGTTTTGTTCCAACTTAGGTGATCCAGTCTATACTTGTATGTTGTGCGCATCACATAGTAATTCTAGGCTAATAAATTGGAATAAGAACACATGTGTTTCAAAAACAAGATATCATGTTAGTAAAGGCCGATCTTTGATCGGGCGAGCGGGGGTGCTCATTGCATGACCTTCCCCTTTCGTACCCAAGTTCCCGAGCCGAGGCAACTTTGGTGATGACGGACACGTGGCCTTAGGCACTAGTCAGAGTTTCCTAAATTCCCCCAAAACAAAATATTTAGGTGGCGACTCTATATCTGGCAAAGCAGTCCATGTTTGGCACTTCTTTCTTAAAAATCAGTTTTTCAAAACGATTTGCCGGATTTGGACTCTTTGGTGATTTATCAATCTCGCATTGCACTTTGCAAGATCAGATTAAGAATCGTGACATTGAGTCCGAACTGTAGTAAGCCCATTGAACAAAACGGGATTTTTCCCGGGACGTTCGAGCGCATCTACACATTTGCTCAACACAAAAACACAAGACTCGCAACTGATTCCAACAACCAAAAGAAGAAGAGGAAAGACTCAAGGTGGCTGATCATTCATTGTACCCCTAGTATTCCTTATGCTCACTCATTTATTTAAGAATCACTTTTGTAAAAGGTCAGGTTTCATTTCCCTTTGGGCTCAAGTTGAAGATTTCACCAATAAGTTCAAGCATTGAAAATTTGTCCAGTTGTTGATTCAAAGTAGTTCCTCCTTACCCAATGTAAATATGCTATGTGTAGTAGTCATTGTAGCTCACGGATGGACACAAAGCTAAGGATGTGAATTGGGCAAGGATATTTGGTCGTACCTCAGAGAGAGGTTTCTTACGTATCTTAACATGAGAATCAGACCTTACGTAGTTTTCACGGTTAAGGTTCACTTAGGTATTGATACTCTCTTTTTGCACGCTAACTTTTACTAGAGATGCCTTATTGGGGTTTTTGGCCCTGTGAGCTCTCATTTTGTCATTTTTCACTTTTTCATCCTCTAAGTTTTGCCTGGGTTACCTTTTCGATTTTTCGGCCCAATGAGCCTCTCAAGGGTAGTGTTACAATATTTGTAGTGAATTTGATCAGCAATCATCCTTGCCCTAACAATGAAATTTTCTTTGGCTTGGTTTGAGCTTCGTTTTTCCTTGACTTGTGCATGCCGTCTTTCTCACTTTCACTCCATTTTCAAAGTTAATTCTCCTTACCATGTGGTTCCTTCTTGTATTGGCCCTTTTGAATTCGAATGGAAATTCCTTTCCTAACAATTAATCGGATTTAATTCCATGGATGCCCCTAGTTTGATGTTTTTTTTTTCTTTTTCCTTTTTCTTCTTTTCTTTTTCTTTTTTTTCTCTCTCTCTTTTTTTCCTTGACTAATGAAAATGCCATGATGAGGAATTCTATGACTGTGAGGTCTGAGAGACATCCTGTACTTGCCAAAATGATTTCCAGAATGTGAAGAGAATTCCCAAAACAATGTAGAACACCACGCACAATTTTGAATTTATCCTCCTAGGTTTGCAATAAGAAACCACTTGAAATTTTAGAATGATCATGAAGAGTATTTGTAGACACCCCATTTTTTACGTCCTCAAGACTTGGACGTCATCATTTGAACACTCGATGATCATCCATGCTCGTGTTCGTTTTGAGTTCTCGAAGGTCTCGGCTGTGCGCCTTGCCTTAGGATCTCTCAACTTGTCTGTTTTGTGCTTGGTTGTGGACCAAAGACTTGTGGTTTTTGCTTCTGAGGGAAGAGGGTGGCTTGTTGGCCATCCCTGAAACCCATCGGCCAAGCCTTGTGCTTATCGGCCTTCTTTTCTTGCCACGGCCATAAGTGGTGGCCGATCGGCACTCTTTTTGGTCGATCGGCACTCTTTTTGGTCGATCGGCCATATTTCTTGGCCGAGGCCTTTCCATCTGGTTTTGCAGATATTTTTGTGCCAGCTGGTGAGCACAATTCTCATCGTCCATACACGTGTATAGAGGGATTGAATCAAGACTCAAGCTTGTTCAACAAGCTTGAGAATTGAATTTCTATAAGAAGGGAGACCCCTCTCCCTTTCCAGAGGTTCTGAAAAGTTGATATACAAAACATATATCACTCTCTCTCTATATTTCCTCTCTCTCTATATATTTGCTCTTGTTTGTGCTCAAAAGTGTAAATTCTTCACACTTTTGCACTAAAGCACCTACTAGAACACCATCCTTTTGTTGCTGAGGCTTCTTGAAGTTGGTTTTATAGTTTTTGGACTGGTTTTGGTCAGAAAAGAGTGTTGGAGTTGTGTTCTTGAAGGTGTTCTTCAAGGGTGAGTCAACTAGCTTTTAAACCCTCATTTTGGCTTAAGCTTTTGGACTTATTTGCATGTTGATTTAAGCTTAAATTTCTACTATAAAAAGTTATGATTTTTCATGCTTGTAATATTTGTTTAAGGTCACTTTTGTGTTGGGGGTATTCTATCCCCGCTTAGGCCTTGTTTGGTATTGTTCTGTGCCTTCCTTTTTAAGCTATTGGGACCACCTTGTTTTGGCCTTCTTACCACTAAAACTCAGAGGATTTTCAGTGGTGGAAAGGTGGCTTTGAGGTCTGAAATAGGAGAGGGTCCCCTCTCCTTATGTCTTGTATGCTTGCTTTGAATGCCTCACGATTGAGCATGTTTGTCTAGCATGTTTTGGTTTAATTTCAGCATGTATTAGACCTTATTTCAGCATGTTATACTTCTATCTAAGGTTGGTTTGATGGCCCCTTGCATGCTTCATGCACTTGTAGTACAATCCTCTCTATTGCCTTAACATGCATCTTGTGTCTAGATCATCATTCTTGCATGTTTTGGCTCAACTCAAAGAAGATTTTAGCCTTGTTTTACCATGCTTAAGCTCTAATTTGTGTTGTCTTGATAATGCATGCCATGCTTTGTATAGCCATAGTGCATTCTAGCTTGTTAGCTTTGAGTTTCCAAGCCACTAGCATGCATTGCTTGGGCTACTTTTATGATTTGGCATCATTTGTTATGTAATTTCAGAGCATATTTCATGGTCATACACTTGCGCTTGTCACTCTTTTAATGCCTAGGAGGTTTGGCTCTTTATGCCTCAAGAATTGATCATTGTGTATGCCTCTATGCTTAGGCCTTTGGGCTATCATTTCAGTGCATTTTTTGGTCTTGTTTTACCATGATATAACTCTGATTTTTGTTGTTAAAGTCATGCCATGTTTGGTTTTGATAGGTGTAGTGTAACACCACTTCTTAGCCTTGCATGCTTCATGCTTTTGGTCTTTTGTTCTGGCTTGTGTTGGCTAGGTTCAAGCATGCTTTTGGTCTTATTTTGACCTGCCTTGGGACTGTTTTGGTTGCCCTTGGCCTTTTGGGGTTTGATTTGCATGGCCATGGTGTAAGTCCCTTTGCTAACCTTAAGCTTTGAGCCTTTTAATATGCTATACTTGTTTTGTTTGGTTGATTTGGCATCATTCCATGCATGATTTCAGAGCTTATAGTGTGGTAATACACTTGCATTTGTCTCTCTTCGAGCACCTTTGAGAGTTGTGTTCTTATGCTTAATTGATAGGCCCGGCTTGTCTTGCATTTCGTGCCATCATTTCATAGTATTTTGGCCACTGATTTTGGGCATGGCTGAGGTCTATCCCTTTTCGGTTTAAGTGCATTGAGTATGTGGTTTGCATGTTGTTGCATGCTTATTGCATTGCATGTTGTTGCATGCTTGTTACATTGCCTCATGTTTGCATGCTTGTGTTGCTTTGTTAAGTTGATCATGCATGCATTACATTGTGTTTAATATGCTTGCTTTGCATTGTTGTTTGGATTAAGTATTTAATCTAAACACGAGGAACGAGGGACGTTTCATACTTGAAGTGATGAAACATGCCTCAATCCTCGGTCGTCGACTCTCTTGAGCATGCATGATAGAGGTTAAGGCATTTATGTGTTTTTGTGCATTTCATCCATATTGATTTGTGCAACTCGGCCTCTTTGGCCATCATGCATCAAAATGCGTGATTGATGGCTCGAGAGTCGACCACTACACTCCTTTGAGCTTCAAACATGATAAGGGGTGTAGTTGCACAACATTTTCTTGCAAATGTATTGTCATGCCTTTGTTTGTACTCTGCTGCAGCAAAAGCAGCAGTTTACAGGAAGAAATGGCCGATCGGCTATCTAGTGTGCCGATCGGCTATCAGTATTTGGCCGATGGACTCAAAAGTGGTCGATGACCCTTATCCCTTGGCCGATGATCATACCATTTGGCCGATGGCCTCTCAGCATGTCCATGAGGTGGATCAAAAGTGTTTTGGAGATTTGTACAGTTTTCAGAAGTCTAAAATAATGCAAACAGAGGCAACATGAGGCATGGCAATGGATTTCCAAGCAACGCAATTGAGCATGCATCATTCATCATTCCGAGGCAGAGCTGTGGCGGCTCAATTCAGCTTCTTTTCTTCCTTACTTAGTTGGTTTTGTAACTTAATTAGTTTGCTTAAATTAGTTAAACGTATTGTAATAATTAGTTTAGTGTTAGCTAGTTATTCATTTTGATTATGTAATAATTAGTCTAATTAGATTATTAGATTAGTTAGAATAGCTTAGCGTGGCTAGCTTGTATTATTCATTCGGACCCTCTGTCGAGAGGGCGAATTTTGTAATAAGTGTGCGTGAGTGTATGAATGTCTTCCAATCCCACGTCTTTCTCCCATTTACTTAACCACTTACGATGGTTAGTTGTAGGTCATGTTTCAGTTAGCATTCCTATGCTCGCATGTTTGCATCCATTCATCTGTATTGCATTCACTGGGCTCCGCGCATCATACTAACCGCATTGTATTTCAATTCCTACTTGAATACATGATTATCAAGTTGCATCTCACATGCCACCTTAGAATAGCCAAGCCTATTTCTAGTTGCATTTTGCATGTGTTGCATTAGCCATCTTAACATAAACTAGGATCATGCATGATTTCTAACTAGTTGTTTTGGCTCGGAGTACACTGTAAGTGTTTATGCTTCAGCATCTTGCGTGTGTCTTAGTGTTGCCATGATAGTATGCTTGCTATGAGGCTAACTGCTTATATGTTTAACTGCATGAATGCCTGTGAATGGAGGCTTCATTACTTGAATTGGAACGATTCATCGAAATGCGAGTTTTAAGCCCACTTTGCGGAGTGGCAAAATCATATTTTCTAAGCCCACTTGAGGGTGGTAAAATCCACATCTTAGCCTACTTGCGAGTAGCACCTTCAAACCATTTTCAAACAAACAAACATGAGATGTTTTGTTCCAACTTAGGCGATCTAGTCTATACTTGTATGCTGTGCGCATCACGTAGTAAGCTAGC
This sequence comes from Camellia japonica, assembly GCA_030407325.1. NCBI lineage: Eukaryota > Viridiplantae > Streptophyta > Magnoliopsida > Ericales > Theaceae > Camellia > Camellia japonica. The sequence goes on from JAPPVO010000003.1 coordinate 98,966,320, forward strand.
TAATAAACCGGAATAAGAGCACAAGTATTTTCAAAAACAATATATCATGTTAGTAAAGGCCGATCTTCAGATCGGGCGAGCGGGGGTGCTCATTGCATGACCTTCCCCTTTCATACCCAAGTTCTCGAGCCGAGGCAACTTTGGTGATGACGGGCACGTGGCCTTAGGCACGAGTCAGGGTTTCCTAAATTTCCCAAAACAAAAATATTTAGATGGCGACTCTATATCTGGCAAAGCAGTCCATGTTTGGCACTTCTTTATAAAAAATCAGTTTTCCAAAACGATTTGCCGGATTTGGACTCTTTGGTGATTTATCGGTCTTGCATTGCACTTTGCGAGATTAGATTTAGAACCGTGACATTGAGTCCGAACTGTAGTAGCTAGAACACAATTCACGCCCTCGCGCGCGGAGCGAGTTCGGGTGGTCTACAGTTTCTGGCGACTCTACTGAGGATTTAGAGAAATTGACTCGAACTCATGATATCTTGTTTTGATTACACTTATGTGTCTCTTTGCATTGCATTTGTATTGGTGTGCCTAGGACATCGTGTTTGCCGTATGCTATTCCTGAACGGTTTGCCGGAGGCTCGCTTGAGAAGCGTGCCATAAGGCTGACCGGTTGCGGGCTCTGCCACGATTGGAACACAAACCCTGGTTTTTACCGGGGCACCCTTTTGACCATTCAACCTAGTGCATATCGGAATCCTTAGTGACCATTCCAAACTAGGATAGGTTGCTTACCCGATTGTAGGTTGTTTGAGAACTGTTGTGCGCGTAGTGAAACCCTAGCTCCTGACAATAGGACAGGGAAACCTTACCCCTCCATAGGGGTGTTTTGGCTCTTACTTGCTTGATTATGTGCTTTTAGAGTTGGCCTTTACAGGAATGCATGTATCAGTTTGGAAATCTGGGTATCAGGCCTGCGGGCATCAGTATTTAGGGAATCAGTTTTACCTGCGGGTATCAGATTCGGATTTGGGGCAGTGATTTGGGAATAGTGATCAGTGGTTGAGAACAGTTATTTCAGCTTACAAATGTCAACTGTGTGTTGTCTTTATTTAAGCCGTTATGTTGTCCGTTTTTGGGTTATTTTGTTTCCTTATTATGCTTTATTTATCTTTTTGCTAGGTAGTTTAGCACCATTGCTTCTGACTAGACAGATATTCCTCTAGCACTCTGGGTTAGAGGTCGTAGACTTAATCGATCTGAGGATCTGATAGATGGAGAAGCAGTGTTCCTTTCTTTACCCCCGGTTACTAGACGGAGGTCAAAAAGGCGTAGTGTATCGGTACAACGGTTGCCAGATCAGTGTTCCTTGAGTAGTCAGGCTGAGATTTCTGAGTCTACGACAGAGACAAATATACCGGTAGTTCAGTTAGATCAGGGCAATATGGCATCTATGGAAGAGATGATGAGTCAGCTCCATGAGAGTATGCAAGCCATGCAATAGGACGCTGTCCGTCAGGCAAAGTTTTCCGCACGCCAAGCCGAGGTTATGGCCCAACAGGCAGAGTTAATCGCCAAGCTACAGCAGCAAACTGGAGCATCTGCTTCACACCCACCTCCTCCCCCACCAAGAGTTCTAATACTTGGGGAGACCGCAAACGTCAAAGAAAATACAGACGTTCCAACCGGGCTAGCTCTGCCCCAAATCCTACCCCAGCTGTCTAAAGCGCCTACCAACCTAGTGGATACACCCTTTGAGTTTGAGGTAGATCCCACAGCACTAAAAGTGAGCAAGCTAGAAAAGCTGTTCAAGAAATCTCAAGGCGTGAAATCCATTCCGGATATTGAGGATGGATACATCGACTTGGCCGTGACTCTGCCGGACCGATTTAAAATGCCGCACATAGACCATTTCGATGGGTCTGGAGATCCTATGCTACATTTGCGGCTATTCTCGGATATCTTAAGGCCGATGGGCCTCTCCAGATTGTAAAAGCTTTCCCTGTTTGGTCGGACCCTGTCGGGTGTAGCGGCTATTTGGTATGCAAAACTGGAGGACTTTGTTAAGAGGAACTGGGAGGAGATGGCTAAGGCCTTTGTAGCTCAATACTCCTACAATACACAGATCGAGGTCACAACTCGTGATCTTAAGACAACTAGGCAAGAGCCGAAGGAGAGCTTCTCCGATTTTGTGACCCGGTGGAGGGCTAAGGCCTCGATGATGACCATCAGGCCTGTTGACAAAGATCAGATTTGGATGGTTGTGCGCAACCTCCAGCCCAAGCTCATGCAGAAGATGATCATTCTCTCCCTTCCCACCTTTGCAAATCTACATGAGATAGGGGTGCAGATCGAGGACGCCATAAAACAGGGCTTCATTGATCATGAGAGAGAGCAGCCCAAGAGGGCATTCAACCGTAGTACGAATGTAGGCACAAGCAGTGCTGCAACTGCTAGATCTTCAGATGTGGGAATGGTTACCACCACCACCCCAAGAACCCTTACAGCTACACCATTCACCGGTGTGTCCGGAAGTAGCTCACAAGCAACCAAGTTTCCATCCCGAGGCCAGAGAACGTTTGCCCCGCTGTATATGTCTCTGTCTAAAGCTTTGGGGGTTTTGATCAAGAAAGGGCACTTGAAGCCCCTAGAGTCGCTGCCATTACCTGAAAAACTTCCCCCCTCCCACAACCCAGCAAAGTACTGCGCTTTTCACCAACAACATGGTCATGACACCGACCGGTGCTATAGATTGCGTCACGAGATTGAAGACCTCGTTGACAACAAGGTGATCGTGCCTCCGGAGAAACCGAATGTCACAACCAACCCTCTCCCACCACACAACCAAGTTCCACCTTCCAAACGCATCAACCTGATCCAAACTGGGGTTGTGTCATATGACCCTAGCATATATATCACCCCTTCTCACCTACCCAAGCCAGAGGTGTTCATTCCTGACAGCGCTGACTTGTGCATGTTGGACATCTCCCAAACCCAACCAGAAACGGTGGTGGTGGCTATTGAAGATAGAATTGGGTCGACTGTGGGGGCAAACGGGAATGATGATACAGAGCTTGAGGGGTCTATGAGCTTCATGTACAACCCGAGGGGTTACATCACACCAGCAGATCAACCTAAGCCAAGGGTGGAATTGCCAGTGGGGACAGAGATTTGTGTAGTCCGGGAGAATGGACCTAATCAGGGCCTAGATGACTTAGTGAATCTGGAAGAAGACATTGCAAACCTTCAGTTTTTCAACGAACAGGACTCAAGGGGCGTGACTGTCAGCTGGTTTGATCTGGAAGGATCAGTGGAAGCTACTGGGTGGCTCAACGACGAGCCAGATATTGTTGAGGCACCTCAGCCAGAGTAGGGGCAACCACGAGTTGGGACATCTGCAGTGGCTGGCATGGCTGGGAATCAGAATGCACCACTAGAGAGCACCGTTGTTAAGAATTTTGCTCAGAATACAGGCAGTTTGGGTACAGAAGATAATGAACAGTAGGCTGCACTGAAGCAGTTTGAGCGGGAAAGGATCGAAGATTCTGAGAGGGCCAGAAAGGCCAAAGCCCCTGCGGGGACAGAACGTGCCGTGTGCACAAGAACAGAACGTGCTGCGAGCACAGGAACGGAAGGTGTTGTGGGCACAGAAATAGTTGTAACGGAGCCGGACAGGTGTCTGTCGGCTGCCAATGGCATGTGGTGGGAAGATGACGACCTATGTCTTGCCCACACCGAAGAAGACTGGGGACACAACCAGCCGGATGATACCTGGTATATTGGCGAGGTAGACCACGTGACTAGGAGTGGGCGGTATTTCAAGCCCCCGCACTTAGATCAACCAGAGGCGTCCGGAAAGGACAAAGAGGTAGACAAGCAGAAAGAAAAGCTGCTCGAGGAGGAGGCCGTACTGAAACAGCTTAAGAAGATACAAGCAGACATCTCCATCTGGGGACTGCTTATGGCCTCAAGAGTTCATAGACAAGTTGTCCTGTCTGTAATGGACAAGGCCAAACTTTCAATCGACACCACGCCTGAGCAGCTGGTAGGGTTGGTTTTTCCGGGAGGACCTTTCCCGACGTTGACCTTCACTAACAAGGAGCTGCCGCCTGAGGGCGCAAATCATAACAAATCGCTCTACATCTCTATTGAGTGTAGAGAAAAATGGATACCAGTGGTTCTTGTCGACACAAGATTTGCTATCAATGTGTGCCCGTCGAGGACGGCATATGCAATCGGGTTGAAGCCCGCGGATTTTGTGCCAACTGCCCAGGTGATAAGGGCCTACGATAATACCAGCAGAGAGGTGATGGGAACCATGAAGATTCGAACTCAGGTTGGTCCAGGACAACAAGATATTGACTTTCATGTCTTGGACATTCCTGCAACCTTTAATCTACTCCTAGGGCAGCCGTGGCTGCACCAGGTAAAGGCAGTCTCTTCCACCCTGCACCAAATGTTGAAGTACCCCCACAGGAAAGGGATCGCTATAGTTTTTGGGAATTCTTCAATCCATCTGCCACCAGAGGTGTCTACACCGGTTCTGGAAATCGAGCATGGCATGGAGGATGTGTTCCTGTCAGGATTTACCCTAGCCGAGGCCCGGGTCGTACAGAACATTTTGGCTGTTGATGAGGGGTTATGTGTCAGCGCACAGTCGGTGTACCTCATGAACAAGCTCCAGCATATCCCTGGGATGGGACTAGGAAAAAGTGGCCAGAAGGGCATTACAGTATCGGCCGAAGTGCCGCACAACCCGCATGCCTTTGGCTTTGGTTATCTGCCAACCAAAGAGGACTGGGTGAGAAAAGGCAAAGAGATGGCCGGAAGAGCCAGGGCCAAGCTGACCGGGAGGCGTTATGAGTTGATGCATCGACCTATTCAGGGGACCCTGAACGGACGCTTTGTCCAGGAGAGGGAAGGCTTTCCATTCTGCGGCTTCCTAGAGCCGTGGCTAAACGCAGAGAAGAGGCGCCTGCCGGGATTTGAGATCTTCTTTGACTTGCAGTTGTCCGGGGATGATGTTGCCGAAGAGCAGACAGACCCATTAGCTGAGGCTGAGCAGCGTAAGGAAAGAGGATTTCGAGAGCACCGAGATTGAAATAGGGGTAGCACTGGCTTTTCTACTTTTAGATCCTTCGATCGTACATGAGTGCTTGGGGGATAACTCAGTGTCCATGATTGGGAATGAAACGGCTACGAGCCCATTTTCAGACATTCTAGATGTGTCCATCGCACCTTCCCTCGTCTGGCAGTACAAGGAGGGATTCTTATCGAGCAGCATCGAGTCAGGTAATGAGCCGGAATCTGATTCCACCAAGTCTGTGGAGTCGGAATCAAGTTCTAGCTCGTCTGAGTCTAAGTCCGGTATTCTTGGGGGTGACAACCTGGATGCCAGAATCCTGTCTAGGTCATCTTTTTTTTTTCTTTTGAGTCTGTTGTAACAGAGGAATCAGGCGACTTGGAAGTGATTAATGAGAATGGAATGGCTGTGGCCTTCCAGTATTTTTTTGGCCCTTGATTTATTGTATTAATCAGGACTTTCAAAATTTCGATGAAAACAACGAGGAAGAAATTCCTTTGGTTTTGAAATATTTGCTTGATCAAGAGCAGAAGAGGTTTGTAAAACCGCTGGTTGATGAAATCACCAAAATTAATGTGGGTATTGAGAAGGACCCGCGGCTAGTCCAAATCGGGTCCACATTGTCTTCAGAGGAGCGCAAGAGCTTAGTCACTTTATTAAAAGATTTCAAAGATGTTTTCGCGTGGTCCTACGAAGACATGTCTGGAATCAATCCTAAGATTCTACAGCACCGGATCCCTCTTGATCCAGAGGCCCGACCTATTAAACAGAAGCGGTCACCAAGCAAATTGACATAGGGTTCCGCCCGGATTGGGCTCTCAAGATCAAAGAAGCGGTCACCAAGCAAATTGACATAGGGTTCCTGCTGGTATCTAAATACCCAACTTGGTTGGCCAATATAGTTCCAGTGCCAAAGAAGGACGGTAGAATTCGGGTATGTGTGGACTTCAGGGATTTGAACAAAGCCAGTCCGAAGGACGACTTTCCTCTGCCGCATATTGACGAATTAGTGGACTTCACTGCTGGGCATGCGCTGCTCTCATTTATGGATGGATTTTCAGGCTACAATCAGATTTTGATGGCACCCGAAGACCTGGAGAAGACTACTTTCACGACCCCGTGGGGAACCTATTGTTATAGGGTGATGCCGTTTGGGCTAAAGAATGCTGGAGCTACATATGAACGGGCTGTGACCACAATTTTGCATGACATGATTCATAAAGAGGTTGAGGTGTACGTGGACAACATGATTGTCAAGTCCAAGGAAAGAGAGGGCCACTACACCGCCTTGCAAAAATTCTTTCAACGGAACAGAGAGTATTGGTTGCGGCTGAATCCTCAGAAGTGTACGTTTGGTATTACAGCAGGGATAATGCTAGGGTACTTGATCACACAAAGGGACATCGAAGTCGACCCTTCCAAAATCAAGGCCATCTTAGAAATGTCACCACCGAGCACTGAAAAGGAGATGCGAGGCTTTTTGGGTAAAGTGCAATTCATAGGATGGTTTATTACTAAATTAACCTTGACTTGCGAACCACTCTTTGGTCTCCTGAAGAAAGGAAAGAAGTTCTAATGGGACAGCCGATGCCAAGCTGCTTTCGAACAGATCAAGCAATATTTACAGAACCCATCTGTGTTGTCACCGCCTAAGCCGGGGAAACCGTTGATTCTGTACCTTTCAGTAACTGAAACTACAATGGGCTGCATTCTTGCACAGGAGTCTGAGGACAAAGTGGAGAGAGCTATCTACTACCTGAGCAAGAAAATGCTGGATTACGAGGCCCGCTACACTCCGCTGGAGAAGGCTTGTCTGGCCTTGGTATGGGTTACCAGGAATCTGCGGCACTACCTGTTAGCTCACTCTGTAATACTGGTTTCGAGGTTAGATCCCATCAAATTTCTCTTCGAGAAACCTACACTTACGGGTAGGCTAGCTCGTTGGTTGCTTCTGCTTTCTGAATTTGATCTGAAGTATGTGACGCGCAAGTCAGTGAAAGGGAGAGTGGTAGCGGAGTTCCTAGCCGATCACCCAGTGAAAGGGGATGAAACAGTTGAGTATCTATTCCCAAACAAGGCCATTCTGCATGTCGAAGAAGAGACTTGGACAATGTACTTTGACGGAGCGTCAAACCAACACGGGTATGGGATAGGGGTGTTGCTGATAGCACCCGACAATTCCCACATACCTTTAGCATTCAAACTCCGGTTCAAAGTCCCGAACAATGAGGCAGAGTATGAGGCATGTATTGCCAGTTTAGAAGCTACCTTAGAACTAGGGGCAAAACGGTTGGACGTCATCGGGGACTCGAACCTTGTTGTATCTCAAGCTAAAGGAGATTGGAAAGTCAAGGAAGAAAAGATGGGAATCTATCACTAGACCTTGGACGTGCTAATTCCTCGGTTTGAGAAGCTGAACTTTGCCCATCTGTTAAGAGAGAACAACAGGTTCGCAGATTCACTAGCAACTTTATCTTCTATGATAGACATCCCTTTCGGAGTCCAGATGCGTTCGATCATTATTGAACAGAAATTCGTGCCAGCCTACGAGCTGATTGCTGCCATAGATGAGGTACAAGATGAGAATTCCTGGTATTACGATGTCTGGAATTTCTTAGAAAAAGAGGTGTATCCACCAGGGGCAAATGCCAAAGACAAGAGGGCAATTCGAAGAATGGCTGCTTAGTTCATCGTCTGCGGGGGTAAACTGTACAAGAGAGGTCATCTCGGGATGCATAAACTGTGTGTTGGTGCTGAAGAATCCAAGCGCCTGATGGAGGCCATCTGTGGAGGAGAGTGCGGAGCGCACATGAACGGGGTGATGCTAGCCCGGAAAGATCCTTAGACAGGGTTATTACTGGTCCACCATGAGGAGGATTGTATTGGCTTTGTCCGGCGATGCCACAATATCAGTCCATACAAAACCGCATGAACATTCCGCCGTTCAAGTTGTACAACATGACTTCGCCATGGCCGTTTTCAGTCTCGGGATTGATGTGATTGGGGCTGTCACTCCAAAGGTCAACGGGCATGCAGTGTTTTTTTTAAGTATGCCACGGGTAACGATAGACTACTTCACGAAATGGGTCGAGGCCCAACCTACGCGGTGTTGAAGGCATCGCATGTCGCGAAGTTCATCAGGAACAATATCATCTGTCGCTACGGGGTTCCAAATGAGATCATCTCTGATAATGGTTCACACTTCAAGAAGGAGGTGATCAACTTGTTGGAGAAGTACAACGTGGCTTTTCATAAGTCATCCACATATCGGCCGCAAACCAACGGAGCAGTTGAGGCCGCCAACAAGAACGTCATGCACATTCTGCAGAAGATGGCGGAAACCAACCGGGACTGGCCAGATAAGTTGCCATTTGCTCTGTGGGACTACCGGACTTCAATTTGAACTTCTACTGGGGCGACTCCGTATTCCTTCGTTTATGGGATGGAGGCTGTTCTGCCTATCGAAGTTGAGGTTCCGTCATTACAGGTGATGGCTGAATGTCAGATAGCTAAGGCAGATTGGCAGCAAAGCAGGTTCGAAGAACTCATGCTCTTTGATGAAAGAAGGCTGAAAGCACTGTATCATGTTCAGGGTTATCAACGAAGAATTGCCAGGGCTTTCAACAAGAAGGTTAAGTCCAGGAATTTGAAAGAGGGGGATCTAGTGCACAAAGACAACCGAGCTCCCATCCACGACCCTAGGGGCAAGTTCAGACCCAATTGGACTGGTCCTTACATCGTCAAGTCTATCTGGTTGGGCGGAGCTGTAATTCTGATGGACTTAGATGGCCTAGAGTTCTCCCAACCGATCAACATGGACAAGTTGAAGAAATACTATCCCTGAGTGGCTCGCTAGGCCGAAAACCCGATAAAGTGACCTAGGCAAAAGTTAGAGCATGAAAAATTTGAAATCATAGAAACTGAGCTCGCAAGGTTGAAAACCCAGAAAGGGCAGCCTTGGCAAAAGTTAGAGCGCAAAAAGTGAGGGTTAATACACGAGTGAATCTGAGCCGAAGTACGTAAGGCTTCATTCCCATCTTTGGGATACGTAGGCAACTTTATCTTGAAGTCTAGCCATAAACACTTCCAAATCAACTTTGTCCATGTGATCTTGTTGGTCGTCTTCGTCTATTCTGTATTCAAGGGCTCGATTGTGATCTCCGGTACAGTGCTATGCAGACTAGGGGCAACTTTCCAATTGCTAGGATCCGGGGTTGTGCATCTCAGTGACAGATCTCAAGCATGTTCAGTTCTGATCCATATCGAAAATGGTTTTGAAAAGTTTTAATAAAAGTTTATTTTGCTCAAATTAATCTTTTTACAACTTAGACCATTTTTGGACCAAACGGAAAATTTTCAGTTCCACAACCTTCAATTACATTGATTTCAGTACAGAGTTCTTCTACTCTTGAATACAAATTGAAGTTACTTTTTATTATATTCATAAAGAAAACTTGAAAGTACTGATTAAAGCAAATAAATTCGGGGCATAGTTAGGTGTTCCTGCGTCCCCTCCCAGAGCTTGTGGAAGCCTCTAATGCCAAAGTAGGCCCAAACTGTGCCTCTTCATCGAGCCAAGCTATGCACTCATCAGAGAGGGTGCAACTGAAAGTGGGAGCGGGGGCCAGAAGCTCTGTCGTCCTCCATGCTGTGGCATACCAAGCTAGCTGTGTGCCTCGGATCGGAAATGTAGCAGGGTACTCTATCCCCTCTTCCGGGCAAGTTTGATCATGACCAAACTGGCGCAGGAATCGGAATGGGAAGTAAAAAACACAATGTGTCAGGCCGATCAACTGAATCCCGGGTTGGCGAGTCATGCTATAGCTCATCGCCGGTAAATTGAGCTAGGGGCAGCGCCAAGCAATGTCGAGAGTAGACAAACTGCGCATCCATTCGCACCACCATCCCTCATCCGGGGCATCGACTAGACGTCGCCGGAAAAAATAACTGCGAGCTGAATATGCTGGGCATGAGTCCACAACCTTCAATTTATCCATCAACCATATCTGGGAAGGGATGAAAAATGAGAGATTAAAGAATAGAGAGGTGTACGTTGAGAGAAAAAGTGAGAAAAGGGTTTGAGAGAAAAACTGAGCCTGAGGGCCGAGTGATGTGAGAAATATATGTGAGATAGGGTGGGAAACATTACCTGCAGCAGTAGTGGACTCCCCGCGAATCTAGTTGTCTCCCGGTGATGAAAAGCGTCCAAACCCATCAATGTCTCAGCTAGCATCATGGCAATGCAGCTCTTGCCCTCTTTTAAGCCCTCGGCGACTTCAATCAAATGAGTGCTAAACCCACCGGAGCATGGGGCAAGCAAGAAATGAGACAACATACACAAGCAAAGTGCATGTCGCCGATAACCCTGCCAATAATGATCGCCGCGGTCATCAGCATTAGAGAATCGACGAATCAAGCTCGGAATGTCCAGCTCTCTGTTGTGAATCAATGACCGAGCGCCGTGCAAAGTAAGGCCGCACATCCGTCCTAGGGCTTGGACGTAGCCGAACCAGAATTGAGGCAAGATTTCTTCATCGCACTCGAATTCCATTAAAGCTTGGAACTCCTCGAAGGTGGGACACATCTCTTGTCCACCAAAGCTAAAGACGTGTGTTACCGGATTCCAAAACCTTGCCGCGGCATGAAGGAACAGAAAACGCAGCGGGGTGCGACTCAATGTGAATAGTGCATTTATGCCAAAGCTCCAGAAATTCAGCTTTTCTGAGCCATCCAAGTTGGCGATCCAAGTTGTGAGATTTTGGGCGAGAAATGCCTCCATTTGGTACAAAAATTGAGCTAAAATGGAGAAAACTACGAAGCTAGGGCTTTTGTAGAAGATAAGATGTTGAGTGGAAGATAGGTGACAGCATTCTGGAGGTTCTTGCCATTTTTGGCCGATCGGCCAAAAAGAGTGCCGACCGACCATCTTTTTTGGCCGATCGGCTAGTAATGATGGCCGATGGTCATTTCTTGTGGCCGATGGCCTCTCACCTTGGCCGATGGCCTTTTCTCTTGTTCTCTAAGCTATCTATGTGTTGGATATGTTGAGAACTTGTGACTTGTCCCACTTTAAAGGCCTTCCGGTGATGATTTTGCGAAGTCGCGCATGTGTTACTGCAATTTGTTTATCGGGTTGTTGTACTTTTGTTTATCGAGTTGTATTTTGTGTTTTTTAGTCCTTGTCTTGCTTATCGAGTTGTATTTTCATTTGGTTAGCACATCAAGTTCTTTGTTTTTCTTATCGAGTTGTTTTGTTGTTAGTTGGCTCACTACCTGATTAATGCAATTCGAGTGTTTAGTTTTCAAAACAAAGTTCAATCTCATTTACATTGTTATGTAATGTAATGCGATGCGATGCTATGCTTGGAATGTACAAATGTAACACTTTTTCAACAAAAAAAAAAAGAGCTATTTCATTCCATCATATTTCCTTTTGCAAAAGTACATAGTTTTGAAGAAAATAAAACCTGCCTGAGGCAGTACAATGTGCAAAACTACTAGTAAAAAGAAAAATAAAGCAAAAAAAATAAAAGCAGCAAAATGTCTAGTCGGCGCCAGTCGCCTCAAGTACGGGAGTTTGTCTTCATCCTCTTCCTGGACGAAGGTCCAGTATCATCGCCGCCAGCTCCGCCGTCTGAGTCCGAGCCTGAGCCACCTCCAGCCTCATCCTCAGACGACTTTGCCTCTACATCAGACTTGCCGTCTGGGAAAGGTGCCCATGAGCTACTCCCAGAGTGAGTACGCCCAGCTCTGCTGTGGTGGCATACTGAGATCCCTCGTCCTGCTCTCCCCGCTCCTCGGGCAGGTACTGATGGTCCTGCTGGAGCACCCCCTGCGGCCAGTATCTGGAATGGGGCCTGAAAAGAACAATTGGCAAACGCATTAGTTATGCTATGCAAAGTAGTGTATGAATATCGAATACAGTGTATGAGTACAATGTATGAATGTTGTAAGTAGTGTATGGGTATAGTGTATGAATGCTGTGAACACTGTATGAATGCTGTGAGCAGTGTATGGGTGCCGTGAGCAGTATATGAGTTACAGTGTATCAGTGCCGTGAGTGGTATGTGAGTGCAGTGCATCAAGCGTCGTATTAATAATGCGATATATCATATCAGTATAGAATAGACTATGCAAAGTTTTGAAACTGAGTTTGAAGGAACTTACCGGGATACCGTAAATGTTGAGCAGGTCCATGCTCCTCTGCAGCATCCCCATCACTGAGGCTGACAACTCCAGAGCCTGTCCAGTGTACTTAATCGAAGCTTGCAAAAGCGTTGAAGTATTTAGTATTCTGCGGGATATCAAATGAAATGAAATGACTGTACAAAATGCAAAGTATAGTACATACCGGGGTCGAGCCGCGAACTCCGACGAGCTCATGATCCGCCGAAGGAGGAGCGATGGGTATCTGGGAAGTCTCCCCACCCTGTCCTCGGCATGTCATGGTGGTGGGCAGCTCTAGCCACTCCGCTCTGCGTCCCCTCCGGGAACCACTCCAGTCACGGGCCTGAGTTGCCCTCGGTGCTCCTGCTCCTCCCACGGGCGCTGCAGGCCTCTCCCTCTCAACTCGGCGAGCACTGGCCAGCGGCCGTATGAGATAAGTCTGGATGAAGACGCTGTAGTCGCCCTCATCTCTGAAAAAGTCTGCGTCGTAGCCAATCGTGTAATCAGTCATCTCCTCTAGGGTGTACCTCTCCGTATGCCTCATATGGGTAGGAGGTGGCTTCGGAACTATCTGCTCAGGTAAGCTGATGGTCTGCTGCAAGAAGCGCTCTCCCAGGTACCAAGCCCGACAGACCGGACCCTCCAGCAAGATCCGGAGCCGGGCATTCTCCCGAGCACTCATGAACTGATCCCTTACTGCATCCGGCAATACGGCCCAGGGCTGCTAAGTGATCTGTAAATGACAGGATATACAGTTTGTTATCCACTGTTGAAAGTACCATGTAAAGCGAAGCTTAAATAAACTATAATGTTTGAAATACCTCTGTTGCGGTAATGGTGTCAAAGTATCTACGGAAGAACAGGAAAGACTCCTGCGGTCTCCGCTCATACCTCACATCATATCGATGAGAGTATGGGACAGCGAGGGGCATCTCCACCTCCGGCTCTGGAGCAAGCCTCAGAAAGTAGGCATATACCCACAACTACAGAGTGTAACAAGGTAAGAATAAGTATGCTTATCAGTAAAGCAGTATGCAGATAAAGTAGATTGCATGTGTGTAGTGTGTGCAGTGTACAACCAGTGTAAAGCAGATTGTGTGTATGCAGTGTGTGTGGTGTACAGATAGTGTAAAGCAGAACTGTAAAACAGAAAGGGAAAGTGTACCTCCCAGGCTCGCCAGTAGCCTCCGAGCAGATGTCCGCTGCGGCGGGATAAAGAGCTCATGTATCCGTAAAGCGTGGCCAAGCTTGCGCCGCCCCAGTCGTAGCGCCGGATCCGCGTCACGTCTACCAATGCACTCAACAGATAAAGGGCAACAGTGTTCGCCCGGTCGGTGAATAAGGTGGTGCCTAGCAAGAACATGATGAATCCTCGAGCATACTGCTCCACCTTCTTACGGGTCATAGGCGCCTGTATCCGAAACTGGTTCTCGAACCAAGAATACCTCACGAACCCTGGTCAGGAGAGAGGTGGCCGAGCGCCAAGAAGGAAGATTTGCGCAGCATACCACTCGCCTATGTCAGTGTCAAAGGGAATCGAATCACCCCCTACTCCGATGCCGGTGAGCATGGAGAAATCAAAGAGAGTCATCGTCATCTCCCCTGCAACAGAAAGGTGGAAGGAATCGGTGGTGTCCCACCACCTCTCCACCAGTGCACCTAGAAGGGACCTCTCGCAGTGAGGCGCGAGAGTCCCATGCAGAAAATGCCGAAGCCGGCCTGATCGACGATATGACGAACCGCGTCGGGCAACTCCATGTACCAACCTCAGGCAATGGTGTTCCCATACCCCTAGAAGGCATAGGAATCCCCCTGTGTTCAAGACAAACAGATGCGAAGGAGTGTCAGAAATACAGTGTTTGAATATGTTTAGAATTGATGAAAATGCAGTGTGTGTGCATGTGCTCGAGTTTACACAGATATAGTGCATGAGTGTGCTCACGGTGGACTAAGCGTGTGATATATTAGTGTGTTTGGGTTATTCAGTTAAAGAACAGAATTGGCTATTCAAGATATCTAATTTACATTGCAGAAAGTAAAAGAGGAGAAGAGTATACCTTAGCGCTGTAAGAAAGGTGCGATTCCGACTCACGTAGCAGGAGCTCCAATGGCGCACCTCGCACGTAGCTCCTGAACTGGCAGATGCTATCGGGAGGCAGTATGTGCATCGCGGGCCGGTATGTTGCTGGTTCAAATGGTTGAACACTGAGAGGCAGGAGCTCGACCTCAGGATCCGTATCCATCTCTGGGGTAGTCCCGCCCCGTGGAATATCGTCCCCCATCTCGAGAAAAGTGCAAAAGTGGTCGAGGGTATGGAAAATGGGTAAAAATGCAAAAAGTCAATCGAAAGTCAACCCCAAGGGGTGAAAAATGGAGGAAAGTGACAAGGCTTGGAAGAGGGCACGAGAATCAAGGTAAACTCAGGGGAAACAAACCCCAAGTGGTGGAAATCGAGAAGGAGACACCGAAATCACTTTCTAATCGGTTCAAAGTGTGTAAAACAACAAGGGTTTCGCGAATCGGACGTTGTGGGAGGCTCGAAAACGGGAGAAAAGCTCCGATCTAAGGGCCGGAAATGACCTAGCGGGAGAGAACAAGGATTTTCGGCTAAGGAGGAGTGAGGAAATAGGGTTTGGAACCCTATATTTAAAGACCCGAAGAAAATGGACAAAATTGCCCCGAAACTGCCACTTTTGGCTGATCGGCCAAATTGTTGGCCGATCGGCTAAATTGTTGGTCGATAAGCTCATTTTATGGCCTATGGATGGCCGATGGCCTCCCCTTGTGGTCAATGCACCTCCAATGCCCTTGTTTGGGTTAGTTCTGTTGATTGGTGCCCTTATCTTTCAAGAACGTGCAAGAAAATACACTTTTGAAGCTTAACTGGCTTTCGTGTTGACCTCGAATCATGTCTTCCATGTGCAGCACTCGATACGCACAAGATGTATCCTTTTTTGTATCCTTTTGTATATTGCGAGATTCGAAAATTGCTTTGAATATGTTGCATTACAATGTTTTGTCATGTTGGTAATAAGTGCGCTTGTTATACGTCTTTTCGGTCTTGCATTGAGCATGCCTTGTCTTGCTTTAAAGTTACATCTCAACATCGCGAATAACTTGCCTTTACCATGCTTACGTTGAATATGTGCCTCTCTTTGTTGTCGCATTGTTATGCACGCACATTGCTTGCGTTGTCGCACATGCTTTACCTACATGTGTTTATGCACCCCATTGCTTGCGGTGTCGCGCATGCTTTATTTACATGTGTTTATGCACCCTTCCTCGCATTTGTTATACACATTGCTTGCGTTGTCGAGCATGCTTTACTTACATGTGCTTATGCACCTCATGGCTTGCATTGTCGCGCATGCCTCTCTCGCATTGCTATACACATTGCTTGCATTGTCGCGCATGCTTTACTTACATGTGTTTATGCACCCTTTCTCGCATTTGTTATACACATCGCTTGCGTTGTCGCGCATGCTTTACTTACATGTGTTTATGCATCCCATGGCTTGCGTTGTCGTGTATGCCTCTCTCGCATTGCTATACACATTGTTTGCGTTGTCGCGCATGCTTTACTTACATGTGTTTATGCACCATTTATCGCATTTGTTATACACATTGCTTGCGTTGTCGCGCATGCTTTACTTACATGTGTTATGCACCATTTATCGCATTTGTTATACACATTGCTTGCGTTGTCGCGCATGCTTTACTTACATGTGTTATGCACCTTGCTTGCATTGTCACGCATGCTCTCACTTGCATTTTTATGCACTTGGCTTGCGTTGTCGCGCATGCCTCTCTTGCACTGTTATGCTCGTTCTAGTTGCATTGCTATGCACCTTCTCACTCGCATCATATGTGCATGCGTTTATCTCATATTGAAATGATATCTTGGTCTAACGTTGAACATGTGTTTCTACTATATTGTACCTGTTGAATTTCTTTCTTCTACAGGCATGATATTGTATGTATGGTTCATTCAAGAGAAGTTCCGGTTCAGCTTCACTGCTACCCTTCTCTACTTGCGTGCGCCGCGTTTGGACGTTGTAGACACCCCATTTTTGACCGTCCTCTATGAGATTGAAGAACTAAGGAGAGGAACTCAAGTTTTTGCTAGAACAAGTGTAATTCAAGGCTCTAGGTATGAAATTCAACCTCAATTCTTGATGATAACTCACCTAACATATGAATTCAAGAAGTTTATAAGATTAAACACAAGAATTGAGCAAAAGATGATGAATTTGAAAGCTAGGCATACATGCATGCATGATTTTGAGTAGTTCCATCATTTTTTAGCATGATTTTGTTTATCTATGTTTGAATTGAGAGTTGAACCATACATGCATCCATGATTTAAAGAGTTTTGAAGTTCAATTTCACATTTTGAAAGTTGTAGAAGAAGAATTGGAAACAAGTTCATACATGCATGAAGATTTAAATTCCATTTATGAAGAATTTATGATGTTCAAGCTTCAATTTGATGAAATCATGGAGTTTTGAGCTAAGGGTTTGAATTGGTTACATATTTATGATTTTCTAAGTGTTTGCAAGATTATGGACAAGCCATGCAAGTTTTTGACTTAGAAACTCAAGTTTTGAAACACAAAATTATGTTTTGGAACTCCCGAATTCCGCCTCATCGCTCGAGCGATGAAGTCACTGCTCGAGCGCACAATGAGAGTTTCCAGTATTTTTGCAGAGTATTGCACTCAAGTGACCGCTCGTAGAGTATTTGCACTCAAGTGATTGCTCGAACGACCTCAGCTTTCTTCGCACCTTAGCTTGAGCAACCATCAGTACTTTTGTAGACCAAAAGACCACTCGAGTGAACTATCTTGTTTCAGCACATTTTGATAAGTTGTATTCTGTTTATATCTTCATTCTTATTTCTTTCCGAACATCCGTAGGCATGAATTAAGCCTCATGAATGAAGTAATAATTGGACTTTAAGGAAATCACGTATTGTGTAGGTTCATCCACGAAGCCATGTCAACAATCAAATTGTTGTGAGTAATATCTTCGTAAAGATATTTTCTTATGTTCTATTTTCTATTTTATGAACTTGTAATTTTGAAAGTATGAATGTGCCTTCTATCTATCCGATCAACAAAATATCTAAAAATGTGAATGACAAAGTATGAATGTATATGGTGGACCTAAGGTCGTTCTATATATCTGATAAGATGCACCCAAGGTCGTTTTGATTATCTGATAAGTTTTAAATATCTATTATGTGTCGACCAAATGGTCATTCTACAGCTGTATTCAATTGGACCCAAGGTCATTTCACCAAGTTATGATCTCTTCTGTTCTGTATTTCTACTATATGTTGGATCAGAGGTCATTCTGTCAAGTTTTGGAAGAGTGGTCGTTCTGCTATGTCACGAATTTGAATATGAGAATAATTATATTAAATAATAAAACTCTTTCATGTAACCTCTATACTCTGATATTATTCACTGGGTTTTAGCTCACTCCATTATATATATGTATATAGGTGAGCAGCGAGATGTCCAGCCCTAGTGAACCTATAGGGGATTATTGTGTTTTGTAAAGTCAGCCAAGGATGCCTCTAGGATGAGGCTTTTGTCATTCGTTTTGTTTTTATTGGTCATGTTTGACCATCTTTTGTTTTTAAGAAGTTTTGTAAGTTCGTAAATAATACTTTTATGTATAAGTCTTTGTACATGTAGCCTGAAATGAATGTATAATCAGTGTGTGTTTGTATGATTGTGAGTTATTAATGTATAAGATGTTTTTGTTATGTCATATATACATAGCTCATTGGACAATTTTATTATTTTGCTTCCGCTTCTGGCCCTATATATTTAATTATGTACTGAATATTTGTCTGAGGCCATAGGTAATCTCATGATTAGTAGCCGGTTATGATCCAAACCACTAGGGATGGGTTCGAGTTGTGACAAAAATCTTTCCCAAAATCTTGTATTAAACAGATAAATGTTGCATTTGAACTCAGATTAACCATCCTTGACTCGTAAAATTCTGCAAAAACTCTCAGCACTCTCTCTTTTTCATCTGGTAGTGCATCCGCTTATGTAAAAGCTGGATCAATGTTGATGAAAAAGAGAAATCAATTGTTTTGATCTCTTGTGTTGCGCACTGTATGGATCTAATTCTGACTGATATTGGGGACTTGCCTACTCATAAGGATACTTTGTAAAAGGCAAGAAAGATTACAGTTTACATCTATAGGTAACATATTTCCATATTTGTAATTGTTTATTTTATTATATAAGTTATTTAAGTTTGTTTTATAGTTTTACTTTACTAACAAAATTATTTTTAATTTTAGACATGCCTGGGTCTTGAACTTGATGAGGACGTACACAAAAAAAGAGTTGACAAGACCTGCTGTCACCAGATTTGCCTTCCTATTTAACTTTGAGGCGTCTACATGAGTTGAAGATTGAATTGAGGGCAATGTTTGCTTCTGAAGAATGGCAAAGAAGTCCTTATTCAAAGAAAGCTGATGGGTTAATAGTAAGAGATATCCTTTTAGCTGACAAGAATTTTTGGTCCTCAATCCAATATTGTCTTAAGTGTACACTCCCATTAGTAAAGGTTTTGAGACTTGTTGACGGGGATGCCAAGCCTGCAATGCGATACATCTATGAAGCAATGGATAAGGCAAAGGAGCAAATAGCAAACAATTTTGGAGTACAAAGGAGGTATAAACCAATTTGGGATATCATCGATTTGACATGGGACATGCAGTTGCAGAGGCCTCTACATGCAGCTGCATATTATCTTCTTAATCCAAGGTAATAACTAATATTTATTTATTTGTATATTATTTTACTAGTTAATTATTAGTGAATTACAATTCTTTTACTTAAATCCCAATGAAGATTTCATTATGATTCTGCTTTTAATGCGGATTATGAGATAAAGAAGGGACTTTATGAGACAATTGAAAGGATGTGCCCCACTCATCAATTGCGAGAAAAGGTGGATAGGCAAATAGATTAGTTTCACAATGCGGAAAACATGTTTGGGATGGGGATGGCCATTCAAATGCGAAGAAAGAAACAACCTGGAATAACATTAACTTTACATTTATTTAAGATTCCCATTTGTTTTACTAAAGTTGTGATTAATTTTTGTTAATACTTGATAGCCTTGTGGTGGGCCTCTTTTGGAGGCTATAAAGAACTTCAAACTCTTGTCATTCATGTTCTTAGCTTGACTTGTAGTGCAACTGGATGCGAGAGAAATTGGAGTATATTTGATCAGGTATAAAAAATATATATAAATTAATTTCAATAAATATTTTAGTTTTCAAATGAATAATAAATCCTAATACAACCCCCCTCCTTTAATAGGTGCATACTAAGAGAAGGAATCGATTGGAACAACAAAGACTTAATGCACTTGTGTTCACAAAGTATAATCTCCGATTAGAAGCAAGACACTAAAAAAGAGTAGAACAAGGGGATGCCTATGATCCTATTTCTCTGTTGGATGTGGAATCCGATGATGAGTGGAAAACTGAAAAAGAAGATCCTACCCTACCTGAGGACACCACCTGGCTAGATATTGATGAATGTTTTCAAGTTCAAGCGGGATCAAGTAGCAAAAAGAGGAAGAGAGGTAAAATACTTTTATGCACTCAAAGTTCATGGGTCTACTGCCTTAATGTTCAAAATGACGACACAAAACTTCTTACTCTTATTTGTAGGGTCTAGAAATCTCAACAAGACAAGTAAAGGGAAATAATTGGTTGAAGTAGATGATGATGATGATGATGATGATGATGATGAAGAATAAGAGATAGAAAATATTGAGCAAGTAGATGTTGGAAGTGAATATGATGAATTGATTGATGTTCTTGATGATGACATGACTGAAATTTAGAAATTAGAAGTTCAATAGTCTGTTGTGTTGTATGCCACTATGCCTAAGCCTAATGATGTCATTTTGGATTTTGAATTTTGTCAAAAGCTAGTTTTTGAAGTTTGAACATTGATCTATAAACTTTTGGAGCTTCCTCTTAAATCAATGAAACAATGATGCATGAAATTTATATTAGATTGTTATTTTTTTCATTTTAAGCACTATGTTTGTGATTTTATATGTATATTTTTATTAAAATATATATATATATATATATATATGATTCGATTCGATTCACGATTCAGTTTTTTAGAAATTCGATTCGCGATTCAATTTGAGATTTGACAACCATGGGAGTAATGCATGCCAATAAATTTATATATGTTGTCAAGTCAAAAGTTGTCCCAAAAGCTTAAGCCATTAGGAAGTGGCCCAACAATGCATGTCAAACTATCTGACAAACACACACCCTCCAACCCAACCACAAAAAAAAAAAAAAAAAAGAAAAGAAAAATTGAATTTGGCAAATAAAACTAAATTGTTTTGAATATGACAACTACTTTCTTCAACCTTGCATCAATTAATCTCAAGAGATTAAAAAAGAATATCTTCTCTAACATGGGAGAAAAATGGCTTCTTGTAAGAGTGGTTTACAGGTATCACGAGTAGAGTACCTCTGCAAAAGAATTAAATTTCTGCTTTGAGGTGACAGGCTCCATCCGTGCTTTTATTTGCTCACAAGCATCTAATACTGCAGCACCATACATATCAGAGCTTGCAGAAGCTGCTGTTGGTGATGCATTTGGAACCTAATTTGACAGCAAATACAAACCAAAACAGAAATGAGGAATTGGCATCAGGAATCCAATTATGAAAGTATAAACAGTATACAACTATACACAAATGTAACATATTGGAAGATAATAAAAAGGGGAAATTGCAAATCAGTGGAGCAGTAAAAAAGTAATTGCACTATAGATGGAATTGCACCATGCACAAGAATGATTTGCACCATGCACACAGAAAACTTGCACCACCATGAAAATGAAAATATTTTTTTCACTGCACCACTTAAATGCAATTTCCCTAATGAAAACATGTGGATAATCTCAATCAACTTATAACGATTGCTTTAGAAATTGACTTTATGGTATTTATTAAATTTCATGCACAACATTAAGACCTATGATGCACAGACACGGGACACGACATGGATACTCTGATACGCAAATTTTTAAAAAATGGGGGACACGATACGCTAGGGACACGTTTAATATATATAATTTTATTTGTTTGTTATATATCTAAATTTTTTTTAAAAAAATTCATTGGTTCCTATAAAATTATAATAATAATAAAATTATTAAACACATTACCTAAATTTTTTTAATAAAAATTGATTTTTTTTTCAAATAAAAATAATTTGTTTTGTAAATTTTAATAAAAACATGGATATAAATAAATAAAAAAGAAAAAAAGGAAAAAAAAGGAAGGAAAAGAGACAGAAAAGGGAGAGAAACAGAAAAGGGAGGAGAGAGGCACAGAATAAACAAAACCAAAGAAGAGAAGAAGAAGACAGAAGATGAAGAGAAGACGACAAAGAGAAGAAGAAGAACACAGATAACCAAGTCGAAACAGGTTAAGGTTTCTTCTCTCTTTCCTCGGTCTATCTCTCTCTTTCCCTCGATCTCTATGCTCAATCCCTCGATCTGTCTCCCTCTCTCTCCCATCGATTTGTCTCTGGCTCTCTCTCTTTCTCCTCTCCAACAGGTCTTGGGCTTCTTTGGTCCAAACCTGCATATCTAAAATGTGTCATCGCGTGTCCACCGCGTGTCCGACTGGAAAAATTTCAAAAAAAAAAAAAAAAATGAAACACGTAAGGGAGAGTGTCGGACAAGTGTCCGTAGCGTGTCCGACACTCATACGCAGGCCTAAGGGCCGTGTCCGTGCTTCATAGATTAAGACCTTAGTTGAAGAGTTCATTTTTCTCTTTATATCAACTAATAATTCGATTCCCTTCCATTGATATAACATGATGCTCTACATAAGGTTATCTATAATTGCATGATACCAGCCAAGAACCCCCAAAGCAAAGAAAATACTCTTTGGCAGGAATATCATGATGCTGAGAGCTTAAAGTCCATTGGAACAGCAATAATGACTTCTTTCAAGCGTTTCAAGAAAGTGATGATGTAGCCAAAGTCCTCGGTTATGATAAAAGCCAACTCACTTATTAAAGACGGTGTTGGCACACGTGTGATGGTTGCTATAACGTTTTTGGAAATAAACAATCTTTAGTTCTTTATGGTCTAACTTTCTAAAGTTCTTCTATTGGTAAGACTCAATCTCAGTCATCTTTGATGCTTGTTGCAATATCCCTTTTTTGTCAAGTTGAGAATTTTGATCCCTCCCTAGGAGCAACATATCTTTCACCCACCCCACCCATTTCACTTCTCCACGCTTATTGAAAAAGAGTCCATAATAAAAGCTAACCTCTATAACAAGTGGAATCCAAACAAACTTCAAGTATATAAAATTAAAACAACATAAAGACCAGTAATCTAAACCAAGTTCATTACCTTATCAGTACTTGTCTCTGATATAAACACAGAACTGAGAGGAATATTGAACGAGGAAGCAGCAACCTGAGCAACTTTTGTATGTAAACCTTGCCCCATCTCAACACCCCCATGTGTCACTAACACTGTTCCATCAGTGTAAACTTGTACAAGAGCGCCTGCCTACAGTCAACAAGATGCAGTAATAAGAATATGAAAAATATAGCAACACTAAAACAAAAACCAATAACCATCAAGAAACATGGAGCTTTCTTTTCTTCTAAGACAACTTCTAGAAGATTATAAAAATAAAATAAAAATAAAGCAAAAAAGGGAAAAAAGAAAAAAAAGAGGGCAAATACTTCTGGGATATCTCCATAAAGGCCAGTAACATCAAGTTCCATATGTAAGACAGTCTTACAAGAAGATACTTCATTCTCATCACTCAGTATATAACTACATCAGCTAAGTGATGAACTACCCTATCAACGTCCCTAACAGAGACCGAAGCCCTAACGAAGTATTGTAGACACCCCATTTTTGACCGACCTTAAGACTCAGACGTCACTGATTGAGCGCTCGGTGATGTTGCATATTGTGCTCGTTCAGAAGTCTCAGAGTCTCGGCCGTGAGCCCTGTCTCCGGACTTCCGAACCCTTTTCTGTACTTTTCCTCGGTTCGCGAACCAGGCTCGGTTTTCTCTGTTTTTGTTCCTGAGGGGAGGGAGAGGTCCCGTAGACCATCTCTCAGTGGCCGTGGGCTACTTTTCGTGGCCGTAGGCCATTTTGCCCATTTCGGAGCCCGATTCCCGGTTTTCGGAGCCGTCAGGCCGTGTGCCTCAGTTCGGGACCGCCTAACCATCTCCGATTGCTCTGATTTTTGGCATGCATCTTATTTGCTCCCTTTTGAGGGACACTGGGGTCCGAGGGACCGACTTCGTGGTCGAACACCACTCCCGGTGCCCAACAGTCAGTTTTCGGGGTCCTGAACTGCGCGTTTCGGCCCCCGAACCTTCATTTCACATCGGTTTGGGTTCATTTTTGGTGGAGGCCTTATTTTCATGGTTAGGAAGCTTGTAGGAGGGTGGGAGGCCAGCAATTTTTTAGACAACCAACTTTTTGTTTGGTCAAAAGTGGTTCAGCATGAATTCAGGAAGGAGAAAAGTCTGCGCGGCTTCACCGAAATGGGCGTAACTCTTTGCACAAGAGGAATTAAAATATGAGGCCACCACCATTGGAAAGCTTACTTCCGGGGCTTCATTTTTCACTCAAGAATCTCCTAAGTCCAAATCCAGGGGGAGGAGATATGGTTGGTTGAAGTCCGGTTGGACTGAATCTGCGCGGCTTTACGGAAACTGGCATAACTTTTTCTACAGGAGGAATTTTAATGCAAGGTTTGCGGCATTGGAAAGCTAACTTCAAGGGCTACATGGCCGGCCACTTTTATGGCTTGAACCTTTTGACCCTAGCCGGCCGGCCATAGGGAGTGGCCGGCCGGCCACCTGCAACCAAAGTACCTAGCCGGCCTGCTTCCTCAGTGGGGGTGTATTACAGCTGTATATCTGTTTTTTCCCAAAAATATCTGTACCCGGGGGAAGCTTTTGGAGGAAAACTTGGTGTCATTTTCCTCCTACCTTGCTCCCTCTCTTTGGCCTATATAACCAGCTGCCCAACTCTTGTTTTGGGGTTACAAAAAATCCCTAAGAGGCCTCACATTCATATCTCTCTCCATCTCTCTCAAATTCTCAAGTTTTGGTTCAATTTCTTCATCATCATCAAGCACCACCATCACCACTCCATTTCCAGCAGCAAGGAGAGGTTCTTCAGAGGCTTAGAAGCAACATTCCTCAAGCCAAGAGGTAGCAAAAGTGTGATCTTCAAGGGTAAGTGGCCATTTCCCTCTTTTGTAGCATTTTCTTGCCTCATCTCTTAGGCCTATTTTCTTACTGTTTTGGGCTCCGACCAGAACTGAAAAGGTTATTATTTTGAGCCATATTTCATGTTTGTTCAAGGGCTCAACCCTGTTTGAGCCCTCCATTTGGTACTTGCTTCAACACCCTTTTAAATGCCATAATCTTGCATAGAATTTCTAGTCTATGAGTGATCTGTTTTCGAGCATAATGTAAACTGTAAGAGGGCCTATTTTGAGCCCATCTTCAACATTGAAGAAGGGCGCAACCCTGTTTGGGTCCCCTATCTTACACTTACTTCATAATCTCTCCGATTTACCGTAAATTTGCATGATTTGTTTGGCCTATATGTAAATTGTTTTGGAGCATGTCATGAACTGTGAGTAAGGTTATTTTGTGTTCCTATACAACTTTGTAGAAGGGATCAACCTTTTTTGGGGCCTCCATGTTATACCTACCATTATACCCCTCTTTGGCCCCCATTTTGCATGCTTTTTTTTGGCTTATCTAGCTTCTGTTTTCGGCCATGATCAGAACTGAAAGTGGTTATATTTTGACCTTATTAGTATATTTCATGAAGGGTCTTTGCTTGTTTGATAAATTTTTGGCCTACTTCATGTTATACCCTCTTATGACCTATTTCTTGCATGGCATTTTTGGGCATGTTTTCATACTGATTTGAGGGATGTCATCTACTGTAAATGTTCATATTTTTATTCCCTCTTCAGTGTTGTAGAAGGGTGTTTTTCCATTTGGGCTTTGCATATACCACTTGCTTCATAGCCTCCCTTGTGAGGCCATTTTTTGCATACCATTGTTGCCCTATCTATGCTTGCTGTTTGGCCATATTTTAGACTGGAAGATGCTTATTTTGGGGCTGCCTTGCTACTGTATTTTCATTCCATGTCCATATTGTGCATGCATTGCATAGCTATAGGCCATTTCGGGTGCCTAGATTTGCATTTCGGGACCATTCCTTGCATTTGGTGTCATTTCGCCGTCTTTCGGGACTGTTTTCCCCCATATTTCAGTGCTGAAATTCCATTGGCGTGTTTGCATATCATTCTCTATGTCATTTCATGCCTTAATACCATTGCCTCGGTTTGCGTGCCCGTGTGCACGCATTTCGAGGCACTTCATTTTCATCCATCGGCCTCTTATTGAGTGTGGCTGAGGCTCTCTCATGTTAGTGTAAGTCCATATTGCATTCTGTATGCCATTTTAGTCTCATTGCATCGTGTATGCCATTTTCTCGGTTTGCGTACCCGTGTGCACGCATTTCGAGGCACTTCATTTTCATCCATCGGCCTCTATGTGAGTGTGGCTGAGGCTCTCTCATGTTGGTGTAAGCCCATTATTGCATTGCGTATGCCATTTCATCCATAGCATTGTGTATGCCCGGTTGTGTATTACCTCGTGTAGCGTGTATGCCATTCCATAACATTGTGTATGTTAGGATTGTATTTAGTTGCATTTCATGCATATCATGCATATTGCATCGTGTTCGGGATAGGAGTTAGCCCGGCACGGGAAACGAGGCACGTTCGTACTCCGAGTAACGGAACGGGTCTCAATTCCCAAGTCACCGACACTCCGGATTACCCATGATGGAGTTAGGTTTTGTTGTAGCATTCATCGCATTCATCCTATATTGAGTTGTGCAATCCGACTCCTCGGCCATCATGCATCGATATGCGTGATTGGTGGCACGAGGATCGAGGCATGCATATATTTGTGAAATACATTGCTATGCCCCTTTCCTGCTCTCTGTTGCAGCAAAATGAGAATCAGCAACTTTTCGGAGTCTGGCACGCATTTCGAGAAACATTGCAAACAGAGGCTAATTGGGGCATCCCAGTGGATTTCGAAAAGGCAGCCAGCATACATCATTCAGCGGAAGTGAGGCAGCCCCTGGCTTGCATGCCAGTTTACAGTTTTCTTAGTTAATTTGTTAATTAATTAGGAATTTGTATATTATTCGGACTGTAATATTCTATATTCGGACTGTATTATTTATTCGGACCCTCTGCGCGAGGGCATAATTGTAATAAGTGTGGGTGAGTGTGATGTATGTCTTCCAACCCCACGTCTTTCTTCCCTTTTATTTACCCGCTTATGATGGTTAGATTAGGGCATATTTCAATTAGCATACAGTATGACAGCATGTTTGCATCATTCATCTGTTTTGCACGCACCGGGCTCGGCGCATCATACAAACTGCATTTGTATTTCAATTCCAAATTGAATACGTGTTAGTTGTAGCATTCATATGCCATGTTTAGAATAGCCGAGCCTGCTATAGTTGCATTATTGCATGTGTTGCATTAGGCATTCTGTATAATTAGGATCATGCATGATTTCTAATCAGTTTCTGTTTTGGCTTGGAGTACTCGGTGAGTTTTATGCTTTAGCATCCTTGCATGCGTGTGAGTGCCATGAATAGCATGCTTACCATGAGGCTATGTGCTTATGTGATATAACTGCCTTGAATGCCTGTGGGTGGAGGTTGGTTACTTGGATTGGACAATTCATCAAATGTTTGTTTTAAGCCCACTAGATAGTGGCAAAATCATGTTTTCTAAGCCCACCTGAGGGTGGCAAATCCACGTCTTAGCCTACCTGCGGGTAGCACCATCAAACCATTTTCAAACAAACAAACATGAAATGTTTTGTTCCAATTCAGGCGACCAGTCTATACTTGTTTGCTGCGAGCATCACATAGTAACCTAGGCTAATAACCGGAATAAGAACATACAATGTTTTCAAAAAAGATATCATGGTTAGTAGAGGCCGGTCTTTGACCGGGCGAGCGGGGGTGCTCACGAAGTGACCTTCCCCAATCGTACCCAAGTTCCCGAGCCGAGGCAACTTTGGTGATGACGGACACGTGGCCTTTGGCACCGAGTCAGGGTTTCCTAAATTTCCCATTAAAAAACATTTAGGTGGCGACTCTGTATCTGGCAAAGCAGTCCATGTTTGGCACTTCTTTCAAAAAAATCTGTTTTCAAAACGATTTGCCGGATTTGGACTCTTTGGTTCAAGATTAAGAACCGTGACATTTGAGTCCTTCGAACTGTAGTGACCCGATATCGAACCAGAACGGGGGGACTTCGCACTCCTCCCGGGATGCGTTCGGGGACGTCTACAGTTTCTGGCGACTCTGCTGGGGATTTAGAGAACTTGACTCGAACTCATGATATCTGGTTTTGACTACACTTGTGTGTTTCTTTGCATTGCATTTGCATTGGTGCGCCTAGGACACCGTGTTTGCCATCTGCTATTCCTGAGCGGTTTGCCGGAGGCTTGTCTTGTCAAGGCATGTCCATAAGGCTGACCGGTTACGGGCTCTGCCAGCATGGGAACACAAACCCCGGTTTTACCGGGGCACCCTTTTTGACCATTCGACCTAGTGCATATTCGGATCCATAGTGACCATTCCAAACTAGGACAGGTTGCTTACCCGTTTATAGGTTGTTTGAAACCGCTGCGTGCGTAGTGAAACCCTAGTTCCTGACAAAATAGGACAGGGAAACCCTACCCCAACATAGGGGTGTTTTGGCTCTCACTTATCTGTTATGTGCTTTTAGAGTGCGTCTCTACAGGAATGCATGTATCAGTTTGCAAGTTTGGGCATCAGGCCTGCGGGCACCAGTATTCAGTATTTTGGAATCAGTTATCTGGGTATCAGAAGTTTGAGGCAGAATTTGGGGCAGAATTCAGTAGAGGGCACAGTCATCCTTATGCTCATATCTGTTTTGGTGAAGTTAGGCTGAGATGCTACATGTTTTCCTTTTGCTAGGTAGTCCTGGAACCATAGCTTCAGAAGGCTCCGAAATCCCCCGGGTACATTGGACTAGTGCTGATAGACTTTGTTAGGTCAGAGATTCAATTCAAGGGCAACCAGTGTTCTTTCGCTGAGGCAAGGCAAAGAAAGGCCAGTCAGGGCTCCGGTTCATCTGATCCGTCAGTCACCAGTCACATCACCTTTGTTCAGACTCAGCAGACCGTGATGGCACAGGGTTCGGAAGAATTTGTGGCCGTGATAATAGCGCTAAATTAGGGAACTGCCATGCAGGCTGAGACCAGTATTGAAACGCAGTGCCCATCTGGGGCGTCTGCCTCACATCCAGCTTTGGGACCCCAGCCGAACTTTGACCCACTTCCGCCAGCTGAAGATTTGCAGGGTCCAATCCTCGAGAAGGGTTGGCTCAAGCCCGAGTTTTCAGACCCCTGGTGCAGCCTAATGAGAGGCTTTATCCCCTTGATGCTAATGACCTCGATCTGACCGCAGTGAAAATTGCGAACCGAGAAGCAATTCAAAAAGGCACAGGGCCTTAACTCCATTCCCGACATTGAGGATGGATACACCGAGACTGCCGTACGGCTCCCAGACAGATTCAAAATGCCACATATTGACCGTTTCGACGGGTCTGGGATCCAATGGTACATATCCGACTTTTCTTGGATGTCCTGAAGCCGATGGGTTTGACTAAGCCACAGAAACTCTCTCTGTATGGAAGAACCTGTCCGGGTGTAGCAGCCACTTGGTATGCCTAATTGGAGGATACAGTGAAGCAAAATGGGAAGAACTGGCTGAGGCCTTGTCGATCAGTATTCCTACAATACCCAAGTTGAAATGACCATCCAAGAGCTTGAAGCAACCCGCCAAAACCCAAAAGAGCCTTTTGTGAAATTTGTTGCGAGGTGGAGAGCAAAGGCAGCACAGATGACAGATCGCCGCCCTTCTGAGAGGGATCAAGTGCAGATGATGGTGCGAACCTCGAGCATGATATGTTGCAGAAATTGATAGTGGCTCCGCTATTCACTTTCAAAAGTTTGCATGAACTGGGGGTTCAGGTCGAGAATGCGTTCAACAGTGGGATCATTCCCAGAACAAGTGAACCGACAAGGAGGGCGATTTCAAGGAGTACCAATGCCGGAAGTAGCACTATTCCCGAACCCACTGAAATCAATACAGTCGCCACAGCCAACCCTTTTGCCAATCCAAGCCTACAAACAGCCGACCCAGCCCGAGCTCAGGCAGAACTTTCACCCCTCTATATGAGCCTGACTAGCGCACTAAAACTCCTGATGGAAAGAGGGCATCTCAAACCCCTCGATCCTCAACCTCTTCCCGACCCACTCCCAGCCAGACATAACCCGCCAAGTACTGTATGTACCATCAGCAGCGCGGTCATGGCACCGACCGTTGCTACCGCCTTCGTCATGAGGTCCAAAATCTCATCGACCGGACGATAGCTCCACCTTCAGACCCCAATGACCAAACATTCCCACCTACCTCAATCTCATCCATATACTGCCATCCACCTATGACCCCAGCATATACATCACCCCGGCCCATCTACCCAAGCCTGAGGTGTTTATCCCAGAAAGCATGGACTTATGCATGATGGGTGCACCTGAACCCCAATCATCTCAAACCCATGAACCCACTACTTTGAGCTGATGAGGATGATAAAGATCTTCAAAGAACTGTGACGATCTGGCCTCCGGACATTGGCTCCATCATCGACCACACCACATACTGGGATTTCATGTCAAAAGGCTCCCCAGTCTTGGACGGGGCATTTGAGGAAGGCCAATCCCTTGGCAAAGTGGAGGCGAGTGGAAAGAACAAGATAGGGGCGGCATGGATCCCCATGAACATCTTCTGTTGGCTGTTGAGGCTTTGAAAGCCGAGGGACTGAACAAAGAGCAAGTGCTCGCAGTTGTTGCAAAAACTGTGGATGACACTTTCGCCACTCAAGTTGGGGCAGTTTGAATCAAAGGGCAAGGGAGAAGGGCCGTCATACCAGAAATCCTTGTAGCTCTAATCCTCCACTCAGAAGAGATCAGCAAACCAGGCCAGCACCTGCCAATCCCTTTGCTGGTGCGCCAGCAAAAATCCACAAACCCAGAAGTACCAACCCCGAGGTCAGAGGGTCTTCCATGCCCTCCACATGCCTTTGTCCAAAGCTTTCCAAATCCTTGTTGGACAAGGCCATCTCAAACCCCTTGAGCCTCGGCCTCTCCCGAACCCTCTTCCGGCTACACATGATGCTACCCAGTACTGCGCATACCATCAGCAAACTGGCCATACTACCGACAACTGCTTCCGTCTTCGCCATGAAGTACAGGATCTTTGACAAGGGGTGTCCTCCCGCCGAGCTCAGCAAAGTCTATCGGCACTGGGTCAGTGAACTTGGGGGATAATGTGATGTGATCGAGGGATGAACCACCTGCGGATGGCGCTCAGATTACTCCTCCAGGAATGGCATGCACTGTTTTGAGCAATGCAAATACAGTTTGTGTTACATTCTGACTTGGGTATTGGTCAGTCTGTTGTTTTGTTTTGAGTCTGTCTTTTTGTTTTGAGTCAGTCTTTTTTGTTGGGTCTGTCTTGTTGTATCGAGTCAGTCCTGTTGTATAGGAGTCGGGTGATTCCGGGGGTGTTACCTCGGGCGTCACCATTTTGTTTGTGTTTGTCTTTTTGTTTTGTTTTGAGTCTGTTTCTGCCAGGGAGCCAGTTGTGCCAACAGATTTTGAATGAAACAGCAGTGATTTTCGCTCTGCATTTGCTTCTGCCGTGTGCTAGTTGTGCCGAATTTGAATGAAATGGCAGTGCATTCCACCTGCTCTCTTGTGCCTTGAAGTCATTGTAATGACCTGAGTTTTTCAAAACTTTTTTGAACACTGCGGTGAAAACGAAGAGGAAGGAATTCCTCGGGATTTGCAAAACTTTGATCATTTGAGAGAAAGAGAGGCGTGCTAAGCCCTTAATGAATGAAATCATGCTTGTTAACGTGAGTACTAAGAAGGACCCTGGCTTGATCCAGACTGGTTTCACACTATCTTCAGCGCGAGCGATTTGTCGCTTTCTTAAAAAACTTTCAAAAAATGTTTTGCGCGGTCCTGCGAAGACCTGTGTGGAATCGTTCTCGAGATTGTGCGGCTTAGGATCGCTCTCAGCCTCGAGACTCAACCCCTTTGCTTCCAAACCTTGAACTTGAATTCAGAAGGTTCAACGGTCAACTACGTGAGGCCTGTGTGGCCAGATTTGAAGCAGCCCTCGAACAAGAGGCCAAAGTCATCAAGAAGATCAGAGATCAGAAGAAGCTTGCAAAGCTAGAACAGAAGTACCCTTCGAACTAGGGGCAAAAATGTCCGATGTGCTCGAAGAGCCGAAGATGGATCCTTCTGCAATCAATACAACAGCCACTCTCCTGGATATAGGCTTCAATCTCAAAACCATTTGGCATGGACTGTTACACTTTTACCCTTTGAGAGGCTCGCTGGGCCGAAAACCCAAAGGGCGACCCAGGCAAAAGTTAGAGCAAGAAAAA
This sequence comes from Camellia japonica, assembly GCA_030407325.1. Taxonomy (NCBI): domain Eukaryota; kingdom Viridiplantae; phylum Streptophyta; class Magnoliopsida; order Ericales; family Theaceae; genus Camellia; species Camellia japonica. The sequence continues at coordinate 98,998,192 of JAPPVO010000003.1, forward strand.
GAAAAAAAAAAAAAAAGAAGAAAAAGCAGAAAAAAAAAAAAAAAAAAAAAGAAAAAGAAAAAAAAAAAAAAAAAAAAAAAAAAAAAAGAAAAGAATGAAAAGAATGAAAAGAAAAGAAAAAAAGCTCGCAAGGTTGAAAACCTGCAACAGGCGCCTTGGCAAAAGTTAGAGCATAAAAAGGAGAGGTTAAATACCCGAGTGTACCTTAACCCCGAACTACGTAAGGCTTGATTCCCATGTTTGGGATACGTAGGCAACTTCATTCTGAAGTCCAGCCGTAAAACACTTCAATTTGATTGTGTCCATGCGATGGTTCTGGTCATCTTTGTCTTCTCTGTATCTGAGGATTTGGTTGTGTTCGTCACTCTGAGGACTGACACAATGCGCTGCGGTGCCATTCAAACAAGGGGCAACTTTCCGTTGCCATGCAGTTCTCTTCAAGCACGAGGCAATTTTCCTTCGAATCTGAGGTTGTGCATCTCGAGAGTGGGTTCTATGCTCGTTGAGCAGTGGCCGTTTGCAAAAATAGTTTTTAAGAATTTTTACTGAGGTGACTAATTTCCTCGAAAATTGTTTCATCTTTTCCAAAAACGGGACCATTTCTTGGACCCAAAAAGGAAAATTTTCAGTGCTCATAGCCTGACTTGCATGATTTCAAATCAAAAATCGAACAAGCATGTTAATCTAACTCTCATTTTGGTTAAAATTGTTTTAGTAGAAAAATCAAAACAAAAATGGTCAAAATAATGAACTAGGGGCATAGTTGAGTCAGGTGTTCTGTCTTTTCCCTTTGTCAAAATACTTGCTAAAAAGGGCACTCTACTTGCCGGAAAGGGCACCGTATTCGCCAGAAAAGGGCACAACAAAGGGCTGAAAGCTCTCTCACCCTCCAAGCAACGAAGTATCAAGCCAAGTGCGAAGCACGAACTGGAATGGGGCAAGATATTCCACTCCATCATCTGGACAGATCTTATCACGTCCAAACTCCCCAGCAAAGCATCATCAACCGATGTTAGCTGCAGATTTGCTACACACTCAATTGTAGCGCAACCCTTCTATGGGAGGAATTCACTAGCTGTGAGCGGAAGAAAGAGAATCTAGCAGCATGCTAAGGGCAAGAGCCCGCAACTTCCTATTTATCCATCAACCACCCAGGGGAGGGATTGAAAAATGAGAGATTGAAGAATAGAGAGATGTGCGATGAGAGAAAAAATGAGAAAAGGGCTTTTTCAGAAAACAAGAGATTGAGTGCCCGAGCGATGTGAGAGACACAAATAAGAAAGGGTGGGAAACAATACCCAGTGAAACAGGCTCCCTGTATACATCTGTGTGTCGTGTCTCTTGTTTTGTTTGTCTCGATTCCTGCTTTGAGTCGTCCCGAGTGTGTCTCGTTGTGTTTAGGTCGTTTACCTTTTTTTTTTTTTTTTTTTTTTGTGTGTTGGGACGTTTTGGCTGTGGTCAGTTGTAGGCTCAATACCCAGTTGAGAATCCTCTTCTCATTTTCAAAAGAAAAATCATCCTGTGCTCAGAGTGCTGTGCCATTCTCCACATTTGTGCAAAACAGAATTGGTTCTTTCATAAAGCCGCAGGGTTCAACCCAGGTCATGTGAGAACAGTAAAACCAGGACCTATCTGAAGCTATTTAGGTTCCGGACTGCAAAGCAAAAGAAAAGAGGGAAAATTTGGAACATCTTAGCATGTCTCAACTTTAGCAAAATCCGAGACTACATTCCAGGTGCACCTTCTCAGGCCTCGCTGTTTCTCTGGAGTATGAGTGTGTCTCGACCCTAAGTGTAAGCCTGCTTCAAGTCAGAATGGCAGTCCAAGCAGCACCAGAGGGTTTCACGTGCAGATATTATCTCTCGCCAATATGAACAGGGTGTGCCCTTTTTAAGCTGAGTATGTTGTGAAGTCCTCTAAGAAGCAAATCAGAGGCACCAGAGTACATATTTGATGCTCCTCTATTGCATAGAATGTGAGCTTTCATACACACTGTTGTTGCATGCGTGCCGCGCATCGTTATGATTCATGCATAGAATATGCTTGCTTTTAATATTGCATAGAATGTACTTCCATACTTGCATAGAAAATGCTTGTATCTATTGCATAGAAAATGCCCCCATACTTGCATAGAAGATGCATTTTATCACACTTTCTTGTGCATTTTATCTCGCTCGCACTGTCTTGTGCACTTACACGTTGTATCTCACTTGCACTGTCTTGTGCATCTTGTGGTTGTATCTCACTCGCACTATCTTGTGCATTACATATCAATCGCGCTGTTTAGCGTATCGCACTGTCTTGTGCATTTCAAATCACTCGCGCTGTTTAGCGTATCGCGCTATCTTGTGCATTTCAAATCAATCGCGCTGTCTAGCGTAACGCACTATCTTGTGCATTTCAAAATCAATCGCGCTATTTTGCGCACCTAAATCGCACTGTTTTGTGCAGTTTACATTCGCGCCATTTTGTGCATCGCACTGTTTTGTGCAGTTTATCATTCGCGCTATCTTGCGCACCTCAATCGCACTGTTTTGTGCAGTTTACATTCGCGGCATTTTGCGCATCGCACTGTTTTGTGCAGTTTACATTCGCGCTATTTTGCGCATCGCACTGTTTTGTGCAGTTTATCATTCGCGCTATTTTGCGCACCTCGATCGCACTGTCCTGTGCTTTGCATATCACATCGCACTATCTTGTGCATTTCAAATCAATCGCGCTGTTTAGCGTATCGCACTATTTTGTGCATTGTATCATTCGCGCCATCTCGCGCGTCCCACCTACACTTGTTAGTGCATTACATTTCACTCGCGCTATTTTGCGCATCGCACTATTTTGTGCACATTACTTGCGTTGTGCATGCATTTTATCGTGCTATCTTGCGCACCTTACCTGTATCACACTGCTTTATGCATTCACTCGCCGACACCGCGTGTGTCAAACTTTCGGAATCACAGGAATCACATTGAATATATGTTGTTAGCATATTGTTCTTGTTGAGTTTCTCCCTTTTTGCAGGCACGATATTGTATGTACGGTTCATTTGAGGCTGGTGCGACCAGACGAATCGTGAAGGTATCATATCTTCTCCGTGTGAGACGCGACGAGAATTGAATAATTCTCCGCATTCCTAACTGCATGAAATGTAGTTGTTGCTTTGCATTCTTGCTTAAAACTGTTGCATCTATTTGCGAATACTTGCTTCATTACAGCTTGCTGCACTTGCATGATCATTGAATTACATCTGATCCTGTGCATATCATTTTGCATTTTGCCCCCTTTGCCTACGGGCACGCCTGCGGGCACATCTCTGTTTATCTTGTATGATTGCCTAAGTCTTCGGCCTTGTCAAAAATGGGTCGTCTCTGGGCTTTGACATTCACTCCCGTCACTTGTGACTTCCGAGTTCTGTCAAAGAGGGGCAACTGTAGACACCCCATTTTTGACCGACCTTGAGACTCAGACGTCACCGATTGAGCGCTCGGTGATGTTGCATATTGTGCTCGTTCAGAAGTCTCAGAGTCTCGGCTGTGAGCCCTGCCTCCGGACTTCCGAACCCTTTTCTGTACTTTTCCTCGGTTCGCGAACCAGGCTCGGTTTTCTCTATTTTTGTTCCTGAGGGGAGGGAGAGGTCCCGTAGACCATCTCTCAGTGGCCGTGGGCTACTTTTCGTGGCCGTAGGCCATTTTGCCCATTTCGGAGCCCGGTTCCCGGTTTTCGGAGCCGTCAGGCCGTGTGCCTTAGTTCGGGACCGCCTAACCATCTCCGATTGCTCTGATTTTTGGCATGCATCTTATTTGCTCCCTTTTGAGGGACACTGGGGTCCGAGGGACCGACTTCGTGGTCGAACACCACTCCCGATGCCCAACAGTCAGTTTTCGGGGTCCCGAACTGCGCGTTTCGGCCCCCGAACCTTCATTTCGCATCGGTTTGGGTTCATTTTTGGTGGAGGCCTTATTTTCATGGTTAGGAAGCTTGTAGGAGGGTGGGAGGCCAGCAATTGTTTTGACAACCAACTTTTTGTTTGGTCAAAAGTGGTTTAGCATGAATTCAGGAAGGAGAAAAGTCTGCGCGGCTTCACCGAAATGGGCGTAACTCTTTGCACAAGAGGAATTAAAATATGAGGCCACCACCATTGGAAAGCTTACTTCCGGGGGTTCATTTTTCACTCAAGAATCTCCTAAGTCCAAATCCGGGGGGAGGAGATATGGTTGGTTGAAGTCCGGTTGGACTGAATCTGCGCGGCTTTACGGAAACTGGCATAACTTTTTCTACAGGAGGAATTTTAATGCAAGGTTTGCGGCATTGGAAAGCTAACTTCAAGGGCTACATGGCCGGCCACTTTTATGGCTTGAACCTTTTGACCCTAGCCGGCCGGCCATAGGGAGTGGCCGGCCGGCCACCTGCAACCAAAGTACCTAGCCGGCCTGCTTCCTCAGTGGGGGTGTATTATAGCTGTATATCTGTTTTTTCCCAAAAATATCTGTACCCGGGGGAAGCTTTTGGAGGAAAACTTGGTGTGATTTTCCTCCTACCTTGCTCCCTCTCTTTGGCCTATATAACCAGCTGCCCAACTCTTGTTTTGGGGTTACAAAAAATCCCTAAGAGGCCTCACATTCATATCTCTCTCCATCTCTCTCAAATTCTCAAGTTTTGGTTCCATTTCTTCATCATCATCAAGCACCACCATCACCACTCCATTTCCAGCAGCAAGGAGAGGTTCTTCAGAGGCTTAGAAGCAACATTCCTCAAGCCAAGAGGTAGCAAAAGTGTGGTCTTCAAGGGTAAGTGGCCATTTCCCTCTTTTGTAGCATTTTCTTGCCTCATCTCTTAGGCCTATTTGCTTACTGTTTTGGGCTCCGACCAGAACTGAAAAGGTCATTATTGCGAGCCAGATTTCATGTTTGTTCAAGGGCTCAACCCTGTTTGAGCCCTCCATTTGGTACTTGCTTCAACACCCTTTTAAATGCCATAATCTTGCATAGAATTTCTAGTCTATGAGTTATCTGTTTTCGAGCATAATGTAAACTGTAAGAGGGCCTATTTTGAGCCCCTTTTCAACATTGAAGAAGGGCGCAACCCTGTTTGGGTCCCCTATCTTGCACTTACTTCATAATCTCTCCGATTTACCGTAAATTTGCATGATTTGTTTGGCCTATATGTAAATTGTTTTGGAGCATGTCATGAACTGTGAGTAAGCTTATTTTGTGTTCCTCTACAACTTTTTAGAAGGGATCAATCTTGTTTGGGGCCTCCATGTTATACCTACCATTATACCCCTCTTTGGCCCCCATTTTGCATGCTTTTTTTTGGCTTATCTAGCTTCTGTTTTCGGCCATGATCAGAACTGAAAGTGGTTATATTTTGACCTTCTTAGTATATTTCATGAAGGGTCTTTGCTTGTTTGATGAATGTTTGGCCTACTTCATGTTATACCCTCTTATGACCTATTTCTTGCATGGCATTTTTGGGCATGTTTTCATACTGATTTGGGGGATGTCATATACTGTAAATGTTCATATTTTTATTCCCTCTTCAGTGTTGTAGAAGGGTGTTTTTCCATTTGGGCTTTGCATATACCACTTGCTTCATAGCCTCCCTTGTGAGGCCATTTTTTGCATACCATTGTTGCCCTATCTATGCTTGCTGTTTGGCCATATTTTAGACTGGAAGATGCTTATTTTGGGGCTGCCTTGCTACTGTATTTTCATTCCATGTCCATATTGTGCATGCATTGCATAGCTATAGGCCATTTCGGGTGCCTAGATTCGCATTTCGGGACCATTCCTTGCATTTGGTGTCATTTTGCCATCTTTCGGGACTGTTTTCCCCCATATTTCAGTGCTGAAATTCCATTGGCGTGTTTGCATATCATTCTCTATGTCATTTCATGCCTTAATACCATTGCCTCGGTTTGCGTGCCCGTGTGCACGCATTTCGAGGCACTTCATTTTCATCCATCGACCTCTTATATGAGTGTGGCTGAGGCTCTCTCATGTTAGTGTAAGTCCATATTGCATTCTGTATGCCATTTTAGTCTCATTGCATCGTGTATGCCATTTTCTCGGTTTGCGTACCCGTGTGCACGCATTTCGAGGCACTTCATTTTCATCCATCGGCCTCCTATGTGAGTGTGGCTGAGGCTCTCTCATGTTGGTGTAAGCCCATTATTGCATTGCGTATGCCATTTCATCCATAGCATTGTGTATGCCCGGTTGTGTATTACCTCGTGTAGCGTGTATGCCATTCCATAACATTGTGTATGTTAGGATTGTATTTTAGTTGCATTTCATACATATCATGCATATTGCATCGTGTTCGGGATAGGAGTTAGCCCGAGCACGGGAAACGAGGCACGTTCCGTACTCCGAGTAACGGAACGGGTCTCAATTCCCAAGTCACCGACACTCCGGATTACCCATGATGGAGTTAGGTTTTGTTGTAGCATTCATCCGCATTCATCCTATATTGAGTTGTGCAATCCGACTCCTCGGCCATCATGCATCGATATGCGTGATTGGTGGCACGAGGATCGAGGCATGCATATATTTGTGAAATACATTGCTATGCCCCTTTCCTGCTCTCTGTTGGAGCAAAATAGAGAATCAGCAACTTTTCGGAGTCTGGCACGCATTTTGGGAAACATTGTAAAACAGAGGCTAATTGGGACATCCCAGTGGATTTCTGAAAAGGCAGCCCGGCATACATCATTCAGCGGAAGTGAGGCAGTCCCTGGCTTGCATGCCAGTTTACAGTTTTTCTTAGTTAATTTGTTAATTAATTAGGAATTTGTATATTATTCGGACTGTAATATTCTATTATTCGGACTGTATTATTTATTCAGACCCTCTGCGCGAGGGCATAATTGTAATAAGTGTGGGTGAGTGTGATGTATGTCTTCCAACCCCACGTCTTTCTTCCCTTTTATTTACCCGCTTATGATGGTTAGATTAGGGCATATTTCGATTAGCATACAGTATGACAGCATGTTTGCATCATTCATCTGTTTTGCACGCACCGGGCTCAGCGCATCATACAAACTGCATTTGTATTTCAATTCCAAATTGAATACGTGTTAGTTGTAGCATTTCACATGCCATGTTTAGAATAGCCGAGCCTGCTATAGTTGCATTATTGCATGCGTTGCATTAGACATTTCTGTATAATTAGGATCATGCATGATTTCTAATCAGTTTCTGTTTTGGCTCGGAGTACTCGGTGAGTTTTATGCTTTAGCATCCTTGCATGCGTGTGAGTACTGCCATGAATAGCATGCTTACCATGAGGCTATGTGCTTACGTGATATAACTGCCTTGAATGCCTGTGGGTGGAGGTTAGGTTACTTGGAGTGGGACAATTCATCAAATGTTTGTTTTAAGCCCACTAGATAGTGGCAAAATCATGTTTTCTAAGCCCAGCTGAGGGTGGCAAATCCACGTCTTAGCCTACCTGCGGGTAGCATCATCAAACCATTTTCAAACAAACAAACATGAAATGTTTTGTTCCAATTCAGGCGACCCAGTCTATACTTGTTTGCTGCGAGCATCACATAGTAACCTAGGCTAATAACCGGAATAAGAACATACAATGTTTTCAAAAACAGATATCATAGTTAGTAGAGGCCGGTCTTTGACCGGGCGAGCGGGGGTGCTCACGAAGTGACCTTCCCCAATCGTACCCAAGTTCCCGAGCCGAGGCAACTTTGGTGATGACGGACACGTGGCCTTTGGCACCGAGTCAGGGTTTCCTAAATTTCCCATTAAAAAACATTTAGGTGGCGACTCTGTATCTGGCAAAGCAGTCCATGTTTGGCACTTCTTTCAAAAAAACCTGTTTTCAAAACGATTTGCCGGATTTGGACTATTTGGTTCAAGATTAAGAACCGTGACATTTTGAGTCCTTCGAACTGTAGTGACCCACTATCGAACCAGAACGAGGGGGATTCGCACTCCTTTCGCCCGGGATGCGTTCGGGGACGTCTACAAGTATCAACCACTAAAAGGTAGGCAAAGTAATTGCAAAATCCACATGTACATAATCAGTAAAGATATATATATACATATAGCCTATATTACATGAATTCAGGAACACATCAGACTTCAGACTGTTGGTAAGTTTCAAGCTACGTTACACGGACTAGGGTGCGGGTATCGGGTGTGGGTGCGTATCTAGGGGCTGGACACTTCAAAACTAAAAAATTAAGGATATGTGGATATGGATCCAAATTTGGATATGGATACGGGGATACGTTAAATAGTTATTCCTTAAATATATTTATTATATGAAGATGAGTTAAATAGTTAAGAAATAAAAGATTCTGTTAAAAAATAACAAATAAAAATTATATTAGGCATAAAATAAATTATATTATATATGATATATTTTATATTATATATGATAAAAATTATAATTTATAAATTATATTTATATTATTTATAATAAATTATTATCACGGAGACTGGGGAGATTGACGCAGATGTGGTCCATAAAATTAAGGCAGGGATATTGTGCAATAAACAAGTACCCACTAGACTAAAAAGGAAGTTCTATAGAACGGCTATTAGACTAACAATGTTGTATGGAACGAAATGTTGGGCAACTAAGAAACAACATGTGACAAGATGAGTGTTGCTGAGATGAAGATACTAAAGTGGATATATGGCAAGACTAGAAAAGACAGAATTAGAAATGAGTATATTCGAGAATGGGTAGGAGTAGTACCGATAGAAGATAAGTTAAGAAAGAATAGATTGAGATGGTGTGGTCATACACAATAGACATCAACAGAGGTAACGGTGAAGAGATGCGATACAATGATGGTAGATGATAGTGTTAGGAGAAGTGACAGATCTAGATTAATGAGGACTAATGTAGTGAATAGAGATATGACTCTCCTTAATTTGACTAACGAAAGTCGAGTGGAGAAGAATGATTCATGCAACCGACCCCATTTGATGGGACTTAAGGTTTGGCTTGGTTTGGTTTGGTTTGGTTTGGTTATTATTTATGATAAATTATACTAAATATTATTTATGTTAAATTATTTAATTAGGGTGAGAAAAGAGGAGATTGAGAGTGAGAGGTGAGAGACAAAAACAGATCAAAGAGAGAGACAAAGAGGAGATCGAGAGTGAGAGAAGAGTAAAGACGATCGAGAGACAAAAACGATCGAGAGTGAGAGAAGAGAGAAGAGAGAAGACAATTGAGAGAGACGAAGATGATTGCAGCTTGAGATGAAGATCGAAGCCCTAATCATAGGTATGCCACTGTATCCATCTTCTCTATGCCCTATCCTGGCCAGATTCCATACCCGCACCAGTACCCGTACCCGTGTCGTATCGTGTCGACACAAGTATTTCACCAAAACTAATGAGTCTCTATGACGTAGGTTTCAAGGTCATGCATTCATCGACTCCACAAATTTTAAGGCAAATGACACAATCAAATTCATAAGGTTTCAGCAATTATATCCTCTAAATGAAAAGAGTGCTTCATAACATAAACAGTCTACTATTATATATGGACTTTAGTTTTTATTTTATAATAGATAAATGAATAGATGAAAGCCTGCTCTAAAACTTCTAGAATATGTCTCCAGCTTTTATTAAAGTAACAAAACTCATCTTCCAAGAAGAAACCCTGAGGAGAATCAATTTAACTCTTATTGTTGTTCCCTAGGGAATTCATAACTTGGTATCTAGGTCTATTTAGTGAGCACAAACATAGTATTAATATTTCTTGAGGCCAACTAGGTGAGGTTTTTCTATCAAAGCTAGGATCCTTGCTCTTTAGAAGCGATTAAGACAAGAAATTAGGGTTGGTTTGTGTAGCATATTCCTTGTTGTCAAGTTAACTACAGTGGAGGCTTGCCTAAATGTTCGATAGCCACTAAGCCACTCGAAGGATAACTGGTCACCTCATGACAAGCAGAACAAGAACCAGCCAAATTGATCAAAGAAAATTTGGGCTCTTTTTGATTGACTTCTCAGAATTTGTTTTCTGAATTTTTTTTTTTATTTTTTTTATTGTTGTTTTTTTGTTCTGAAAAAAAAAATTAAATAAAAAAAATAATAAATTAGAAATTAATTTGACAAAAATAAACACTAAAAAGATACTTTTTGAATTTTTAAAAATTACTTCCCCCCCCCCCAAAAAAAAAAAAAAAAAAAAAAACCATATATAAATAATGACTTCCAGTTTTTGCATATTTTTTAGCTTCTTTTTTTTTCTTTTTTTTGGGGGGGTTGGGGGGGGGGGGGCTCTTATTTTCGTCCTTAGTGAACTTTTTTTAAAATTTTCCAAAAAAACTTTAAGCTTCTAGATTAAACTCGACAAGACGAACCCAAAAATTATAATTTTTTAAAAAAATTTCCAAAAAAAATCTAGAAAAGATAAAAATAAGCAAAAAATAATGATTTTTTTTTGCTTATTTTGGCTTTTTCAATTTTTTTAGGAATTTTTCTAAAAAATTGTACTTTTTATATTCGTCTCAACAGAATGGACCGGAAAAGTAAAAATGTTTGACATAATTTTTAAAAAAAAGTCACTGAAGACAAAAAAAAATGGGAAAAAGATGTGGCTTTTTTCTATGTTCCCAAACCTAGTTACATTTTTTTTTTACCAATCTAGTGTTTGAAACTTTTTAAAAAACCAGATTCTGAAAAATGAACCAAACAAAGCCTTGAATTTGGAGGAGTTGCGATAGTGTTTGAACGCCTTTGTTAGTTGGTACTTAATATTTACTTTCTTGATTGAGAGGCACACTTCAGTGGTCATCAGCAGAATTAGTTTGGAGAGCTAGGATTCTTGGAAGCAGGGAAATCTTGTGAAAGATATATTATAGATTTTTTATATTGTCAGGTGGGGGTGGAATATTGGTGGATAATGAAATCAGACGAGGGTGAGGTAAATGAGTTCCATAAAATTTATGTGATTTTCAGTCTTAAGATTATTATTTATGGTTCCTTGATCGAGCAGAATGAAGAACCATTATTCAAGTAACTAGTTTCAATTAGTTGAAGCCAGGCCTTGGTAACAGATGTCCCATCCTCTGTATTTCAAGTCCCCTTTCATAAAATAATTGATAGATTATCAGTAAGAGTTCATTCAAGGTATTAATTTTGAAAGCAATCAGGAAAAATAATAGTGCAACCAAGCAGTTAAAATAATTCTGTTAAAGTCAAAACATCCAAGACTTTTCAGCTCACAGGGTTCCCACATGATGCAAAGGAAAAACTTCAGAAATCCTAGACCTTTTCTATTGTCCACTAGCAACACAAATAATCAGTACATCCAAACCTTTTATATTGTCCATTAGCAACACAAATGATCAGTACATATAATGGTGTATTAGGCTAATCAGTTGAAACTTAAATGATGTGCAAGTATGCTGTTAGCACATCTTTTGTTCTTTTCCCTATCAAATTATTTGCAATGATTTTAAACTCCTTTAATGCTACCACCAGCCATGGACAGATGGTAATTGTTCTTTTTAAGCTCCTTTTCATTGTTTTTCTTCTTCTGAGATTTGATCAAAGTTGGACCATTGACGCTGTATTTGGTTGAGGGATTTGGGAAGAGAAAGGTAAAAGATAGGTGAAATGTGAATAAAATATAGCTACATTTCACCTAGTTTCACACACCTTTTTCCTTTCATTTTCCAAATCCCTTCCCAAATCTCCCAACCAAACACGGCGTAAAGCTTGCAAAGTGCAAATGTGATGAATTTCATAGAGAGATCCTCGATTGTGATGAATTGCACAATTGAGTGAATTCAACAGACACATTTGAAATATTACTCTAACCAGTGATGTTTCAGACATCACAAGAAGAATACTTGGCTCCACCCCCAAACCCATAAAAGGAAGCATCAAATATTCATAGCCTCGTCAATTTAAAAGCATTGATATACAGTCATTAAAACACCACCCTACTTGGGAAACCAAATATACTAATATAATTTCAAAGGTTACCTGGTTCATGAATTTGGTTGTAAACGAAATGCCAAATTTTGTTGGTACCATAGCAACCCCACGCTTTTTCCATCGATTATGAAAATTAAACTTTTCAACTTCTTTTCGAGCCTTCAGAAAGTCACATGATGACTTCAGTTCATTCCAAAGCCGCTGCAGGGTAGAGTGTTGAATTTGTCGACCAAAATGTAATACCGATCCTTCACTCAAAAAATTTATTTCCTGATTGGAAAGCCATTTTATGAAAGTTATTGACATATGCAACAGTGGCTACAAATCTGATCTATTACGTAAAACACAATGACAACAAAATATCATCAAGAGCAATGACTTACCCTAATCTCTTCGGGACTTTTCTTGAGTTCCAGGGCTATTCTTTGAATCCAATTTTCAGTAATAAGCATACCTTGAGGACAAATCAAGTAATAAGCATACCTTGAGGACAAAATTAGTGAAGCAAACCCTTCCGTTTATCTTGACATTTAGGATCTCATAGACATTCTCAGAATGAAACATAGCACATTCAAGTATAGCAAGAGACAAATCAAGTGAATTTCCAACATTATTGTATATTTCAAGATCAAGAGCAAGAACCTTTCCATCATTTTTAAATCCAACCTGCATAAAAAAATTTAGCTTTATTATTGACATGCTCCATCATATTTAAAATTTAGAGTTAATAAGAAGCACAAGAAAGTGCAATAACAAGCTTAAGGAGGTCTCATTAAAAAAGTTGCAAGAGAAAAGTTCCTCCTTTCTCCCTCACTACTTTTACCTTAAATGCAGAATCTATTTTGTAGTAAACAGTTAACCATGAGTAAAAAAAAAAAACACACACACAGAAGGTTGATAACAGGTTGTAGGAACAAATTCCATATCTTCAGTTGGTCTCCGGTTATATATACTGGTTAGATGCCAAAGTATTGCAGTTTATGGGACAGCTCCATAATTCAGTAAGATTATTTTGTTTTGACAAGTATTGTCCAACGGGTTCGACTATGGTACCCAAAAGTGGTATTTGGGTACCATACATAAAAATGAATTTTAGCCTTTAGATGGGAATCTTTAATCTGGACCATTAAAAAAAAAACCCGGTTGACCCAGTCACACACAGCTAACACACACACTCTTTCTCTCTTTGTCTCTATTATGTTTTGTGTCTCTTTCCCTCTCTACAGTAGACCCATGGTGTTCTGTTCTGCTTTTTTTCTTTTTCTTTTTTTCTTTTGAATGAGTTTGGTTCTGCTGACTGTCTCTATACTCTCTTTTCTCTCTATACTGTGTGAGGCTTTCTTCAAACCCTTCTCTCTCACACCCCGCCGGCCTGTTGTCGCCTCGATCCCATTGTTCCACCACCACCGGCGCAACCTCCGAAGCTCTGTTCAATGGCTTCCTCTGATAGAAACAAGAAGAAAAGGGTTTGCTTTCTATACTTTTTTTTTTTTTTTTTCTGAACCTTTAGACTTGTTCATGGCTCTTGGAGTGAATGTGCATATTTATAGATTGGTTTGCCTAATCCAATACAATGAGCAGTGAATATGCATATGAACCAAAAAAAAAAAAGTCTGCATACGAGAGAGAGAGAGAGAGAGAGAGAGAGAGAGCATTTTGTGGGTGTGGATCTATATTTCTAGAAGTTTGACTCATTGTGAAAAGTGTTGAAAGTGTTGAAAAGTGTTGAAAAATAAACTTTAATAATGTTTTTTGATTTTTTTTTTTTTTTTTTGGGGTTCAAAATCATGAAGTGTTTCTTTTTCTTTTTTTCTTTTTTTTTTTGTTCACAATCATAAAGTGTTTCTTTTTTTGTTTTTTCTGATTTGTTTTTTGGTTCAACCTCTGTTATTAAAACTACCCATTGAGTTCAACAATTTGGGGGTTAATGGACATAAGAGGTTGGAATTGGTATTGGTTTTTTGGGACGACACGGGAAGAGAGATTGTGAGATTTGAAAGAGAGAGAGAGAGAGAGAAGAGAGAGAGAGAGAGAGACATTTTTTTTGCTTCTGTTTTCTTTGGTAACGGAAGCAAAAAAATTGAAATTTTGTGTGGATTCTGAAGAAGAGGATTTTTTTGGGGGAGGGAGAGGGGTGGACACTTAGGGAGAGAATGTGTTGGAAAATGGTGGAGGTATTGATTGTTTTTGGCTTCTTCTTTGAGACAATAATACAAAGCTACTTTTGTAATATAAATTACAATATTGTTTGACAAGTAGGAATTCATCCTATTGCTCCCAACTAAATATGAATGAATTGGTTTAGTAATGTTATACAATAATAACTTTTTTAACATGAAATTTTCAGTGGAATTTTTTTTTTATATTCGTGCAATTTTTATTTTTATTTTTATTATCTCTTAGGAAGTTTTAGTCAAAAAGCCTTCCAAATTTGAAATGCAAAAAAAAAAATAAAAATAAATAAATAATCCAGTAAACACAAAGAAAATTGCTAAAATTCTCTTTTTATTTTTAGTTCCATTTAGACTAAAGCAACTATAAATAAAAAAGCAATTTGTGAAAATTAAAAAATTTTTAAATTATAAAGATGGTTCCCAGTTTGTTCTCATGGATCTGGTATTGTTCACTATTTTTTTCATGTAGTATGTTAAAAGGGCTACTGCTAGCCTAGTTTGCTACAACCTTGTTCATTTGTCTTACCCATGAAAGTAACTCAGCAAAGGCTTCATATGGGCTGGTGATGTCCTTTGTTTTTACAAGTAAAATTTTCATTTTCATATAATTAATTCTCCTTGCTGATGAAGAAATCTGGTTAATTTGACGTCAATTTTATGCTTCTCATACTACTTTATAGCTTTCTACTGTAGCTGAGAGAGACATTGTTTTTGTTTTTATATATATTGATTGTTTTTTGTTTTTAAATCATTTTTGTATGGTATTTTTTGGATTTTTAGTATGTGGTTGGAGGTAGCATTTTTTTCTCTCAATCCCCAAATCTTTCTAGAATACTAGGTATATGGTTGTCTAATATGTTTTGGAGTTTGTTTGTTTGTGGGTATGAATTTTGTGTTTTTCTCATATGCTTTGTTACTTTTTTTTTTTTTTGAAGTAATGGTGGTCCCATTTGTAATTTTTATGTTCTTTCTTTCTTTTTCTTTTTTTTTTTCTTGATCATTTATACACTTTGTTTGTTTTTGGAATGGAGGGACATCAATGGTTGACAAATTGTCCTATTGGTGGGTAATGGGGACTTTGATACTTTTTGCTAGACAATAAATAGTTGAGTTTTTTGTATTATCTCATGTTTTGTTGTCTATATTTTTAAAAGTAAGATAGTCTATGGTGGCCCCATTTGTGGTTTTTTTTTTTTTTTTTGAGTCTTATTTCTATTATTTTTTTGAAGTAAGATAGTCTATGATGGTCACATATATATTACCGGTTTGCTTTGGAGATTGTGTATATGTGACCATATGCTTTATTACATTTATTTTTAAAAGCAATATAGTTCATGTGGTCCCATTTGTGATTTTTTTTGTTTTGTTTGTTTTTTTTTGTTTTGTTTTGTTTTGTTTTTTTTTTTTTAAGCAAAATAGCCCATGATGGCCCCATTTCTATTATTGTTTTTGTTTATAGAATGGAGGGATATGTAGGCTTGATTAATTGTCCTATTAGTGAATAACTGGGACTTGGGTGAGTAATCTTAAAAGAATATATATATATACACAATATTTATAGAATACAATGAAAGAACACTATAAAAAATTAATGATATTAATAATATGTTTTAATTGTAGTGTTTTAATAGAGGATTAAATTTTCATAGTATGTTTTGGAAATTAAATTTGGTATAATGTATTTGTTGTTATTGTGTTTAGCTAACCATGACAACTCGGACAGCATTGAACTCAGTTTATGAGCTAATACAGTTGCTTCAACCATTACAAAAAGAAGCTATCAAATCAATTGGCTTTGGAGGTTTATTAGAGCTTAAATGCATGAGATTGCCACGACAACTCTGTGAATGGTTGGTTGGTTGTTTTGATCATACATCTCGATGTTTATTCGTTCATGGTAAAAGAATAATTATAACACCATTTGATGTAAACCACATATTAGGACTTCCTTGTGAGGGATCAATTATAGACGTAAATGGGGACCACACTGATATTGAAGAGTTGTCGAACAAGTATGGTGTTAAGAAGTGTGGTTCTATTTCATTGAGTTCTTTAAGGAATGAGTTGTCTAATATGAAAGTAGACGGGAATGATTTTAAGGATGATTTGTATTGTACATTCTAGGTTCTCTTTTGTGCCCTACATCGGAGTTGTCAATAAATCGTTGTTTTCTCCATTCCTTGAAAGATATGTCTGCTTTACATAAGTTAAATTGGTCAAATCTCGCCTTAGACTTTTTAGTCGATGGTGTGCGAAAGTACAAGGACAAAGGAGAAGGAAAGGGACAACGAGGAATTCAAGGCTGCTTGTTTTTTCTCATGGTATGTTTCTAAATCATGGTAAACAAACGATTGTCTATTTAGTGCATTCTTGAACTTACTAATCATTACATAACCATATCATGTAGTTATTCTACGTTGAGCATGTGACACCTGCTGTGGATTTTATTTGTCCATGTGCAAGTAGACAAGCACCTCGTTTAGTATATTGGACAGATGAGGTGATTTAAAAAGAGAATCTCCGTGTTGGAAAAACTTCAATACCAAAACAACAAGAAGGTAATCTTATGTGTTATATAATTTAATTTGTATGCGTGTTGTAATTAAAGAATTCGTTTAACATGTTTGTTATTATTTTCTTAATAGGTTGGTTTTATTGTTGAAGATAATGATGTGAGTGTAGAGCCAAACATGGATGCACGGCTAAGTAATGTTGAAAAAGAAGTGAAAGATTTGAGAGGAGACTTGAATAACTTAGTCGTTGGTGTCAGCCAATCAATAGAATCTGCCAAAAAAGAGATTTTGATAGCAATTGCAAAGGTAGCTAATGGGTCATGGGCTATTGAGAAGGAGAAACACTCTCATGATATCGATTGTCAATTGAAAAATGAAGATATCTTGGATGACAAATGGAGTCCCCCACCTTATGCTTTCCAAGATCGTAAGTTTCCTATGGATAAACAACTCAAACATGAAAATGAGGGATTGCCTAAGACTCCATTATGTGATCAGTTCACATCGTCCGTATCTCCATTTGCCCCCCTTTTTAGTGAACATGAGCTACTACCACCAAAGTTACCAAAAGTGATTTTAAAAAGGTCAATTCCGGTAGATGATGGTGTCGAGTCTTCAACAGTTTTGCCTTATCATATGAAGCTTAGGAGGGAAAGCAAACGAAAAAAAAAAGCAAACATATACTTTCACCCTATGATGTTGAACTTGGCAAGGTAAGATACATTATTATTATTATTATTATTATTATTATTATTATTATTATTATTATTTGTTTTGTTTTGTTTTGTTGTTAGAATTGAAAGTAGTTATTGATTTATTTGTGTTATACAGAAATATAATATAACAAGCAAACAACTTGACATATTGCCTAAATATGGACAAAAGGTAATAAATAATATTTGTACACGTAACAATTTTTTTAAGAATAATTCATTACAAATGAACTTAGTCACCGACTGATTTATGTTATACATGAAGCTACAATGAAAAATAAACAAGTTGTTGTGTTTCCTAAACAACATTCGATAAAGGTATACTTATGTTTTCTTATAGAAACTCATTTTTAGGAGAATATTCAATTACATACTTTATGAAAATGTTATTAATTATTGGTTAAAAACAGATTTCTGAGTTGTTGAGTATGCCAACTCCCATGAAAGGATTTGATTTGCCACCGCTTTCAGTTGAGGATAAATTGATAAGAGACCATTTGTTTCATCGTAGTAAATTGGAAAGGTTCTATTTCTTTCAAGAAATATTTTCTTTTATGTTTCATGTGTTTATATTGTCACATTGACATGTATCACTTAATTAATATGATAGTGAAATTCTTATTAACTTTGATATTCAACATGGAACGCGCAAAAACATATGGACATTAGATCGTGGTTGTTGGCTTGATGGACAAGTAAGTAGTAAACCGTTGCACAAATGAATTTATAATGTACAAGATAATTGCATTTATTGATAAGTTGTTGTTTCTTAGATAATCACTTTAGTTGCTTTGAAATTTACATTGAAGCAAAAGGATTGCATCCCAAATGCGAAATATCCAGCGTGGTATCTACCTACATATTTTTCGGTAATTTACTTATGCATTTTATAATTGAAAGCATTTGACTACGTAGCATATCATGTTTATCTATACTAAGCTTGTGTTATTGATATTTATACTAATTTTTGAGTTGTAGCAACATATTTTGCACCACAAGGTTCATAAGCCAAACATGCTCAAGTCCTATTTTGGAACAAAACAGTACACGGGAAAAATTGAATCATGTGAAAGGGTATTGATTTGTTATTATCTCACTTTATTTTTGTTTAATATGTTAATGAATATGATAGTGCTGATTATTGATTTAATATAGGTGTACATTCCAATTAATGATGCGGGTGAACATTGGTATATGTGTGTGGTTGTAACAACCCTCTTACTGATTACCGATAAACTACTGAATTAGCTACTGGTTACTGCTAAACTGAACTGATAATGACTGATAATTGAATTAACTGAAGTACTGGATGGACTGATTGAAATCGAAACTGAAATTGAATAAGTTTATCTATTGAATTGCATATTGCATCTGTTTGATTGATTGATTACCTGTTTGAATTTATGTGTTTAAACTGCTAGTTGAAGGCCTTATCGGCGGCCGAATTAGGAACCGTTTAGAGTTTTGGGATCAGTAGAATATTTGTGATTTAATGGTATATTTACCTGAAAATTGATTAGGTATGATTAAATTAGATTAAACATGAGTTAATTGCAAACTTGGACTTAATTACCAAAATGCCACTAAGTGGGCCACTATCCTACACAATTAGGGGTTTGTATTACACTTGAACACTTGAACAAATACATGTTATCAGCCACATTGAGAGCCTATAGCCGACCAAGTGAGGAAGAGGGAGAGAATTGAGTTCATTTTTGTGATTTGGCTTGAAAACTTGAAGTATTGCTTGAGAATTGAAGTGTAGATTGCTCATTTAGCTCCCACACCTTGAATACAAGACTTAGGTAAGAAATTTAAGTCTTCATTGTTGTCCTTAAACTTGTTCTTGCATGATTCATGCTCCATTGTAGAGTAGGACCATAAATTGGTTGCAAAGAGTTGAATTAGAGCTTATCTCATGCATGCATGTTCATATTGTCAAGATTGGAGGATGGACTTCATGGAAATCTCACATGCAAGCTCACATT
The DNA here is from genome assembly GCA_030407325.1 of Camellia japonica. Classification (NCBI taxonomy): domain Eukaryota; kingdom Viridiplantae; phylum Streptophyta; class Magnoliopsida; order Ericales; family Theaceae; genus Camellia; species Camellia japonica. Next base: position 99,017,504 of record JAPPVO010000003.1, read on the forward strand.
TGTGCATAAGTCCATGTTTTCAGCATATTCTTGAAGAAATGAGTCCATTTGGACAAGTTTTGAAGGTTGAATTTGGTTAAATTTCATGCATGTTAGCATTTCTCCATGTTCATGAAAAATGGGTTTGAAACATGACTTTAATTGACCAACTCTTGGCCTTGCATGTACAAATTGGCTTTTGAAACTTGTTGTATATTGAATGTAGATGTATTTTCCAGAATTTGGGCCTAAGAGGTCGAGAATTGAGTTGAGAATGCTTGGTTTGAGCTTGGGAGGCAAATCTGGAAATTCCAGATTTGGCTTCTTCGCTCGAGCGAAGGATTCCTCGCTCGAGCGAGCACCCTTTATTCAGGGCTCCGCTCGAGCGAGCATCGAGCGTGGTATCGCGCGTAAAAATCCAGCAACCAGTACTTTTACTGTTTCATCAGACCGCTCGAGCGAAGGATTGTTCGCTCGAGCGAAGCCTTTGACTTTGCAACCTCGCTCGAGCGAAGGAAGGCTCGCTCGAGCGAGACCCCTGTTTTCAGCAACTTTTGAAAAATGCCTTCCAACTGTATTTTTTGCATCCTCATCTCATCCTAGGCATTCTTAGGCCTAGTTTAAGACATCTTAATGAGGATTTAGACGTAGAACCACACCGAGGAAATTTAGGGATTTAATTATCATCCTTTCCGACTGTGAAACTTAGTGTGTGTTCTATTTGTTAACTGTTTAGGGTTGGCTCTCGGGGACGCGCTCTAGCTGCTATTAGCCCAATCTCTGTGAGTAACAATTGTGTAAATATATGTTCAAAAATGATTATCTTCTGAATTGTTTACTGAACTGAACTGAACTGTTTTCTGAACCGATACTGTTAACTGAATGAATGTATGTCCTATATTCTGAACTGTATTGTGGCATCCTTAGCACTTACTGTTTACCGTTACTGTTACAGAGCTCTGTCGGTTCCCTTGTGGAACCATACTGTTACTGATTGATGGCCATCATTACTGTTGGGTCTGTTAAGACCCGGTCCTTCTGGACCTACTGTTTATAGGCTAATGGGTGTACCACATATGACTGATTGACTGAAATACTGAAAGACTACAATACTGTTTAATGAACTGTTTTCTCTACTGTAAGGACATTCATTCATAACCTCTTTACGCTTTATGTTATTCACTGGGCTTTAGCTCACTGCTCATATATATATGTAGGTGTACAGGCACCGGACCAAAGCTAGACGTGTCGGGGTTATTCCAGTTTTGTCAAGCCAGCCTACGTGCCTCACTGGGAGGTTCCAAGCCTGTCATGCCAGGGCTTAGGGGTGTCTTAGCATTCCCCCTTTTGTACTGTCTCACTGTTTTGTATAAACTGAATACTGACTGTACTGTTATCAAGGGATTAGGTCCCTGTACTGTGTGACTGTAAATTTTGTATAGACTGTACTGTTCTGCATGTGTGAATGCATGAAAAATCTTTTTGGCATACAGACTGTCAAGCTCAATGGACACTATTTATTTACTGTAATGGCTTCCGCCAAGCCCTGTACTCTGATTTACTGTATTACTGTTAAGCAGGCCTTCGGTAATCTCGGATTACTGGCCGGTTACGGTGCTAAACCCATAGGGCCGGGTTTGGGTCGTGACAGTGGTATACATGTGACAACAAGTGGTATATATCCTTGATCTGTATATATCAAGAAGAAGTAGAACTCGGCCAACTCAAGTGAAAAAAGTGGTATACATCCTTATATAATGTTGTTATTTATATTTTGTATTGTATGTTTTCCTACTAATTAGTTATGTAATAACAGGTTGAAGTATTACATGACTTATTGGGAATTCAGTACAAGAATGCATATACAAATAAAATCACTGAGTTTCCAATTAGAACACTTGAATGGCTTCCACAACAAAGTAATGGCTATGATTGTGGAATGCACGTCATCAAGTATTTTGAATTAGTGCAATTTATTGATTCTGAAGCTTGTTTGCTTCAATTTGACTCGTGGGATGCTAGACAAAGATTAGCACTGGGCTTAGTTCGAGATGCAAACAATAAAATTGGGTCAAGAGTGATAGAATTGGCTTGCGATAGATAATTGTCATGTATCATTGATGTTGTTGCATGTTCATACTTGAATTAGGTGAATTTCAACTGAATTTGTTTTGAGGAGGATGTAGAGCAAATGAATTTTAGTCGTATGATTTTTGTCATTTTTTAGTAATTTGGATTTGGATTGTACATTGGCAGGATTTGAATTAATTATGACTTACCACTTTATTATACTTCAATGACTCCACTTACTATTTTATTATTCTTTACTTACCATTTTATTCAACCATACTTACTAGTTAAAAAGACTCGACTTACTAGTTTATTAGACTTAACTTACCACTCAAATAAACTCCACTTACTACTTTATTACTCTTTGCTTACTATTTTATTCAATCATACTTACTAGTTAAAAAGACTCTACTTACTAGTTTATTACACTTAACTTACCACTCAAATAAGTCTCACTTACTACCACTCAAATAAATTTCACTTACTACTTTAACTCATTTAAACTACACTTACTACTCAATAGACTGTACTTACTACTTTATCAGAATTACACTTACTACTTAATGAGACTCTACTTACTACTTTATCAAACTTAACTTATCAACCATTTAAACCACACTAACTAGTCAATGAGACTGTACTTACTATTTCATCAGACTTGACTTACCACTCATTTAAACCATACTTACTACTCAATCAGACTGTACTTACTACTTTATCAGACTTGACTTACCACTCATTTGAATCACACTTACTACTTAATGAGACTCTACTTACTACTTTATCAAACTTGACTTATCAGTCATTTAAACAACACTTACTACTTAATAAGACTATACTTATTATTTTATTAGACTCAACTCATTTAAACCACACTTACTACTCAATAAGACTGTACTTATTACTTTATCAGAATTACACTTACTACTCAATGAGACTCCACTTACTACTTTATCAAACTTGACTTATCAGCCATTTAAACCACACTTACTAGTCAATGAGACTGTACTTACTATTGTATCAGACTTAACTTACCACTCATTTAAACTATACCTACTACTCAATACTTCACTTACCACTCATTTAAACCATACTTACTACTCAATGAGATTGTACTTACTACTTTATCAGATTTGACTTACCACTCATTTGAATCACACTTACTATTCAATGAGACTCTACTTACTACTTTATCAAACTTGACTTATCAGTCATTTAAACAACGCTTACTACTTAAGAAGACTCTACTTATTATTTTATCAGACTTAACTCATTTAAATCACACTTACTACTCAATGAGACTATACTTACTACTTTATCAGAATCACACTTACTACTCAATGAAACTCTACTTACTACTTTATCAAACTTAACTTATCAACCATTTAAACCACACTTACTAGTCAATGAGACTGGACTTATTATTTCATCAGACTTGACTTACCACTCATTTGAATCACACTTACTACTCAATGAGACTATCCTTACTACTCAATGAGATTATACTTACTACTTTATCAAACTTGACTTATCACTCATTTAAACAATACTTACTCAATGAGACTCTACTTACTGCTTTATTAGACTTGACTTATCAATCATTTAAACTAAATTTAAGACTATATTTACTATTTCATCAAACTTGATTTTTTTTTTCTTACCACTTGAATCTCATAATTTTTCTTTTAACTAAGTGAAATATTATTCCAACAAAACATAAAAATTTATAAATTCAAAATATAATGGAAGTGAAAGTAAAAAGAGAGAGACTTACCTAAGGAGTTCCAAATCAATAACAATTCTATCTTAAAATCTCCAAATGTTTTAGAAATGAACTTCCTTGACTTATCAATCATTTAAACTAAACTTAAGACTACATTTACTATTTCATCAAACTTGATTTTTTTTTTTCCTTACTACTTGAATCTCATAATTTTTCTTTTAATTAGGTGAAATGTTGTTCCAACAAAACATAAAAATTTATAAATTCAAAATATAATGGAAGTGAAAGTAAAAAGAGAGAGACTTACCTAAGGAGTTCCAAATCAACAGCAATTTTATCTTAAAATCTTCGAAAGTGTTAGAAATGATGAACATCAAATTTTGTTTATGGAATCCTCAAATGAATTTGAAATTTTTCTATATTTTGTTAATCATATTTCTCATTAATTGCATTTATTGTGGTAGATGAAAAAGATACACTACTAGAAAAGGGAGCTTTAGCCACGGAGCCTTTTGCGACGGTTTAAGTGCCGTCGCAAAAGCTTGCTTTTTGCGACAGTTTAAGTGCCGTCACGGAATTTATAGTTTTTGCGACTGAAAAAGTTAGACCGTGGCAAAAAATAAGGTTATATGCGACGGTAAGTTAAACGTGGCAAATTGTTTCTGGTTAAAATTTTTTTTTCCTGTTTTGCGACGCTTTTGCTAATCCGTCGCAAAATTTTACTTTTTTCTCTTTCATTTGCGACGGCCTTAATATCGTCGCAAATAAAAAATCCTAATTTCGTGCCAAAGACCCCTCTCCCACTCTCCCTCTTTCCCGATATTCCCAACTTCACTGTTATCTCTTCAGATAAAAAAAAAAAGCCCTAATCTCACTGCTCTCTCCCTCCCTCTCACCCAATCGTAACTCTCTCTTGCAACGGCGACAGCAGCGTCTAGGTAAGCAACCCTCTTTCTTCCTCTCGCTCTTGCACACGCATACCCTCCCTCTCACCCAGTCGTCGTTCTGTCTCTCTTGCAGCGGCACCGACTGCGTCTGTAGCCGCGGCAACAACAGCGTCTCTCTGGTTCTCCCTCCGACATCCAGGTATAGCCTTCCTTTGCTTTCCTCTGCTCTCCTCTGCCCTTCTATCGTTTGTTTCTCCCTGCTCATCAATTCAAGAATTTGTTGGTGTGTGTGTTTGATTTGTGCCAAAATTGATTTTGTGTTTGTGTTTGATTTGTGCGAAAATTAATTTTGTTTTGGTGTGTGTTTGAGTCGCATGAAGTGGCCTCTCTACACTCTTGCCTAATGGCAAAGTATACTGGTGAATTTTGGCAAACCCATGATAATCACCGAATGTCTGCATGTTATCAACAATAGTGATGTTGTACTAAGAAGGGCTAAAGTATATAACTTGCACTGAATTTGTTGACACATTAATCTTCCACAAACATGCATGAGTTATTTCAACTTCTGAAGCATTCAAATGGTGCCTTAACTCATATCTGAGTTTGGGAACTCAATTCATGTTCATGAATGGATGATAAATAATATTTGGGGGTCAATAACACAAATATTTTTGGAATTAATTAAAGAATTTCTTTTTTCTTTTTCTTGGGTAGAGTTGCCCTAAGTGTCTATCTGATATAAGCCCTATAAATTAGCTTGAAGTTGGAATGTGATTTGGTGTGATTTTATCACTCTTGATGCAACACATTTAATCAGATGATGGAAGCAACTAACAAAGAGATTTATGAATGTATAGTTCATTTTCTTCTTTTGAATCGTAGAAAAAATAAAATCAAACATTATGAGATGAGGAAGAAAGAAGTTTGATAACATAATTACCAAGTAGGAACCTCTTAGATATATATATATATATGCAACAAATTTGCAAGATTTCTTCTACTGTAGTTGTGCTCTTTCCTCCATTTTATGTCTTTGTCAGAATGCGGAAACCCTTATGCTGGTGGCCTCTTTTCCATACATGACATATATAATTATTTCATTATTTGATTGGAACCTTGAATTTTTTTTTTCTTGCTTCATTGCTTGTGATTATTCATGCTTTTATCGAATATGGAAAGGACATGCCTTTGCTGCTCCAGGAGAACTTTTTTTTTTTTTAATAAAAAAATCCTTATATTCTGATTTTTATATTAAAATAATTGATAAATGAGCACTCAACAAAAACATTTAACAGAGAAGTAAGATGGTGAGAGGATTTTGCAGTGAAACCTACCACTTTCAGATTTTGGACCTTTAGCTGCCCAGAAAATCCCCAAGGAATTCCAAAAATTTTTTATCATGCTTATGCAGCAATCCTCAAACCTCCAACTAAAGACGGACATTTTTTAACTGTAAGAGTCATGTTTAGTTGGACAAGTTCAAAAGCACCTCAAGTACACATGTTTCACTACAGTTCAACTATCTTGTATAATTTCAATAACCCAGTTATGGCTACATCTAATTTAAAATAATTTTTTAATAAAATAATAAAAAACAATAAACTTATCAAAATCTACAAAAGCCATGATTTTCAGAAAATTACAGTTTTGGGGGATTGAATTGAACAAAGGGGAAGATGAGTTATCATCTCCTGATAGGCACATTCATCTTTCTCAGTCAACTGAACAATACCATCAAGCACAAGCACTTTCCCATACGTTGAGCACTGTAGATGAAAAAAATCAACATCAGCAAAATCATAAATGAGACAATAAGTGACAGAAAAACAGAAACTGACAGTCTACTAATTGGATATTAAAAAGCTGTACCTCAAAAACTAGGATCTCTTGGTACTCTGACTTTTCCTTGTACAAAATCTTTTTAACTTCCAGTGAATGTGCTTCTCCTGATAACACAAACTGACTTAGCCATAGCCATAAAATCTTAAAGTTGAGGGAAAAGCAGAGACTGTTTCCAAATTCTTCCATTTAAAGGGAACATACCACCAAGTCCTTAAGGTCGCATTTGGATGCGGGATAGGATCCAGCAGAATTGGATTAATAGTATCAGGACATGTAATGCTAGAATAACTAATTCTAATCCCTTGTTTGGATGAAGATTGGACAGGATTCGACTAATGATTGGACAACATTAATTTAATCCAGTGTTTGGTTTGCACTTTAAAACTTGGGAATAAAACTAATTATTCTAAAATATGCTTTGATCATGGCTTTGTGGAAGAGAATGAGAAAACTATGTGTTGAGGGTAAAATTGAATTTCCATGCTCATATTAATTATTTTCCTTTGTCCCACGGGACTGGATAATACCATTCCCCCCACCCAAATGCTATTGTTTTATATACATATGCCAGACATTTAGTTCAATCTGATTCAATCCTGTGCACAGGGAACACCCAATACAATATTGGACTGGATTAAGTTATTCTGCCTAGATGGTCCCGCTTCCATATGTGGCCTAATGGTATGACTTCTGAGCAAATGTGATATTTCGAGTCTTTTCCATGCTAGGTCTCCAATCTGGATTGAACTTTCACTTCCTTCCATTCTTGAAAGATTTACTACCTATGCCATTATTCCTCGGATAATAGAAGCATAAAAGAAGCCTAGACAAATATGAACCCATACTTTCCTGCAAAGATGGTAAAAAAATACCTTAAAACATTTTTTTTTCTTCACATTCATTCATGTCTAATCGTTCACTACTCAATCCCTCATAATGAACATATCAACATGGTATGATTGACCTTTGGTGGGGGGGGGGGGGGGGGGAAAGCAACTCATCTCTTGCTTGGCAAAATCACAACACCCATGTTATTTTTTTTCATTTTATTTTTCTTTGTTTTTTGTTTGTTTGTTTGTTTTTGTTTTTTTCTTCAAAGATTGACTCCACCGTATATTAACATGTACGTTCTATGTATTGTTTGTGATTTATTTCAAAGCAAGCAGACCTAGAAGCTTTTTTGGCTCTTCACACATTTCCTTATGGAGGCAAAGTTCCTGATTCCCTAACATGATGCAATGTCTATAAAATTATAGCAGCAATAAAAAATTGGTTGAACTAGGAACTAAAGAATGCAAAAATTTGAGTAATCCACCAAGATCAAAATTTTAGTGAAAGATATAGCTTGTATGTCTCATTAAAACAAATGTATATGAACATAGAAAGAATCTTCTAATCACTGAACTTACAGTGTCAGATTTTGTGCTCTCTGTATCATCTGTCCTGCCTCTGGCTCTATTTGGTTTTCTGTTTTGACTTTCTTGTCCTAGTTCCATCCAAACATGACCAGCAATGCCAGTTGAAAATGGCCCGTTTCACCTATTCTTTGGATTTGGACCTTCATTATGAAAATCAAAACTTGGCTTTTTAGCAAGAGTTGGCGCTGGATTAGCATGCTTCAAATGATCCATGATCCCATTGGGCAAGGCAGCATAGTCATGGCTTGTTTTTGCTTTAACTTCTGGAATATTATCTATCCCATGGCAATATTATCAACATCATTTAACTTTTTGGTTTTATCAATCTATATATAGCTGGATCATTGACTATGACTTGTATAACCAGATGATGAAAGCCTTTCCTGGCCGGAGTTTTGAATTTTGTATTTCTACTTTTCATTTAAGGAAAAAAATGTAAAAGTTCACTCAAAATGATCTAAACCCTGATAGATTGGTTAACGGTTTCTAAGGCTGTCTTTGTCCTGTATTTCTTACTCAGTTTTTGTCAAATTAAAAAGCAGCTGTACAAATAGATACCTGGTCTAAGCTCTGCTCTCCTCTGTCTCCTCTGTCCTCTGGGTGTTCCTGCTGGTGGTGTTTCTGCCTGGTCAGTTTGGGCGCTGTTGTGTGCTAGTTTTGTATAGGTAGTGAGGGCTGCAAGTCTTGCTGATTGATTTTGGTGGACTGCTATGGTGGGCTGGTAGTTAGGTTTTGAGGAGTGTTTCTGTGCTAGTTAGGTTTCCTTGAGGAAAGGAGGCATCTGTGCCAGTTGAAATAATTGGATCGAACTTTTTTTTTTTTTTTTTTTTTTTTGTGACTGTTAGCTAAAAGTCCTATTAGGAAGATGGGTACATTTGATAAGGCTTTTTGACTTTTTGGTGCATCAAAAAACCATGTTTACTTTTAATTGTTACCACAAAATTCTTTTCTTTTCTTTTTTTTTTTTGAGCGGAATTTTCATAAAAAAAAAAGTGTATCTAATTGTTAGTTTCTAGCAATAGTTGAAAAATTAGAAAATTAGCCTGCCAGTAGTAGGTTAGTTGTGGATAAGGCTGTTGTTTCTGCTGGTTTCAAGGCACCAGTTCAGGTTGCTGGTTTATGAGGCTGCTGTTTATGTTGGATTTCAAGGCACCAGTTCTGTTTTCCTTAGTTGTCTACTGCTGCTAAAGCAAAGAGCAGACCCAAAGACTGGGATCCAACATTGAAACAAAGCAATCCCACATACTAGAAATATTCAAACACAACAAAATCACAATTTCATTTACCAAACACCCCTATTTCAGATGGCAGTGCTGTGTCTTTAAGCATCCTCATAACCCTCTTCCTCTTCATACTCCCCTTCCTCATCAGCAGTTGCATCCTGATACTGCTGGTACTCAGAGACCAAATCATTCATGTTGCTCTCAGCTTCTGTGAACTCCATCTCATCCATTCCCTCTCCAGTGTACCAATGCAAGAAAGCCTTCCTACGGAACATAGCTGTGAATTGCTCACTGACCCTCCTGAACATTTCTTGGATTGAAGTAGAGTTTCCAATAAAGGTTGAAACCATCTTCAGACCCGTCTGCGGGATGTCACAAACAGTGGACTTAACATTGTTTGGGATCCACTCAACAAAGTATGATGAGTTCTTGTTCTGTACATTAATCATTTGCTCTTGAGAAACAATGTAGGCACTTTTTTTTTTCTTTTATGGGTCTAGGAAATATTGATGATTGGTTTTGGAGTCAACCGTTGGCATTTTCTATGCAAGATGTTGTATTTTTTCCCAGTTTGCTTTATCATTTTTATCCCAATGAATAACTTGATACATAATTATAATCAAATAATTATTTCATTTATCCTGTTACAAAATTGAATCATGTTAATATTCTCTTGATTATTATTATTTATTTGTTTATTTATTTTCTATCTCAAACAGTTTCAGGCGTATTAAGACTCCTGTCGAAGGACATTCGTGCAACCATCTTCAGGTGAGTGCTCTGTGCTATCAACCAACGTAGAAAATTGTGATTCGTTTCACAGATACTAGGATCTTTGAGTTTATAGCTTATGCTATGCCCTGCACAGAAGTACGTTAGAATTAAAAGTGCTCTGATATGGTACAAATAAGCATGTTCATTCTGAATTGTCTGTTCGATTAGTTGCTGTCCCATCTGTGCTCAGGGAAGTGGCCATTAAGGGTTGTCCTCTGTTGTCACATTAATGCAATATTGTGAACCCTTGGATCTGCAGTTGGTATGATTTATTGCCCAATAATTTCTATGAGGTTCATTATATGATGATTGGCCATGTCTCTATGTGCATTATTACTTTGCTGCCTTGCTGCCAGTAACACTATATCCTTGCTGTCAGATAATTATTTCGGTTTAATTTTCAGTTCCAAAAAAATGGGGAGGAATAGTAACATGTGCAGAGTTTTCTGTATGACATGCATTAATTTTTCAATTTTCAGTAATTTGATTTAATATTAGCCTGCTCAAAGTCGGGAAAAAATCCCTTAAAAATCTATGCATTTTTCTTGAAAGAACCCAAAAGCAGTGCTGCTTTTTCTGCCCTCTAGCATTTTGCTTTTGAGAAACAAACATACAAGGTTCTTAAAGGAGATGATACACATGAGATAGATTATATTTAGTGAATGAGAAACAAACATACACGGTTCATAGTTTTATTAAAGTTTTACTCACCAGTCTCACCTTTTGTTTGACCAGCCAAGTGAATGCTAATGAATGAACAACTTTCTTTGGTTACAAGTCATAAACACATGTCAATTTTTTTTGTGCATGATATATTTGCTCACCTATTGGAATGTTTGCATTTTTGTCCATGATATATTTGCTCACCTATTGGAATGTGTGCATTTATGATGTATAAAATATTAGAATTGTTGTTATGGTTAATTAATATGCATGTTCATGTATACAAAATATATATTTAGGAGAAGTAAACAAAATGGACAAGAGTTGGATTGATTTGCCAATAGGATGTCGAGAGAATACATGAATGGGATCGATCGATTTCTAGTGTTTGCATACACCAATAGGGCTACAAGTTCGATGATTTGTTGTTCATGTAGGAAATGCGAAAATCGCTATTATCTTATCTGAGATAGTGTGCGAGAGCACTTGATTTCAAATGGATTGAAATAAATACAAACATTGGATTAATCATGGAGAGTCGTATACTTCTGTGCATGGTAACTGAGATAATGAAGCCTTAGTGAATGAAAAAATTAGGGATGATATGGTCGGAATGATACACAATGTTACTGATATTTCAGTTCCTAGTACAAGTGTTGTAGGTGATGAACCACAGGCACCAACTAATCCCAATGTAGCAGAACCACTTGCAACTGATCCGCAGTTAGGTCCAGATGAGAGACTGAAAATTACTTCAAACTTTTAGAGGATGCTCAGAGTGAATTGTATCCGGGTTGTCAGAAGTTCACATCTTTGTCGTTCATTGTTCGACTTTTACATATGAAGGTGCTAAATCAGTGGAGTGACACTTCTGTTACCATGTTACTTGAGTTGTTGAATGAAGCTTTCCCTGAGGGTGCGAAACTTCCTGATTCTTACTATAAAGCTCAAAAGATCACTACAGATTTGGGCTTCACATATGAAACGTGGGATGTATGCCCCAATAGTTGTATGTTGTTCCGAAATGAATACATCAATCTTGATGAATGTGTCATATGCAAAAGTTCTAGGTGGAAACAAAATGGAGCTGATAGTTCAAATGTTCCTCGTGGAGGCGGTAAACAGATACCCTCTAAACAATGAGGTATTTCCCTTTGAAGCAAAGATTGCAGAGGTTATATATGTCATCGAAAACGGCCAAGCTCATGAAATGGCATGCAGAGGAACGGCAAGATGATGGTGTCTTAAGACATCCTGCTGACTCCCTTGCATGGAAAGATTTTGACCGTCGAAATACTGACTTTGCTGATGATTGTCGAAGTGTAAGGCTTGGGTTAGCATCTGATGGTTTTAACCCATTCAGATCGATGAACATAGTTCATAGCACCTGGCCTGTTGTTCTCATTCCATACAATTTACCGCCATGGATGTGCATGAAACAACCATTTTTGATTTTGTCTACACTTATCGATGGCCCAAAAGGACCTGGTGACAAAATTGATGTGTATATGCAACCGTTGATTGAGGAGTTGAAGGAACTATGGACTGACGGTGTCTCTACATTGATGCATCAACAAATCAAATGTTTCAAATGCATGCAGCTTTGTTATGGACAATTAGTGATTTTCCAGCATATGCGAACTTGTCAGGATGGAGCACGAAAGGAGAATATGCATGTCCATGTTGCAATAAGGAAACTAGATCGTGTTGGTTGAAACATGGTAGGAAACATTCATATTTAGGTCATCGCAGATTCTATCTATGGTCAAATTTCGAAAGGATAAAGTATCATTTGATGGTACTCGGGAATTGAGTCTCAAACCGAGATTGTTATCTGGATCAGAGATTTTGCTACAAGTAGAATCTGAGGGTATCTTAACCCAATACAGGCTGGATGACCTTAAAGAGAGGCATAGGAGACAAATGGAAAGGGAGAAAGCTGGACCTCGCACTCATAGTTGGAAAAAAAAGAGTATACTTTTTGAATTGCCATATTGGGAGCACAATCTAATAAGACATAACCTTGATGTGATGCATATAGAGAAGAATGTGTGTGACAATGTATTGTGGACAATACTGGGGGTTGTAGGGAAATCAAGGATAATGTCAATGCTCGGCGCGATCTGCAAGAAATGAATATTAGAAAACCCCTACACTTGCAGTCAAGAGGGACGAATAAAGCTTATTTGCCACCAGCACAATTCACAATGACCAAGGATGAGAAATATTTGTTCTTGAAAATGCTTAAGGACGTTAGAGTTCCTGATGGGTATTCATCAAATATCTCTCGTCGTGTACGATTACAGGATAGAAGCATTTCGGGTCTAAAGAGCCATGATAGTCATATTCTAATGCAACAACTTATTCCTTTGGGTGTACGAGGATTGTTGCCTAAGAATGTTGTTCAAGCCTTGATTGAATTAAGTAATTTCTTCAGACAATTGTGTTCCAAAGTAATCGTCAAACAGATGTAGCAAATATCCAAGGTCGTATAGCACTAACACTTTGTCATTTGGAGAAAATATTTCCACCAGCTTTTTTTGATATAATGGAGCATCTGCCTATACACCTAGTGATGAAGCATTGGTGGCTGGAGCGATTCAATTTCGATGGATGTATCCAATTGAGAGATATCTTCTTACTTTAAAGCAATATGTACGTAATCGGGCTCATCCAGAAGGTTCAATGGCTAAAGGTTATCTCATGGAAGAATGCATGAATTTTTGCTCTCAATATCTGAATGATGTGGAAACTAAATTGAATCGGCCTGTAAGGAACTACAATGGTGCAGCTAATATGGGTCGTGCTGTTGGTGAAACCACAACTTTTAACTTTGGTCATACTTCTTATGTACAGTGTCATCGATATATCTTGTTCAATACGAAAGCAGTTGAACCATTCCTAAAGTAGGTACCCCTCTTACTCAATATTTGACAAGTTTTTTTGTTTTTTATTACATTTCAAATATTAATTTGTAATTGATAATTTTTCAACGTATATAGGAAACACCTTGAAGAACTTAAGATGAAAATGCCTCGTGCTGATGATCATCAACTCCGAAATGAACATTTCAAAACTTTTCACACTTGGTTTAAAGAACATGTATGTATGGACAAATCTAGCTATAGTTACAACTTAGGTCGATTTGCGTTTTGAATTTGCTTTCATGTTTTAAATAGGTTCACACTTTGCGAAGGACTGATAATGCCACATTTTCCGAAGAGATTCATACATTGGCAAATGGTCCTCATACCGGAGCAAGAAGGTTCACGGTTACATAACTAATGGGTTCCGTTTTCGGGTCAAGTCTATGGATGACCGTCGAGCCAGTCAAAATTCTGGTGTAGCTTTGAAAGCAGATACTATTAGTTATGCAAGCCGGAAGGACAAAAATCCTCGTGTGGGGGCTGTGTACTATTATGGACAAGTGACAGATATCATTGAAATCCGGTACACCAATGCAATGAAGTATGTATTGTTCAAGTGTGACTGGATAGACAATGTTCGGGGTAAGAAAGAAGATAATTTCAAGTTCACGTTGATTAACTTCAACCATTTGTTGTATCGAGATGATCAAATCACCAATGAACCTTTCATCTTGGTATCCCAAGCTGAGCAAGTTTGGTATGTTGCAGACCCTATAGAATCAGATTGGCAAGTGGTTGTGAAGATGTCTCAAAGGGGTTTATTTGATATGTATTCTACTGATCCAGAAACTGAGCCATATATGAGTCAACAATTAGAAGAAAATATAATGGTCCGTGATGAAGAAGTTGGCTGGGTGAGGGAAGTCGTAGAAGGAGAAACTGTTGATGTTGAAATGAGAGAGAATTAAGATATTTTGTAATAATTTTTGGATTCTGTAATGACACAGTAAATTTTCATGCTTAAAAGACTTGCATATTTGGGCATGTTACTTTATTTAACAATTTTATGTGCTTCCAATTTATTTATTATGTTTGTTTTGTATTTACATTATTAACTCCAAATATTCTCTATATTTTCAATTATATTTGTTACAGCTTGTTATGGCACGGAAGAGGAAGCTTAATAATCCCTCTCGCACTATGGCTGATGTTTTGCGTATGCAGACACAATCACCACCACCATCACAGCCATCGATACAGCCAACACCACCATCACAGCCACCACCACCATTACAGCCACCGACACAGCCACCACCACCATCACAGCCACCGATACAGCCACCACCACCATCACAGCCACCGATACAACCACCACCATCATCACAATTGTCTCGACCAACGTTGTCTTCACAGGCCACCAAAGGTATACAAATTTGTTATGTACTTAAATTATATTAATTAAATTATTTCATTTTCACTATACATAAGCTTTCTAATTTCATATGCTAGGACCGACGACTTCTTCATATCCCACCTCAGGTACACGGAAGAGGAAGCTTAATAATCCCTCTCGCACTATGGCTGATGTTTTGCGTATGCAGACACAATCACCACCACCATCACAGCCATCGATACAGCCACCACCACCATCACAGCCACCACCACCATTACAGCCACCGATACAGCCACCACCACCATCACAGCCACCGATACAGCCACCACCACCATCACAACCACCGATACAACCACCACCATCATCACAATTGTCTCGACCAACGTTGTCTTCACAGGCCACCACAGGTATACAAATTTGTTATGTACTTAAATTATATTAATTAAATTATTTCATTTTCACTATATATAAACTTTCTAATTTCATATGCTAGGACCGACGACTTCTTCATATCCCACCTCAGGTACAGGTTTGTTGTCATGTATTTAATTTATGCTTTTATTTATATGTTGTTTATTATATTCTGATATAATTTGTTTATTCTTATAATGTGTTCCAAATCCAGCGACGGATTCACAAGCCAACTCAGGTATAACAAATGGCTATGTATCTAATTACGTTAATTTAACTACAAGTTATTTATTATAAATTTTTGTAATATGTGTTTTTTTTTCCATTAATCCTCACGTGCTCTACAGGTTCTTTATCTTCCCCTCGAGGTCGAGGATTTGCGAAAGGCATTAAAGATTGGGGTACGGGCAAAAAGTTGGCCATTGATTTCGACGCCGACTTCAATCCTACTGGAGATAATGAGTCTAAGTTAACTAGCCAACTTGGGTTCATGGTACGTAATGGGAACATTGTTTCTCTTACGTACGTTGATTGGACCGAAGTGCCTATTGATGTTCTTGAGTCAATATGGGCGGATGTTAAGGTAAAAGCATATTTACTAAATTGTTCAATTATATTATTATTTGAACTAATGATTTAAATTGTACTGTAGGATAATTTACAAATTTGTCCGGAGGGGTACAAACCACGTTGCTTGAAAAAGTGCAATGAGTTGTGGAAGGATCACAAAAGCAAGATAAAGGATAAGTATTTTAAGCCTAACAAGGATCATACTAATATCAAAGACATGGTGCCTCCGCAAATTGTTCCAGAACAGTGGTATGATCTTGTTGATTATTGGAAGACTAAGAAAGTAGAGGTATATAAAATAAGTTAATTACAAAGCACGTATCTTTAGAAAAATTATTAACTTTGTATACTTGCGACTTACATTTATGCAAACTTTATAGGACATTGCAGTCCACAATGCTGGAAGTCGTTCTTTTCATTATATTAATCATACGACAGGGCGTACTTCATTCACTCAGATTCGAAGGAAGGTATATTATTTAGGTAGATATCAATATGAATGTAAATTACTGCGATAATAATTAATTTTTGAATTTTCAGATGGTTGCTGAAGGGTTGCCCACGGATAAAATGAGTGTTTGGAAATATACACGCAATCAAACTGACCCTGATGTTAGGCAAACCACGGTATTTTCAAATCCTAAAATTTGTATTTATATTTGATTTTGTTTGAACTACTTAATTATATTTACTTGTTATTTTAATTTATAGGATGAGTTTGAGCGCCAATTGTCCATGTTGCCTGAAGATTACCGCACTACCGAAGATGCTCGAGACAGAGTTTTCCACGACGTGGTCGGTGAAGATGGGCATGGATATTGTCGTACTTACGGCAAGGATGTGCCTTGGAGCATGGTGTATGGAGATAAATCTAAGTCATCACAGTCAGGATCTCAGTCATCGATTGTTGCCGAGATCACAAAGCAGGTTCGTACGGAGTTGAGACAAGAGCTGAGAGATGAGATTAGAGAGGAATTGAGGGAGGAGATGCGAACAGAGCTTTTGACACAGATACAAGAAATGAAAGCTGAAATGTTGGCTATTGTGTCCCACGAAGGGAGTACAAATCACAACAAACAGGTTCGGTATAAATAAATGTTTTATAAATATCTAATTATAGCACAATTGTATCATTGAATATAAATACGATTAACAAAGAATACCATGAATATCATAGGTACCGGATGCATTGAGTGGACACCGTGAACCTACGGATTATGACGCCGATGAGAACCCACATACACCACCACCAAATGATGAGGTAAACTTTCAAACAATTTGAAAACTTGTCGTTTGTCAAAATTTGTCGTTTTGTAACTTTTTTTCCAAACTGGTTGACACACTAAAATGCTCAAACGGGTTCGAATATTAATGAAACTTGACACCCACAACATACTAGGCACACATGACTTGTAGGAGAAGGATAAAGCTTGGGTGGAAAGGTTTGTGAGCATTATAATAGGTATGGCAACTAGCAGCTTTGATTGTGGGAAGTATGGTAGGCACATGAAGAGGTAAGGAACGGGTGCCCTCTGTAGTGGCTACATTTACAAACTTTTCTTGCGGCCACACACATGAAGAGGTAAGGAACACACCACATGTTTGTCATGATTTGGAGTATGTCTTCTAGTGGTTTGTCACCCTAAACTGTTCAATGCATTAGTGCAAGTCCCTCAAGAGAAATGAACACACTATCAAATCCTCAACTTTATCCACTGAGCCGCATGCCTCTAGAGTTCTTACACAAGCATCATGAGGCCACTTAGCCCCTCATGACCATTGGACCAACTTTGTGGGGGTCCGTGGACTCTACTTCCAATTTAAGTTAGTGTGAGAGCATCGGAACCATTTGGAGATAACATTGGAGACAAGAAAATGAGGTATAGCAGTGTATTGATTCTGATATTGTATTGAAAATGAGGTATAGCAGCATCCTTTCCAATTTAGTTTGACTAAAGACATAAATGCTTTTTATTTTTCTTTCAGAGACAACCACAGAATTCTGGAATAAATAACTTAATAACAGTTCAATGTGAGCCTGTGCAGCTAAACGTAACATCAAAAGACCACAAACCATTAATACTTTATAATTGTTTATTTTGTCAATCAGATTTGGTTTCATCACAAGCAAGCTATCCAATGAAACCAACAAAAAGAATCGATCACTTCAAATGCTAACAAAAGAAGTAAACTAATCCTTCACATATATTTGCCTGGATGGATGGTCACTAATCACTATTATTCAAATTAACTTCATTAACAGTAGTATTTTGCTTCGCTGCATTAGTCTACATCTCACTATAAAGTGTAATATGATGAAGGATTATTGTTTTATCACTTTTCTCTTCTTCTTCTTCTTATGGAAAACATCTTTAGTATTTGATGATGTGGCCATATCTTGAAAAACAGGTATTGTATTCATGCAATTGGACTGAAAATGTACATGGAATTTTAGAATTACTCCCTTGGATTTCAATTGATTGGTGATCAAACATGACAGATTCTGTTTAGCATATCTGTCATTTTCAAATTCTCATACATGGTTAAATTCAGCTTTGTAACGTGGTCTGAAATCATGATTACTTTTCATATTTGCTACTAACTCTCATATTTGCTGCATTAGTCTACATCTCATATTTGCTGTCTGCATTAGTCTTGTAGATTTTGAGGATTAATTCACTTCTGTGCTAAACCTAACATGCATTCAGTGCCTGAAAACTGGTGTTCCCAATGAAGTGCATGATTTTTATAAAATATGAATTGAATAGAATTAGGAAATATACGTACATGGGAGCTGTTTTTCTGTGCCCTGCTCCTTATTTTTCTTAGGCCTTTCCTGCTGCATATGGAAATGATTTTCTCAAGACTATGCATGTGCCCATCATACCAGACTATCTTACAAATTTGACCTTCTAAATTCATCATCACTGTTTACCATAGTTGGTACTTCTGTTGACCACATACGTGTAGTCAGTCATACACTTGAGAGAGAGAGAGAGAGAGAGAGAGAACAAATAAAAGAAACAATATATATGTAACTATCTATTCATGTCACTCACTACTAATAGTAATGCATTACTGATAGCCTCTTGGTGATGATTGTGATTTGTCCCTTGTAAAGTTTTGTTGTTTTTAATTTTTTTACTTTCAATCCAGTTCCAGGAACTGTATAAGACATATTCATGGAGTTGCTACTTGATTGTTTCATCACTTTTCTCTTCTTCTTCTTCTTATGGAAAACATCTTTAGTATTTGATGATGTGGCCATATCAAGAAAAACAGGTATTGTATTCATGCAATTGGACTGAAAATGTACATGGAATTTTAGAATTAGTCCCTTGGATTTCAATTGATTGGTGATCAAACATGACAGATTCTGTTTAGCATATCTGTCATGTTCAAATTCTCATACATGGTTAAATTCAGCTTTGTAACGTGGTCTGAAATCATCCATGAAGTGGTGGACAAGTTTTTCTTGCTCTGTTCAAGTAGTCTTTGATAAGTATATATTGTTTCCGTTAATGAAAACTTATTACTTAATAACTCTTTTTCAAACCGGATGACGCACTAAAATGCTCAAACGGGTTCGGACGTTAACGAAACTTGACACGCACAACATACTAGGCACACATGACTTGTAGGAGAAGACGGAACTCAAAACCGATTCCCGGTTTTCAATCTAGAGCCTAATTTCCGTTAATGAAAACTTATTACTTAATAACTCTTTTTCAAACCGGATGACGCACTAAAATGCTCAAACGGGTTCGGATGTTAACGAAACTTGACACTCACAACATACTAGGCACACATGACTTGTAGGAGAAGACGGAACTCGAAACCGATTCCCGGTTTTCAATCTAGAGCCTAATTTCCGTTAATGAAAACTTATTACTTAATGACTCTTTTTCAAACCGGTTGACACACTAAAATGCTCAAACGGGTTCGGATGTCAACGAAACTTGACACGCACAACATACTAGGCACACATGACTTGTAGGAGAAGACGGAACTCAAAACCGATTCCTGGTTTTCAATCTAGAGCCTAATTTCCGTTAATGAAAACGTATTACTTAATGACTCTTTTTCAAACCGGTTGACACACTAAAATGCTCAAACGGGTTCGGATGTCAACGAAACTTGACACGCACAACATACTAGGCACACATGACTTGCAGGAGAAGACGGAACTCGAAACCGATTCCCGGTTTTCAATCTAGAGCCTAATTTCCGTTAATGAAAACTTATTACGTAATGACTCTTTTTCAAACCGGTTGACACACTAAAATGCTCAAACGGGTTCGGATTTGAACGAAACTTGACACGCACAACATACTAGGCACACATGACTTGTAGGATAAGACGGAACTCGAAACCGATTCCCGGTTTTCAATCTAGAGCCTAATTTCCGTTAATGAAAACTTGTTACTTAATGACTCTTTTTCAAACCGGTTGACACACTAAAATGCTCAAACGGGTTCGGATGTCAACGAAACTTGACACGCACAACATACTAGGCACACATGAGTTGTAAGATAAGACGGAACTCGAAATCGATTCCTGGTTTTGAATCTAGAACCTAATTTCCGTTTATGAAAACTTGTTACTTATTAACTCTAAACCGGTTGACACACGAAAATGCTCAAATGGGTTCGGATGTCAACGAAACTTCACACGCACAACATACTAGCCACACATGACTTGTAGGATAAGACGGAACTCGAAATCGATTCCTGGTTTTGAATCTAAAGCCTAATTTCTGTTAATGAAAATTTATTACTTAATAACTCTAAACCAGTTGACATACTAAATGCTCAAACGGGTTCGGATGTCAACGAAACTTGACACGCGCAACATACTTGGCACACATGACTTGTAGGAGAAGACGGAACTCGATCAATACTTCTTCTTTACAAACTCTTTTTGTGTTTATTCGATTATTGTTATAGATTATAGCTCATTGTATACAATCATTGCCTATTTTTAATAGTATTATCATCATTGTAGGATGTAATTAAAGTTTCTTTGGAGAGTTCTGTAATACCAAGAATCCAATTGGCGGAGGGACTTCTTATTAGTGTTGATCCGTTGTGTGAAATTGATGGAGTTCCAATTGGACCTGGATTTTGCAAAGTTTTTGTTTTAAAAGCGAACAAGCCGAACGCTGTTTTGGAAACAACTTGCCGATGTCTAAGAACAGTTGGAGAAGCTGTGGGAAGATACATTGTGTGGCGCTCGATTCATGTATATGTTACAATCTTATTTATTTATTTATTGAAATAAATATCAAATGTTTTGCATTTTCTGTAAACTTGAAATTAATTATATTGTAAATGTTTTTTTTTTTTTTTTTTTTTTTGCAGGTGCAACCCTTTTGAGTACGTGATGATATCTTCGCATATCGATATTAGAGTTTACAATCTTATTTATTTATTTATTTTTTTAAAAAAATATCAAATGTTTTACATTTTCTGTAAGCTTGAAAATAATTATGTTGTAAATGATGATTTTTTTTTCTTTTTTGTTTTTTTTGCAGATGCAAACCTTTTGAGTACGTGATATCTTCGCATATCGATATGGGAGCTTACTATTGACATCAAAACAAGCTACATTATATCTGTTTTTATTTTTTTATTTTTTTATTTCTATTGTCGATACTAAAAATTTAAGTTCTTGAATTTTTAAAATTATTAGTATTGTTAGAAGTTATTTTATATATTTTTGTAAATAAATATTTGATTGTGACAATTGTTACGGTACATATATTATTCTTGGTATATATGATTTTTTGAATGTGAATTTGGATGTGGATGTGGATGTGGATGTATTTTTTAAAATATTAATAATTTGTATAGGAAATATTTAATAAAAAATGATTTTATAAAAAATAATTTTGTTGCGACAATGATAAACCGTCGCTAATGTAATTCTCATTTCTTTATATTTTATTAGCGACGGGTTAACCTGTCGCATATACATAATAGTTCCAATCTTTTGCGACGGTTTCAACTGTCACAAATAAATCTTTTGCGACGGTTTAAATTGTTGCCAATACGGTATTAACTTAATACTACTTTTTCGGTGACGTTTTAGACCGTCGCTAATAATACCTTTTGCGACGGCAAATACCATCGCTAAAAAAGGTTTTTTGCGACAGCAATCAACATCGTCACTAAAAATGCCATTTTTTCCCCTTTTTTTGTGTCGGGCGAAACCGTCGCAAAAACAATTGATTAGCCGTCGCAACAAGAATGCGACGGTTTGTAACCGTCGCAAATACTTTTTGTCACGCCCCCTTCCGCCACCCCCCATTTTCCGTCGCTGCTCCGTCGCAAAAAGTCTTTTGCGACGATATATGGACCTTTTGCGACGTTTGAGACCGTCGCAAAAAGCC
This sequence comes from Camellia japonica, assembly GCA_030407325.1. Lineage (NCBI taxonomy): Eukaryota > Viridiplantae > Streptophyta > Magnoliopsida > Ericales > Theaceae > Camellia > Camellia japonica. The sequence continues at coordinate 99,039,718 of JAPPVO010000003.1, forward strand.
AAGTTTTTAGTAGTGATACTTGCCATTCATTGCCATTAAGTACATAAATAAAAAAATCATATTCCATAAAATGTAAAAAATTATAATAAAATTTATAAATTTCATATTTATTTTGTATAATTTTTTTTTTTGCTTACATTCTATTTTATAAATTTTATATTTATTTTAGAGGTTAGGTGCATTTTATTAATGTTTGAATGGTAAGTGTAGTTATGTGGAATAATTACAACTATATCAAGCAGTAAATGTGTTTTGTTGTTGTAATAAATTGAAACTCACTCATTTAAACCATACTTACTATTTTATCAGACTTACTTATCACTCATTTAAACCACATTTACTACTCAATAAGACTCTACTTATTATTTTATCATACTTGACTTACTACTCATTTAAATAACACTTACTACTCAATGAGACTCTACTTACTACTTTATTAAACTTGACTCAACACTTAAACAACACTTACTACTCAATTAGACTCTACTTACTATTTTATCAAACTTGACTCATCATTTAAACAATACTTACTATTCAATGGGACTCTACTTACTATTTTAGTAGACTTGATTAATTAATTATTTAAACTAAACTTAAGATTGCACTTACTATTCCATTAAACTTGATTTTTTTTTTTTTTACCACTTAAATCTCATAATTTTTCTTTTAACTAGGTGAAATGTTGTTCCAACAGAATATTAAAATTTATAAATTCAAAATATCATGGAAAGTTAATGTAAAAAAACAGATAGAGACTATAGAGACATAGATTCTTACCTAAGGAGTTCCAAATCAACAACAATCTTATCTTTAAATCTTCAAATATTCAAAATTTTTAAAAATAAACATAAAATTTTGTTCATGGAATCCTCAAATAAATTATAAATTTTTCTATATTTTATTAATTATATTTCTTCATTAATTGCATTTATTATTTTCAAGTGTGATAAATGAAAAGGAAATTAGGTTTCATTTATTGCTATTAAGTAGATAAATAAATAAAAAATCATATTTCATAAAATGTAATAAATTATAATAAAATGTTTAGAATTCAAATTTATTTTGTATATTTTTTTCTTAAATTCTATTTTATAAATTTTATATTTATTTTAGAGATTTTGAAAATTTATTATAACTTAATTTTTTAAGTTTACCTGTTACCTGAATAGCAAGTTAAGTGTATTTTATCAATAATTGAATGGTAAGTATAGTTATTAAAAATAGTAAGTATAATCACATCAAATAGTAAGTATACTTAGTTATTGTGGTAAGTTGAAAACCACTTTTTGGTTTCAAAACCATTGAAAACTACCTTATTTTTTATGAAACTATCTAGATTTCTTAACCTGATTTTAATTATTACCAATCAATGATTAGATTTATTTTATTTTTAAATCTAATAATTCAAAATTATTTATGTATAATACATGAAAATCACCTTCATGTATCATAGAAAATTTCATTGTCCAACAAGACAAATAAAAATGGTACCTTGTACTTTCCAAGAAAGCTATGTCTCTGCCCAGTTGTCATCATATCTATATCCCCGTCTAAAGTTAGTTTGACAGGTCGGTTCAGCAGGTATGATGGAACAGAAGCCACAGCAGCCAGAAAAGCTGATCTTGTCTCTTTTCCACCAACAACAATGCTACAGACCCCAGTACGGACGACCCCCACCGACCCCCAGTGCCACGTGTCAGCTTGAGATTGGCTGGAAACAAAAAAAAAAAAAAAAAAGGAAAACTGTTTTTTTTGGGCCAATCATGGACGACCCCCAGCACCCCCAACTGGGGGTCCAAGTCATTTTTCTTTCCACCAAATCCACCACCAATTCGTTTGGTTTTGCAAACCAATTTTGACATGGAAAGGCCAAGGACATGGAAACATGTTAACTGACAATAGAAGTTAAACCGCCAGAAAAGAAAATAAAAAATGAGACCCAAAGACAAGCATCACACACACATACTGAATTGAACTAGTAATTCATGAAACTTGCAACAATGGAAACAATCATGCATTATTATCTATATAAACTAGGGGTGTGCAACAAACCGATTCACCCAATACACCCAACCAACCCGACTTGAAAAATGATGCTGCAGACAGTTTTGTCAGAACTCAGTCAGTTACGGATAGTAACTGTAAATTTTTTTCATATAGAATGCGAAACCATTCAAACAGATCCGACCAAACTAATTAAATACATTAAATTTTATACGTATTGAGAGGGTAATTTATATGAAAATTGGGCCGAGTAAGGTGATGGGCCGTAGTATGAAGAATTGAGTAAAAAGGCCTGTGTGTTAGTTCGGTCCGAAAAGGCCTTGACGTTACACCGGTTTAGAAGAGCACTACGGTTAGTTCAGCCACCGGTTGGGCACACTCAGAGTTAGCTCGGTCGCGTGAATTACGGCTAGCCTGGTCCTGTCCTCTAAACCGAAGTATGAGAGCTTCTTCAGGACTCATCTGAGTCAGTTCGGCTGTACACTTCTATGGATAGCTCGATCTTGGCATTCGAAGCCGAGATAGAAGAAAGGAAAGGAATAGTCGAACTATAAGTGGCCTCGGCCATACCTGCCGATCTAGTATGGCAATGTTATTTCGGTCGCATGGTAGTGCGGTCGTGGTAAAACCATCTCACTTGGTTTAAGCAGTGAGGGGGTGTTGAAAGATAAGCATTATCCTTCAAGAGTATGAGTCCTAGTAGGACTCTGCATGGAGAAGTAAAAGTCCTATTAGGATTGTGCCACACGGAACCTATAAAAGCTCACAGACTTCACCTATGGAGAGGTAAGGTAACTTTGATTCCCGAATATACAGAGTTTTTGTCTATTTGTCTAGTTAACTGACTTAGGTATCGGAGAGATTTCTGGCACACACCCGCCGACTAGTTCACGTGTGTATTTTCAGATAATTAAACGACGTCATATGAAAGAGCACAAATTTGATCAACAGAATTATACGAGGTGTATTTCTTTCGCATAGACGTGGCATACTCGTTTGTTAGCAATTGCATCTTTATCTCTTCTAAAAAATTTGTCTACAAGCTGCGTCATTAAAGTTGTTGGAAACATCAGAAGTCATTAATACAACATCGAAAAGCCTGCAAGTCTTTGAAAAGAAAAGAAGTCATTATTATATTTTATAGGAAAACAGCTACCTAATGCCTATCCCAAAGCCTAAAATTCTTCTTTTAATTGATGAAGATTACAATATCCTTATTTATTTTGTTATTCTGAAACAAGCTTCTCTCACCTCTTAGCTTTCCCTTTATTTCTCATACTCTCTCTCTCTCTCTCTTATTGAACTTCTTTCAAATCTTTCTTAAACTTTCACCTCTGATGCCTCATATCTCTCCTATTTTATTTTTATTTCTCATATCCTTCTCTTAGTATTCCTCAACACCTCACCTCTGAAACTCCCTCCACTCCCTCTTACGCTCTCTCATAACCAGAGGGTTATTGTACTAGTTATTTTGCAGTGGACGACAACGAAGGCTGCTTTGGTCGGAAATCAGTGGCCAACAAATAAACCTAATAAATCTCTCTTCCATTTTTTTTCTTTTTCTTCAGTCTCAGATTTGTACATATGGATTAGGATTCAGGAATTGAAGAGAAAAGTGTAAGTCACGGCTTTGTTTCTTCCCAACCGAAATCCGACCGCTAAAGTTGGTTTCGAAGTGAGTGGTTTCGAACAATAGCACGGTTGGAATCGGACCAAGAAAAGTGTAACCCGATAGAGTCTGTTCGAGTAATGGGTCAATGCCAAACCCGAACCGACTCGACCCATGCACACCCCTAATATAAATCAACTACATATGGCACTTTTTGGAATCAAGAAAGCATGACACACATTGAAAAGAAAATGCAGGTCAGGTCTATGGAGTTAAGCAATTAAAAAAGCCAAAAACAGTGCACTTCTGAGAATGAAGTACTGAAATAACATTCTGGTCAATGTTTGGACCATCAGGTAAAATTTTCTTAATCAAATTCTTTTAATTAAGCATATAATTTGGGCAACTTCATGACAGAACCTAGAATGATTTAAAAGTTCAAGCAGAGAAAACTTACTTGGGTGGATGAAATCATATGAACCTCATTGCCACCATCCATAGTCCATACTAAATTGCTCTGTGGCTCCAAGTAAAAATGTTCCTGACCTCCTATTTGAACCTCACCCTCAATGATTCTGTCACATTGACCTAATTGAAAACAAAGGTCTGCGTCTCCTTTTTCTAAACACCTCTCTGTATTAGGATGGAAACTGTTACATTTCACGGCCTCCCCTATTGAAAGGATTGCTGGGAGCTCTTCATATTGAACATGAACCTTTCTCGCTGCTAGTTTTGCATGTTGATAGGTATCAGCAACCACCACTCCGATAGCCTTCATAACACACCTCACACCACCATCCCTTGTGATTAGAACCAAAAAATATATATATAGGTGTGATTTTAAATGCTATCAAGCTAAAATCATCCAAGATAGCTTGAATTGAATAGCATTTAATGTGAGACCATTTATTTTCTTCCACAATGAACTGTTAAAAAAAAATTGGTAATGATGCCTCCATTTGTAAAAATTATGTTTTAGAAAATGGATCTGTGACTTCAAGTACTGTGTAAAATGCAGTAGAATGGCACCCTTTGCATTCTTCACTGAAAATCTATGTACATGAAAATATTTTAACAGAAAGGCCATTACCTGTCCCACACAAGTGACAAATTCTGTAGCAAAAAGTTCCTCCTCAGAAATAACTGGCCCAATCATATTATCACCTGGGACATCTTTGGCAAAAATAATTCCTGAATCATCAGAAATAACTTGGCTCCTGAATCATCAATAGAAAGTATACGAGCATGAGGTTTTTGGCTCAATATTAGAGCACCATGTCAGCCTGCGGGAGGCATTGGTGTGTCATCAGTGTATTCTGCCTCACCAGTAATCTGGAACGAGAGATGATATCAGAAATAATACTCAAAAAATTATTTAACTAAAATAAATAAAATAAAACAGATTCAAAGCAATAGTAGTATTAGTGTACAATTTGGGAAGCGCACCCCTCAAAAGGATTTTTAACCAAGACACATTAAATCATTTATCCATCGCAAAAACCCCATAAAAATTAATATCCCACAACCATTAGACTCAGCTGAATTAATATCTCAAAAAATGGAAACACTATTCTTCTAAGTGATCAAGGTTCGGCACCACTTTATGGCCCCAAGAGTCATTGTGTGAATAATTACTACAAAAAGGAGTCGTCAACCATTTGCTTTGCATACAACATAAAGAAATTAACCAAAAGTGAAAATCTACAATCAAGGGGATTTACGATCTGGTCTCTGCATATAATCTTCTTACAGCATGTTAGGAGTCTATCCTATATATACATCTTCAATCATATAGATAAGAGTATACTTTTTCTGAAGGAAAAATGCTGGTGCTTGGGAAATTTTTATTAAGTTCTTATTTTATCAACTTCCAATAATTATAATTGTCCAATTTTAAAATTGAAATTTGAGGAGTGTTTTGTGATTATTTGTCACATGCAATTTACCCTGGTTAACCAATTCCATCCCTGCAAGAAGTTTAATATGGAAGGCCACTAATATACCGGTATTGGGAACTTCTAAGAAACATGGGAGGGAAGAGCTGTGTTGGAATTTAGCTTAAGTGTATGTTAAAAGTGTAATTAAGGACAAATTACATATTTCATAAATGGTTCTCCTTCAGACCTCATGTATAAAGTTTAAATTTAATTTGAATCGAATTTGTGTGTTGTTAGTCTGACTAATTTAATATTGAATAATGTTTTGTGGCACTAAAAAACTGGGCACTAATGCCCCTAATTTCTAAAACTGGTAACTTTGTTTTGTTTTTTTTTTTTTTTTTTTGCCTTGTTGGGAAATTCGGGGCATTAGTGCCCCTGAATTTCGGGGCACATATCAGTTCCGTTTAATATTATCAGGTTTTCGAGGAATATTTGTTGGACTTAGGAAGTAGTATATGTCCATGGACTATTTTATAGGCCATGTTATTGGTATGTACTATAAAGTCTAGACTACGTACAAAATGTTCCCAGCAGCCAAAGGGTCAGTGTTCCCTGCTTTGCAGTCCTAACCCTAGTATTAATAGTAAAGGAGGAGTTGCAAATCAGTGGAAACAAGTGAAAGTAATTGCAAAAATATGGAGATGCAAGTGGGGTCTGTGCTTTGGTGCAAGTAAGATCACATTTTGCAGTTGCAACAGAGCACAGACCCACTTGCACATGACTTTGCAATTACTTTCAATCTCTCCACTTATTTGCAATTCTCACAGTAGTAAAAGACAAGTAAAGCTATAATTAACTTGTGGTGTTTCAATTACATAATGTTGAGACAAAGAATCTGAAAATATGTTTGTTAAATACAGCCTTATCCTAGTCAAGCCAAGGATCAAATTTTCGTTTTGGTAAGTTGTATCGGTTAGCTTGGAAACAAAAATGCTTTGGAAGTGTTTTGAAAACATAAGAGAAATGAGGAAAAAACCAAAACAAAACAAAACAAAACAAAAAACAATTGAATGCATTTGAAAATGTTGACAACAAAAACTAAAATCTGTATAAATGTTAATACACTTTATGATTATTTGAAGGTCATTAAAAAAAGGTTAAAAACTAGTTAGGGAAGAGGTTTGCCATTGTAAGAAAAGAACATTTTAAAAATGCAAAATTCTAGTAGTAGTGATCCAGAGTATAAGAAGCTCAAGGAAGATTAAATTCAAAGAAGTGATGATATTTGAACATAAGCATGATTTCAAAAAGAAACCGTTAGGAACAATACATAACTATGTTTCTTGTGACGACCCCATAACATGTTAAACTTACATCTATTTAATTATGAATGTGATCTATGTGTTTAATGTGCATTTAAATGCCTATCTGTTCGTTGTAGGAATATATGTAATGATTTCTATTCAAAATTTGGAATTGGAAGCCTTAGCGACTTTAGAAACCAAAATTGATTAGTTTAATAAGAATGGCATAATTTTTAGAGCCCAATGGGAGATTTGATTAAAATTTGATTCGGGTTAAATTAATTAGATCGAATCAATTAGAATTAAGTGAGATTAATTAACCTGACGCTTACTTAATTAGTCTAAGTTAATTACACGAATATATATGTTGAGAAATGTGATTAGGCTCATGTTATACACTCAAAATTCTGCTGAGATTGATTTTACAGAGAGAGGGAGTCAATTTAGAGAGAGGAGGAGGAGAACTTGAAGATTTGGCTAGAAGATTGGTGAATTGGGTAGAAGAGCTCAAAATTCTTGCTAATTCAAGTTTAATTGAATACCTTTGGTGAGTATTTAACTCTTAATTTATGAATTGAAACCAACAAATATGTGAATTCAAGAGATTATGCAATAACATGAGAGAATTGAGCTAAGAGTAGTGAATTTGAAGTTAATCATACATACACGCATATTTCATCATTTGTAAGTTTGATTTTCCAAGAATTCTTACATGCATGAAACTCATACTTGTTGATTCCAAGAGCTCTTCAAGAATTTATACTCAAAATTGCATATGCAAACATCTTGGAAGGAAAATGATTGAAATCCTTACATGCATGATTGAAGTGTGAAGAATTGAGTTTGATTTTGAGAATTGACAATGGTTTTGAACATAAGGTTTGGAATTAGATTTGTAATCATGTTTTTGAAGGTGTATTTGTGGTCTAGAACATGTCAAGCAAGAGTTTGTAACATTGAATATGTGTTTTGAAGCTCAAAGTATGTTCTAGAAATTCCAGAATTCGACTGCACCACTCGAGCGAACAAGTTGTCGCTCGACCGCATATCTCATGCATCCAGCATTTTTGCAGAGACATTACATTTGGCTCGAGCAACCAAATGACCGTTCAAGCGAACTCAGTTTGTATTGCACCATTGGCTCAAGCGACCATCGAGCCTAGATTCAAACAAACCAATACTTTTGCAGACCATAATGTCATGTTTCAGTATATTTTGAAAAGCCATGTTTTGTTCATATTTGCATTCTCTTTTCTTTCTAAAGCATTCTTAGGCATGAATTGAGCCTCCTAAATAAATTAATGAGTAAGAACTTGGCATCAGAGAATTGGATTAAATAAGAATAATTTGATTAAGCAACGAGCCTCAATATGTGTATATATTTATGAATTGTGTAGGTTCATCCACGAGACAGTATCAATAATCGAATCATTGTAAACAATATCTTAGTAAAGATATTTCCATGTACATTATTATCTAAGTGTTACCAATTTAGTAAGTTTTTGTTCCGAACCTATGATTTTGTGCTATGAATGAGCTTTCTATCTATTTGATAAATATGATCTGTGTAAATGTGATTGACAAGTACAAATGAATATGATGGACCTAAGGTCGTTCTGTATAATTGATATGGACCCAAGGCCGTTCTATATATTTGATAAGATAGACCTAATGTCTTTCCGAATATCTGATAAATCTGAATATCTGTTATGAGTTGACCAAATGGTCATTATACAGTTGTAAATGATTGAACCCAAGGTCATTCCGTTAAGTTATGATCAGTTATGTTCTGCACATCTGTTATATGTTGGACCTGAGGTCGTTCCGCTATCTATTGGACCAAAGGTCGTTCCATTATGAATTGTATATGATATGGATATGTTTATGTTTATTCTATTGAAGTCATTCATATAACCACTTTACTTTGATGTTATTCACTAGGCATTAGCTCACTTCGTTATATATATGTATGTAGGTGAGCAGCGAGATGTCCAGCCTTAGAGAATTGGTCAAAGTTTACCTAACCTTTGTGAAATATGTCAAGGAGCGCATCACAAGTGAGGCTTTTGTTTTCTTTGATCTTTTGTTTTCTTTCGTTGTTCCTACTTGACCATGGTTGTACTTAAGTTTTTGGGTTTTTGTATGATAATGATCTTGTGAATGGTCTTGGACATGTATTATCTGTTTGTTTATATATGGATGTCAGTTCTTAACATATATAAGATGTTTTTGTTATGCCATATACGCACAGCTCATTTGACAAAATTTATTATTCTGCTTCCGCTTCTGGCCCCACATAACTAAATATGTCTTGAATTTTGTCTGAAACCATAGGTAATCTCATGATTACTAGCCGGTTATGATCCAAACCTCTAGGGGAGAGTTTGGGTCATGACATTTCTAGTGTTATTAGTGTCTTATTTTATAGTTATTTCATGTTTTCTAGTATAGCGATCCTGGTTCTTCCTCCTTTGATTGTTGTATCCAGACTTAGGTTCCATGGAGTTGGTTGTTGTATATGTCTTGTTGTCATCCTTTAATTCCTTATATTTGGGTTTTAAGATGTGTTGGGTGTGTTTCGAACAAGTTGGTTGAGTCTTGGTTCCATTTCTTGTTGCCCAGTTTTTTGGTGGTCCGCTAGAGCGGATCCCTTCGTGCTCGAGTGGAGTTTGTACACTTCCAGCATTTTGTGCCACTGCAAAAATACTGCAGGTTTGTTTTTCACGCTCGAGCGGAGTTCCTTACGCTCGAGCGGGTCGCGCTCGAGCGGGTGTTCAATGTCAGTAAAAATACTAGAAGAGGGTAATCTACGCTCGAGCGGGTTTCCCTTTGCGCTCGAGCGGGTGTGTTTTGCAGTCGTGTCTTGGCGCTCGAGCGGGTATTCTTACGCTCGAGCGGGCCCAGTTTTTGTGCTTGACGCTCGAGCGTCCTATTCTCCGCTCGAGCGGACTAGTCGTATATCAGATAGCAGCTGGGTGATTTTAAATCACTTTTCACACTTTCTTTCTCTCTCTTACTTTTCAAAACCTCCATTAGAGAGCACCTCACTCTAAAACTTCAACTTCTCTCTAGGGTTTGATCTAGTTCGAGTGATCCACCCCCTTAGTGTCTTTGTAAGAAGTGTAGAGCTTGGCTTGGGCTACCTATCAATCCGAAAATCTTGGAATTTGGAGCATTTTCGATTTTCTTCACCTTCTCATTTGAGCTCTGACTTTAAGGTAGGGATAACTACTCATTTTATGAGCTTTAACATAGATGTTGAGCTTTTTGTATAAATGGTTTGATTTGGGAAGTTAGGGTTTGAGATGTGTTATATTGGAAAGAGGGGTTTTGTTCTTTTGATTCAAACATATGTGTTTTGGGTCTGAAAAGGGGGTTAATGATGTTGTTGATAATATTTGGACCTTTGGGTCAATGTTGAGAAAAGAGGAAAAATGCCATGTTTGGGTATATTTGGGTCATTAGTGTAATTAATGACATTGATTATGGAAATATGAAATTGAGTAGAAATAATGAAATTTGCTCATTATGAGGTAGAATGGTGGAGTTGGACTCATTAATCACTCACCTTTGAAAATGTTGATAAATTATCTGTTGATACAATTATTATCTGTTTAGAAATAAATTCTTTGGGCTATCGGTAGAGGATAATCTTGATTGTTGTAGACATTGCATGATGATTAGGCGAATTAAAACTAATCGGTTGAATGTCATTGAATATGATGAATGAAATAATACATTAAATTTGTGTATTGATTAAACATGTATATGATAGATGCTTATATACATTATGTTGTGTAGGAGAAGATAAGGGATGTACTCCACGGTTTGAGAGGAGATAGGGGATGGACTCCATTGATACAGCAAATCTGTGTATCATATATGAAGTATGGAAGTGTTTAATATGAGTTGTTATCTTACTTGAAATGGAAGTATTGTTGATATGAGATGTAATCTCATCTAAAGTGTTTGGCCAGGTTTTGAGCCACAGTTATGAATTGAGAGTTGGTTAAGTAAAGAAAAGTAAAATGAACATGGACATGTTGGTCATGGAATTGAAATGTGTTATAAGTTGGCGTATATGAGTTAAACATTTATCGAATGCTAATGTTTTAGTTATTGTTCATATTATGTTTAGCATATCTCTATTGGGCATTGGCTCACCCTATATGGGACATCATTTTCAGGTTCAGGTATTATGCCGCCTCCGAGGTCTTAGCTTGGATGGTTGTGGGAGTTGAAGACTCTCTTATTTATTTTTGTGATTATTTTGTGCATTACATGTAAATCAAGCCAAGGGCTTATTTTGTATTTTGAGTTAGTACTCTTTTTTTTGTAACCAAGTGTTGGCTTGGAAAGTTGTAAGCCCATGGGGCATTTACTTTTGATGTCAACATGTAATACTTTTGTAATGAATACTCTGATGAATGAAATTATGCTTTATTCTCTTATGTCTAAGCATGTCAAGATTGTAAGATTTATGGGCTTATTTTGAGGGCGTTACAACTTGGTATCACAGCGTACCGGGTTTCAATACTTTGGGTACGTGGGAAGTGATTAGTATCACGATAGGTTTGTCTTGTTTGTTAGAGACTTAGACGTAATGTTATATGCTTATGTGATAACATATTTTATGTGACTATATGGGTGTGGGATTTAGTTTCTAGGATGTTGATTGGATCCTTGGGTTTCTGTGAGTCTTGTTGGAAAAGTGCTTGATCAATGCTGTTTCTAACTAGAACTCTAGTAACGCCATGGGACTATCATTATCCGGAAATGAAATTCATAAGTGCTTATGTGATTATATGCTTACGTGGAGTGAATTACTGTTGTCCATGCATTAGGACGCGAGTGTTATAGCTTCGGCACATTTATGAATGTGCTAATGTTCTTTTTTACATTTATTAGGATGTCAGGACGAGGACGAGGTGGTAGACATGGTAGGCGTGGTAGGCAGAAGATGCCTATACCAGATGAGGTTCCGGCGCAGCAAGAGGGTGTTGGTCAAGCCAATGTGGCCAAGCCAGTAGGTCAGCAGGCCATGGGCGCCTTAGCCCGCAAGATGGCAGGAGCTTTGAGGGAATCCTTGGGCATTCTCAGAGCTGAGAATCAGGTCCAGGCCCATGTTGCTGAGGTAGGGCCTTCCTTTCTGAAGAGGGAGTTTTTCCGGTCTAACCCGGACGAGTTTGTGGGTGATCCAAAAGAGCCACTTAAGGCGGATGAATGGCTCGAACAGATGACGAAGACGTTTGAGATGCTTGGCATCGAGAACGGGGCTTTGAAGGTGACCTTGGCATCTTTCCAGTTGAAGGGAGACGCGGGTCAGTGGTGGAAGTTCATGAAAGGTCGTGTAGAGGGAACTTGGGAGGCCTTTGTAGATGCTTTCCAAGAGAAGTTCCTGTCTCCAGCTATCAGGGAGAAGTTGAGGGATCAGTTCTGCCAGCTTAAGCAACTGAGTTCATCAGTGGCCGAGTTTGAGGCCGCATTTACTACTTTATCCAGGTTTGCACCTGAGCTTGTGGCGTCTGAAGAACGCCGTTGTCTGGAATTTGAGAAGAAGTTGAGACACGGGCTCAAGATGAGAGTTGGGGGGTCTATGACCCGAGATTATGGGCGCCTTGTAGATGCTGCGGCCCATATAGAAATTATGATGCAGGAGGAGAAGGAGAGGCAGAGGGGCTTTCAGCCAGCTCAGTCAGTTCAGGCCTCGAGGGCCAATCAGGGGGCTTCATCGTCCCAGTCTGTGCAGCAGTCTTTTGCTCTGAGAGGTGAGCAGGTAGATCAGGGGCCTACAGGGCGTGTGTATGCTGTTACCGCTCAGGATCTAGTACCGGCTCCATTTGTTGTGAGAGGTACCTTTTTGTTTTGCAACTCGGTTGCCAATGTATTGATTGATACGGGTGCATCTCATTCTTTTATATCTGCTGCATTTGCATCTATTTTGGGGTTGGAGTTGGCGCAGTTAGCATCTCCTATTTGTGTTGTATCACCTGTTGGGGGTGAGTTAATTTTGAAACAGGGGTGTCAGGGCTGTGATATAGAGGTCGCCGACCGCCAACTTCCATTTTCTTTTGTAATTATGGCTATGTCGGGTTTTGATGTGATTTTGGGTATGGACTGGTTATCGCCATACCGAGCTGTTATTGATTGTTATCGCCAGAGGGTCACAGTATGTTCCTTGAGCGGGGATTGTTTCCACTTCTTGGGGGATCGGGTTGGTAGTGTGTTGCCACCGGTGTATGATCCGTGAGGGCGGAGTGAGCTTAGTTGTCTTCTCGTTAGCTGTATGAGTAGTGAGTGTGATGAGATCCAGATTGAGTTGCCGAGAGTGGTTTGCGAGTATTCGGATGCTTTTCCCGAGGACCGTGTTAGTTTGCCCCCACATCGGGAGGTGGAGTTTTCCATTGATTTAGTGCCCGGCACGGCGCCGATTTCTATGGCACCTTATCGTTTTGCCCCAGCCGAGTTGAGTGAGTTGAAGATTCAGCTCCAGGAATTGCTAGATAAGGGCTTTATTCGCCCTAGCGCTTCGCCATGGGGAGCACTGGCCCTCTTTGCTAAAAAGAAAGATGGCGCCTTGAGACTTTATATTGATTACCGGAAATTGAATCGGGCTACGGTCAAGAACAACTACCCTATGCCCCGTATAGATGATCTGTTTGACCAGTTGAAGGGGTCCCGTTGTTTCTCTAAGATAGACTTGAGATCGGATTACCACCAGTTGAGGGTCAGGGAGGAGGATATCCCGAAGACGGCATTCCGTACGCGGTATGGCCACTATGAGTTTCTGGTGATGCCTTTCGGGCTTACCAATGCACCGGCAGTGTTTATGGACTTGATGAACCGGATCTTCCGGGAATTCTTAGATCGTTTTGTAGTCGTTTTCGTAGACGACATCTTGATTTATTCACCTTCGGAGGAGGAGCACGAGGAACACTTGAGAGTGGTGCTTGAGTTGCTTAGAGCCCATAAGCTGTATGCCAAGTTTGGGAAGTGTGAGTTCTGGCTAAGAGAGGTTAAATTCTTAGGCCATGTTGTTTCCGGGGAAGGGGTGTCTGTTGATACATCCAAGATAGAGGCAGTGCAAGATTGGGCACAGCCTAAGAGTGTTTTTGAGATTCGTAGTTTTCTGGGATTAGCTGGGTATTACCGTCGGTTTGTGAAAGATTTCTCCAGGCTAGCTTCACCGTTGACTAGATTGACGCGAAAATGGGTCAAATTTGTATGGAGTAAGACTTGTGAAAAGTCGTTTCAAGAGTTGAAAGTCAGATTGACCACCGCTCCGGTTTTGATTATCCCGGAGAGAGGTTTGGGTTATGCGGTTTATTGTGATGCCTCACGAGAGGGTTTGGTTGTGTGTTGATGCAAGAGGGAAAAGTGGTAGCCTATGGTTCGCGTCAGTTGAAAATACACAAGAGGAATTACCCTACACATGACCTAGAGTTAGCAGCCCTTTATGGTGAGAGATTCGAGGTATTCTCAGATCATAAGAGTTTGAAGTACCTGTTTACACAAACAGACTTGAATTTGAGGCAGAGGAGGTGGATGGAGTTCATTGAGGACTACAATTTCGAGTTGCACTATCACCCAGGAAAGGCCAATGTTGTGGCCGATGCCCTTAGTAGGAAATTCATTAGTGATGTAGCTTGCATAGCCATTCGGGAGTGGGAGATGTTTGGTGCACTTGGCGAGTTTGATTTGCTTTTGGGCGAATCTGTTGAGGCTGCGGCCTTGTTTTCTGTTGTTGCGTAGCCTACACTTGTGACTCGAGTGTTAGAGGCACAGGGAGGCGACCTTAAGGTAGAATCCCTCCGAGAGAAGATCTCTAGTGGGAAGGTTGAAAAAGGTTTGACGGTGTATTCAGACCTAAGTGTGAGATACCGAGACCGTTTGTTTGTGCCAGAGTTTTGCCGAGAGGAGGTACTTCGAGAGTTTCACCGTTCATGCCTTGCGGTGCATCCAGGAGGCACCAAGATGTATCGTGATTTGGGTCGCCAGTTTTGGTGGTGGGGTATGAAGAAGGATGTGGCAGTTTTCGTATCGAAGTGCCTTACTTGTCAACAAGTGAAGGTCGAGCATCAGAGGCCAGCGAGTTTGTTACAACCCTTGCCTATTGCCGAGTGGAAGTGGGAGCATGTCACTATGGACTTCGTTGTAGGTCTTCCAAGGACTCAGCGGGGGTAGTGATGCTATTTGGGTGGTTGTAGACCGGTTGACTAAGTCAGCGCACTTTATCCCTATGCGCGTGAGAGATTCGGTAGATAATCTTGCCGACTTGTATATTCGGGACATAGTGAGGTTGCACGGGTTCCTAGTGTCGATCGTCTCAGATAGAGATCCACGTTTTACTGCTAGGTTGTGGCAGAGTTTGCAGAGTGCCTTGGACACTAGATTGACCTTTAGCACGGCTTATCATCCTCAGACTGACGGGCAGTCTGAGCGTACTATTCAGATCCTTGAGAATATGCTTCGAGGTTGTGTCCTTAACTTTAGTGGGTCGTGGGAGAGGCACTTGCCCTTGGTGGAGTTTGCCTACAACAACAGTTTTCAGTCGAGTATCGGTATGGCACCATTTGAGGCCTTGTATGGCCGACCTGTAGGTCTCCAATTTGTTGGGCCGAGGTGGGTGATGCACCTTTGTTGGGCCTAGAGCTGGTGAGGGAAACGACGGAGAAGGTTGAGCTTATCCGTAGGAGGCTTGTGACAGCCCAGAGTCACCAAAAGAGTTATGTCGACCGTACGAGGAGGCCTTTGGCATTTGAGATGGGTGATCATGTTTTTCTGAAAATATCACCTAGGCGGGGTTTGATGAGGTTTGGGAAGAGTGGGAAGTTGTCCCCTCGGTTTATTGGTCCCTTTGAGATCCTTAAGAGGATTGGGGAGGTTGCGTACCGTTTAGCTTTACCGCCACAGTTGTCCATGGTGCATGACGTGTTTCATGTTAGTATGCTTCGGAAGTACGAGCCGGATCCATCGCATGTATTAGATTGGACCGACTTAGAGATTGGCGAGGATGCCTCGTATGAGGAGAGACCGGTTTGGGTCTTGGATAGGCGGGATCAAGTCTTGCGAGGCAAGACCATTCCCTTGGTAAAAGTTTTGTGGAAACATCACGGAGTGGAGGAAGCCACTTGGGAACGTGAGTTGGAGGTCCGAGAAATATCCAGACTTGTTTGTTAATGCATAATCATGTATTGGGAATTTTGTAATATTGATAAACTTTAAGAGCATTAAATATGTCTTAAGTTGTAAAACATTGTAAATGTTTTGGTTTATGGAAGTATTGTGGAACTTGCCTTGAAATGGAAGTTTATTTTAACATTGTATATGTTAATGATGTTTTAGAAATGCAAATATGCCGTTGGCATTGAATATATAATTGAGTTATGGAAAATGTGTTGAAATTGGTAAATTTCAAAGGAAATCATGCTAATGATGCATATTGAGTTGTATGTTGTAAATTGCCTCTTGAATAGAGATGGGATAACCGGTAATGGGTCAAGTTATGGAACGTTGGTTGGTAATGTTATTGAAAATTGAGGAAAACTCGTTTTTGAAAACTTGTACTTAATTTCAGGGACGAAATTCCTTAAGGGGGGGAGGTTATAGCGATCCTGGTTCTTCCTCCTTTGATTGTTGTATCCAGACTTAGGTTCCATGGAGTTGGTTGTTGTATATGTCTTGTTGTCATCCTTTAATTCCTTATATTTGGGTTTTAAGATGTGTTGGGCGTGTTTCGAACAGGTTGGTTGAGCCTTTGTTCCATTTCTTGTTGCCCAGTTTTTTGGTAGTCCGCTTGAGCAGATCCCTTCGTGCTCAAGCGGAGTTTGCACACTTCCAGCATTTTGTGCCTCTGCAAAAGTACTGCAGGTTCGTTTTTCACGCTCGAGCGGACTTCCTTACGCTCGAGCGGGTCGCACTAGAGCGGGCCTTTTTGCGCTCGAGCGGGTGTTCAATGTCAGTAAAAATACTGGAAGAGGGTAATCTACGCTCGAGCGGGTTTTCCTTTGCGCTCAAGCGGGTGTGCTCTGCAGTTGTGTCTTGGCACTCAAGCGGGTGTTCTTGCGCTCGAGCGGGTCCAGTTTTTGTGCTTGACGCTCGAGCATTCTATTCTCCGCTCAAGCGGACTAGTCGTATATCAGATGGCAGCTGGGTGATTTTAAATCACTTTTCACACTTCTTTCTCTCTCTTACTTTTCAAAACCTCCATTGGAGAGCACCTCACTCTAAAACTTCAACTTCTCTCTAGGGTTTGATCTAGTTCGAGTGATCCACCCCCTTAGTGTCTTTGTAAGAAGTGTAGAGCTTGGCTTGGGCTACCTATCAATCCGAAAATCTTGGGATTTGGAGCACTTTCGATTTTTTTCACCTTCTCATTTGAGCTCTGACTTTGAGGTAGGGATAACTACTCATTTTATGAGCTTTAACATAGATGTTGAGCTTTTGGTATAAATGGTTTGATTTGGGAAGTTAGGATTTGAGATGTGTTATATTGCAAAGAGGGGTTTTGTTCTTTTGATTCAAACATATGTGTTTTGGGTCTGAAAAGGGGGTTAATGATGTTGTTGATAATATTTGGACCTTTGGGTCAATGTTAAGAAAAGGGAGAAAATGCCATGTTTGGGTATATTTGGGTCATTAGTGTAATTAATGACATTTATTATAGAAATATGAAATTGAGTGGAAATAATGAAATTTGCTCATTATGAGGTAGAATGGTGGAGTTGGATTCATTAATCACTCACTTTTGAAAATGTTGATAAATTATATGTTGATACAATTATTATCTGTTTAGAAATAATTGCTTTGGGCTATCGGCGGAGGATAGTCTTGATCGTTGTAGACATTGCATGATGATTAGGCGAATTAAAACTAATCGGTTGAAAGTCATTGAATATGATGAATGGAATAATACATCAAATTTGTGTATTGATTAAACATGTATATGATAGATGCTTATATACATTGTGTTGTGTGGGAGAAGATAAGGGATGTACTCCACGGTTTGGGAGGAGATAAGGGATAGACTCCTAAACCGAATATTTGAGAGGAGATAGTGGATGGACTCCATTGATACAGCAAATTTGTGTATCATATATAAAGTATGGAAGTGTTTAATATGAGTTGTTATCTCACTTGAAATAGAAGTATTGTTGATATGAGATGTAATCTCATCTAAAGTGTTTGGCCAGGTTCTGAGCCACGGTTATGAATTGAGAGTTGGTTAAGTAAAGGAAAGTAAAATGAACATGGACATGTTGGTCATGGAATTGAAATGTGTTATAAGTTGGCGTATATGAGTTAAACATTTATCGAATGCTAATGTTTTAGTTATTATTCATATTATGTTTAGCATATCTCTATTGGGCGTTGGCTCACCCTATATGGGACATCATTTTCAGGTTCAGGTATTATGCCGCCTCCGAGGTCTTAGCTTGGATGGTTATGGGAGTTGAAGACTCTCTTGTTTATTTTTGTGATTATTTTGTGTATTATATGTAAATCAAGCCAATGGCTTATTTTGTATTTTGAGTTAGTACTCTTTTTTTTTTTTTAACGAAGTGTTGGCTTGGAAAGTTGTAAGCCCGTGCGGCATTTACTTTTGATGTCAACATGTAATACTTTTGTAATGAATACTCTGATGAATGAAATTATGCTTTATTCTCTTATGTCTAAACATGTCAAGATTGTAAGATTTATGGGTTTATTTTGAGGGCGTTACATCAAGAGTTTTTAGGTCAAGGGCATTTTGGTAATTTTTAGATTTGTTTACATGGACTATAAGGGTCACCCATGGGTTGTCTTGTGAATCAAGTTATTTAATTGGTGTTTTTATGCTTCTTATTTGGTCTTAGATTGGTTTTCGAAGCCAAAATTTTAGTAGTTTCTTACTTTGAAATCCTAGTTAATAAAGGAATTCTCTAAAGTCTATATAAAGTCATGTAATGCTTTTAATTTATTAAAGTTGATATTTTAGAGACTTTCAAAAACTTTGAAACTTTTTTATGTATAGTATGATGCAATCAAACCCAAGGTGCGATACCTAAAGGATTCTATGAGCGATTCCTATAATTATCTTCTTCTTCTCTTTTTTTTTTCTTTGCGCACATCTCAAGTAACTACCTAGAGCCCTCTAAAAGTGCACTTTTCAACCTCAAACCCTATCCAATCACCCCTAAATCAACCCTAATTCCTTCTCTTATCTATTAGCCTTCAATTTAACCATTGAAAACCTAAATTACTAACTATTTATATCGTCAAATAACCTCTATTCTAAAAATCCAACAAGCTGTCCTGCATCAAGTAGTAGGGATCAAAACAAATGACTTAATTTATGCCTATTTTTTCTTCTCCTCACTATCTCTCCTCTTCTTCTATCTAGTTTCTCGAATTTTCTAATAAATTCAAAACTTTTTCTTTATTCTCAAACTTTTGTTTTGACAAAAAGAGCCATATAGAAATGAGCATTATTAAATATTCTTAAAAGGTATTGAAACAATTCATTCTTTCGGTATGGTTTGTAGAGTTTTAGTGTGTTTCAGTGCATTTCAGTATGTTTTGATGAAAACATTGGAATTTCAGTATGCAATAACGTTTAGTTTCGTTTTCTTAATAAACGGAAATGTTTCAATTGTTTCAATGGAAAATAAACAAAATTTTGTTCCTTGGGAGAAGTGTAAGGAATTTTAACACAGGTTCCCAAATTCTTCTTCCTCTTCTCTTCTTATTCCTCCAATTTTCCTTTCCAAAACAACTATTCATAGGGTACCGGTACCATTCAAAGCCCAGAAATAGCTCCTATTTCATCACCACAATCCTATCCCATCAATCTGCTAAAAATATGAAATTTCAACAACCCAACACTAACCTACCCATTCCTATACCTTCCAAATCCCACAAAGCCTACAACTTGTCCTCTAAAGATTAAAACCCTCAAAAATTAACAACTTTCCAGAAATAAAACTCTCCTTCAAACAATTTGTAGGCTCCACTACTCAAGATTTCTCTTGCATACCTCCACACTAAATGAAAAACTAAAAACAAAACAAAACAGAGAGAGAGAGAGAGAGAGAGAGAGAGAGAGAGAGAGAGAGAGGGCTTAAAAAAATAGAATATAGGAAAATAGTTAATCATTCAACAGATCAAACTTCAAAGGGTATATGAGATAGAAATAATATTTAGACCTAAGGAAGGAATATCATCAACACTTTAATAATGATAATAACACTAACTTCTTTTTTTCCCTTTTTTTTTTTTGGGTAAATAATTAGATTTTATTAGAAAACATCAAGGCAGTACAAAGAATAAAAAAAAGAGCCCAAGCCAGGCTAAAAAACTAACTAATTAAATCATTCACAAAATCTACAAAGGCCAACACATCAAGATCCACTGAAACTGTAGCCCAACTATGCAACACCATAAGGAACCTATTCTCCAACCACAAAACCGAATGAACCACTCCCTGGAAAGTTCGTCTATTACGCTCCAACCAAATCAGCCACATCAAACAATAAGCAGCAAGCGGCCACACCTTCCAACGCCGTATCCCAACTCTCGCCCCACCCCAACTCATAAGCACCTCCACAACTGTACCCTACTGAACCCAAACCAACCTAACAGCCCAACAATAAACATCCATAGCCGAGATGCAACTGGGCAATGGATGAACAAATGATTCGCCAAGTCTGCATCTCTACAACACATACGGCATCAATTAACCATAATATGACAACGACAAATCAAATTGTCAATAGTCAAAATATGCCTTGAAGCTACCATACACACAAAAAAAGAAACTTTGGATAGTATTTCCGTCACCCAAACACTCTTCTAAGGAAACAAAACCGCTGCCCCTTCCACAAGCTCGTGAGACCCCTTTAGATTTTGGACAAGCCCACGCTACAGTATCCTCCCCAACTTCCCCACACCACACCCTATACAAAAACCCCAAAAGATTATGATGAATGAGTAAAATTTGTCATTAAGATGATGATGTCAAAGACGAAGATGGTGTGTTGCCATTTTCCTAACAAGGAAGGAGAAAGGGGGAAATTTGAGAGGAGAAAAAAAAAAGAATATAGGAAAGAAACAGTTCCAGCTACTGGAACAAGTTCAAGTGTAAGCACAACCATAACCTTCATTTTTCAATTATCCTAGATGCTTTAGATTATTTCAAAAGATAGTTGAAGTGTAAAGTTCAATGGAATTACGATCAAGGTTCTTGAAGAAAGAAAGAAGAAAAGAGAACATATAATGTAGAGAATACGTTATTGGGTCACAATGAAAACCCCTCATCAAACACATATTTATATTAAAACATTAATGTTGCAATAACAATAATAACCCCAATATAAAATAAAATAACATAACAAATATAACACGGCCCCTCAAGCTAGAGAATAGAGGTTGAACATGCCCAGCTTGGCAAACAACCGTTGAAATGAAGGAGGAGGTAAAGGCTTGGTGAGGATGTCACCCAACTGGTCTTCAGAGCGAACACAAGGAGTCGTCAACTGTTTTCGTAGTGGCAAATCGTGAATGAAGTGATAATTAACCTCAATGTGTTTGGTATGTGTAGACGTCCCCGAACGCCCCGGGAGGGTTAAGTCCCGTTCCGTTCATATTGGGGTCACTACAATTCAAGGGCTCAAATGTCACGGTTCTTAATCTTGAACCAAATAGTCCAAATCCGGCAAATCGTTTTGAAAACAGATTTTTTGAAAGAAGTGCCAAACATGGACTGCTTTGCCAGATACAGAGTCGCCACCTAAATATTTTATTTTTGGGAAATTTAGGAAACCCTGACTCGGTGCCAAAGGCCACGTGTCCGTCATCACCAAAGTTGCCTCGGCTCGGGAACTTGGGTACGATTGGGGAAGGTCACTTCGTGAGCACCCCCGCTCGCCCGGTCAAAGACCGGCCTCTACTAACCATGATATCTGTTTTTGAAAACATTGTATGTTCTTATTCCGGTTATTAGCCTAGGTTACTATGTGATGCTCGCAGCAAACAAGTATAGACTGGGCCGCCTGAATTGGAACAAAACATTTCATGTTTGTTTGTTTGAAAATGGTTTGATGGTGCTACCCGCAGGTAGGCTAAGACGTGGATTTGTCACCCTCAGGTGGGCTTAGAAAAACATGATTTTGCCACTATCTAGTGGGCTTAAAACCAACATTTGATGAATTGTCCCAATTCAAGTAACACAACCTCCACCCACAGGCATTCAAGGCAGTTATATCACATAAGCAAATAGCCTCATGGTAAGCATGCTATCATGGCAGTCACTCACACACATGCAAGGATGCTAAAGCATAAAACTCACCGAGTACTCCAAGTCAAAACAGAAAACCGATTAGAAATCATGCATGATCTTAAATATACAGAAATGCCTAATGCAACACATGCAAAGATGCAACTATAGCAGGCTCGACTATTCTAAACATGGCATATGGAATGCTACAGCTAACACGTATTCAATTTGGAATTGAAATACAAATGCAGTTTGTATGATGCGCCGAGCCCGGTGCGTGCAAAACAGATGAATGATGCAAACATGCTGTCATACTGTATGCTAATCGAAATATGCCCTAATCTAACCATCATAAGCGGGTAAATAAAAGGGAAGAAAGACGTGGGGTTGGAAGACATACATCACACTCACACACACTTATTACAATTTTTCCCTCGCGCAGAGGGTCCGAATAAATAATACAGTCCGAATAATATACAGTCCAAATAGTATACAGTCCGAATAATACAGATTCCTAATTAATTAACGAATTAACTAAGAAAAACTGTAAACTGGCGTGCAAGCCAGGGACTGCCTTGACTCCGCTCCGGATAACGAAGTGATGCATGTTTTGGGTTGTTTTGCGCAGAAATCCATTGGGATGCCCGATTTAGCCTCTGTTTGCAATGTTTCTCGAAATGCGTGCCAGAATCCGAAAAGTTGCTGATTCTCTATTTTGCTGCAACAGAGAGCAGAAAAGGGGCATAGCAATGTATTTCACAAATATATGCATGCCTCGATCCTCGTGCCACCAATCACGCATATCGATGCATGATGGCCGAGGAGCCGAATTGCACAACTCAATATAGGATGAATGCGTGTGAATGCTACAACAAAACCTAACTCCATCATGGATGATTCGGAGCTTCGGTGACTTGGGAATTGAGACCCGTTCCGTCACTCGGAGTGCGGAACGTACCTCGTTTCCCGTGCCCGGGCTAACTCCTATCCCGAACACGATGCAATATGCATGATATGCATGAAATGCAGCTAATATGCAATCCTAACACACACAATGTCATGGAATGACATACACGCTATACGAAGTAATATACAACCGGGCATACACAATGTCACGGATGAAATGGCACACGCAATGCAATATGGGCTTACACCAACATGAGAGGGCCTCAGCCACACTCACATAGGAGGCCAATAGATGAAAATGAGATGCCTCGAAATGCGTGCACACGGGCACGCAAACCGAGGTAATGGCATACGCGATGCGATGAGACTAAAATGACATACAGAATGCAAAATGGACTTACACTAACATGAGTGAGCCTCAGCCACACTCACATAAGAGGCCGTTGGATGAAAATGAGATGCCTCGAAATGCGTGCACACAGGCGCGCAAACCGAGGCGATGGCCCTAAGGCATGAAACGGCATGACATATGATATGCAATGAGACTAAAATGAGATGTCTCGAAATGCGTGCCCACGGGCACACAAACCGAGAAAATGGCATACGGAATGCAACAGGACTAAAATGAGATATGCGATGCAATATGGGCGTACACCAACATGAGAGAGCCTCAACCCTACTCACACAGGAGGCCGATGGATGAAAATGAAGTGCCTCGAAATGCGTGCACACGGGCGCGCAAACCGAGGCAATGACATAAAGGCATGAAATGGCATGGAAATGATATGCAAACATGCAAATGAATTTTGGCACTGAAATGTGGGGGAAAACAGCCCCGAAATGAGGCGAAAGTACACCCGATGCATGAATGGCCCGAAACATGAATTTAGGCACCCGAAATGGCCTATAGCTATACCAAACATGCACAATATGACATGGAATGAAAATACAGTAGCAAGGCAGCCCCAAGACAAGCATTTTCAGTCATAAAAAGGGTAAACAGCAAGCACACATAGGATTAAGCAAGAATGCAAAAATGGCCCCGCAAGAGGGGTATTGAAGCAAGTGATACATGCGATGCCCAAATGGAAAAGTACCCTTCTACAACACTGATGAGGGACTAAAAATATGAACATTTACAGTAGATGACATCCCCCAAATCAGTATGCAAACATGCTAAAAATGTCATGCAAGAACTAGGATACATAAGGCTATAACATGAGGTACCCCAACATTCATCAAACCAGAAAAGACCCTTAATGAAATATGTCAAGAATATCAAAATATGACTCTTTTCAGTTCTGATGATGGCCGAAAACAGAAGCTAGATAAGCTTAAAAAAAGCATGCAAAAATGGGGGTCAAAGAGGGGTATAATGACAAGTATAACATGGAGGCCCCCAACAGGGTTTATTCCTTCTACAATGTTGTAGAGGGACACAAAATAAGCTTACTCACAGTTCATGACATGCTCCAAAACAATTTACATAGGCCAAACAAATCATGCAAATTTACGGTAAATAGGAGAATTGTGAAGCAAGTGCATATAGGGGCCCAAACAGGGTTGAGCCCTTCTTCAATGTTGAAGAGGGGCTCAAAATAGGCCCTCTTACAGTTTACATTATGCTCGAAAACAGATCACACATAGGCTAGAAATATGCAAAATATGGCATTAAAGGTATTGAAGCAAGTGCCAAATGGAGGGCTCAAACAGGGTTGAGCCCTTAAACAAACATGAAGAATAGCTCAAAAAGACCTAGTTTAGTTAAGGTCGGAGCCCAAAACAATAAGCAAATAGGCTTAAGAAATGAGGCAAGAAAATGCTACAAAAGAGGGAAATGGAACTTACCCTTGTAGACAAGTCTTGCTACCTCTTGGCTTGAGGAATGTTGCTTCTAAGCCTCTGAAAACCCCCTTGCTGCTGGAAATGGAGTGGTGGTGGTGGTGCTTGATGATGATGAAGAAATGGACCAAACTTGAGAGAAATGAGAGAGATAGAGATATATGTGTATGTGAGCTTGAGAGCAATTTTCTAACTCTTGAGGGAGAGAAGAGATGTATGCATGCAAGGATGGTGTCAAAGTGTGAAGAGTGTAGGCCTTAAGGGATTAAGTTCCCTTGCTTACAAAATATCCCCCGAAATCAGATATTTTGGGGGATAAGCTATACAGCTGCCATGCACACCCCCCAAGGAGCATGGCCGGCCAGCCATTTTGTTGCAGGTGGCCGGCCGGCCACCCCCTATGGCCGGCCGGCCAAGGGGTCAAAACAATGAAAATTTTGGCCGGCCACCAAAGATTGGTGTCCTCCCATGTGTGTACAACAAGACCCTATGGTTGGAAATTGGCAACTCTGAAACAAGAGAGACAACAGCCACTTTTAGAAGGGGTTCAAAAGGACAAAGAGTTACTGGCCGGCCATGTGTTTTTAGGATCCTCCCATGTGTGTACAACACAAATATGTGGTTTTGGCTCGAAGAAAATGGCCCTAGGGTGTTCAACATTAGCCCGGAAGTGAGAAAAACGGGCGCCGGGGGCGCCGGAGGAGCATAACTGGTTGCTGAGACAATTGCTGGCCTCCCACCCTCCAGTGATCTTCCTGGTGATAAAACAGAGGTACCTGCCAAAAATGAACAAAAACCGATGCAAAACGAATGCTCGGGGCCAAAACGCGCAGTTCGGGATCCCGAAAATAGGCCGTTAAGCACCGAAAGTGGCATTCGGCCACGAAGTGGGTATCTAAGACCCCAGTGTCCCTCGAAAGGGAGTAAATGAGATGCATGCCAAAAACCGGAGGAATCGGAGATGGTTGGGTCCCGAACCGAGGCACACGGCCTGACGGCTCCGAAAACGGGAACCGGGCTCCGAAATGGGCAAAATGGCCTACGGCCACGAAATGTAGCCCACGGCCACTGAGAGATGGTCTACGGGACCTCTCCCTCCCCTCAGGAAAGAAAACAGAGAAAACCGAGTCCGGTTCGCAAACCGAGGCAAGGCACAGAAGAGAGTTCGGAAGTCCGGAGGCAGGGCGCACCGCGACTCTGAGACTTCTGAACGAGCACAATATGCAACATCACCGAGCGCTCAATCGGTGACGTCTGAGTCTTAAGGTCGGTCAAAAATGGGTGTCTACAGTTGCCCCTTTTGACAGAACTCGGAAGTCACAATGACGGGAGTGAATGTCAAAGCCCAGAGACGACCCATTTTTGACAGGCCGAAGACTTAGACAATCATACAAGATGAATAGAGATATGCGCCCGCAGGCGTGCCCGCAGCAGGGGGGGCAAAATGCAAAGCACATGCACGAGCCAGATGTATTGATGATCATGCAAGTGAGCAAGCTGTATGAAGCAAGTATTCGCAAATAGATGCAACAGTTTTAAGCAAGAATGCAAAGCAACAACTACATTTCATGCAGTTAGGAATGCGGAGAATCATCAATTCTCGTCGCGTTCACAACGGAGAAGATACGATACCTACGCGATTCGTCTGGTCGCACCAGCCTCAAATGACCGTACATACAATATCGTGCCTGCAAAGAGAGAAATTCAACAAGAACAATATGCTAACAACATATATTCAAATGTGATTCCTGTGGTTCCGAAAGTTTGACACACGCAGTGTCGGCGAGTGAATGCAACACAATGCAGAAAGGAACGTGCGTGACAACGCATGCTCGAGCACAGAGGTATGGTACACCAAGAAATCATGCATGACAATGCAAAATGTTCATGAGAATGTAAGTTATATGCAAACAATGCAAAATGAGCACGAATCAGGGTGCCGTTTGTTGCGAAATAACGAGTAAGAAAACGCGCATTTCGTTGAAGCAACTTGATCGCGGCCTCTGATTCACCTCCCGGAGAGGTTACAAACATGTTCAAAAAGGATACACCTGATTTTGATGAGTGATGATGAGCACACATGTCATAAATTGCAGCTGAAGTTCGGCGGAGCAATTTCGCGCCAGAAAGTACACTTTTTTTGAACTTTTTCAGGTCCCGAGAACTCCAATCTTCCTCAAAATTTGCAGAGAGCTAGAGGGGGATGTGGGGGACATGGCCGGCCAGGTGGTTGCCCTAGGGGAGGCCACCGGCCAAGAACCAAAAAAGCAAATGGCCGGCCAGCTAGGAAAGGTGGCCGGCCGGCCACCTGCACAAAAGTTAAGGGGCAATTTTGTCTTTGCCTCATTTTCTATATATATCCTCATCCATTCAATCCAAATCACTCCCACAGGTGCGAAACTTCTCCCCTTGTCTCCCAAACCATTTTTTCTTTCAATCTGCACTTTTACGCGCTTTTCAGCCTCCTACGCAAGTTGTTTTCGCGAAATCTTTCAGTTTTAAGCACTTTGAGTCGATTAAAATTTTGATTTCGGGCTTCTTTTTCATTTTCACCACTTGAGGTAAGTTTGTCTCAATATTTGGAAGATTTTCTCGGGAGTTGACTTTTGTTGACTTTTTCCTTTGGCTTTTTGCTCATTTTTGCTCCTTTTGCAGATTTCTTGAAATGGCGGGTGATTACCCTCATGTGGAGGTCCTCAGGTGCGGGGATGATTTTGATATCATGACAGCTACTCCTGAGAGTCCGCCCTTTTATTCCCGGGAGGTACGCCCCACCGGTACATATGCTTCCACGGGCCGTTTTTCGTCGTTTCACTGAGTTCAATGACCGGGCCACCGGGATTTACTTCTGCGAGAGCCGGAGCAGCACCTCTCTCACGAAGCACGAGAGGTATTTTACTTTATTTCCTGCATTTTTCGTGCATTTTGTAGCTTTGCCATGCTTGAACGCACAGTTTTAGCTTATGACATAGTACTTTGTTTGCATTCTGAACATGTGACTTAAACACTTGAATTGCTGAACACACGGCTCATTGATTGATTGTGAACGCACGGTACACATTAGTTAAGAATTGAACATATGGCTCATACACTGATTTGTCGAACACACAGCCCGAATTTGAAGATGAGCACACCGTACACACTGATTAAGAGTAGAACACACAGTCCCAAACTCCGATTTTCTGAACACACAGTCCAAGTCGAGGGTGAACACACAGCCCACACTGATTAGGATTCGAACACGCAGCCCAAAATACTGATTTTCTGAACACACAGCCCAGATCACTGATTAAAGTGAACACGCAGCCCACTGATTTAAGATTTGAACACGCAGCCCAAATTAATTTTCTGAACACACAGCCCAGATTAAAGCGAACACGCAGCCCACTGATTAAGATTTGAACACGCAGCCCAAATTAATTTCCTGAACACACAGCCCAGATTTAAGCGAACACGCAGCCCACTGATTATGGTTTGAACACGCAGCCCAAAACACTGATTTTCTGAACACGCAGCCCAGATTAAATTAAAGTGAACACGCAGCCCACTGATTATGATTTGAACACACAGCCCAAAACACTGATTTTCTGAATACACAGCCCAGATTAAATTAAAGTGAACACGCAGTCCACTGATTATGATTTGAACACGTAGCCCAAAACACTGATTTTCTGAACACACAGCCCAGATTAAATTAAAGTGAACACGCAGCCCACTGATTAAGATTAGAACACGCAGCCCTAAACTCTGTTTTTCTGAACACACAGCTCAGATTAAATTAAAGTGAACACGCAGCCCACTGATTTAAGATTTGAACACGCAGCCCAAATTAATTTTCTGAACACGCAGCCCAGATTAAAGTGAACACGCAGCCCACTGATTAGATTTGAACACGCAGCCCAAAACACTGATTTTCTGAACACAGCCCAGATTAAAGTGAACACGCAGCCCACTGATTTGAAATTTGAACACGCAGCCCAAATACCAATTTTCTGAACACGCAGCCCAGATTTGAAGTGAACACACAGCCCACTGATTAAGATTTGAACACGCAGCCCAAAACACTGATTTTCTGAACACAGCCCAGATTAAAGTGAACACGCAGCCCACTGATTTGAAATTTGAACACGCAGCCCAAAACATATTTTCTGAACACGCAGCCCAGATTAAGTGAACACACAGCCCACTGATTAGATTTGAACACGCAGCCCAAAACACTGATTTACTGAACACACAGCCCAGATTAAAGTGAACACGCAGCCCACTGATTAGATTTGAACACGCAGCCCAAAACACATTTACTGAACACGCAGCCCAGATTTAAGTGAACACGCAGCCCACTGATTAGATTTGAACACGCAGCCCAAAACACTGATTTACTGAACACACAGCCCAGATTAAAGTGAACACGCAGCCCACTGATTTGATTTGAACACGCAGCCCAAAACACAATTTCTGAACACGCAGCCCAGATTTGAAATGAACACCAGCCCACTGATTAGGATTTGAACACGCAGCCCAAAACAGATTTACTGAACACGCAGCCCAGATTTGAAAGTGAACACACAGCCCACTGATCGTTTCATTTGCACACGCTACTTTATTTCATTTGCAACACGCTTTCACTCATTTGCACACAGCTTTTCATTTCATTTGCACACAGCTTTTCATTTCATTTGCACACAGCTTGTTACTTGCATACGGCTTGCATTTTATTGTGTACTGAACACATGTATTCATTCTGAATGCAGGTTGGCTCTCGCGCCGTGCGAGGATATGGCTCCACTGCTGCGAGAGAGTGGTACGCTGAGCTCCAGAGGCTGTCCGGGATTTGGTTGACTCAGCAGGGTTCGGAGCATTCTGTATGGGGTTATCACACTGTCCTGCCAGTAGGACATTGTTAGCTGCTTTGGTGGAGAGATGGTGGGACACCACCAATTCTTTCCATTTTTCTGCCACCGGGGATATGACCATGACTCCACTAGATTTTGCCGTACTCACCGGCCTAGACATAGGCGGTTGGCCCATACCTTATGACGAGGATATGGGAGAGTGGGAGGCCGCTTGGGTACATCTGTTGGGGGCTCGCCCACCTGTAGACAGAGCTTCCGGGAGAGTCCGGTACACCTGGTTCTCTTCCCGTTTTCGGAGGCCGGAGATGGAGCCTGAGTCTCCTGAGGAGGTTGAGCAGTACACCCGAGGTTTCCTTATGTTCCTCTTTGGCACCACTCTGTTTGCTGATAGGGGGAACACTGTCGGGTTGTATCTTCTGAGTGCCCTAGTGGACCTATCACAGGTCAGTCGGTATGACTGGGGTGGCGCTGGCCTGGCTACCCTCTATTGTTACATGAGTGCAGCCTCTCGCGGGCGGGGAGACTTACTCGGCGGCTATTGGAGAGCCTGGGAGGTACGTTCTGTCCTCTTGATTTACATTTCTGCTCCTCATTACTTGTTCATTGCACACACGGCGCACTTTGCACTCTGTATTCTG
This sequence comes from Camellia japonica, assembly GCA_030407325.1. NCBI lineage: Eukaryota > Viridiplantae > Streptophyta > Magnoliopsida > Ericales > Theaceae > Camellia > Camellia japonica. Next base: position 99,070,007 of record JAPPVO010000003.1, read on the forward strand.
CCTTTAGCACTTTGTATTCACATTCCGCACTGCTTTTCTCAGCTATGGGTGTACGTATATTTTCCCACATTAGCCCCGGAGATGGAGGTGGCAGGACTCCTTATGACTCCGTTTTCACTGGTATTCGAGGGCGAGCACCGACCGAGACCTCGAGAGACTCTCTTCTACCTGCGACAGTATTTTGATACTGTGCGGACGACAGAGGTATTTCAGAACTCTCAGTTCCTTTCATTTTCATCTTTGATCTGCCCTGTATATTCCTGATTTCTGATTGATTTATGCACTGGCTATCCGCAGATTACTTGGCAGCCCTGGGCGGTCTTAGGTGATGGTCTCCGATATCAGTATCCCGGAGGATCGGGTAATTCCCAGTATAGGTTCCTGCTCGAAGGACCAGTTGGTAGGGCATGGTTCCTGGGGGAACGCTTTCTGCGCCAGGTGTGGGGGTACGATTCTCAGGACCCTCCTGCTGTACCTCCAGCCACTATGCGGACTGCCGATAGACTATCTTCCCAGGAGGTCATTAATGATATGCAGGGCACCGATGCTTTGTTATATCTCATGGAGGGGGACTACGCCACCTATCGTCGTATATATCTGATGCCCCCCTTGACGGGAGTGCGTGCTCCGACACTGAGGCCTACTGATGTACCATCTTCGAGTCGTGCCCGTGCTACGGATATCCCCTCCTCTAGCAGGGCTGGTGCATCTAGGGGTAGAGGTAGTTCGATTCCTCCGATCCCTCCGACTCTTCATCATCCTGGGTGGCCAGACATGCCGACCGAGTTGACGAGTTGGCGGTTCGGGACTCCTTACCAGGTCTCGCTAGAGCCTCCTCTTCCTGACCACAGATATGTCAGAGACCCTGATTCACCACCGGTATGTTTTACAGCTTTGATTTATCAGTCGGATATTTGGACATTCATTCCTTTACTGATAGTTTTGCATTTGTATCTGTAGCCTCCAGTTGAGTACATGGATGAGATGCTTGGGATGCTGGCCACATTCGAGGGCATGATCCTACGGAGGGAGGCACAGCTAGCCATCATGGGCGTGCAGGTACTGTCCATCTTTCCCGTATTTAGCATATTTCTGATAACATACTGGTTTTGAACATTCTGCTGTATTGATAGTCTGTAGAGCACATCTGACACACACCCCACTCACATATTGTACTTGCATCTGCTTTTCATATTTGAACTGATGTATTGAACTCTTCACTTTCAGATGCCTCCTGTATACGCACCGCCGCAGGCCGGGCCACCCGGGCCTTCTCAGAGAGGTCGAGGTGCTGGGCCATCTTTTCGGGTTGGAGGGGCCATCCAGGCCTTCTCAGGGAGCAGGGCCATCTAGGCCTGTCGAGGAGCTCGAGGAGCGGGTCGTCTCGCAGACGCAGGGCACCCATTATTGAGGAGGAGGAGGAGGAGGAGGTCGCAGACCGTGAGTCAGAGACATCTGCTGGGGAGGGAGGCTCCGGTCTTGGTTCCGGGAGTGGAGACGAGGCTGAGGGGGATCCGGAGGATGATAGCTCTGACCCGGATGGTGATGATGGTGCAGAGGTTGTCCCGCAGAAGAGGATGAGAGGGCCTCCTCATTCCCGTTCCCGAGGATATTGATGCTATTTCCTGCTTTATTTTACTTTTTGCTAGTAGTTTGTAGCACTTTGCATATTGTTAGGCAGTTTTATTTCCTGTAAAACTTGTACCTTTATTTTGTTGTAAAACATGATGGAATGAAACAGCCTTTGAAAAGATGTTTGTATTTGAAATTCTTAGCATCGCAACGCATCATTTTGCACAAAAATGGAATTGAATGGGAATGTGCCTTGTGTATTTACCGGGTCAGGTAATGAACCGACGCAACAAATCAAACAACTCGACTCACTAAGAAATAACAGAATCTTAGCAAGTTTACAACTCGATAAGCAAAGTACAACAATATTAACGACTCGATAAACAAGACTCAACAAATCGCGTAAACAAAAAGTAAACAAAAGTAATAACTCAAAACACAAAATGCGACAGCTCGACAAAACTTACAACTCGATAAACAAAGCAACAACTCGATAAGCAAAAGTACAACAAAGCGTACTTCGGACGGACGATCTGGATGATGGAATGTATCCGAAACTGAGAGAAATGGAGGCCTTCGACGTTCCCGATGCGTGAAAGTGCCTCAAACTTCCTTCCGGAGGGCAAAACAGGACCAATGAGCATGGTGGGCCACATTTGCTTTTGGGGATTGGAGGGTGGCCGGCGGCCAGGTTTTTGAATCAAGGGTGGCCGGCCTGCTAGAATAGGTGGTCGGCCGGCCACCTCTCCCTGCAGCTTCCAGAATTGTGACACGTGTCCTTTGAATAGTGTTTCACCCTCTATAAAAGCCCCAACCTTGGAACTTATTCATTTCATCACTGTTTCTCACAAAAATGGAGGCATTTCTCGCAGAAAATCTCACATCTTGGATCTCTTCTCTAGACGGCTCGGAAAAGTTGAACTTCCGGGGTTTCGGCTTGAACGCACTATTCACGCTGGGTCGGACTCCACTGCATCTTCCTTTCCTCCATGCCGCGGCGAGGTTTTGGAACCCGGTGACGCATGTCTTCAGCTTCGGAGGGCAAGAGGTATGTCCCACTTTCGAAGATTTTCAAGTCTTGATGGAGTCTGAACGCTCAGAAGAGATTTTGCCTCAGTCCCGCTTTGGCCACGCCCAAGCTTTAGGGCGGATGTGCGGTCTTAACGCGCATGATGCTCGACCTCTGACCTGTAACGGGATGTTGGATGTCCCGAGCCTGATTTACCGATTCTCTGATGCTGGTGACCGCAGCGACCATCATTGGCAAGGTTTCCGACAACATGCCCTCTGCTTGTGCATGCTATCTCATTTTGTTTGTCTCGGGCTCCGGGGAGGAGCTGCATCCGTTTGATTGAAGTCGCTCAAGGCTTGAGGGAAGGAAAGAGTGTATCGCCATGACATTGGCCGAGAACGCTGCTAGGTTGGATGCTTCTATCGCCGGAGACACTAGATTTGCAGGGAGTCCACTACTGCTGCAGGTAATGTTTCCCACCCAAGCTCACATATGTATTTGCTCACATCACTCGGCCCTCAGGCTCGGTTTTTCTCACAAGACCCTCATCTCACTTTTCTCTCATCGCACATCTCTCTATTCTTTATTCTCTCATTTTTCATCCCTCCCCAGATATGGTTGATGGATAAATTGCAAGTTGTGGACTCTTGCCCTGCTTACTCAGCCCGCGGCTACTTCTTTCGACAACGCCTAGTTGACGCCCTTGATGAGGGATGGTGGTTTGAATGGATGTGCAATTTGTCTGCCGATCACATTGCTTGGCGCTGTCCTTGGCTTAACCTTCCGGCGATGAGCTATAGCATGTTCCAGGATACGGGATCCGTTGATCGGCTTGACCCATTGTGTATTCTATTTCCCATTCCGTATTCTGCGCCAATTTGGTCATGATCAGACTTGCCCTCCGGAGGGGATTGAGTACCCGGTCACTTTCCCGGTCAGAGGTGCACACCTTGCCCGACATACTACGGCCTGGAGGACTAGAGAGCTCCTGTCCCCTGCCCCTGTTTTCAGTTGCACTTTGTCTGATGAGTGTTGGGATTGGCTCAATGAGGAGGCACAGATTGGGCCTAGGTTGGCGTCAGAGGCTTCAACTAGCTCTGGAAGGGGGCGCAGGGACACCTGACTCGACTATGCCCCAGATTTATTGCTTTATTAGTACTTTCAAGTTTTCATCATGAGCGTAATAAAAAACAACTTCAATTGTGTGCAAGAGCAAGAGAACTCTGTTTTGAAATCAATGAAATTGAAGGTTGTGGTACTGAAAATTTTCCGCTTTGGTCCAAAAATGGTCTTAGTTGTAAAAAGATTAATTTTGAGCAAAGTCAACTTTTATTAAAACTTTTCAAAACTATTTTCGATATGGATCAGAACTGGACACGCCTGAGATCTGTCACTGAGGTGCACAACCTCGGATCCTAGCAACTGGAAAGTTGCCCCTAGTCTGAATAGCACTATACCAGTGATCACGATAAATGCTGATGAATAGAGATGACTGAGATGGTCAAACGGACAAAGTTGATCGGGGAAAAGATTGGGGCTGAACTTCAGGATGAAGCTGCCTACGTATCCCATAGATGGGAATCAAGCCTTACGTAGTTCAGGCTTGGGTTCGCTCGGGTATTTTCACTCTCCTTTTGCACTCTAACTTTTGCCAAGGCCGCCCTTTTGCGGGTTTTCAACCTTGCGAGCTCAGTTTTTATAATTTCAAATTTTCTGTGCTCTGAGTTTTGCCTAGGTCGCCCTTTCGGGTTTTCGGCCTAGCGAGCCTCTCAAGGGTAGTATTTCTTCAACTTATCCATGTTGATCGGTTGGGAAAACTCTAAGCCATCTAGATCCATCAGAACCACAGCTCCACCTGACCAAATTGACTTGATAATATAGGGACCAGTCCAATTGGGTCTGAACTTGCCCCTTGGGTCGTGGATGGGAGCGGGTTGTCTTTGAGTACCAAATCTCCTTCTTTCAAATTCCTGGACTTAACCTTTTTGTTGAAAGCCCGGGCAATTCTGCGTTGATAACCTTGGATATGGTACAGTGCTTTCAACCTTCTTTCATCGAAAAGCATGAGTTCCTCGAATCTGCTCTGTTGCCAGTCTGCCTCGGCTATTTGACACTCGGCCAATACTCGTAATGACGGAACCTCAATCTCAATAGGTAGAATGGCCTCCATCCCATAAACCAGAGCATACGGAGTCACCCCAGTAGAAGTTCTGATTGAAGTCCGGTAGCCCCACAAAGTGAACGGCAGCTTATCTGGCCAGTCCCGGTAGGTTTCCACCATCTTTTGTAGTATGCGCTTGATATTCTTGTTGGCGGCCTCAACTGCTCCATTGGTTTGCGACCGGTAGGTAGATGACTTATGAAAAGTCACATTGTATTTCTCCAACAAATCAATCACCTCCTTCTTGAAGTGGGAACCATTGTCTGAAATTATTTCATTTGGGACTCCGTAGCGACAGATAATGTTGTTTCTGATAAATTTTGCGACGTGCGAAGCCTTCAACACCGCATAAGATTGGGCCTCAACCCACTTTGTGAAATAATCTATCGCTACCAAGATGAACTCATGCCCATTCGACCCCTTCGGCGTAACTGCTCCGATCACATCAATTCCCCAGACTGAAAATGGCCACGGCGAAGTCATATTGTACAGCTTTGATGGCGGAATGTTCATGCGATTTGCATGAATCTGACATTTGTGACATCGCCGGACGAAACCGATACAATCCTCCTCCATGGTGGACCAGTAATAACCCTGTCTAAGGATCTTCCGTGCCAACATTACCCCATTCATGTGTGCACCACATTCACCCCCGTGGATGGCTTCCATCAGACGCTTTGACTCTTCGGCATCAACGCACAGTTTATGCATTCCCAGATGACCCCGTTTATACAGTTTACCCCTGCAATGATGAACTGAACTGCCATTCTTCTGATTGCCCTTTTGTCTTTGGCATTTACCCCTGGCGGGTATCTTCTTTCTCCAAGAAATTCCAGATGTCGTAATACCAGGGGTGTTCGTCCTGAACTTCATCTATGGCTGCAATCGACTCATAGGCAGGTGCAAATTTCTGGTCGATGATGACTGGACGCATTCGGACTCCACACGGGATGTCTATCATAGAAGATAGAGTTGCTAAAGAATCTGCGAACCTGTTGTTCTCTCTTAGTAGATGAGTAAAACTTAGCTTCTCAAACCGAGGAATCAACAAATCCAAGGTTTGGTGATACATCATCATCTTTTCCTCTTTCACTTTCCAGTCTCCTTTAGCTTGAGACACAACAAGGTTCGAATCCCCAATGACGTCCAGCCGTCTTGCCCCTAGTTCCAGGGATGCTTCTAGACCGGCAATACATGCCTCATACTCTGCCTCATTGTTCGAGACTTTGAACCGAAGCTTGAATGCTAAAGGGATGCGGGAATTGTCAGGCGCTATCAGCAACACCCCTATCCCATACCCGTATTGATTTGACGCTCCGTCAAAGTACATCGTCCAAGTTTCATCGTCGATATGCAGAATGGATTCATCCGGGAACAGGTACTCAACTGCTTCATCCCCCTCAACCGGGTGGTCGGCAAGGAACTCTGCCACTGCTCTTCCTTTCACTGACTTGCGTGTCACGTACGTGAGATCAAATTCGGAGAGCAACAGCAACCAACGAGCTAGCCTACCCGTAAGCGCTGGTTTCTCGAAGAGATATTTGATGGGATCAAGTCGTGAAACCAACGTTACAGAGTGAGCTAACAGGTAGTGCCGCAGCTTCCTGGTAGCCCATACCAAAGCTAAGCAAGCCTTTTCCAGCGGTGTATATCGGGTCTCATACTCCAGCATTTTCTTGCTAAGATAGTAGATGGCTCTCTCCACCTTGTCTTCTGATTCTTGGGCAAGCATGCAGCCCATTGTAGTTTCAGTCACTGACAGATACAAAATCAACGGTTTCCCTGGTTCTGGCGGTGACAACACGGGCGGGTTCTGTAAATATTCTTTAATCTGTTCAAATGCAGCTTGGCATCGGCCGTCCCATTGGAACTTCTTGCCTTTCTTCAGGAGACCAAAAAGTGGTTCACAAGTCAAGGTTAATTTTGAAATAAACCGTCTTATGAATTGCACTTTACCCAGAAAGCCTTGCACCTCCTTTTCAGTCCTTGGTGGTGGCATTTCTAAGATGGCCTTGATTTTGGAAGGGTCGACCTCGATGCCCCTTTGTGTAATCAGAAACCCCAGCATTTTTCCCGCCGTAACACCAAATGTACATTTCTGAGGGTTTAGCCGCAACCGGAATTCCCTGATCCTTTGGAAAAACTTAT